>BGZK01000131.1:0-704860 GCA_005406025.1 Eumeta japonica
TTCTGGCTTGTGATTTGACATAATTGGTATCGTTATCCACGTGGGTACCGGATATGATTGGTATACTGTACCCTGAAACATTTTGGATTTTCATTTAACCTCACATCCCAGCAATTATAATATCTCAGTGGATGCCCCCCTTGGATTAATAAACTACTGCATGTTTCATAGTGTGCTGCCTCTTATGTGCCCATTACAATCAATACTATCGGGCAACCATATTTGATTCTAACTAGGTTGGTAATTTGGGTTGAGATACATACTTTTTTTACATTCTACCCAAGATGGCATGTTTGCTCCATGTAAAATGAACCTAATGCCTGTGTTGACTCTGTCATCGGAGTGGTGTTACAGGTTATGAATTTATATATTCAGAAGTCTTTGGTGCTGGTAAATGGTAAACATTACCCTGGTTTGGTTAACTTTTCAAAATAGCTTTCCACTATAAGCAGAAATGCCATTGAGCTTAAGTGAATGTCATGGCAGCTGGCGAATCAAATTTTCAAAAAGAAGTACAAACTGGATGTTTCTATAAAAAGAAAGGTTGTCCAAATCCAAGTACATTTGCAAAATTATTAAGTTACCCCTTGAGATCCTATACATGTTAGTCTCTTGCCAAAACTGTTAAATAGAATTTTTTCTTCACTGTTGATGCCACAGGGAGGATGATTCGCTTGTTCGTACTGTAAAAGAAAAAGCCAATCTGTTGTACACTTTTTGCATTGAATTTGCCGTGATCATGAAGGCATTAAACCACAGCCTATTAATCGATATAGGAATTATCCAAAAGTCAAGTAGTAGTAATCCTGATGGATTAAACTCCTGATCCTGAATCCTGATTTTTTTTGTGTTCAGCATAGTTTCAAGCTCTTAGATGTCTGCTTTAATGCATCTTATTTCTTAGAAAAGCTGAGTGACTAAATCCATCCAATTACAGATCAATTCCAATTACTTCCTTGTTAACCAAAGTAATGAAATTTATAATTAACCACCAACTTCTGAGCTACAGGAAGAAACACCAGTTGATAAATAACTTATGATTTTACTTTATTGATCCACCATTGGGGCAAAGGTAGTTGAGTGCGAGAGGCAAGATTTAAGAGTTTAATTTTGATTGTAGAGAAGACAAAATTGATCATAAAACACTTCTCTTACAGCTACCCTGTTATGAGCTTTTCAAGAAATTGTGTAGATGGATTATCAATTATTTTCAAAACGCAGCATTGATGCTTCATGTTCAAATCCCAAGCCCATAAATAAGTGTATACCACCACAAGGAGTGTTTTTGCCAATTCCTGTTGCTGAATTTCATCATCATTCTACTCACCAGAAATACCATCATCACCATGTTGGTTGGCCTTTTACCACCATATGCCTTATATGCAGTATCCTACCACTAATGGCAAAACTTTGGAATTATCTATCATCAGTGATGGTCCTGATGTACTATGAAAAGGGCTCAATAAAAGCTAGTAACTCCCTTTACCTGTTTAAAAAGCTATTAAAAAAAAGTAATATTTAGTAGCACCTATATATCACATGTAACAAAAAGAAGGATATGGCTAATAATTCTTTCTTTAATAATATACTTTGTCTCCATTTTATGTTTTATGTCTAAATAATTTACATTTATATTCAGCTAAAAATTTTAGTATATGTTGACAGCCCTATCATAGATGTAATAACAATATATTAACAAGAAACTTGCGTTTTCTTCACTTTTCTGTATAAATTTGCTTTTTATGCAGAGACAGTCTCATGTTTATGTGTTTGAACAGTATGAATATAATGTATTTTCACCTGACTAGCACAACTTTAAATATACAGTCAAACCCGGATAAGCGAGAGTTCAAGGGAGCACAATCTCATTCTCGCTTATAGAGGTTTCTCACTAACCCGAGTTTCTCGCTAATGCAGGTACATGGTAGCGTTTCTCTCTTATAGAAGTACGCAGCAATAACAAGTCACACAAGTAACAATGTAGTAAATATGTAATATGATAAAATTATGTGCATAATATGCACAACATATATTTTTTAATAGTGTGTATATGTTATGTTCATTAGATTTCGACATATAAATACTTTATAAGGGTAGGTATCAAGATGCTTATGAAAACAAAACAAAAATTCATGCACTATGTAATTTTATTTTTTTAGAACTTATTTACACTTAAAAAAATCTGTCAATTTCGTTTGGGTTTCTGTTTTTGTATTTTGAATGTTTTCTCTGACTCATAAATTTTGTCAAGTATTGCTTGATCAACAACCGCCGCGTATTCAAAGTACTGATGGACCGTCTCCAACGCATTTAAAGCTAGCTAGCATAGGAATGTCTTTATTTCTGTTTCCAGAATCTGTGCCTCGTCTTCACTGTCATTTCCAATACAGGCGTTCACACAATTCTTAGATATCGCGTCGGTTTGTTCTCGGTTACACAGGCACACGTGTCCATTCTAAAAGAATGCGATAAAATAACAATGTTATTTAGTTCCACGAAATAGAATAGGTACAATATTGACGAGAAAACGATACAAAAACAATGGTAGGAAATTCCACGAAAGTTAAGAATGAGTCATAAAATAGCAGATGTTAAATTTGTAATTTGTTTTGTCATTTGTTACTATATGTGTGTATTTTTTATATGTATATTTATAAATGAATAAAGCTCGACTGTCGCTTATAGAGGTAAAGATAAGTAGCAGTCTCACTTACGGAGGTCCATGAGGGAAAAACGACTCTCTCCTACAGAGGTTTCTGTTTCTCGCTAATAGAGGTTTTGGGAGCTTAAAATGACGGGTCCTGGCTCTGGCTCTACTCTCACTTATAGAGTTTTCTCACTTATTCAGTTCTCATTTACCCAGGTTTGACTGTATAGGGCTATAATTTCAATAATCTGTATAAGTATGTGTTATCATAATAGTATGACGGGATGCGTTTGCTTTATCGTCAAAAATTTTTCTATAAAACTTAAGAGTGGAGTGTCATTTTAAAGGTTTTTTAAAAGCATTATGATGTTGCTCTGACCGATCTTATCACTCGATTTGTTAGATTAGTAGTCAGAAAGCCAATTAATTTTACTGATGTGAAGAGCTATCGATGCGAATATCTATATAAAATTTGTGATTATGATTTGCGAAAAGTAAATAAAAAAAATTGACAAAAAATGTATAATGTATTTTTAAATGAAAAGTGTGAGTACAAAATCATAAAGCCATATTTGAAATTTAATTTTGAGACGTAAACTATCTATATTAGAAAACATCAACATTTCAAAACTGAACACCACATACAGCTTTGTATTTTAGTATCCATTGCTGGTCAATAAAAAAATTAAAATTTGCCTTTAAATATTTTCCTATTGTTTATTTTTTCCATAATCAGTTTTTAACTTTGTACATTTTTTATTAATATATTTGTGTTTAATTTCTCTTTTATACATTGGTAGATGGCACCTTATAGTCCGGAGTGCAACAGTAACAGCAGCGGTGAGCAGACGGGGGCTGCGGCCGGTCTAGCGGGAGTGGCAGGAGTTGGGGTAGGAGAAGCAGCTCCGACACCTCCGGCTACGCCCACAACACCTAATGCACCAACTTCCCCTCCTACCACGCCGACCTCTGGTCCTGGTACCACGGGCACCATTTCAACCGTGAAGATTGAGCCCACAGTCAAGGAAGAAAATGGTGAATTTATTGATAAGTTATATTTGTTATAAGGTTATAATTTACTCTCAAATGACAATAAATACAGCTATACTTGTGCACAATAAATTACCTAAAGATAGTATACTTACATAGTACATATTTCCCATGTCTTCAAAGTAGGTGACCTAAACTAACTTAACCCTACACACAGTTTCGTCATATAAAAAAAGCCATTCGGCAGCCGAAATGAAATAGATTTCATTTTATTTTCATATGTAATTCATATGAAATATGTAATTTTGGATTTCCAAAATTTTAAAATAGTGTAGTTTCTAAACTAGTTGACCGATTTGGCTCAAATTTGAACTCGACCTCTGTAATCGTCCATAAAATATGTATGTTGAGTTTCATTAGGATCTCTAAAGAATTGTAGACGCTATCGTGCTGATAAGCCCCGTGTTATATCGTACATGTATATATAAATACATACATATATAAACTTTTGAACCATATATATTTCCTGATTCAATTCGTCGAGTTAAGTCAGAAAACAGCAAAATTTTTCAGAAGTTGCATCATGAGGACAAATGTAATTGGTAGATTTTTATAAAATCTACTAATAAACATTTATAGGACTTAGAATTTTATAAATATCACATTATAATAATTTTTCTTACTCATTATAAACTTCTGCATTATGCATATATTTAATTATATGTATTTGATATCATTTTTCACTGCTGACTTTTGAAGTCATTATTTCATTTGTCTTCACAAATACATTCCAAGCAAATAGATACTCAAATAAAAGTAATATTTTGTATGAGATATTTGATGATAAACAAATTGCATAGAGAGGTGTTATAGGTCCAAATGTATTAAATGCAGAACTTTAACAGAATTTCATCTGACAAATCGAAAATCTCCTTGGTGCAGTATTTAACCAAATTAATAAGTTTTGTTTTGGTTTTCTGATAGTTCTCTGTTTCCCAAATTTCTATATATTCATCTATGTTCCCAAACCAATAAGCACAATGATTTGATATTTGATATCATATAATAATGAAGTATCAACATTCTTTCAACTATTTATGTGACACTCGCATAATGGTTTTCCATTGATGTGTGTAAGAATTACATAATATTTAAGTATATTGATATTACTATCTTACAAATGTTAAAATTCTGACAATTTTGTTATGACATTTTATACAGCTATTAAATGAACATTTGTTAGTATTACATTATTATATAATAATCAAATAGTCTGAAGAGCATAACCTATATAAATTCCCTGTGAACATAAATATGATAGTACAGCCTTTATTGACAAATAAACCTGTAACCAATTATAATAAATTAGTGATTAACACGATTTTATAAACAATTGCATTTGTGTTTTATATTCTTAACTTCTTCATTATGTCACACTCATTCATTCAATACAAAATTACAAATGGTAAAAATGTTGAATAAATTAAAATCAATAATGAATTTGTCAGTGTAAAGTTCTCTGTTACTGTAATAAGTATAATGTGCATGTGGTTAATATATTATATGTAAATTTTAACTATATTATTATATATATGATCTTAACTTAAAATATTAAAGAAGTGAAAGGGTTACATTTACATTCTATACTATTAAATGAGCATGCTTGTTTGACTATGCCACAATGATCTCATAAATGATTCTAATGATTGCTGTGAAAATTTTTATTTTGATAAAGGTTTGTTTATCAAGTTTGTTTCCATAAGTTTCTTCCACGGAGTAACATGATTTCACACAAAGAAATACTTTTCTAAACTTTGCTTTAGAGCACCATCTTGTGCGATTGATAATAAATGCATTATTGCTATGCTTTCGATTCTCAACAACAAATGGCACTACATGATATAAATTATACATGGCATTACACAAATAAAATACATAGGTAAATTTTCCAATTCAATGTTTTTGGAAATGGATATACATTTTCCCGAGCGAAGTTATTTATATTCCCACGGCAAGCTCGATAGACACTGAGAAAACTCGGTTGCTCAGATGCTATATATTACGAGACTGACCGCTTATCGTTATGGGTTTTCAGAGTCGGCGGAGTCGCGGCAACGAGATGACGCGCTGTCGGCGCTCATGGCCGAGGAGTACGACGTCGACAACGACACCGCCGACAGCAACGGTAAGACCACCTTTTACTACCACATACCTATGGACTACTTACCTATTGAGCAATTCACAGTCGTGTTTAATTTTTACATCAACCATAATCCCAAAGTTAACAATGATCTTAGAGTGTTGTTGTAGCTTGTACTGGTATGAAAACAAATTAGTTTTCTAGTTACAATAAACCACCCAAAAATAAGGTTGGTGGGGGACCCACATAATGCATTCAAAATTTCCAGTCACTAATGGTTTACTGATGTATCAGTTTCACAAAAATGTAGTGTTATTCATAATAGCACTACATTTTTATACTAGATATAACAGCTAGCAAATTTTTTGTTTTGCTTTTAATATAATGAGTATCCATAAAAAGTTTGCTTTGTTATGTGTTTCCATATAACATAAAACATTTTACATTTGAGAATTGTGAACACTAATCATGATAAGTAAACCTTGAGAATATGCCTGATATTAAATTTTTTGACAAAATCGAATTTCTATTAAATTGTTTTATTTCTCATTCCACGTATCTTTTGAACAAAGTCACTGATTTAAACATCACATTGGTATTTGATGCAGATTTTTGCGCTCGAACATAATATACACGCAAAGTTTTAAACATGAAGTTCTAAAAATTAATTATGCAAAAGCAATTTTTGTATATGATATCTCTCAAAGAAATAAACCAATTTAAATAAATATTGTATTGTGTGAGGTGTTAATTCGCGAAAATCCATAGTAGACGCTTGCCTGCAACATGCACTAACATGCAGCATGCAACCCACCGCTGACCCTCGAATCTGCCTCTCCACTTCGAATCTTTATCCAAATGATTGAATATTGATTCCAGAGGATTGACAGATATCGAACACCTAAGCAAGTGTTATTTATTTTTATAATTATCTAATTTCGCTAACTGTCAGCGGAATTAGATAAATATTCAATCTAGTTTCCTCGTGTTTTGATCAGCATGTCCTGTGACATGTAAACCTCTTCCAGCTGCTTCCATTCTTTGCTGTATTCGTCATCCAAGTAGCACCTCTGACTTTTGTGATGTCGTCTATCCTTCTTCTTGCCTGTTTGCTTCTTTTTTTCCCATCGCATGGATGTCATTCTAAGTATTGTCCAGTTCTACTGTCTTTTGTCATGTGTCTTGTCGACCTCCATTTTAGCCGTCTCACTATCTTTATTATATCATGCACCTTAGTTATACCTCATGCGGTCTTTTAATGTATCTATCATGTTTTTTTCCATTCCCCTCTGGCATATTCTCAATTTTTTAGATGTTTATGATTCAGTGCCTAGGTTTGACATCCGTTTGAAAGACATGTCAGAACACACAAGTTGAACACCTTTTTTGCAAATATAGAAAACTGTTCGTTTTTCTTAATATTTAAGGTCCTTAAGTGACCAATACCTTTTCCATGCGCGAGCAATTCCTTCAATTTCCATGTCTGTCTGATCTTTAAATGATATTCATTGACCGTACTTAGGTCAACTAACTAGCTTCTTACGTATTCTAAATTTACATTAGCCACTTTTATGTTTATTTCTTCCCATTTATCATTAACGTCTTAGATTGCGTACCGCCGCCAGTTGTTACAATTTTTGTTGAAGAACATTGTTCGTAATTAGGACTAGGTCAACCATGAAACTCAAGTAGTTCAATTTCTTGCCATTTCTATTTTTACCTATATTTTCCCTCTCGCAGATTCTTGAATGCTTTCTAGGACAGCAGAGAAAAGTTTTGGAGACAGTGGGTCGCCCTGCCTTACTTCTCTAACTATAATGATGATGTATATTCTGTCTCATTTTTGCGATCTTTATAAAACTGAAGTTTGTTATATAAAACTGGAGTCTATCAGTATAGGTTTAAATTTTACATTAGCTTTTCTTTTAAATAAAAAAATCCTTGTTTATATATTCTTTCTTTGCCTTTTGCACATAGAGAGATGGTGGTGCCGGCACGCATGCGGTTCGCTACGGCATAGCGCGCTCACCGACGACTACGGAAACTTCGTCGCGCGGCGAGTCGACGACTGTGACTGCCCTTCACCACCGCCCGCTCCGGCGCCCGCGCCCACGCCCGCGCCGCCCATTGGTCTCGGCCCCGCGCCCGCCCTCGCCCCGCCCGCCGTACCGCAGGACGTGCATTACCACGCTTATTGGCCGCCAGAGATATTATAACAGAGCGCCGCCTCTGTGCCTGCGCCCGCCGTCTGGTAATCGGGTTTTGTAATGTATCGCTTGGACGAAACAAAATGAGCCCTCATACTAAAGGAGGAATTCACAGATGTGTGTCTGAATCGTTTTGTATACGTAATGGATGCATCAAAGAAAAGTTATTTCTATTCAATTGAGGTGGAACATGTGACTTTATTTATACCTGATGATTGGCATATGCAATGCCAACGGTTATACTGATTATTTCCTAAGAAATTCATTATTTGCGGCCGATAAGTAGTTTTGATGAGAAGGAAAGGAGCGAAACTGTTATATTGTTGGGGCTTAGACGGGTTCATTGCATGGCACGCGCCAACACACGGACTAATATGTTTGCTAATATTTATGCGTTAAGTGAACGTCGTTCTCCGCTTAACGTTTCTGTCTATGAGAGTAAAGTTGAACTTAAACAAACACTTTTAATTTTTGACTAAGACTTATACTAAATGAACCGACTTTTCAATTTTTTTGGAACTGCTTCTTTATAAAAGCTTTAATAAAATAGTCCTTTGATGCTCCTACTAAAACGTAATTGAAATCGTGGTTACAATCGGTGCTTAACTCTGCTGCTATTTATGGCTGAACTGTAGAAGCACTCCAAAGAAATCACCAGCCAATCACTAATATATTGCATATACATCTTAATTATTTATCAACGTATGTAATTATAAAATTTAAAGTACAGCAAATTGTTTCATATTAAAATTTATCACTAATATAGTGAGCTATAGTATCACAATGTAAAACATATCCAAGATTTGTGAAATTGACAATTTGTTCTGAAATTGCTTTAACTTTTTCACCTATTTTGTTCATTTTTGAGCTCCATCAACAATAATGCATTGTGATTGTAAGAAGTATAAACTCTAAAATGTATAGATTTATTGTGAGTAGTCAATTCACCCGATGTTTACTAAAGGGTTCTAAAATTACAATGTTAAGAGATATGAACTGCACATAGAAGAAATAAGCTGAGAAATTATTTATAAGCAAATAGTAATACAAAAAGTGCCAGTAACTCCGCCTAAACAGTCATAATAAAACTTCATAAATGGCCAGTATGCAGTAGTGTTGAATAAATTTATGATTGCATGTTAACAATTGCTATAAGTTGTTTGTATGTTTATTTACAATATTTTTTCAAATAACTGGATATATTGAACTTATAACATTTTTTCTTTTAATTGATGCAATTCATGCGATAGCCCAGGTGCTTATATTTAGAGAATGATATAAGTGTCTGTTGTCATACTAACAAGCTTTATTTGGAGTCCTATTTCTAAGGATGAACAATCAAAGCGTTAATTAACTGAAAGGGAAAATTGAGAACTATGGTATGCTTAAAACGACATAGTTGATGTTTCCAAGTGGTTCTTATCAGTTTATCACAACGGACAGGGTACTGCAGCAGCGTGTACTAGACGTCTACAGGTGTCATTACCTTTGCAATTTGGACCATAATATGTTTGCTGCTATTTCCAAGGTATAAGGTGAATACTGTATATACTATAGAACTTAATTGCCACAATGTACTGCTAAATTATACATATATGAATTTTATAGGTATTACATTAAAAATCATGCTGTACAGTGAAGAACTCTTTATAAATGGATAGTTGGACCAGTCAGATGAATACCTAATATTAAAATGTATTTATTTATTAATCATACAATCGGTCACTTTAAAGACACTTCCTATATAAGAATTATGAAATTGCTCTTTGTTTTATAACCTGTAACCTCAACTGTACGACGATAACTAGTATGCAAATGAAATGTTCACGATGTGTATCGTGAAATAGCCAAGGTCTGAAAAAGAGATATATTTATGTCGAAAGTCCATTTTGGACAGAGTCAAGAAACTGGATAAAAGAAGTGCTGTACAGTAGAAATACAGTAGAAAGCATACGGACAGTGGAGGATGAATTTTAAATCAAAGTATTGTATTGAATTGATTGCGTTGCAGATTAGTCTGCAACGCAATTGATAAATTACAATTATGATTCATTTTATTGACAGCTTCCATTATTCCATGGAGTATTAAGGAAATGTTTAATTTTTTAATGGTGTGGTATCTTATTTTCTAGCCAAAAAAATCCCTTTTCAAATTTCTTCCTCATAACTATAAATGAACTAACAGATCTCAATCTTACCAATATTTACGACTGTTTATTAAGAAAAATATTAACCTTTTGATTTAAGTGAAATTGATTGGGTATTATTTATCATACCAAATTATGCAGACGATGATATTGTTTTGTGGTTTTTGAAGTAAATTTTTAATTTAGTAAACACTTAATTTCTTTTTAAGTTACAATATAATATTTGAAAGTGTTAAAAATTGTCAAAATTTATTCCAGTGAAAACATTAGAAAAGGCTAAAGTAAATTTAACAACTTGAATGCACTTAGATAAGTTCAGATTAATATTTCGACTGCAATGTTTAACACAGAAATCGCGATAATAATACTTATATTGCTGCAAAATATAGCATATTGTAATATTGGAAAATTAGAATGTTAATGACAAATAAAAGAAAATGTGAAAAAATATTTAGTTTGAAATAATGAAAAAGGGAAGTTCTTTCAAATTGTATTGAAAGCATATTTTTTATTTATGTCATTTATTTTTATTATCATTCGTATTTGTTTAAGATATTAAGATTGATATTTAAAAGGAATATATTTTTACATTTATCATTTTTATTGTGTATTATATTTTTAAGTTTTACACTTGTAATAGTAACAATTATTGTGTAGAATTGTGCCATTAAAATAATAGTTATATTTAATGAGGAGACAAAAGGCAAGAGCAGGTTGTGTGAGGGCGCGCACAGAAAATAAAAATGGCCGCGGTGGAAATGTTAATTAGAGGTTAATAAAATTTAGGCTCCAAAAATATGATGTGTTCAAACTTTTGTTTTAACGAATTTAGAACGGCTCTCGTTTTTGAGTAAGAAAATGTAATTTGTGATGATGTGTTCAAAATTTTAAAAAATATATATATACATATATCATTCGTAATTATTATAATGTAAATAAGTTGTAACTTAAAAATTACTCGACGAGTTGCGTAATTGTCTAATATTAAATTTAGAGATAAGCAAACAAATTGTGTTGAAATGAATATGTATCATTTATTCAGTTTTAATTCCAGCCGATTCTTAAAGTTCTTTTAAAATTATATCATTTTTATGTTTTGGTGATTGAGAGGAAATTACACAAAACTCCGAGCATATAATTTTACATGAACTTTTTCCACCGAGACTATAATTTGATGAACAACTTGAGGCTTAAACAATTATTGCAAAATTATAAAATAAAGAAAATTAATGTTTAACCATATATTTGATCAGCTATTAGTACTTTTTATTAAATCTTAATGCTATGAAGTGAATTTAAAGAATATTGAATACTATCTTGAAGTAGAGGGCAATGACAATTGAAAAAAAATGCATGCAATAAACTTGGCGAAATGCCACAGCATTTTATAAAATTGTTTCTGTTTTGTTTTTATACTCAGATATTTACAAAGTTTAAAGATATTATGATCTCGGCGGAAAAACTTCGATGGAATTGTATTGTGATTGGCGCCGTTCAAAATTACATTCCATAACTTAGTGTATAGATTGTAACCGAGTTACGTCTGTCTTTCGGCCAGTTTAACGGTATATTTATTGCGTAGTTAAAATTTTATGAATATACATTTACTTAATGAACGATGTTCAAAATTTACGCCCGTTTCGGTGTGTGCTTCGGTATTGAAATAATGACTTTTTTTAAATTAACATTTGGTGCATAAAGTTGCCATTTTGTATACTTTTGTAGTATTAATTTTTCTGTGATACACTCTCATTTTTATTTGTAATTGCTTACAAAATTTATAATATCCATAGAAAATATGGGAATGTCACGGTACAGCATCTGAATGTTAAGAGATTATGTTTTAATATCGTTCTCCGCCTTGAAGTGATACGTTATTTTCGCGAAGGTAGTCCTTAACATTTTTTTTAGATCTAGGATTCTCTACCTCTAAAAATTTCATATTTGATGTACAATAAAAACATTTTAACAAAGTATTTATTTTATTGATGATTTTTAATCTATTCAAAGTCATCATAATATTCCCAATTTATATTTTATCTACACTACTGATAACTGTTTCAATAAAAATTGATATTATTTTCTAAATAAATGTGAGAAAATAAATCTTTATAAACATCACCTCCAAAGAAAAAATCATTACGCACGTGTACCTGAGCCCTAGAGACGTTTTACGGCGTGGAAAATTGCCACATTGAAGTTTGTCTCACTTTCCTTAAAACCTTTGGAGCTGGTCCTCGTCCGTTTTATGCGAGGTTACTTCTTAAAGTAAAAGTTTATCGGAAGACTCTCTTTACCAAATAACCGAGTGTCTTCTTGAATTCCACCGCCCAATCACAAATTGCCCCATTTATAGCTCATAGCCACCTAATTTGTCCACTTTGTATTTTAAAGTTCCTCATGACTACTGTGCGTTGGATCAGTGATTGGTATGGCTTTTGAAATAACTTCGTATATTACCATCTCTTCAAAGAGTACGCCGAACTCACTGCGTGTAGCTTTACAATCTTCAATAACACCGTTTGATAATTCATAAAGTACGCTAATCTGGGTGACTCACTCAATTTTCACTACATTGTTACATAACTTTGCGCTAAGCTATTACCTGGTAGTAGAACAGGCCGCCAATCTGAAGGCTTATTGTGTATTTTCTCTATCCTCATAATTAAAATAATATGCTAGCTTAAATTGTCCACTGCCTGTTCCAATTTAACAAGCTTTTCATACACTCAAAATGTCTATTATGTATGTGTGTGCGCGTACGCACGTCTACCTACGTTGGATATCCACGTTAAATGGATCCAGTCGTGTAGTAACAAAATCAGATTCTGAAATTAATTGTTTAATCAAATAGAGGACGATAAATTTAACTGAAATATTAGTTTTTGTGGCAAAACGCGTAGAAATAAAGCATAAATAAGAACATGGATTTTGAAAACTTGTGAAAAAAAAAAATTCTGCTTGTAACAAGCAGACAATTTATACTTGTGATGTTACAACTAACTCAAAGTTTAAAGAAGTCTTCAGACCAATGTTTAGAAAAAATCTGAAATTGAAGTAATAATTATTGACAAATTTTATTTCGCATTAATATTGTTCATATCAGTAATACAAAAAAATAATAACTAAGAGTAATGCATATATTCTAAAAATGGTTCGTATACATTTTGTAAAAATATGCACTAGTGGTCAGTGTTCTAACCTATGCTCTAAACAATAATAAATGGTTCCTAGTAGTATCTAGTTCCTATAACTAACTTTTGTACAGTAAAATTTAAAAGATTTGATGACATTGTCGTTTTGTTTACTCATTTTTCAGTAGTTGTATTTGGAATAGAGAAGTTTATGAAGACTTCTTTATGAAGAATAAAATTAGACATAGAGGTCAATGAATTAGATGTAATTTATTTGATTTATATGTAGTTGGAAATTCGTTAATATTTTGAACTGGATTTCGGTATGAAATATATGGAGGATTATTCATCAGCGTATTGACCACATATTAATGTGAACATTCTTTGTATTGACGTATTATTTTATTTTCTTGTTTTCTCTTGATGCTTGCAATGCGACTTGACTGCTGCATGCGCTACATGTCACCAAAGTTTAGCGCTGTAGTAATTCAATACAACGCACCAAAGTTTGCCGCTGTGAAGCTAGTATTGAAAGCGTCGCAATGGCACAAAATAGTATCGCGGGAAAGATGGAAAGGTCGGGGAGCATTAAATCTATACAATGCATCATTCGCAGACAATTCAAAGCGGCAGAGTTTTGTGCGTTGTACTGTAACTGCTGCTACACTATGTTTGACAACCTTTTTTTGATGATTGCATAATATTCTTACAAAACATTGTAGTGAACTTAATGTATTGATACTTATACGTATATACGTCATTTATTTTTTCTTAAATAACTTAAGACTACTGTACCGGTCGATACCAAAATGTAATCAGCTCATTTCTTCAAAAATTTGTATTGATTGATTTATACAATCAGTTGGTTTGTTTATATTACCTAGTGCATGAGTGTACGTCGCATGACGTGGTTGGGAGCGGTATTTGTTGGTGGTTTTAACACTCGTGACGCCCTGGTAGATGTAACTGCATTTTCTTGGAAGATGTGCCGCTCTGACACGAAACATACATAGAAATAACAATATAACTATTTAGCAGACTAAGGTACATAAACACTTGCTTAGATGTTCGGTATCTGTCAATCCTTTAGAATTAAATTCGTCCGATGAATTCATCAATTTGTTTCCGCTCACATATTTACTGTTTCGTTCTTGAAAAAGTGTGAAGGCGCTTTTAGGGCAGATGTAGTACTGATTAACATTTTTTGACTTAGTACAAAAAGATTTTATATGCAGGATACTAGATGCCGACAACTGGATCATGGATGACCACATACATACCAAACCTCATTGGAACGCCACAATAACTGCCATTAAATTCAGTTGCTATTCCTACACATGCACTAGTGTGTACTACACCCAATAGTGGGCATGCCTATAATGTCGTATTTAAGTGTTACAATAGTTTTATTAATTATTCAATATTTTGTATTTTTGAGCAAATCTTGAATTTCTTACCTACTTGTGCACGAGTATGAATCAGCATTTGGAATAGGTGGTAGGGTAAGAATACAATAACGACCTAATATTTCAAATGTAATTTTATTACTTACGAAACGTTTGATTAGTGTTTTTCCAGAATCTCGAATCAAGCATTAATAACCAATATCGAAGATAGGAAACAAGCTCGACATAATGTAATAATGAAAGATTGTTTATTTAAAAAAATAGAAAAACTTAACTATCAATTAAAATTCCTTGTTTATAGGCACACTTCCTAAATGACGTGGCTGCCTCAAGGCTGCAGTGTGCGGAAATATACAGACACCACTAACGCTTTTAATAGCAGGTGTTATGCGGATAATGTTTATTGATCTTCCTATAGCATTTAATAAAATAAACCACAGTATAGAACTAGAGAAATTTGTAACTTTTGATATGCATGGGTGACCTGAAATGATAGAGCTTATATTAGTAGCCGAAAACACGCTGCACTTTAATACATATTTTTAAATTTCTTTTATTTAACAATTTTCACGCACATTTTTTCTCAATGATTATCGACACTGTCTACTATAAAGTGTAAAATCCATTATGTGATGATGATTTATAATATCAATATTACATGTTGAAACCTTCTGAGAAAATGTAAAATAAAGAAGCTAAAAAAATGAATTACAATATAGAAATATCAACAATTTTATTGATCAAATATATACAGAACAATGTTACAATATAACAATACCAGCGGAAAACAGCACTCGTCAAGCGCAAACGCGCGGCGGTCATGCGCTACGCTTAGTTTTTTGTAAAATTAGCAACATTAACTACTGACAAACAATATTTGTATATGAATAATTATATTGGATCGACACAGACATCTTGTATACTCGATCATATATGAGAAGTTTGAATAATGTGTGAATTCGCGTTTATAATTTTGCTTTCAATTATATTAAACATAATTTAGAAAATCGACTATAACTTCAGTGAAGCAAAAAATACAGAACTTTTTCATAACACTGGTTTTAATATACAATAAACTAAAGGCAAAAAAGCGAGTGAACTTACTTCAATGCATCTACTGCGAAACTTCTTATGTATACCACTCGTCATACAAAATACAAATATTGACAATAAGACTTCAAATATACCTCAGAAATACCACAGAATAATAGTAACTAGGATTTAATAGAAATGTAATTTATTAGAAAAATGACAATATTGTTGCAAAAAGAATTGAAATCAATAGAGAAATATTTTGATTTTGATAAAAGATTTATATTCTTTTTAAAATATGTAAGTTATCAAACATTATCATTACAATAGTTTTTGTAACAGCTTGAAATTGTATTTTGTAAAGCACATGCTGCAGACAAGACTTCCTTGACCCAGAGAAGGCATACAAATAGACACAAAATATGTAAGATAATAAAAAATAATTTAAATAGACATCAAGTACTTCTACACAAAGAGTAATTTACATATTCACAGCCTAACAAACCCACGGCCACGAGGTTGAGTAGAGGGTCGATCTCGTAAGTCGAGTGCGAGGTTATCCAATGTCTGTGAAAATGTGGTTAATGAAGGTTTCTCTGATGCCAAAAACTTAGTCCTATGCTAGATTGCTATAATGTTATTGTCTTATTTATTGTTTTGTATACAATACTCAGAATAATTACGTACTGTGTTTTGTGGTAATAATTACAATGTTGCGCCCCTGTGAAAGCGATTTTACAGGGGCGCAGGCAAGGCCAACGGTGCGATCACAAATTGTGAGACTCTGAAACGACAACCTGACGACTCCAAACAATTGACATCCATTTATTTACAGCGCACCGCACCGCGCACAACGGCACGCGCGATGCGGCTATCCTCACAAACATTCGTTTGATACCATCGTGCCCAATACTTAATATTTCGAATTTTTTATAAACATTTTTTAACGCATGCACAACATAAACTATCGAACTCGTGCAATCTTTTGTAATTAGAAGAATTATTTATTTATGGCCGATAATATATACAATAATTTCGTTTACGACGGACGAGAATGAGACCAGCGTGCGGGCAAAAGGAGGCGCACTCAGAGCGAGTCGCGATGCCACACCCAGGTTCGCTTGGTGTGGTCGAAGCGATGTGCTAGCCACTGCGCCTGCAGCAACTCCAGTCGGTCCTGACTGAGGTAGAGTGGTTTTCCACGCTTCAGGTCGCGGTCCTCCTCGTCGTAGTCGTCCAGGTACAGCGAGCCCCACAGGCAGGCGCGCCGGCCGCGGATCACGATGATATAAGTCGACGTCACTACGAGAAATATTCCGGTACCGCCGCCACAGTGGGTCGCGTGTCGCACCGCTTCGCACACCTCCTGCTGTCGGCAACACGATTGCTTCAGACAAACAAGTGTACCGCACAGAAGGCACACAGACGCCTCCTTGGGCACCGCGCCGCATTGTTGACACACGCGCTCGTGATAATACGTAAACAGCCGGTCGTAATCGCGCGGTAACGCCAAAAGCGCCGGTTGAGTCCACGGGACGTGTAATGTGCTGAGAGAGTTGCGCATAGCCAGTTGACTTTGCTTGGCAGCGTGAGCGAGGCCCCGAGCCCAAGTGCGCGCTGCAGGAATGGCGCCAGCAGGCGGTAGCGCTCGCCACGCGCTCCATTCGCTCCAGTCCATTCCCTCGGTGACAAGTTCAAGGTAATAGGCTAGTCGAACGAACTCCTGGCGAGGCGCATGCACCTCGGGTAAGTCACTGCCGTATAGATGGTGACGCAATAAAGCCGATACGCGCAACAGCGGTAATAAAAGTTCTTGCAGTTGTAATTCGAGTTCGGCTATATCGGTATGCGGCAGTCGGTGATAGGGTGGCAGTGGGCCGTCCTCGGTAAAAAGGTCGGAGCCGGCGAGCGCTCCGAGCACCGTGCGTGCGGCGGTGCGGATCCCGCGCGGCTCCCCGGGCCGATCGGGGCCGGCTAGCGCGGCGCGGCCCTCTGCGCTGCTGGTCGCGCACATTTGCACCACTATCTGGTAGTAGTTGAGTGCATACAGCGCTCGTACCATGCACGTGAAGTATTCTGTTTGTAACAGAAATATTACTATATTAAAACATATAAGTGTTAATTTTCAGTTATGAAATAATTACTTTAATTGATACATAAATTAGTAATTTGTGCTATATAATTGTATTTGTATATCAAGACAAGTCTGTCTTGATAAGTTAGTCAACTTAAATAACTTTAAGAATACGCATAATTGTGCAAAGTTCATAAACCCTTACATATTGAATGTATAGGCATGTACACATGGGGAAAAAGTATTTAATTTTTGTAATAAATTTAATATTGTTAACCTGTGCAGATATTGAACTGATAATTAAACCAAATTGAACACTGAGCATAACTTGTAACAACTCAACGAAATATTATAAACTTACAGGTGGCCTCTAACGTGGACATAGATTATCCAATTCTGACTAACGTTTATCGTTCATACTCTGTTCACTTTGTGATCTCAAACTCAATTACAATTCTGATTTCAACCAATCACCCAATCCAATTTTGCCTTGTTTCCCGTTCTAGTGTTTCACTCAATGGTAATTCTAACCCAGTGGGCCTAGCATGACGACCTAGAAAATAGTCTCTCTATAGACTATCTTTTTCATTTATAATGTAATTCATACATTGGTAAAGAAGAAAGAGCCTGGAAAGAGACTCTTCTAGACTCACAGATATCAATCTCGGGACGAAACACTTAGTGCTCATGATGTTCGAGATTTAGCAGACATATTAATTTGGATGTGAAGTTCTGGATTGGATAGTCAGTAAAGCAAATTTTATATGTATATGTAATAATAAAATTATCCTAGTTTGCCAATTGATTTTGGTTCTCCATGCTAAAACGATGCATGATACTTTTGAGCGCATAATATATTTCTACAAAGGTAATGCTATGTACTCACGTATGTCAATGTACGGAGGGTCGTTGGGTGCGAGCAGCAAGAAATGCATGAGGAGTGCTAGCGGATCTCGTAATAACAGCGGTACGGGTCGCGCTGAGCTGTGCGGCGCGGGCACGGGCGGCGACGCGGCGCCTGCCAGAACGGGCGCAGTGTCGCAGGGCGGGCAAAGTTCTCGCCACGTTTCAGCCGCGCCTAGCTGCGCTCCCGCCGCCACTAGAGCGCGCGCGTGTGCACCTAGCACCACCAGTAACGGTTCTGTAAACACAATTATCCATCATTACTAATATAGCTATTTTATGACTGACTACCACCTACTTGTGAAGAGATTTGGAGACCCGATATCAATCTTTATGGTGATAAGAAAGTCGGATCGCAATCACAGTAGTAACAGGCGGCAATAAAGCATGTGAGTAAGCGGGAGACTCGAAATGCAGCAAGAAAACAGATGCTGTACTTTAATGCGGAATAACTTATTAACATATAGTAATAACGAGATACAAGTAAAAAACCGGCCAAGTGCGAGTCGGACTCGCGCACCGAGGGTTCCGTACAAACCTGCAAGGTTTACAAAGTTCGTTTTACCAAATTTCGAGATTCTATGTCAACGGGAAGTGGTCTGTAGGTTTTAATTCCCTTGCGTGTAGTTGCGAGTTTCAAAATATGCGGTATCAATGGTTGTACTTTTGCGTTTTGCGTTTTTGCGTTGACTTAGAATTTTTTTTCACGGGTTAAAGGCAATTAGATCTAAGTATTTGATATGAATTTCAACTTGATAGCTCTACGCGTTCATGAGGAAAAAAGTAATAAGTTTATATTTATTAAAAAATATATATTTTGTAATGTAACTAAAATTTAAGGTTTTCAGAATTTTTCCTTTATGTGTGCTATAAAACGTTGCTTCATGCCAAATTTCAAGATTCTAGGTCGACTGGAAGTACCCTTTAGGTTTTGATTCCCTTGCGAGTACTTGCGAGTTTCAAAATATGCAGCTTAAATTGCTGTTTCTTTTGATTGCGTTGACATAGAAGTTTGATTTTGTTACAGCTTAAAGGTATTATAGACCTGAGTATTTGGTATGAATATCAATTTAATACCTCTACGCGTTTATGAGGAAATGGGTAGTAAGTTTAAAATTATTAAAAAATATATATTATGTGATGTAACTAAAATTTATGGTTTTCGTAATTTTTCCTTTATCTATGCTATAAGACGTTGCTTCGTACCAAATTTCAAGATTCTGAGTTCACGGGAAGCACCCTGTAGGTTTTGATTCCCTTGCATGTGTCGAAAATTTGCGGCATAAACGGCTGTATCTTTTGATTGCGTTGGCTTAGAAGTTTGATTTTTCACAGCTTCAAGGGACAGTAGACCTGAGTAATTGATATAAATTTCAGCTTCATACCTCCACGCGTTCCTGAGAAAAAGGGTCTTGACAGACGGACGGACGGACGGACAGACGGACAACAAAGTGATCCTATAAGGGTTCCGTTTTTTCCTTTTGAGGTACGGAACCCTAAAAACCAAATAATAAACTGAAAACCAAATAACAAACTGAAGAAACTGAACATTCAAATATGAGAAACATAAAATAAGTCATATAAACTAATAAAATAATGTATAATGTCATGTTGTTAAAAATTTGTTAAAAGCCACTCAATCAATAAAATAGAGCGTTAAAGGATTAATGACCTCTTTCACCACCTCCTTTTAAACTTACATTTAATTGCAAATCACTTTTGGAACTAATTTTGCATTCAAAGTCTTCCTTTTAGTGGATTTTAGCCTGAACAACTATTAAGAGAAGGATTTGGAATACAAATTTTATTTTAAAAGTAAATTTATTTATAAATGCATCAAACTAAGTAATAGAAATGATAATGGCTTTTTTGAAAATTGATGTTTAATTTTTTTTTATGTGACATAATTTCAAAAGGATAATACGAATATTCACAACCTATTGTAATAAAAATGTAGACATGTTACATGTAGACATGTTCACCAACATTGTTAAATTATTTATTGATTTTCCTTATGAAGCATGGATATCTTGCATCACCACTGATTTCCATACAAAATTTATTTGACCACAAGTAAGATAGTACACATAAATATTTTATCATCTTAATATGTAAAGTGTATCACAAGATTATCGTTAAATTCATAAAAATATGTTCTTTCTAAAAAAAAGTAATTTCAGTTTTTAAAGTTCATAAATTTTGAGTTAGTTATGTATGTGTGAATGACTTTTGCTGCATATACAATTATACACATAAATACCAATATAAAAATGGCGTCCAAAACGCAATCAGCTGTCTCGTGTCATGTCGGTATTGTTTACTTATTGCTACCTAGCATCCTACATTAGACATTGCTGCTTAGTCCAATGATTTGAGCGCGACAATACACGAAATTATAACGTCGATTTATCGACTAATGATTCCTTCATAATAAAATATAGCAAAAAGGTTTGGAGGTGTGTACAGTTGGGAAATTAATAAGTTGTATGTTACGTTATTTTGATCTGTATCTAAAAATACCTAACTATATGACTAGTAGAATTGATTTCGAACATTTTTGATGTGAAACATCTATTGCCGCGCCTTGGGAATAAAATCAACTCAAATTACACACATTCCTTTGTGTGTTTGTGCGCGTATACTATATACTCTTATTCTGACTTCACCTTATTAGGGGCCATTCATAAAATATGTTAAATTGGTATTTTTTAGTATGACAAGGGGAGATGGTGGTATAAGAAAATGAAATTTTATTATTGAAATAATAAATATTTTAAAATATCAACACTTATACTATTAATCAATATAAACTATTTATAGGGGGGGTCTAGCTTTATATTATTAGATCGGTGCTTATTGCTAGATATATTGTAATGTTACCTTAGCTGACACAGACTCCAAAGATAACAATAATTGTAACTACATTATATTATAGTAATAATTTGATTGGCTTTTAAGTAGTCTAGCATTTTTCATTTAGTTTTACTAAAGTGAGAATTCTAAAAATATTTTGATCAGTGTTTGTTATTCATAGGTACTGAGTTAAATTATTAATTTGTAGAACAATATGCAATTATTTTTTTTCTTTTTAGTACATATTAATTTATTTTGGAATAGCATTTTTTTTAAATCGGTTTTTTTTTGTTAAAATTTTTGTTTTTGTACTATGTGGCCTACGAGTAAAGTAGCTGACAGTTAATCAAATAATGCGAATTACACAAGTGACGAACTTGAAATGTAACAAGATTTAGCTTTAAACGAATGGCGAAATATGTATCAGTTACCGATGCAGTCGTTGCGCGGCTTGTAGCGCGGCGGGCGGTCGGCGGGCGGAGACGCGAGCGCGCCGCCCCGCTGCACCAGCTCGCACTCGAGGCTTGTGCGCGCCAGGGACGCCACAAAAGTGAAGATGGCGGCAGACGAGCTGCCGTAGCGCTGGCGCAGTTTGTCGCCCGCCGTCGCGGTCATGTCCTCCATGGCCTTGCCCATCGCCTCGGACAGACGACTCGCCGCCTACACGATAAATAATACACATAGTATTGCCAAATATTTTATATACATTTTAATTTGCCAAGTGATACAACAAATTTTACAATATCAACATAAAGATATTTTAAACATTTTTTTAATTTTAATTTCAATAATTTTTAAAAATATGTTGAATTTGGACTAAAATAAAAGAACTTTTGATACAATTATTAATATTACTTAGTAATTGGTTTAATACTATTTCTATTTAGCAGATCATAGAAAAATATCATTCCATCATGGTTATAAAGAGATCGGTATGATACAATTTTTTCAGAAAAGATATACTTTTGATATAAGTTACTTTGTGAAATCATTGTTTTTTACTAATACAATGAAATCGGGCCTTTTTCTTTGTGAATAATGTCAAGATCGTTATGGAGTCAATGGAATCATTTATATGTTTAAGTTATCCACAATCAAATCAACCAGAATTTGTCCATATTTGAGTCTGCAAATATTTTCATTTTACAAAATAAAAATACTACCAACAATATCCTAGATTTCATGAAATAATCTCTTGATTTACTCACACTAAATACTAATACATAAAATTATATTATTCTTCATTTTCAATATTTGATGTTAAGACATCATAAAATAAATGTTGATTTAACCTACCAGTAGTTGATTTTTGGCTCTTAAGCAAAAAGTAGTGCAGTTGATAAAGACAATAATTTCAAATTCTTCAGAATTTTTGATAAACTGGTATCACGCTTACATAGAAACCCCGTATTGGTTTAAAAAAAAAGTTATTACATATAAACGGAAAATATTGTTGTCAACCCTTGTTACAAAGAAATATAATAATGAATCATGGCTTGATTGCAATATATTGTAGAGAATCCAATTTCACCTAGTTTCGGTTTTAGATAATTTATCAAAGCAACGATAGTATTAGTAGATTTATTAAGAAGAATTAGATACCGGAGGCGGATGGTCCTTGTCGAGCATATGCTGTATCTGTTCGGCTAGCATGCGGAAGTCGTGCCGTTTGCCCGTGAGGAGGCGCGGCGGCGGCGGCGCGCGCTGCGGCGGCGGCGCCAACGGCAGCACACAGTTGGCGAGCTGGCGACACACCGGGCACAGGAACTCGCCGCGCTCCACATGTAGGTTATGCGGATACTGTGGCGCGGCTAGGCTACGTAGGTACGACTGCAAGCAGCCGAGATGCAGGTGGTGCCCACACGACTGCACGTGCACGCCGCCCTCCCAGCCCACACTCACACTCAACAGCCACGAGCACTGTACACCAAAATATATACTTTGTAGCTTTTACGCAATATTGAAGTAAGGTACATTTCTTTCAATTTATATCTTACAAGTTATTAGCAATATCTTTCAAACTATATTCATAAACAATACAAAATATATGAAATGATAATAATGTGTGGGAAAAAATATAGTTGAATGTGATAATCGGGATGTTGACTATTTTTGGAAAAGTGTTTTAAATTGCGCTTAAGTACCTTATATAACCCCGAATATTAACTATATTTTTTTAAACCGTTTAAAAGCTTTAAAAATCATGTTTTTAAATTCCATTTTAAATTTCGCTCCAAAACGCTGATACCTTGTCACGTGACCGCTGTGACGTCAAATGTCACAACACATAAACTGATAAGGTGATTTAAAGTTTTTTCGCATTTATTGCTGTATAGTATGAATTCTAAGTTCTGTAAGTGTTGTGTGGTGCCTCAGTGTGCAAGTACTACAATCAGAACACCTCAAAAGCTATTATTCATGTTGTACGTTCGTTTGGCAAATAACAGGAAAATGTGGCTTCAGATTGCTCTCGGGGATACGGCACTTGTAGTGACACAGTCACAAACGTATTTTTGTGAAGATCATTTTGTTGTAAGTTCTGATAATACTATTTATTTTTCATATATTTATTCTCAAATTATATAGTTACCAAAAAATGTAATTTTGAGATTAGAAATAAAGTAAATAAAGTTGAAAATGTTTATTTGAGTTAAAAGTTGAAAATCATACAATGTTTTCAATCATTTAGTTTAATCTTTTGAGCTTATAAATACCTGTAATTACTATAATTTATAATTTAGTTGCAGAAACAACAAAAATATTGGTATATCACTTACATGGATATCTTCACATTTCTGCATATAGTAGAACAGAAATTACTATTTGTTGCGAAGAAAATGACAAATGTAAAACAGTCAATTTTCGACAAATTTGAACTATTTGCCGTAATAAATCCAATTTCCACAATATAAAAGCACCGATCAAACGCTTTCAAAGCGAATCTTGAAGAAATTATTGATAAATTACAAAATTATTGTGCCTAAACAATGAAGCCTATTGACCAGGTAAAGGATGTTTACGAACACGTGACGTCATGCACTCTGATTGGTGTTTGTTATCATGTGAATTGAGAGTGATTTATTTACATTTTATTTGTAGAATATTAATCAAATTATGTAAAAATAAAGAAAAACATTGTGATTTTCAGTATTTCTATCATAGAAACTACCACTTTATATTCAAATTATGTTTTTATTTGAATACAGTCAACATCCCTATTATATCTATAGCAATAAAATTTCAAAAAAAAAAGTATAAGTCAGTCAAAATCTTAAATAGTTATTTGTTACAAATTAATTTACAATAAAACATAAACTAAAATCGTAAGTCTTTAACTATCCGCAGGAAACGCAAAATAGTTGTGAATAGAAAATTAATATAAAATATTTTGATTTAATTTCATCAAAGGTTAATGCTATGGTTTGCCAAACATAAAAAAAAATGCCATTTATAATCTGTCTAAAAAGAGTAGAGATTAATTATCATGGAACTAAGTTTTTCCTATTCCTGCAAATACAAAAGAAACATCAACTCTGTTACAACAGTATATTTGTAGTGGGTTTGAAAAAATCCTGATATGATGTTATTTATTACTGGTCAAGTAAATTTAAAAGTATAGAATAATGAATTGCTATTAAAGGAATCAAAAAACAAAGGAAATTCGGTAGACCAGCTAAATATGGAAAAGGATAGCCGAAAAGGAAGTTAGATGGTTTTGACATTTATGCAACTATCAAAAACTTAATTTATTTTATATATCTTTACTTTTATACTTATTGATGTATAATAAAACAAATCTTATAAAATAATTTAAAAAAATCATTGTTTAATAAAACCTTTTTAATTGATTTTTCATTAAAATATAGCAATAATTATCTAAAATAGACAGATATATTATTTTTCTGCAGAAAGGTTTACTTAAAATATTATAATAAATAGTAATGATCAAAGTGGTGGTTTCGTAGTATAAGGTGTCACCATGTAAACGACCGTGGCGCCTTCATTTTTTATCTATTCTTTTCATACAGACTATAATAAATAATACGATTGTAATTATTTTAATGTTTTGAAATACATTATCTTGGGTATGTTTTTGTACCTGATCGAAGTGTTCCTGCAGTTGCTCATGGTGACGGTCATGGTGCGCGGCCGCCGTGTTCTCGTGTTGAGCCGACAGCCGCGCGCGCTCCGCCTCGCTCAACGCCAGCCGCGCCCCGGCGCTGTCCGCTCGTCGTCGGTGTCCTAATACCGACGTCGACTGCAAATATGATCACCCAATAATCACATTACACCATATTTGAAAAATACATATACAATTAACACAATTTCTATAACTACTAATTGTCCTTTCTAATCATCTAGCATTATTGAAATTTATTATTAAACACAAAGAATTACGATTATTGCCAATCATTTGTTTTCCTATTTATTATAAAACATTTTTTTACTAAAACATGTACCATTTCCTTATTGCAAAAAAGGTAATTTTTTAAAAATAATTTATTGGTTCAGTATCATGCCTATTTAATCAGGCGTTTGATATTCTGCCAGTGGTGAATAGTATTGTTGGAACAAACAGGGTTTGCTTCACGAGGTTTTTCTTCATCATTATGAAAGAAAACCTCGCGAGGAAAACTTATACTTGGAGGGTATATGGAAACTTACACCTGTTGTGTGAAACCTGATGGGCTCACAACTCATTTGCAACAAATTTGGTTCAAACTACGAAATGTGTTTGTGTACCAAATGATCCATCTCCGACAACCCCATATCGAGAATAACGCCGTGAGGTTATTAAAAAAAAATCGAAAATTCTGAAAACTCATCAATCAATATGCACTTAAGCTTGAATTTCATCTACTGGATTAAAAGTCGTGAGCGTTCAGCCATTGACCTATCACCGCTTTTCTTGTTCTAAGTTTTCTTTTATAAAATTTGCCAGTACCAATGATTGACTTACACTCAAGCTCCAAAATTCCCTGTTAGTCCGGCAGAACCAGTGAACCATTTTAGACATTGATTGATCAATCTGCAAAATGGTCCACTAGACATAGAGTTCTTTTCAATCTTTATAATACTGGCAAATGTCAAATCTGTAGCATTGTATCTTATCAATGCCTGCTTCCATTACTACATTAAAAACTAGATAGTAATGGTGCCACTGCTTCCAATATTAAGAGGTAGTGAATTTTCACATTAAATACTCCAAATAGGGCTATATAATATTCTCGTCTTTTATCTACAGCATTATACCCAGACTCCTGTAATCTATTTTATTTTAATTAAAGTAAAATTTCGAAAAAAAAATTAGTGTTTTACAAAATTTGCTATTAGGTCGGAGAAACAGTTTTTTCATATTTCATAAGTAGCAGTAAAATCTCTTTCATTGTGCTGTTTGTATATGGCTAGTTTTAATAACGTTAAATAGATGACATTTTAAAAAAAGAAAAATAAAAAATAAAAATGGTGTCCCGCCACTTTGATATTGTTTTTCTTTTCACCAAAATAAGGGAATCTAACTGTCCAGTACCGGCGACGCATCTTTCAAATTTCTGCCTTATCAACTTTCGATGGTAGTTTCTGCGACTACCATGGTTGTCACGGGTAACGGGGAATCAGGGTTCGATTCCGGAGAGGAAGCGTGAAAAACGGCTACCACATCCAAGGAAGGCAGCAGGCGCGCAAATTACCCAATCCCGACACGGGGAGGTAGTGACGAAAAATACTGATACAGGGCTCTTAGGGGCCTCGTAATCGGAATGAGAACACTTTAAATAGTTTAACGAGGAACAATTGGAGGGCAAGTCTGGTGCCAGCAGCCGCTGTAATTCCAGCTCCAATAGCGTATACTAAAATTGTTGCGGTTAAAAAGCTCGTAGTTGCATTTGTGCGCCGCGCTGTCGGTGCACCGCTGACTGACGAACTGACACGCCTGCGGAGCATATCGTCGGTGAACCGTTCCGAGGCCGGTTTAGAAATTTGATACATTTTGAAGTTTTATTGCAAAAAAGGAAAAAATGCGAGACAAATAGCGAAAAAATGTGACATTTATGAACCTAATGCAATTTCGGTAAAAGTAGCATAAAACTGATTCAAGTGTTTTCAGCCTGGCAATTTAGATACCAAAGATGAACCTGGCTCTAGTTGACCTGTTATGGATAAAGTCGATACCCTTTTGGAAAAAGTAAAACATTATAAGCTATGAAAACTATAAAGTAATAAACATTATTCTACGAAGCATAAATATATAAGAAAACAATTTGTATACCGAGTATTTTAGTTTCATTAAATTCAAATATAAAATATACAACAGAGGAAATTTTAAACTAGTTTTCTGTATGAATTTTCAGGATATGCATTCGTATGGAAAATTGCACAAAAACAATTTACATTTGAGAGTTTCGTTTACTTTTTTTATTCCATTACATAATGTTTTACCAAGACATATTAATAAATGACAAAGTAACAATATAGAGGATATAATAATAAAATTCCCTAAATTTAGTGAGGATATCAAATCAATCAAAGATTTTGAATGAAGGCAATATTCTATTTAATATTTATTACAGTAGTAAATATTGATGACAATGAACTGCCATTCACAGCATATAAAATGTGTTCATTACTTACAAATTTATTTTTATTACACAAAATTTACTTGATTTGACGATATCTAAATTGTAAAAGTCAGAGGAACTGGTATTACAACTATTTCAGAGAGAAATATCACAAATGTCAAAATTCAATTTATACTTTCACATGATGAGGAAATCTCGGGCAGGTCGTAAGTATAGTGTGCAGGTAAGTATAAACAAAAGAAAATTTTGATGCAATGATTTTTGCTCATTTTACGTTTCATATATACTTTATAAAGAGCAGCACCGATGCAACTGCTGTTAGTTTCTCAATCATTATAATTTTCAACAACTTTCATACATTTTCCAATACTCCGATAACAATGCAGTACCTGTAATAGCACCACAAGACCCAGCGGATTGTGCGTAGTCGTGGGTGAGATCGTATTGCAGATGACACAGTGGTACTCCTTCTCTAAGGGTTCTTCCTCTTCCCAGTCCATGGCAGCGCCCTCCTCCGCTTCCAGCTGCTGCATAGCCGACATGAACTGCTGCTGCCGCCGAGCGAACTCGCGCATCAGCTGCTGCTGCCTTTCTCGGGCGCGACGAGATCTTTCTTCTTTCTCCCGACGCTCTCTAAATAATTGTAATATTAACTATGTTATACAAAAGTAGATATGATAGCCAATAAATCTTACTTTAAATTAGTTACAAATAAACAAACTGTAGTCATCCAACGGACCGCTCTCTTCGCAAATGTGCGAAACATTTTTTTATATTGTTTTAGATGTTTAGGATAGTAAAAACAATAATGACATTATTGAAGTTTTTTTTCCTGCATCCAATTTATTTAGTCAATTAAAGAAAAAATATATGCGGCATTACTCTCAAACAAAAAATATGAAAATCATATACATGAGTATATTTAAATATTTAATTAGCTGATATTTCAGTTTTTTGAAAAATAAATTGTTAAAGAGGTTTTGAAAGGAATTTTTTTGCTTAGCAAAGATTCAAATTTGGTCTGAATGGGTCATGATTAAATATCATGTCATTCATATACAGTTTTTAGTGCGATACAAGTCAGTTATGTAGTTTTTAAATGGGAATTTATAGTTAATCCAAACATTCCTTTCGTAGTTATATATTTGCGTACCGAGCACGCTGCTCAGCTTGGCGCTCGCGCTGGTGCGGCCAAAGTGTCTGCCGCACGTGCTCGATGGCGGCGGCGCAGCGTGCGTCCAACCGTGCCAGCTTGCGGAGCACACCCCCAATGAAATACGGCCCGTCTCCTAAACAGCAGCGATCAGGG
This sequence comes from Eumeta japonica, assembly GCA_005406025.1. NCBI lineage: Eukaryota > Metazoa > Arthropoda > Insecta > Lepidoptera > Psychidae > Eumeta > Eumeta japonica. Next base: position 29,421 of record BGZK01000131.1, read on the forward strand.
ATATGTACATTTCACGCCCATACACATTAAAATATTTTATTAAGAACAATTCTTAAGAATACTACGAAACTGTAATAAGTTTTTTAATGCGACTTCTATTTAACTTTTAATTAAATATTCTAGTCATTATTAGTTTTAACATTGATTCATTGTTATCAGCTTCAATATGAATGATATGTACATACCAATGCGTGCATGGTGAACCTGGTGAGGTGGTGAGCTGGGTCCTGGCTGCGGTTCAGGTGTAGCCTCTGCCAACGAAAATGAATCCAACCGCCCTGACAGTTGGGAGTGCAACTTCAAAAGCAACGATATGATAGACTCGTTCACCATGATGCAGTTCTCTTCGTTGCTATCCTGCTGCTTAATAATAATGAAAAAGAATAATATAGTTGTACTATTACCACAAACGATTTAGGATAAATGCTTAATTAAGTTTAGTTACATATTTGTTAGTTTTACAAAAACCTATGAAGACGCTTGCCTGCAACATGTATTAACATGCGGCATGCAACCCACCGCTGACCCTCGAATCTGCCTCTCCACTACGAATCTCTATTCAAATGATTGAATATTGATTCCAGAGGATTGACAGATATCGAACACCTAAGCAAGTGTTATTTATTACTATAATTATCTAATTCCGCCAACTATTAAATTGTTTAGTTCTACGTACGTTTCATGCCAACAAGGCACATCTTCAGGAAATTGCCGACAGTCACATCCACCAGGGTGCAAGGAGCGTTAAAACAACCAACACAACCTCGTTAGACAGGCCGCTGTCATGCAATGGTCAAAGAGCGACGAAAACATTATTAAGACAGCCACAGATCACCACCGATAGACATTCTTGTCAAATGTCACAGACTAACCATCACCAACATTACCCAAGTAGTTACAGGCAAGCGTCCAATAATGGCGATTATAAACGTCAATTTGGTCGTTGAGCATATTATTATCTTTATGTTTTAAAATTTCGAAGGATTCCAAAACATTCAAACGTAACCCTTCTCACACACATGCAAGACATCGAATTTGTGATCATTATTAAGCTTATGACCGGTTTCTAATAGATGTTTAGCAAAATGGGATCTGTCTGATTTATTATTTTAAAGGCCGAAATATGTTCTTTATATCTTTTTCAAAGCAACGTCCGTTTGTCCTATATATATTGATTTACAGTCATCACAAGTTAATTTATAAATTCCAGATTTTTATTATTGTAATTTATCTTTATTGTTACATAAAGTTTTCAAATTATTATTTGTTTTAAAGGCGTATAAATATTATGTTTTTAATAATCTTGAAATTTTCTCCGAAATTGTACCAAAATATGTCAAACTAGCTATATATTTCTTTTGATCTTTAGATTGTGTTGGATAGATACTTTTATTTATAATACTTTTTGTTTTTATTAATGAGTCCATCAATACATTTTTGCTATATCCGTTTGCCAATGCTATACTGTAAATGGTATTTAATTCTAAAAGGAAATTATGATTATTAAGGGTATGGTGAATAACCGATGTATCATTGATTTATAAGCCGCCAATTTGTGTTGCCATGGATGACAAGAAGAAATGGGTATTGTAATATCTGTGCACGTGGGTTTTCTATATATTTTAAATTCATGTCTATTATTTTTTCTGGTTAAGGTCAAATCTAAAAAATTTATAGAATTTATAGAAATAAAAGTATCTATCCAACACAATCTAAAGATCAAAAGAAATATATAGCTAGTTTGACATATTTTGGTACAATTTCGGAGAAAATTTCAAGATTATTAAAAAAACATAATATTTATAGGCCTTTAAAACAAATAATAATTTGAAAACTTTATGTAACAATAAAGATAAATTACACAATAATAAAAAATCTGGAATTTATAAATTAACTTGTGATGACTGTAAATCAATATATATAGGACAAACCGGACGTTGCTTTGAAAAAGATACAAAGAACATATTTCGGCCTTTAAAATAATAAATCAGACAGATCCCATTTTGCTAAACATCTATTAGAAACCGGTCATAAGCTTAATAATGATCACAAATTCATGTCTTGCATGTGTGTGAGAAGGGGTTACGTTTGAATGTTTTGAATCCTTCGAAATTTTAAAACATAAAGATAATAATAATATGCTCAACGACCAAATTGACGTTTATAAATCGCCATTATTGGACGCTTGCCTGTAACTACTTGGGTAATGTTGGTGATGGTTAGTCTGTGACATTTGACAAGAATGTCTATCGGTGGTGATCTGTGGCTGTCTTAATAATGTTTTCGTCGCTCTGACCATTGCATGACAGCGGCCTGTCTAACGAGGTTGTGTTGGTTGTTTTAACGCTCCTTGCACCCTGGTGGATGTGACTGTCGGCAATTTCTGAAGATGTGCCTTGTTGGCATGAAACGTACGAAACTAAACAATTTAATAGTTGGCGGAATTAGATAATTATAGTAATAAATAACACTTGCTTAGGTGTTCGATATCTGTCAATCCTCTGGAATCAATATTCAATCATTTGGATAGAGATTCGTAGTGGAGAGGCAGATTCGAGGGTCAGCGGTGGGTTGCATGCTGCATGTTAATACATGTTGCAGGAAAGCGTCTACTATGGATTTCCGCGAATTAACACCTCATACAATACAATATTTAAAAACCTATGAAGTCAAGTACGATGGTTGGATCGCATGTGAAATTATTAATCTAGAAGTTGCATAAACCTGATTTTTCAAGGTTGCCCATATTTTTGTAAGTCAATGTACCGCAGCAAACAAAGAATTTGCACAAGGCTTTCACAAAGCATTCCACCAGATAAAGGAATTGCATACGCACCTACCCCACGGCAAATGCATTATAGTACAAAGGTTTCAGTCATGCATTCCTTTCTCACAGTAGATGTCATCTCGTGATTGGCCAGTCAAATACATACAGAACCAATCAGAAATGGACTTGATGCATCCCAGTGACACACAGTGCAATTCCACATTGTGCGGCGACCGTGCTCCGGAATGCGCAGCCGGTTTGACGTGTATTAGACGTTTTAACGTATTTTTCCAGAGATGTAACCCTTGGTTTGACATTAGAATATCACTGAAGATTATTGTACAATATTAACTGAATTATTTCATAGTATCAGTATACTAATTTTCAGTTAAAAGCATGAGTTTGCTATAAAATGGATACAAGAGCGGGGTATTCATAGCTCTGTTATAAGTGTTTTTTTCTAAAACTAGGTCAGTTGGGGGTTGTCTTAAAAAAATGTGTATTAAATTCATAGTTGGCAAAATATCATAAGTGTACAATTTTCTACATACTTTATAAATAGAGAATTTTTTTTTTAAGTAATACCTCTATGTTGTTAGCGGCGGGCAGTGCAGGTGTCAGAGCGCGCGCAACCGTACGCGTACCCAAAGATACGCTCCATTCATCCCTCTCTCTGCCTTCTGCAATTAATAATAATTTGAAGTTTTATGACAACATGCTTCTTGGATTCTTGAATTTCTTATCTTTAGTTCGTAACGTTAATTTTTATAGCTGCGTTGAATATAATCTCAAGTTGTAAGTATTTATATCACCATAATAATAATTAATTAAATAAATTTTAATAAGATATATATATATATATATATATATATATATATATATATATATATATATATATATATATATATAACTGTAGAATGTAAATAGTTGTTCAATAATATAGATGATATAATTTAAATAATTGTAACTTTGATAGATAAGCAAATATGGTTCTAAATGTATTTTCGGTAAGTGCTATATAAGTATCTGTTACAGTTTTCAAATTTAAACTTCCTGATTGCGAAGGACTTGTGAATTCTTTTTCTTGGCATTTCAATTTCTGACAAATGCGTAAACTACAGAATGTAAATAAAAGTATAACTGATCAAATCCGACAATATCATTTGTCGGTCGTTGCGATAAGTAATAGATATGTTTTTAAATGGGTCTGTATGGAATCGATTATGCGTCTTTCCGTAAATATTCATAATCTCCTTCATTTTTAGAACAATTTTTAAAGAAATAAGTCACCGAAGAGACGATTCTGAGAAAATAGCTTAGAACGTAAACGTATAAACAGACGAAGTACAAACCTTAGCGCTTAATAACACGATGCGTCACATCAAACCAAACTGGTTCAAACCAGCCCACCGTCATTCGACACGCGGCGGGCACGGCAGGCAGTGTTCAGTAAGTTCGCCGCACGTCCACAGGTCCAAGCGCGGTCAACGACCGGACGTGCGGCTTTAAAGGTTTATGTATTTTTTTATAAAGTGTTAAGTTTGACGTTTTTAAACGAAGATCGAGTGTGATTGAAATGTTTAATAGCAATGCTTTCACTGCTATCAAATATGTAAACATGGTTTATTTTTGGGTAATTTGCAGAGGTGACACCACTGCGGCTCTAAAATTTTATAGGGAAACCTACCCTGATAGTCAACAACCTGCGAGAAAGAATAGTATTCGAAAGCGAGTGTAAAACGGAAAAATAAATGTGCTCACGCATATTATTAGCTTTTGAACAAGTGCGTGAAAAAAATCGACGAGAGGATTTTTCTTTTCTTTTCAAAAGTATTCATGAACAATACATGAAACGACGGCGTTTTTGTTTTAGAGGAGAATGGAACACATGGGGTAAAACAGGGACTAATTTAATAATACCATCGGCGACCTTTAATCACTGACAATATTAAGGGGAATTTGCAAAGTAAGTGACTTCATAAATTCTTTAAAAATAATACATCGCATAGCCTGTTCGTCACGTGCTAGGGTAGGGCGCGGAGCGCGCGGCTCATGGGCGCCGACTGACCGAGCATTTCGTAGGGTTTTCTCTGTATTATTTTTGTATTGTTTATAAGCATATTTTCAATGATATACTTCTGTTGTAGTTACTTTGGCAAATTTTTATTCTAAAAAAGGAGATTATGAATATTTGCGGAAAGACGCATGATCGATTCCATCCTGTGTATATCATATTACCTGTGTGAAAGTTCCTGCCGGAGGTGACGACACTGGCGTTTTGCCGTACAGCTACGGTAAGATGCGTATCACTGGCCGGTTCCAATGTCGTGTTCAACAACGTAGGTAGGGCCAGCGCTAACGAATCACTTTCTACATCCTATAACACAGTTAATAATAAACTCACAACTAATTCCCAGAAAGATAATCAGAGACTAGATTTCTTCATGGTATGATCTTTGCATATTTCTCTTGCTTCATTGGCATCCATGGATCTTTTCATGCAAGCTCGTCTGTTAAGAGTGCTTAAAATTTGGCCATTTTTAATATGCCACTAATTTGGTCTGCATAGGATTTTCCAGTGCGACCATCCAAGACCTTTCCATCACACACATTTGTTTCATAAACTTGATATGTCAGTATGCTTTCAATCATCCTTTCCAAAAGGCCACACCAACAAATCATACCCTTTTCTACTCTACACTACATCTTCTTACACACCACACCGCTTTCCGACATCACTGTTCCTACTTTTATCTTCCAAAATCCCTCCACACATATGCAGAAATCGCATCTTCACTGCATTGATTTTACTTTCATTTTTCTTCTGCCATAAGTAACAACTATCGTGTAAGTTAGTTCGTTCGCTCGTTCGTTACGTTAGTTAGTTAGTTAAAATTATAAATATATGTAGCATATATTGTAGGGACGAATGAAATATATCTTTTATTCCAATTTTAATGCTTTCATACTTTAAATTCTCTCGTTCATACTTTAACAGTTCAACTGATTTCTATTATGTAGCCTATAGAGATAAACAAACAGTATTTTTAAATTAAAACATACCAAAAAAAATTCGGAAATCATTATCATTAACATGAAATTGAACGGACTTTTGTTGTACCTCAAGAGCGCGTATAGTAGGAGCGTCACCACCCGCGTCTGACTGATCATCTGTTTCCACGTCGCCTCGTACCATCTGATGAAAGATGGACCATTACAAGTTTACAAAAGATCAATTGACATAAATACTTTATATTGAAATGCAATATGACATAACAAATTCAATCGCAACAGTTTTAAAGCAATTACTCAAGTTATTTGATCGATTTAATTTCTAAAGAAAAGAGACATTAAATTTGTTACAACATACAGGAAAACGCACTTAAAGGTACCGTTTCTTTTAAACTCAATCATAGTAAATGCAGTTTCATGAATCGGTACCTGCATGGGTGAAGGAATGGCGACGGCGAGCGAGGTGTGGGGTGCTGCGGATGGCACGGCCTCAGTCTCCGCCTCTGAGTCCGGCGCCGGCAGCCGCCCCACCTCCGACACTGACGGCTCCCATTCCGTGTCGCCTGTGAACATATAATTATACGAGAGTCACTCCAAAGTTATTGACACACAGGAAAACTATATAAGCAAGACAAACCAGATTTAGATACTGTTCCAAGTACTCTCCTTCAGGCTCAATATACTTCTGTAAACGAATTTTCCACAAACGGAAAGCATTGCGCCAGTCGCTTACAGAAATAAAGTCAAAATATTCAGTAACATCGAAATCGATATCTTCTAATGTATAACAGCGACTATACATTTTTTTTATTGAAAACCAACCATAAATCGCATATTGCTACATCCAGTAAAAAAGGCGGATGCTAGAAGTCTATAATGTTACTTTTCTTCAAAAATTTGACAGTGAGCGCAGCGTGATGAGAGCATGCGTTGCCGTGGTGCGGCTTAAACGTCTAATTCAGACTCTTCTGGCAAGCAATGTTGTGTGTACCAGGCCGCCGTGACAGCTTTCTGTCCTTTTTTAATAGCTTTCACCAACACCAACTTTTTCAAAAATATGGCATACAGAACTTTCTTCATTGTACATACTTTTTTCACATTGGCTGGCGATGGATCATCTTTGTGAACCCATACCCTACTTTCCTTATTTAGCCACGTCATAGATGGAATGTACATTTCATCACTTCATTTTACACATTACCGGTGACCACCTTTATTCAATAATTTTCATGTCTATCGGTTGTTGCTTGCACGTTCCGATTCTTTATGTTGTATAAGATGATATTGAACCCAATGAGAAACAATGTTTTTCATTTTTATTTTATCATGCAAAATCTTAATACATTGCTGTGGATCCAATCCCAAGAGCATTCTGAATCATGTGGTAGGTACATAGATTGTCATCTTTTATCATTTTACGAACACGGGCGACGACTGGAGTGATTGTTGAAACAGGCTTTCTGTGTGTTCTTGACCGACCAACCTTAAAATCACAGTATATCATAGCACGCCAGTGTTCATGTTTCAAATAAATTACTTGTTTTACAGAAACACACTATAACATTCATGTTTAAAAACGCGGGAAGTGATTACTTCGCGCGCTTTTGTAGTGAAGCGGGCTTGCACGCGGAGCAATCACAACCGTGGGAAAACCAGCATTAGACAGTATCTCAATAATTCCGGAGTAGCCCTTGTATTAAGCGTTTACCTGCGTATCCGCCGGGCAAATTTTAGTCGCGATATTAAGTTTCGATTTCACATTTAGTTCCAATTTGTTCTTGTTCTATATTACAATCCTGCTTTCCTCTCTTTTCCAATTGCGCTATTGTCCTCGACTCCGATATTGATTCCATTTTCGATATTAATTTCAGTTTCTTGTAAATTATATGCACAGGGACGCATTGATGGGAAATATAAAATATCATGTTGTTTGCTTTAATTCACTATGACTCTTATTATAAAACCTTAGAGGATGGGGGGAGAAGAAAATATGATGTGAGCGGGTGACTGACATATTTTCCTCTCACCCCTCCCTTTAATTCTCATCGCCCATTCTGGCACTGCTCTTTCTCTGAACAAAGCAAAGAATGAGCTTGACCAACAAAATAAAATTGAATTAATGACTTTTAAATGTTTTAGTTAAAGGAGTCATACAGATAAACACAAAAAAAAAACAGTAACCTATATTTTATATGACGAGTTGTCAGTTTTTTAAATTTCATAGAAATTGGTCATTTTCATTGTAGAATTGTAAGTATACATACAGACAAACAAAAAAATAAACAGACAGTAGCTTATATATATAATAATGTATATATTACATTAGTGTACTCTGTTAGTACACAAGTTCATATATCGGTTTAACTATTGTTGAACTATAAAAAAACATAGAAATGAACAGACACACAAACAAACATTAAGTAGCCTTTGTCTGTTCCCAGTTTCAAACTCTATCTTTGCCAAATTTCATCATAATCGGTGCAACGGTTTAGGCGTGAAAACCTAACAGACAGACAAACAGAGACGCTTTCACATTTATAATATTACTATGGATTTGTCATTTTTAAATATTCAGTACAATATCAATACCATTAAAAAACATGGTAGTAGTGACAATATCAAACATTAGTGATTTTAGTGAACTTGTCAGTCCATATTTTCCAATTATAAAATTATTTGATATGATTATATAGATTGAGAGAACGTACTGTCTGAATGATAATGCGCTGGGTACTGATTTTGCTGCTGTTGCTGTGAATGCGGCGCGGGGGCAGGAACCGAACCCACGACCGTACGCGCGTTGTCGCACAGCGACCGCCCCACGAAAGTAGACAGTAAAGGCTTGCCCGTGCTGCTGCTAGTTGTTCCGCCGCTGCTACCCATAGGCACGCACACTTCGTTCTGCTAGTCAGATAACAGATATAAATTTGATGTTGTGTTGTTGTACATTTTCAGTGAATGTTTGATTGATGACTGATATTACAAATATTAATCATTTCTAACACAAATGATTATGACATTAATTACAAAAAATCGAAAATTAAACACATTATAAAATTTTATGCATTTTGCACCACTTCAATGGCATTATTTATTTATCTATTTAAGGAATAAGTTATGCGAATCATATGCCCCTATATACACATACACTTAAAATAAGATGACATCTATTTTCCAAAAAAATAAATTTGGCACAAACTACAAATCACCACCTGGTTTTTTTTTATTCAAAAATTTCTTTTGCTTCAATTAACATTCATCAATTGTTTCATTAGAATTTGTTATTGTTAAGTGCTTAAAATTTGGTTTTCTTTGAAAAGTTATGGATTCAAAAAGTCGTAATAGCTATATATAATTTTTTAACCACAATTTAATTACGTCAATAAATAACGTACGGTGTGCACAGCAGCGCGTTCGGCAGCGAGGTCGGCGCCCACCTGCAGCAGGTACACGGCGAGCGCTAGCACATGATCGGGCGGCGCGTGCGGTGGCGGCGCATCCAGACCGCGTCGGTGATGCACGCCGCGGTGCAGTACCGCAAGCAGCGCACCCTGCAGTACTCCTACGCACACATGACGCTATTTATACTAGAAAGTGCGTTGTGTTTTTCAGTGAAATAATGTATAACTTCGACTTTTTTTGATAATTTATTATCAGTTATAAAATTATTGGCACAACAACATTCTAAAGTTATTACCAGATGCGCATATAGTACGTGGATCTCCGGCACCGTCTGGCGGCGGAATAGCGGGGCGAAGAGGTGGCCATAGCGCGGGAGGCGTGTTATTGGCCCCGCCTTCCGCACCTCCAGCAGGGCCGACTCCAGCACCGCCGCCCTGTGACGTTCCACCCCCGTTGCTTGCACCTTCGCTTTTCTGCTTTTCTCGAATACTATAAACACATTAATAATACGAAATTGATAAATTCTTAACTTATTTAATTTATACTATTAAAAAACATATACACACACCAAAAAATAAATAAAGATCTGAAGGTAAATGAAGAAAAAAAAACCGCCCAAGAGCATGTCGGACCATGCTCAATGTATGGTTGCGAAGCCGTTACTACAAATAAATGAACTAAAGAAGAAAAAACTATGTTGTTACACTTTTTTCAACGTTTTCCACATATGATAAGTATAAGCATTTTAGTCGCTTATAACTAGAGAAATAAATAGATATGTCACCGATTACTTTTAAAATAACATAAACTAAGGTACACCAGGAAAAGAGCGTATGTTCATAGTACTTACGACCTTTTGTTGGAAAGCGCAGTTTTTCGGTAAAAACCCAAAAACGGTATATCCGATCATGTTCAGAATAATTTTTGTAGAAAATATTTCTTAAGCGTTACCTTTTATGTTGTAATTCGCCCGTTGTCAGAATTGGTACCCGATTCCTTCTTATTTATAAGCAAAGCACTTGACCACACGACTAGCACCGCTTTGACTAATCGACTAGCAATGCTTGTACTTATTCGGCAAGCGCCCCCCTTTTTTGTAGATTGTAAATATATTTTAGATGATTCGATAGGGAAGCGATGTTTACACAATTTTGTGAAGCGCCATGAACGCATGTAAATTCAACATAATTATGATAAACCCTTTTACACAATGCAATATTTTTATCGGATTATTGTTTGACATTGACATTGTTCCTCTCTAATTTCTTCACTGAATAGATGACCAAATGAAATAGGGTTATATGATCACACTGTCATAGTAACCAATCACTAAACAGCTGATAACTTCTTATAGAACATTTTCGCTTTTTTAATCACATTTTTCCAATCAAATAATTTGATCATTCATAGTGTTTGGACATTTGTAGAAATAGTACATTTGTTGATATTCACACCTAAAATGTATTTAAAGCTATATTTTGAGCGAGTCAGAGGTTGTTAAATGAAAAATAAAACATAAACAAAAGAGGAAGAGTCCAAATAATTTTCAGGACACTGATAGTAGTAACATTTATATTTTTAAGAATTCTGATCACAAACTTCCACCAAATGTGTCCTAATGATTTTCGGTCACTTACTATGCCGTGAATCGTTCCATTGAGGCGTGGAAGTCCCTCCTGTGAACGGCGCGACGCAGCACATGCAGCGGATCGTAATAACGCTCCCACACCTCCGGCCGCGGCACGAATAATCCCTGTTCCAGGTTCTCCGAACCACGAGGTGGCGCTCGATATGTTGACAACTAATTAGAATAAATATCAATTTATTGATTAATTTTAACAAGGTTATTACAATTTCTATGTATTGGATTATTAGATACATCACATATTTTAATTGTGACAATAAAAAATAATTCATTCATAAGCAACTAATTAAATTCATGTCATTATTATTTATACTTACCTGACAATATTTTTGGCAATTTTCAAATATGCACTGGCATTATTAATAAAATAATAAGTATTAAATTACCTTTTTTTTCCACTTAAATAAAAAGGAACATAGTACAAACAATATATAACTAAAACGCTAAAATGGTTTAGTAATTATTAAACTCTTGTCCCTGTGTATAAACAAAGGTTATGGTTAACATTGTAGTATTTTTTTGACTTCTTCTACATTGTGTAAGATAAATGGACTATACTCAAATTCATTACTGAATATGAAATGATGTACATCTATTGGCCAATGTAAGGTTTGACAATAAGTCTGTATGTACCCTTATTTATTTACATTAGTATGATAAGAAGAGTAGAAACCAAGAAGCAAATATAAAAACGCAAAGCGGTGGAATGAATACAAAACATCACTGTGAAATAAAGTGACAAAAAAAAAATGATGACAATAGATGTGCGAAAACGAAAATAAGAAAAAAATTTACGCATGAGCGAAGTTGCGGACAAATAAGAATGTGAAATTTCTGGTTGAGTATAAGTAGTTTCACTACACACTTTTTGGACAGCGTGAATGAAATTTATAGTACGTTTTTTAGACAGTGTAAATAGAAAATATACTGAAAAGAAAAGAATAACTTTAAGTAATTCGCAGGAAGTGATCAATCATAATATTTTTTACATATGTGTAATAGTATTATAGCCTCAGATGAGCATCTTATAAAATGAAAAGCGCTCCCTTCGTACCTCCTTGAGCACAGTCTCAAAGTTGCGCGTGTGCGCATTGCCTGAGCGCTCCGGCATCAGCTCGAGCAGCTGCGAATGCGTCTTGTCACCGGCCGCCAGCAGCGTGCTCACCTCCAGCCGGGACTGCGTCAACTCGTCGTTGCCTGAGTACATTTAAAATGCTATCATTATCGTTTATTCGTTTATTCATATTATATAGAAGATTATAATTATTCTAGATTTTTAGCATGCATCTCGACTTCCTTGTTTCGCGCCCGACTTGCAAGCCATGGTTGATACATACATCCTCGATTTGGAAATAAGCTATTAAGTACAAGTAAAGGCTGAGAGCCGAGATGCTGTAGTCAAAAGGAATACAATGTTCTTTTAGGGTTCCGTACCTAAATGGCAAAAACGGAACCCTTATAGTAGTCATATTCGTTCATATGTCACAGGCATTTTACTTAAAAACAACAAAATGTATATTGATGAAATTTACAGTATAGGTGTCTTGTATATGCCGCTACTTAGTTTAGTAGTGAATTACAAAATTAAATATTTCTAGGTGGAAGCACTCTATAGACATAACAGACTCTAAAATTTTTTTTTTGTCATAAAACATCATCATATTTCCACAGTTCTCCCCGTTATTCTTTTAAAGCGTATGTCCAAGAAACATGAAAAAAGTTAAGAAAGTAATGCTAATTAAATAAATTCAACAAAAATTATTTTGAACGTGATCGGATCGTTTCTACGTTATTGCCAAAAAATTGTGCTTCTCAATAAAAAGGCACAAGTGTTATGAAGATACCCTTTTTTGCTGGTGCACTTTAGTTTACACTATATCAAGAGTAATAGTCGACATACTACTTGTTTCCCTAGTCATTGGCGACTAAAGTCCTTATACCTATTTTGAACGGGGAAACATGGAAAAAAATTTAATGTATTTTTTTCATCTGTAATGCGTTTCTTTCTAGTGACATCTTCGGAACCCTACAGTGAGCATGGTTTGACATGCCGTTAACCGTTTTTTAATTAATGAAGCTGCCTACAGCTTTGGAATCTACAAATCTACTATACAAAAAAATTGGTTGAAAATATTTACCATGGAAATCCTTTTTTAACCTATTGCTTCTAAATTTTTTACATTATTCACTATATATTTAAACTTTAAAAAGGTAAACTATCAGTAAACGCACAAACCCTTCTGATTTTAGGGTTCTGAGCCAAAATAGCAAAAACGAACCCTTATAGTTTTGTCATGTCTGTCCGTCCGTCCGTCAGTATGTCAAAGGCATTTCAGTCAAAGACTACAAGATGAATATTGATGAAATTAGGAGTATACGTGTCTTTGTAAATTGCTACTTAGTTTCGTAATTAAATAACCAAATTAATATTTCTAGGGGGGAGGGCACTCCATACATGTAACAGAAGCAGAAAAAATTTTTTTCAGCAAACATTAATATGTGACATGTACTTCAACAGTTCTCTTAAAAGCACTTGGCGATTTCAAAGCAATTTTTGACATTTTCATTCTGAAATAAAGGCTTCGAAAGTAGTATAATTGTGTGCCCCCTTTATTATTTAAACTGTACTTCCATAAAATATGAAAAATAATACAAAGGTAAAGCTTAATAAATACTTTCAATTAAAATCATTTTTAATATGATCGGATACACCGTTATTGTGTTATTGCCGAAAAACTGCGTTTCTCAATAAAAGTGCAATGGACTTACACTCTTTTGCTGGTGCTACTTAGTTTATACTAGTTTAAGAGTAATAGTTGACATATCTACTTGTTTCTCTAGTTATAGGCGACTAAAGTCCTTATACCTAGTATGTGCCGGAAACAAGAAAAAAATTGTAACAACGTAGCTTTTTCATATGTAGTGCATTTATTTGTAGTAAAGGCTTCGGAACCCTACAGTGAGTACGGTCCAATATGCTCTTAGCTGGTTTTTTATGCTTCTTTATTACATTACATTTTTTTATTGAAACAATGTCAATTTCAGGGTAAAGTTCTCCTACTTAATACTTGTAAGTGTACTTATACATATTTTAAAGATTTTTTTTTACAATTTAAACAATTGACTTCCTTTTTGCCAGAAACTCCTCAACGATCAACAAATTTTATATTTCACATATCAGTATAGATAACTGCTTACTTTACATATGAATCATCTTGCCATAAATATTTACATAAAATGCTATTTTCAATGATTTTTCATATAAATACTAATAGAAAATTTACAAACAATTTTTTAAAATGAGAACTATGGTTATTATATATTTAATGGTGTTTTGAGTTCAAAGGTGATTCTAAATTGTTCCTACAATGTTTACCATACATTGTTAACAAGTATGTTAGTAAAAGAACAGGTATGTTTATCAAAAAACTTTAGAGAGCCCTAAAACCATAATGATGGTGTTGGCTTATGAATTTCAAGTCCTAAGAAAGACAGATTCATCGTATATAAGTTTACGCTAATCATTGATGGCATTGAAACAAACAAAAATATTTTATTCAATAAATTATAATGAAATTGAAAGTATTTAAGCAGCGCATTTAAAATTCATTAAAAAACCTAGTAATATTCATCAAAAAAGTAATATTCGCATTTCGTATTCCTACCTGTATTCTCATCTTATATTCAAATAAATTGTACAACAGTCCAATTTATAATATTTAAAAAGTAAATATATTAAATACTTATCGTTGTTAATATTATTTCATGAGTAGACTACACACCAGCAGGGTGTTTGTTATAATTGAAACCACTTCGTTATCGCATCTCAAGGATTAATTTGTCACATAGACATTTGCATTATGATGACTGTACGACTAATTGCTTTTGCAAATAATAACTTACGTCATTTTTATGACGAAATAATCGTATAGTATTTATGTTACGATAGCTGTGTGATTAATGTTGTAGCTTATGATGGTGTAATGACGACTACACGACTGTTTAGTCATAAAACCTGCGCTAAAAACACATTTCACAAACGTACGTACGACTAAAATTGGCAATAATGTCATACAAATTCTTTACCAAAAACATTTGTATGGCTCTTTAATGTCATATTTCTGCTAGTTGGGTAGTCATAAAGTATAATATTTGCAATATTGTAATAATAGAATATAGTACTGACAGAAGTCGCGGTGTAAAATCGCTATCGTTGGTTATAATTTACTGACTTTTTGTTATTAAACCATTATGATTAATATTACCACCGGATTGTTGACACTATCTCTTACTTTCGCTTCACCTTACTCTTCACACAATATGTTCCTGTTCCCTTCCCTCTCAATCGTTATAACACACTTCTTATCCAAGCAAATGACTTTTAAATATTTTAGTTATAAGGAGTCATATAGAGAAAGTACAAAAATAAAACAATTTATATTTTATGTTACCATCAGTTATATGCAGACATATAGATAAACAGAATAGCTTATACATTATAAAATAGTTGGATCTATTAGTCCACTGAAATTCATAAAATTTTGTCTATTTTAACTATTGTTGAGCTATGAAAAAATGTACAAACTAACATACAAACAATAAGTAGCATACTTTCCTTCTGTGATGTCAAACTATCTTCATGATAAATTTCATCAAAATCTGTGCAGCAGTAAGCGTGGAAACTTAAAAGACAGACAGACACTTTCCCATTTATAATATTAGCATCGACATGGATTTCAATAATTTATGTCAGATAGTCTATTAGCCTGAGCCCAAACTTCCCCATTGAGAGGAGTGTAAGACAGGGTGACTCGCTATCACTTTTCTCTCACTCAAAATATTTATAGCCATTCTGGAAGCTATCACTAGCATGCTAGACTGGAGCAAACTAGGACTCTACATACAAGGTGCTTACTTAAGTCATTTGAAATTCGTAGACGACATAGAAATACTATCTGAAACAAGCACACAGCTGTAGCTCATGATCAAATCCTTGTAAAATATCAATAATAGTTAAAGAAAGCCCACTAGACTACCTAGAAATAGAAAGAAAAATTCAACAAACTTGGAACAAATACTGGAAGTCTGAAAGAAATTTTTAAAAATAACATGCCAATAAATATGAAAACAAGGATTATGAAGTCTAGCCTCCTACCGGGTTTGATATATGGATACCAGACTTTGAAATTTACATTCAAAGCAAAGCATAAAATCAACACCTGCCAGCGAGGAATAGAACGTAAAATGCTCAAGACAAAGAAAGTAAATAAAATACGTCACACAAAAATAAAACCAATAACAAAAGCAACTAATACCTTGAACTATGCAAATAAACTAATGTGGAAGTGGGTAAGTCACATAGCGAGGCTTACATACCAGAGGTGTACCGTAAAAACAACCCTGTAGAGGGGCCCACAAGGCATAAGAGGACGAGGGAGACCACTGAGACAATGGGAAGACGAAGTCAAAAAAATACGATAGTTGGCCCAAACTGGGTCCAAATGGCGAAAGACATAGATAAAATGGTCATCTTTGGAGGAGGCGTTTACCCAACTTAAGTTTCTTGCTTAATAAAATAAAATACTAACAATTAATTTAAATAAACAAAACTGGACAACTAATATACTAACACTAAAATTAAGTTAATGTTGTAATTATTATTGTAAATGCAAGAAATAAAAGGATTTTTTATTTTATTTATTAGTTTTTTATTAAAATTTTTTTAGTTTATTAGAAAAAAAGACATGTGACAGATGATATAATTTTTACAGTCTTATAAGTTAGATATGAAATACTAAAAAATATATATCTGCAAATTTTATTTTGTGAATATATGAGTCAGTAAGTATTTACACTAATTACAATTTTTTTAGTGACTCTTCTAACCCATCACCAATTAAGGAATAAAACATACTTATTTTTTAATTTTTATTTATTTATTTTAAATAACCGTTTGGCCCTGTGTTATCACAGCTTGATGTAGGAAGTTTATTCCATTAGAACTTTAAAGCTGGTTTACAAATAGAACTCATATAACTCATAACAGTAAGTCATACGCCAGAGCAGGAATGCATAACATTGCGAGGTACCATGAGCGAAGACTAGATTCGCAGAAAAAAATACTTAAATACCGCTGCCAGTTGTTCAGGTATTCAGTGGCATTATCAATACTCGAGTGAATACTTATAAATTTGATGTAACATATAGATATCCCAGTTAATATAACACTAGCATTCACCCGCGGCTCCGCCCGCGTGGACACCGAATGAATTATTTTATCTTTTATATCGACCGATCGCAGTGTCAACCATAATTCTGATGTTGTACCTTCTTTCGATTTCAGTCCCGGCTCCGCTTTTGATTCCGATTTTGGTCCCGATCTAGATTCCGGTTTTGTTCAAAATATACATGACTAACGACCCGCCCCGGTTTAGCACGGCTAGCACTAATTATATATGTAGTAGGATGTCTTGTGGTGGATGGATGAGAAGTGGTCATGTGACGAAATTTTAGCAAATATGTATACGTGCGGTGTTTTGCTACGCCCAAGAAAAAAAGAAGCAATAATTTGTAGGGAAAATATGACACTAAATTGCCAAACAATCAAAAAAAATCTGATGAACAGATTCTTATCAAACATTTTTTTATAGTGAAAGTTTTCAAATCAAACAAAAAAGGAAAAAATCAAATATTTGTGTTAACCTCTAGGTAAATATTAACACAAAATTGCTCAAAAAGAATTCTGTTTATCCGATGACTACGAAACATTTTGTAATTGTGGATGTTCAAATATTGAAAAAAAAAATAAATACAAATAATTCAAGTTTATGTTCATTTGTAGGAACAATGACACAAATTTGCTAAAAAAAAAAGAAAATCTGTTGATCCAATCGTCACCAAACTACACAGGATTACCCGCTGGATTTCCTACAAATTGAATTGTATATAAAATTGGCCCTACCGTTTTGGTGTTCATAAAGAACATACACAAATACGCACCTCGATTTATATATACAGTATATATTCACCCGGGTTCCATTCTCGATCCTAAACAAAAGAACCAATTTTCTTACATCGAACACAAACCTAATAGTAGTATTTATTGTGGCACGATTGCACTTACATTCTTAATCTTAATATCGATTCTGCCATCTTATCGATTCTGGTCCCAAACCGATGTTGATCTTACTTAAACTATATTGAACATTGTTATCACCAATAACCAATCTGCATAAGTAAAGAATTCGTCCTAAAATCACGCCAGCACAGCCGTGAATGAACATTAGTATCTTTGTAAATTATAGCCTATATGTTACTCTGGCGTATAAGCGACATTACTGGAAAATTTCTACTAATTCATTTTAGCAGTTAAATCATATTTTGAGTAAGAAACATACAATCTTCCACATTTATATTATTAGTGAAATGGACATTGTTCTTACGCTATAAATTCGGATCTCTACTACCAACAGTTGATGAGACTCAAGCAAGAAATAGAGAAAATAACCGGTCAAGTGCGAATCGGATTCGTATATGAAGAGTTCCGACCTCCGTACAATGTTTTAAAGACAGCTCAGTAACGGCCAGCCGTCCTCGCCGCCCCCAACGCTCACGCCGCGATTGTACCTATCGCTTGAGTTTTATTTCACTGTACGAATGTGATCATTTCACACGACTGCAATAAATTAATTTTGTTACACGAGTGTAAATAGGTCACTTTACTTCACGAGCGCTAAAAGGCAGTGTGAACAGAGAATATTGCTATAAAACTGACTAATGTATCTATTCTGAATTGTACCTAACTGTAATTTAGGTATCTCCGATTTTCAGATATATTACACAGGTACCTACTTAATCTAATTAACATATGTCATCTATGCCTGAGATACTATAGGAGATGAGTGTGTTGCAGGTATCTAGCTATGTGTCTATTTTATTGTTGATGTAAAATAAGTACCTACATACTGAAGTATTCTACTCAATAAGTACGTACTTATAGTTTCTATGCACCAAGGTCAGACAAATTTTAACGCTGTATGGCGCAAAAACAAATTAAACGCGAGTCCGACTCACACGTGGCCGGTTTTATATTGTTTTGTTTAAGAGTGGGTGTACGCTACAGTTATTCTAGTCAGACGTTTGCTTGTACGTACGACGTACGTATAGCCATTATAAAGATCGAGCAACAAAAGCTGAAAAAACGTTTCTTGTATGGAAATCCCCTATAATATTTTTAACCTTATTTTATCTTTAGTATTACTTGTTATAACGGCCACAGTAATACATAATCGGTGAAAAATTTAAGTATCTAGTTAATGTCATTATCAAGATCTAGTTAAAAATGCTGAAAAAAATGCGTTTCTCATATGATGACTCCCTTTATTTTTTATCTTTATTTTATTTTTAGTATTTGCAGTTATAACGGCCACAGTAATACATAATAGGTGAAAATTTCAAGTGTCTAGCTATTACGGTTTAAGAGATAGAGCCCTGTGACAGACGGACAGAGTGGAAAATCAATAACAGGATTCTGTTGACATTCTTTGGGTACGGAAAACAGCCGTAGTTGATTCACGGAAAGGGTTTAGTTTTTCACCATGATAACGCTAGACCACACACATCTTTAGCCACTCAGCAAATATACAGCCTGACCTTGTTTGCACCCTCTCATTTTCACCAGTTTCGGTATCTTCAGAATTCTTTAAATAGTGTTAAGTTATCATCAAGAGAGGATTGTCAAAACTTGTAGTGTTTTTTTTGATCATGCTAAAATTTCTACAGCAATGGCTGCAGATATTTTTTAAATGTCACAACAAGTTGTTGAACAAAATGATACATTATAATTACAAACAAAAATATACATTATAATTAACTGTAAATAAAAAACGATGAAAAATTATCTTGAATTTGTATCTAATACACGAAAAAACTCTTTTTCCGACCTTATATAATAAAATTAAATTAATAATAAGCCACATATCTGATACTCATCATTAAATGTTGCTTAACGGGCTGAAGAACACGTTAAGCCACCGGTAATAGACTCTGTCACTGCATCGATGCTAAAAATCATTAACCACCTTCAACTCGCACTGGGTTACCGTACTGTGTGTTTGAGGTCTCAAGACACTAACATAGTATAAACAAAATGTGGAAGGCCATGCCGCTGTAATAAAATCATACAAACCTGACAGACAGTTATATTTTATATATGATTTTAAAGGGGCAAACGAGAACGTAAACCATTCGACGACGATCACCCACTATCGTGGGTGATCGTCGCCGCCCAAGTAGATCGTAAACCACAATGGAATCACTAGGTTGTTGCCAGCATTTAAGAAAGGAATAGGCTTCCTTAACCAGATCCCCTTGTCGTAGTTAATCGGAACTACCACTGATGGAAAAACATTCCAAAGGTTCATTGTCGTACGTGGTCGAAAATTATGCATGGAACGTGCGGTGGTAGAACGCCAGCTATCAAGATCGTGATGATGGTATTTCTAGCGAAAGGAACGATGACGGAATTCAACGGCAGAAAAAACTTTAATAAAGTTCCAGAGCACTTCCCACAGAACATTCAATAAAGTATACACAAATATGCTACATGTCTTCTCAAAGCTAACTAGTCGAGATGGAAGTTTATCAACGGACCGCCGACGGTTAAAGACACTCAATGTTGGATACGGTCTAAAGGCAGGAATTGATGTTGAAATACCCAGCCCGGAGATAAAAACAGATGTGGTCGTACTTGTACCTTACAAAATAAAAGGCAATGATGTAACTAAAGTACTATTATGCTCTATCGAGCACTCTAGATTTTTCAGAAACTCTTTTTACTTTTCCCATAGGATAATGGTGAAACTGAACGCTTGTCGGTATGTCTATACCAAGGATACCGATATTCAGTGTGACACTAAAGGCACATTACAAAGACAGAATTAAGAACAAAGAAAGATTTGCAACAATTAATATGCAAATTTGTGCCTTTGTTTTGGCTTAAGGTAAATCTTTGTAGATGTTGATAATGTAAACTGACTAGTGTACACTTAATCTTAAATTGCACAAGATTAATTCTACTCTATTTCTGAACTAACTCTAAGGAATAGTAAAAGACACAAATTAGTTCGAGTCTCATTAACTCGGTCCAGATAGATATTAGTGTGTCTGGAGTATAATGTCTATTGTAATGTAAGTTGCAGAAATCAATGTTACCGATTTTTCAGTAAATCATAGAATTGTATGATGAACAAGGTAGGGGGCAGTACATAGCCTTGGAAGACGCCAGCATTCACGACCGTCAATCGTAACATTGACGCTCTATTCCATTAAAAAAAATCCAATTTGTGTGCAAATTCTCATAGGAGAGAAGCATTAAAAGAAGAGCTTTGCGCCAGATAATATAACAAAACTATTATTACCCATATAAACATCTTTCAATTTTCTTTTAGTTATAAGAATTTTGAAAGGCAAAAGTAGTACAGATCACTTGTCTAAATTTAGGAATCAAAAGTTTTACAGTACACACGAAATTCTACCGTTGTGCAGTTTGCCACGAAAACGTCGCAATGGCGTAAAATAGAAACGCGACGTAGATGAAGGAAGGGTCGGGGAGCGTAATACCTGCAGCAGTATATCATTCGGAGCATATTCAGAGCGGCAGAGTTTCGTTCGTTGTACTGTACTCGGACTGTTGATAAACAATTCTAATACTAAAAGTACTCACCGAAGTTAGTCCTGGATGAAACGAGTATCGCGAGGAAGGTGAGCAGCCCCTCCACCATGGCGTCTTGCTCGGCCGCCTGCGTCGGCGACATCGGCGCCATGCTCAGCCACTCGCGCACGCCGAACCTGCGTGTTAACAATATACGGTGCTCAATAGTTCGTTAAATTACAATACTAAAATTCAGCGGAATATTCTTAACTTTTAGTACAAGCTGGAATGTGTTGAATAGAATTAAAAAAAGTGTCCTACGTTTCATAAAAAAATTAAAAATTATACATGTGTAATCTATATATATAATTAAACATACATGTAACGATTATATTCATTGACATATTCTGTGTATTAGTATTTTTCTTCTTTACGGAATATATATCAGGCAACTCTACTCATAATGAGAGACCAGAAAAAGTAACTTAAAGCCTTTTTGGTGAGACTTGGCATGCTTGTTTATAAAATAAAGTGTCGCTATCCCGTTTCATCACTATATGTACGTATTTATATGGCGTCCTATAAAATTAATATTTTTTAGTAATAATTAAGTTCGGAACATATACTTATGTGGGTCACAACAATTAATATTTGTTTTAAATTTTAAGTTGCTGATCATTTTCAAAAAATCAGTTGAGATATGCAGACATACGAACACCGACCCTAAAAATACTTACGAAAAGCGAAATATTCATGTGTATACGAGGTTTATGATTATTATACGATTTAGCTAAAATGAAACATTCTTATGTAAAAAAACATAGAATGATTATTTGAAAATTTTCAGGTAGATTTGGAATCAACCTTTAGTTTTACATGTTTCTCAATTCCTTCCAAATTTTAAACTTGAATGCAACACTTAAATACGCCGAGATTTTTGTCAATCTTAGGAATAGAATCGACCTGAATAAAGTGTGTATTCTAGCTTGAAATTATAATACGTAAAGTGATGGAATAAGTCAAAGTTCCACTTGTTATTAATTATAAAACAAAGAAAATGAAAGAGTGTACACTCACATATCAATGCACATTTCCATGAACTGGTCTGCTGGCAGATGCGCTGCACACACCTGGAGCCAGTAGATGTCCATGTCGACCATGGAGTTGCAAAAGTTCGCCTGAATGTACGTCATCGCCTGTCCTTTGATTTGAAGACCGTTCCGCACCCATAGACCCGAAAGAATTTCATAGAAGAGACTCTGAAAATATTATAAATAAAAATGTAATTACATGGAACTTAGTGATCGTTTATTAATTGTAAATATAGATTCTATTAATATATCATAACTAATAACGAAAGTAGTACATAAGGAAATAATAAATAATGAAAAAATTTCAGGATTCGCAAAAATAAATTGAGATGAATATAAGATGCTGTAAAAAAATAATGTAATCAAATTTTATAAATATTTAGTCAGAGGTATATAAACAATACATGTAGCATTGTATTAAACACACGTAGCAAGTAAGAAAACATAAACCCGATGCCTCCGAGTGTAAATATTTACTATAATTGATTGGATAATTGTTTACATCACCTTTTTATAAATTTTGTAGTTCACTTTTATGATTATTTTTTTTTTACTTTTTTAAATTTTATTCTGTTTTATCGATATACTAGGACTGATTTCTTGTCATAAGTGTCGTCGTCACTGTCAACACAATGTCGTGTCTCGTTGGAATAATTGTAATTAATTTCTCTTATCGATATATTGTTACTGAATAATTAGCAATAAATTATAAATTCAAATTGTGAAACCCTTAAATAAATAGAACTAATGTCTGTAAAATGATCTAGGAAACGTAATCTTGAAAAAATTTTGCCGTTTTTTTTTTATAATTTTTATGTACCCAGCGGTAGTGGGATACCACCAATACAAATATAACGACGTATAGCTAATTTAAATCGGTTTATAAGTTTAGAAGCTATTAGGTAACATAGGAACAGGTTAAAAACATCCATACATTAGGTAAAAACCAAATTCGCTGGGACAGTGTTTGAGCAGTTAATTATGGCTCGCGTATCGCGGGACACTAATATATTTTTATAAATTCACAGATGTCGTCATAAAGTCAGTAGCATGCAAAACAGGTTAGTGTCATTATTTGTAGTATGTTTGGTTTAACCTAGATTTGACCAGGTTAAGAGATATAAGAACTTTAAATTATTTTCATATGTATATTTCTCTTAAAAATTAAACAGAACGACAACGACACACTTAACACGTAGATATACACAGCCTTACATCCGTTTTTTATTCAAACATGATTAAAATGTTGAGTTACAGTATTTTTATAAATTTCAATTAAAACTTTATGACTGGAAGCACCAGCTCCTTGACTTTTCTGCACTAGGTCCTCGACTAGAGGGTCGGCCCGCTACTCGTAAGCGGCCAGTGCGGGGGAGGTAGCGCTAACAGCTAACGGCCGGTCGGAGCAGAGTCAGTGAACGTCGCGGCGTGTGGCATGGCGCGCGCCCGGTTGGCACGAGCGGTCGCGGCGCTCACCGCGTTAATCTGTGCGCAGGCGCTTCTCGAGGACGCGTTAGACATTATTCGATTCGGTAAAGAAATCGGCGAGGAAATTATAAATTCATGGGAGGTGCTGGGCGAACCACTCAACGTGAGCGGCGGGGTGGAGTTGCCGCTCATACGGCGACGAGAGCGCGAGCTACTGACGCGGCTGGCGAACGTGGCGCGCGCCATCGACAAGTTGCAGATGACCGTGGAACGCGGTGAAGTGTTGACCGCGCTGGTGGCGCGGGGCGGCGCGCGCCACACCCGTCTCGAGCTGAGACTGCACGAGCTGGCCGACCTACAGGGGCGCGTAGACGCGTCCGATGCGCAGATGCGCGAATACACCTTTTTGAATGATAAGTTCGAGCATCGCACGCTCGAAGACTTCGCGTCGTGGTGTGTGTCGCACGATCCGGGCGCGGTCACCGGCCTGCTGGACCGGGTGCACGCGCTGCTGATACCCTCGCACAAACATCTCGTCGGTCGAGGCCTGTTTCGTATGCTCGCTGACGATTTAGAGGTTGGTGTTACCCTCGTCAGAAGCGTTGCGAAAGGTAACCGACATTAGATAATGAATTGTGACTTCACTAAACGAACATATTTTATCGCTGTTTTTACATTCAATAAAAAAATTGTTTGCATTCAATAAACAGAACGAAATCTAACGCTTATCAACAAATAACACGATCGTCTCTTTTAGGTTTCTTTATATCGTTACAACACAAGGAAGTTTTGGTAATGTTTTGTATTTGTATATACAAAATGCAATAAGAATCCAGGACGTTCTCGAACTAAATCATATAAAAGCGGTGCAGCAGATACGTCCGCAAACCGCACCTTAATGTATACATGATCACGTAATCAGACTCGCTTTTCACAGTGGAGTTTATTATGAAAACCGTATTGTGCTCTCCAAACCGTCGTCTCGTATTCGCCGACTGCGACCTTCCGAGCGCGCACACGCAGCGGCAGCGGTGATACGGAGCTAACGGTGCCAGTGAGTCATGCAGACGCAGGGCGCTGGGTCAAACGCCTCGCGCCCGTCTCGTGCGTGCACGGCCACTTCCTCTACGTCGAGAGCGCTGATATCGTTAAACAAATTATACTATACGTGATAAATAAATGCGTCGTACGACTTTGCGCCATCTTAACAGGAGTATACGGTTTTGATTTAAAATCCTCATGCTTTTAAATTATAATTAACGATCGGTGTAATTAGCGCGTACACACATTCCGTTATTGAAAATGTCGTTTTAAAAATTATAATAATAAAATAGTTTCATGCACGCAACTAGCTTGATTTCCATCTCAGTTTGGTCAGTATTAGGTCAATAGACTAATATTTTAATATTATTCACGACACGTATGTAATGAAAGATCAATGTTCGAAATCGTAACAAGTCCTGTGTCTCTGCGGATGCTTGCCGGATCCACATATTACGTCACCCACACCCGGCAGAGCAAACCAGTACGA
Source organism: Eumeta japonica (assembly GCA_005406025.1). Lineage (NCBI taxonomy): Eukaryota > Metazoa > Arthropoda > Insecta > Lepidoptera > Psychidae > Eumeta > Eumeta japonica. The sequence goes on from BGZK01000131.1 coordinate 54,948, forward strand.
TCTTAGTTACCCGTGAAGCGGGACGAAACGTGTACCCATTTCTACTTATCATCAACCTTTTCGGACATCAAAACAAAGCGACATGAAAATTTGGTCTCAATGTTTTCCGTCGTTATGCAAGTTCGAAAGGATTCTATTTGGTCAGTTCTGTAGTTGCAGCATGCGTGTCGATCACTATAATATATATTAACGTGCACGCTCATTGTCTGCTATGCCTACGCTGCAGGTTCGCCCGCATAGACATCTCCATCTCTCCTGTCAACCACCATCCCGGTCCCGCTCTCAATTCCAATCCTCATACTGCTGCTATTTCGATCCCGGTTTCACTCTCGGTTCGAATTCTAGCTTTACACTCTATTTCGACTCTGGCACACTTTTCAATGTTGATCACGGTCCTGGCTCTCAATCGTATAACATATTATCAAAGTTCCATAGTAAACGGACGAACGGTTTAAGCACGCAGACAAACAAATACACACTTTTTTATGTATTATACAAAACTTTCACACGAGATTGTGTCACTATCACTATAGGATGAAATTTTAAAATCTTTCTTGATGAGTCGCAGCATTATACGTACTATCGTCTGACCAAATTTCATGATCCTAGATTTAGTATTTATTCCTATATTACACACGATACATCGTATATTATACACGACAAAATATTCTTTAACATTACAAACACTACAGAAATAGTTACTTTAAGGTGTGATAGAGTGCGAAAATTTGTTAAAATTGCGTCAGATTAAAATCACCACACCCTTGTTTGTTATAATAATTTATAAAATTAATCTTAAACAATTTTTGAAACACAGAATTTCATTTTAAAGCCATCTTATTATTCCATGTGACCAATATTTGCATATATATAAATTTATATACATCGATATCTTGAAAACAACAATTTCGATGTAAATCTGTACTTAGATAGTGTTGGCCTTTCAGTTTACCTACATAGGCGTCTTCCCTGCAAAAGCGAGTAATATTCTTGTTTTCTAAACATTGCTTTATACCGCCAACTTGTAGAATATTGAGGTGATTTGTGGCAACTTGTGAGGCAACAAAACCACTGTTGCTGTTATCGCAACAAGTGGCACCACGTGACATTGGCGTGGCACTCTGAAGCGCAGGAGTGTGTTCACCGGCCGGACTTGACCGGTCGTGTGGACGGCTACATGTGATTTTTATAAGTTCATAGATTCAGTGATACTTATATTTGCTAACGACTCGTACAGCCTACAGCCAATGATAAGTACGCAAAACGATGTTACTGAATTTTCACAAGAACATTAATATTTGCTATTATACTTTTTAAAATAAAAATATATCTTCATTAACAAATACTTGCATTTACTTAATTTTCCATTATGAGACCACTGTTTGGTGACGGATCAAGATATCGTGCGAATTATTTGCGCGTGTCAACCAGTATTATATACTAATTGCCTTAAAAGTTATATGAAAAATTTGTAACTGCACTAACATTGAGAAACAGAATCGTTATTTTTAGCTAAGGGCAGAAAGTCGGACGACAGAATAACATACCAACGCGATCTCCTACTAGGAAGGAATCTTACAAGTATGCAAGTTTAATGTAGAAACCTTAATATTACGTATCGCATTCAAATCAATCTCATGTCTCCCTAAAAAAACTGATGTCCATTGGCGACAATTTCCTTTCACAAATTATGTATTTGTACTGAACAAAAAAGTGCCCCACAGAAAAAGAAAGCAAGGCTATATTGCAAGCAAATCGTGGCCTTCATCGTGCCGTTTTCAGTTCATAGCACTGGATATAAATCGGATCTATACAGATTTGTAGTATTTTTTACATTAATTACTTAGACTGGTTTATTCCTTGTACCTTAAAGCATACGTTAATTAATTATTTATAGTAAAATATATCGCGCAAAATTTATTGGTTTTAAATATCCTCCTTCTCTTCTGCGTCACGCCATTTGTTTGAACCTTTCTCGCAAACAACACATCACAAATGTATCAGAGAAACAACTTTTTACAATTGATAATTACATAAAAAGAACTAGTGACCTTCACCCACATAAATCTCACGGAAAAAGTGAAACTTCTTTGCTAAAAATTATACTTAGTAATAATGTATTCACTATGTAACTATTCTATTAATTTATTTGTTCGCTTCCATAATTACCTGCAAAGGTTACAACATATTTGTATATAATATTCAGAAATATATACCAATTTTCTTTTTGTTTAAAATAATATAGTTGAATAAAATTTTCACTAAAATTTCTTGACTCCATGAAAGAATACACTTTTTTCACTTTAAAACATTTATATTTCTTAAAGCCTCTTTTACCATCTCTTTTTAAACAGACATTTAACAAAAAGTCACTTTTTAAACAAAATTTGCGTTCTTTGTCTTTCTTTTAATGGATTTAACCCGAAAACCGAAACCGTTAAAAGGAGGACGTGAATCGCAAATTTTATTTGTTACTTTTTTGTTAAATGTCTTAAAAATTTAAAAGGAATTGGGAGAAAGAAGAGCTCTGGTCATTTTCCACAATCTCCTTGTAAGTGCCTTTTAACAAAAAATCGCTTAAAATTAATTTTTACTTAGTTTCATTTCCACCAAATCTGACGATTTTAAATTAAATTTTAATTTAAAAGTTCGATAAGCTACAACAAAGCATACGTTATATAACGCACTTGCTCTAGTGAATAATTTACTACGTTTTAGAGCTTACTTTTTTATAATAATAATAATATTTAATAAACAATGAACTATTGCGAGTTATATTTACTCAAATATTATTACACAAAATTACTTTTATTGATCGAAATGTGGTGCACTTTTAATATTATTTAATGAATAAAACGAGCTATTTCCATTATTGTGGTTTTACATAGCAACATCTAAATGTAATTGTCAGGATGGCTGAATAAATCAAATCCAGATTGAATGCTTTACAGGTATTTTTTTCATTTAGAGAAAAATTGAAAACCATCAGCTGTAAGAGTCATCCCTGCCAAAAAATAGATACGATGTTATACACGATATCCAAAACAGCATTAAGGCGATAGAAGTCGCTTCGACCACCTTTTATATAAAAAGTCACCTCAAAGGTAAAAACAGTTAAAAGAGCTCATGGAAAGGAAAATTAGTTTGAACAGTGATTTATTGTTAAAAGTAAGTTAAAAAAGATGGTGGAAGAGGCCCTTAACATTTATTTTTTGATAATATAGAAATAAATATATAAATAATGATTCAAATACAACAAGTATGAAGAGAATTTTCTGTGAGTGAGTTTGTGCACGCTAATTTTCACAAAGACGGAAACAATTAGTATTTGGTTTTCAGTAACGTATCGAGTTAAAGTTTGGGCTATTTGTTTTATGTGATTGTTTTATTCAAATCGACCTACAAACAGAAAATATATGACACTTGCAAACTAATTAAGAGTAAACTTAAAGAAAAAGCGCTGTTCGCCTACTTTATTGTAGTGCGCTAAACAAAAGATTACAATAATAGCTTTTTTTCCCGGCTTCTTTTATTTTATATGCTTTACAATGGTAAAATTGTTTTAACTAAATTAAAAAATTTTATTGAATAATAAAATAGTGAAACATTTTAATTTGTCTGTATTCTATGCTAGTTTAGATCTTTTCGTCCTCTACTCCCACCTTATCTTTGTTCAAAGTAACAAACTTTCAAAAAACCTCTTTTGAGTCTAAGAAAATTACCTTTAAATCCACTGAGCATACTCTGTGGATTTGAGGGTAATTTAAAATCTGTGTTCAATAATAAAGAAAACATCGTGATTATCATAAAAGTTTGGTTCTAGCCCTAATCTTCAACGACCCACGTCCGACATCAGCAGCACACAGAGCTAACACGATAACTGTTTATACTAAAGTGATACCTTAAAACAAACCTTACGTATTTCATTTCAGAGTTGATTAGCTAACGCATCGCGTGTTTGTAGGCAAGGTAGGTTACCAACCTATGTGGTTATAATACGATGAACGTGAATGGAAAAACTTGAAATCGATTGCCTGACCTGGTGTCCTGTTATAATTTCTTTCTCTTGTCCTTTCGCTTTCTACGGCAATAGCGCATTAACGACTCGTTAATGTACTATTACCGAGCAGGGACAAAAGGGAGGTTTGCGGGGCACGAGGGGTACGTGGGACAGGCCATTCCAGTTGCAAACACATACCTCTACTCGTTCGGTATACTTATTATGATACAGTTTAGATTATTTTAATAAATCTATTATATTATTAAATATATCTACAAGTTGGGTATTTTATTTTATCGCATCATATACGCCTTAATACGGTGTATTTGATTTTCAAATAATTTATACGTCGTCGTTCAAAAGTAAATACGTTTGTGTATTTATTTCGCTTTCACAACTCAACTGGTGGAGTGACGTCCATTAAATTATGCATCCGCATAGCGTGTATTGCAAAGAACAGAGGACACTTTTGAAAGCGCGAAATTGTAGAAGAATTTCGGGGAGAATTGTTTTTACGTTGTTCAAGTTTGACAGACAACGGGCTCAGCCGAGATCGAACTCTATAGGAGAGTGGAATGCGAACTCGAGACTCGAATGGAACCGATGCAAAATAAGAAATGGTGTATGCCAGTGACACAATCGAATTCCTTTTTGGTGTGAAACATCTAATTAAGCGCCTTGGCAATAAAATCGACCCTTCTGCCGTCACAGCAAACTGCATGACGCATGCCACCTCTACAGCACCGCTCTGAACTCTGTGATTGCGCGCGCGTAAACTACTTTTAAACTTAAAAACGCGCACTTCGTTACCTCTGTGTGTCTGTGTAATATTTCTATCCGACTACAGCATAGTTGACACGTTTACCGCTTGTATTCACACTATATATTTTTTCTTTACAATGTTATTGTTTTTAAGGCCTTTTCTACCATCACCTTTTAAATGACATTTAATGAAAATATTATTCTAAAAGTGACTTTTTCTTAAATTTCAGTTTAAACAGAGATGGTGAAATAGACTTTTAAATACATACTTAAAAAATTTCGAATTACAGTGATAATATTATTCAATCGAAATATGTTTTCTATTTATAAATTATTAAAAAGATATTCTGTGATTATATTAAAATTAAAATAATAAGAATATATTGATTTTATTAACGAAACCTCATTATTTTACTTCATAATTTCTTTACTTCATATTGGTTTTTATTAATTATAAATTATAATATTAAATGTTTCACATAAATCGGGCGTCCCGTGACGCCCAAATGGTTTATAGGGTTCCGTACCTCAAAGGAAAAACGAAACCGTTATAGAATCACTTTATTTTCTATCTATCAATATCCTTTATCGCGGGAACGCGTGGAGGTATCTAATTGAAATTAAAATCATGTACAGAAATCTACAGTCCCTTGAAGTTGTGAAAATATCAAACTTATCAAAGTTAACATGAAAAATGATCACGGCAGTTTATGCCGCAAAAAACATGTAGTTTGACACTATCAAGGGAATCAAAATTTATAGGGTATTTTCCGTTGACCTAGAATTATGAAATATAGTAAGTAATGCCGCCTTATATTATAAGCACAGGAAAAAATCTGAAAAACATACCTTTGTCATTAAATCATAAAAAATATAGTCTTTATTTTTTTAGTACGTAATCAATCATCGAGGTTAAACAAGGGTGTGAGTGGTTATAATTGTATGGGTAACCAATCTTTTTGTAGGAATTTTTAAACTTTTTCTAATTTGTACAGAAGAAAAAAATCTGAAAGCCGTATATTTTTAATTAAATCACAAAAACAGCTCGTAAAAACTGCGAAACTCAATTCCTGAACTACTTATAAAATGTACCTGCAAATTTCTACGGAATCCTCGGTGCGCGAGTTCGACTCGCACTTGTTCGGATTTTTATCTTATATGTTACAATATAAACAATATTTTTTTGCTCACGAGAAAAAAAAATAAAACTGTTCAATTAAATCACACTCAGCTACTTGCTGATAAGAAATGTAAATAACACAACAAACAACTACTAGATCGATTGTAGGTATTTTTTAATGGCAACGGTTCAGGCATCATGCAGAAAAGAGTACCTAAAATCTAGAAACTTGTGCCCGTGAATATGAAATAAAGCCCCGTAAAACTAAATAATATATTCTCAACAGTAGTAGCAAAGTTAGTAATAACTAGGTTTTGTTATTTTGTACAGCAGTCGTTTCATGCATGCAAATCATTAATTATAGGCCTATAAATAGTTAAGAAAGGGTAAAAAGGTAACAGATTTTTTTTCTCAGAAACTGTAAATATCATAAACTTACGTAGTATAATTTTTTCATCGATAACATTTTTTTAATAATAAAAATCAACCTATCGAACCTGCTAGTTCCTAGCAGTTACATTACAATCCATTAGTGGTAGTTTCTACTCATTTCTTCTAGTTTATATTCATTACTTCCATATATGAAGATTACGTATCGTTTGAATGATTGTTACATCCCACATAAGGAAAATAAAATTTTAATATTTTCGTACGAAACTAGGTGCCACTAAATGATTTATTAATTACTCAAAATTTCAAGATGTCATATGGATATCTTTGATAGGTAAAACTCAGAAAAAAACCGATGAAATAAGTATCGGATGTAACGGGTTTCGTCGGCACTAAAGGTATTATAAAGTAATGTAGTGTGAGAAATACGTCAATTAGACGTTAACACAGAAAACACAATCTGTAAATATCATTTTTTAATGTCGAACATCAATCAAACAGATCGATGCATTATTGAATTATAGTATTATTTTATTAAAGGACTAAACCTTGAGATTTGGTGACATACATGCTGTGGTGTGCGTAGAGAATACAATCCCGAGCATGTTTACCAATCCCGGGATTACGGGATTTTTTATGCGTAATCCCGGGATCCCGGGATAGTCCCGGGATTAGACTATGTGGTTTCTAATTGGGTTAAAATGAAAAAAACTTGGTAGTTTCTTGAAAAAATATTTTTAAAATCGTTAGCACAGCACAGATTACAATAAGTAAGTGGGTATACATATTATTAAGTAAGAAAATAGACAAAAAAACAAAACGATTGTTTATTGCAAAAAAATCAAAATCAACACAAAATCTATTTAGAATTTTGAAAATATAATCGCAAAAATATCAAGGCATCCAGTGTTTGACTTCCAAGCCTGCTTCGCAGTTTATTGCCAACATAAGCAGCAGCTGAAAACGCTCGCTCAGGTTCTACGTTGGTTGGAGGAATAGACATTAGATACTTATAGGCAGTTTCTAAGTAATATCCACGAACTCCTCCATTTTCGAACAGGCTCATTTCACGTCTAATACTATTTGTCATCCCGATTCATTTTGTATTTGTATTTCAGGATCTGGGGTTTCATACTCTTGTCAATTTCCAGTTGTAACTTTTCCTTTAATGTCAATTGGGGCTGGGATGTTTCTGGCCTAAGCTCAACATCTGTTAGTGATTCTGACCTCTCTTCTTCTTCCGTGTCATCTCGACTATTAAGTCTTTTAACAATACTCTTTATTTGCTTTCTCAGTAAAGCCTGTGTGAGAACTGGAAATAAGTTGTGCCATTCCAATTCCGATAATAACTGATTTTCTTCATCTTTTCGTGGATTTTGTAAATAATTCAACACACCAGTTAAATTATCACTTCGTCGTTGCTTTATACGGTCTACTAAACATGTTTTAATTTTTTGGCAAGTGCTGAGTTTTGCTAGACAGTTGCTTTATAAGAAAGTTTAAAGCAGCATCAGCTGTGCATAAATTAGCATCTCGCCGACAGATTGCTTCTACTGTCAATTTAATTGGGGTCAGCACATCAACAATTTTATTTACCAATTCAAATTCAACATCTTCTAAACAAATTGGATGATTGAGATCTATAAGAGCTTTTTGAATGCAGCTTTTTAAAAGATAAAATCTCTCCAGCATTGTTAAAAGACTGTTCCACCTAGTTTTACAGTCCAAAAGAAGTGACAATTCCTTTCCATGTTCAATTTTCACGTATTTTTGTAGTACTGTTTCATTTTTCAATGGTGATCTTTTGAAATATATTACAACTTTGCGAACTTTCTCTATCAGCTCTTTAATGTTTTCATCTTGTGTTAACTTTGGTATGTGTTCTCGCGCAAGATCATTTTGTGACATTAAGATTAAACCTGATTCTGAACAGTCTAAGTCTTCTAAATGGTCATCATCATTATTGTCGTCCATATCATCTGAGGTAGGGCTATCTTGCAGATAATTATGTTTTTTGTAAAGTACATCACAGACAGCCAAATTGATACCATGTGCGAGACACAGTTGTTGTTCAGCGCAAACAAGCCGTCCCACCTTTATCATAAACATTCGGTCCATCGGTTACAATAGCCACGATGTCAGTTTCCAGGGAAATATCAAATTTACTTAGACGCTCGTTCAATATACGAAGACAATTTTCAGCTGTCATATTTCCATAAATAGGTACAAGACCTAAGTTCCAAAATTTCTTATATGAATGAACATTGAGAGCCATGTATCGTTTATTGACATTGAAGTCAATGGACATTGAAGTCCACTCGTCGAAAGATAAACTAAATCTTTCACCTGCACTTTTCAAATGTTTCAATTCTGAAGTTACTTGCTTTTTTATTTTTTCACTGTAATTCATAACGCGTTTTTTAATGGTGACGGCTGACTTTGGTAAATCCGTATATTTTGCCAAAAGCAATTTTCTCAAATTATCTGAAGTTATGAATACACTGAACGGAAATCCATCTAATGCGATCATTCTTGCTAAAACATCATCTAGGTTATCGTCGTCACTTTTAGTTTTAGTAAAATAATCATCTAACTTTCGTTTGGCTGGCGGCGGTGCTGTGTTCAGATTTTCAGTATCTTGACTTGTTGAAGCTGATATAACCTTAATGTTATGTTTTGTTGACAAATGTGTATGCAATCCCTTAGTCGATCCACCCAAAGTCTTGAGAATAGATGGGCATCGCTTACATTTAGCACTATTTCCATCCTTTGCTACTAAAAAGTAACTCCACACTGACATCATATCACTATCTTTTTTTATGTTTAACAAAGTCTCCCGCCATACTTAATTTCAGATAATCTTAAACTTAAATGACGTATACTTATAAGTCCGTATAACGTAACCTACGTAATCTCGTTACTGGCAGAGGGGCAGAACAATGAATGAAAAAAATAAACCCAGATTGCCGTATTTATAATCTCGTACAGGGAATCCCCGACGGGAAATACCCCGTAACAATATTATGATATGAGGTGATCGGGTGATTCCCCTGTTGGATCGTTGAGGAATTACCTTAAGAGTATTGTATTGAAGTATTCCGACCGAGGACTTTATTTCTAAGTTCTACGACAGGGCTGTATCTGTGTAGTATGTAGGTATCGTACGGCGTATATGAGGATGTTTTATCGTTATATAATATATGCAATTTAAATCATCTAGGTAAAGTCAAGGCGCACGCGCAACGGACTACGGAACGCAAACTAGACGTGTTTTTGGCAATCTCGAAAATCCCGGGATAAGCCAAGTACAATCCCGGGATTTTCGGGACAAGATAACGGCCGGGATCCCGGGATCCCGAGATTCGGGATCCCGGGATTGTATTCTCTAGGTGTGCGACAAGATACATTTTTTTACTTTTTAAATACGAAAGCATTATTAAACCCTCAACCATTCTAGTTTTACGAGCATTTTTCTGTTGCCGTACCTACCTAATTGAGATTTTTCTTACTACAAAATTTCCGTTATTCAATTCAAGCTTAAAGATAAGAGAGGATCCACTTTTCATTTGCGCGGACAAAGGCGCGGCGACGAGACAAAATACGGCCACGGCCGTGAAACAGAATCCCGGCGACGCGGCGTGCGAGGAAGTGACGTATGCACCCTCCGCACGATGCGCACGCGCAATAACACCACACAAAAAAAACAACTGTGCTGCCCGCCGCGCCACAACGCCCGGTCGCCCGCATATTGTTTGATTGCGCGGGAGTCAGCCAGCTGACTCGCTTAATAAACAATAATAATGCCATCAGAATATGCGGGTGCTAGTGATGGGGTGATTCATGGCCGATGTCGATTTATTATTATTGTTGATTAATACAACATTACGTTAGTGTTACAGTGAAAACATAAATATACCCCCCTCCTTATGTACGCGTAATCGACAATCATGAATAGCTTCCTTTGTTTCTTTAAGCGCATCACCGTTTCCTAAGCACGCCCTTCGATTTGACGTCGCTTTGTATAATAAATATCTCTACGTGATATTCAGCATGGCATTCCACTTTGGACATTCAAAGGATTAGGTACTTCTTAAATAAGTGATACGTTAAAGTAAAAGAACCAAGTATTCGAAAGTGAAGTAGTGCATATTTAAATAAAAAGTGTCACAACACTAACCTCCCCACCACGAGGTTGCGGTGAGCGAACTACTCGCCCCGCACCGCGCGCCCGCACATTTCTCGGTCCCTACTTCGTTCGAATTCAGTCACATTCGAGCCGTCGTGGACGGCGTGGCTTAGGCCGATATTAGCGACAAATCGAATCGATGATAATGATCACGGCTGCGACGCTAATGGTGCTCCTCGCGTTGGGTGCGGGGGCACCCGCGGCCGCCTTCACCGTGGACCTGTCGGCGGTAGATGCGCTACGTAACGAGCTCTACAAGCTCGAGGCCGAACTGTGGCGAAACGTGACGGACTCGGCGTGGAAGGAGTCGATGGCGCTGGGCGCGGACGTGGAGCTGACGAAGGCTTTTCAGCGATTCGACGAGCGCGTCGAGCCGATCCCGCAGCCGCACCTGCCGCCGCTCGAGCATTCGTGGCTGTGGCTCAAGACCGTCGAAAAGTTGCGCATCATCGACGGGCTATACAAGGCGTTCGTGGATTTCGCGACGCGGCAGGCGGCGCCGGGCGCGGTGCCGGCGCCGGTGCGCGAGTGGCTCGACCTGGCCGAGAACGTGTTGATGGACCCGACGAGCTCGGTCCCGCAAGCCGTCCAAAAACTTAGCAACGTGTACGACATGGGCAACCTGTTTCTCAAATCGGTCCAGGTAAACGCGTCCACACCGCCCGCCGGGCGTCGTCCTTTGCTGTAACTCTTTAAATTAAAAGTCCCGAGTATAACGGCCGGGCGTCGCGCGCTCAAACGAGGTTGCAGCGCGTTCGCAATTACGGACACCGCCCGATATGGCACGCCGCACGCGACGGGCGGCCCGCGCGAGTCCCAATAGCCGCGGCCGACCCTCCGAGCTCAATACAATATCGTGTGATGTAGAACTATACAATGTCTGCAGGTTGTATTTTCAGTGCGCACGTCGACGTTATGATGGTTACCTACGTTCGATTTGATAATTTTACAAAAATATTTAATGGATACTACCTCCACAACAGGCGATTTTAAAGTGATAAATGACAATTGCGTTTGGAATTCGAATTTTAAATAATACATTGTAACAGACACCGATTCTACTGTAATAGACAATTTTTGTCATGGTTCTTATATTGGTTCTTAATTCTCATGGTTCTTAATCTTCATTAATACATAAAATTACTCAAGAATTTTTAGCAAAATTTGTCAATATTTTTTTTGTCATGTTTATTTGTTATATATATGTTTTTAATTATACCATATTACTAAGAATTCAAACCGGAAAATGTTTTGTCATAATTATTTACGCACGTCATTACAGGAAGACGGCCCTGACCGATGCGAGCTGCAGCTGTCCACGCACCAAGTCATCTACGACATGTACAAGACCGTAGCGCTCACCGAGATCAAGGGGTACGCGATGATGCAGTTCTCGTGGATGCTCCTCAGGGTATACGGCAAAGGTGAGCAACACCGACACACTCAAATATTTAGATCGACTCTAGAATTTAACGCTTTAACAAATCACTATCTACTAAGGTTTATATGAAATTAGTTTTTAACCTCAAATATTTTTAGTGACACCCAAAAAAATCGACGTCTTTAAACGTTATTGAGTCTCAGTTCAAATTAAAATTAATTTCAACTTGTCTATGCATATATACTTGATAACATAATATATAGTATTAACATACAGATTACTAAATTGCGATTTAAAAATTTGGAAATCATACCAATATATTAAAATAATGAAAATTGTTTTTACACGTAAACATACTAATTAAAAGCTACATCTAACTACACCAGTGACTGACTACAGTCATTTTCTACTACGCAAAAGTCGTATTAATAAATATTACAAAAATTTGTTAACACGTTCATATATACACATTACGTTTTATTTTTTACTGAGCTTTATTTCTTTCGACTCAAACAAAGGCGCCTTCGAAGTAACTCGAGCCGTTGACAGCTGACGTCACCTACATCCGATACGCGTGTACTCGACAACTCATACAGAATGTTACATTTCGGCTAAACCTAAACGTTTTTAAGTAAGTCAGCGTCAGCATCGCCTTTCGTGGATTTCGCCGCGTCACTCGCGCCGCGACACGAAACAGGTTTAACGCGATCGCGCGTGAATCATCCATGAAAAATGTCCCGACAGGCAACTTCACGCAGGAGGCCAGCCTGACGAGGAAGCGCTACGACGAGAGGACCGCGAAGACTGCGCTGGCGGCCAGGGCGGCGATGGCGAGCGCCGGGAGGGACGTGTACACGTGCGACCCGCCGCACCACGAGGAAGGTACGGCCACGGCACGCCGCCGGATAAGAGTTCTCGCGGCGACACGTACCAATACACAGCCTAACTAAAGTTCTTACATTCCCCAGTAACTATTCGACTTCGGTATAAATATGGGCATAAATTATTGACAGAACTCAAATCAATAAGGACATGAAAACTGACTAATTCAATAAGATTATCGATAACGCCCCGCACCTATTTAGCGTGATCATGTAGTAATTATTGATTTTACCTTTGATTTTTTCGTTTATGTAAACTAGACGTAGATACCATAACAAAGCTTAAAGTCATTACGCCGCTTTAAGATATGTTCCGCTGTTCTCGAGGTTATCGTGAGTAATAAATATAACAATTTTGATATAAAGGCTTTTATGTAACATTTTGATCTGAAGTACAAAAAGCCTGTTATCAAACTACTACAAAATATGATATTTTACCCTTACACCGCACATAGTGACTTATATTATTATATTGCTCAAGATAATTTAAGCTACTTTAAGGTTTTGGAAAAAGCTCAATACTCTTAAATGTTGTTTTTAGGTCAACGACGTAGAAGCTATATTGATACAAAAAAATAACATTGGGCTCAATGCTCTTAGATCTTATTTTTAGACTACCGACGTAGAAACTATATTTTCATACAAAAAGCAGAATTCGTCATAAGTACTAAAGATGTGTCCGTGAGCTAGATTTACACAAGATTTATATTTATAGCATTTAAAAAATATATTAAACTTTTTTAGAGAAGTTGAAATTGTTATTAATTCTTAAAATAAGAATTCAAAAAATAGATCAGTTTGAAATTTATTTTAGAATAATGTTGTCAATTCTTGCAGATTAAGCTTAAAATGGGGTTAAGCAATCTGTCATTCTCGGAAGTACTCCAAAATAATGATACATGTATAAATTTCATACATGTAATGTATTTTTTGATTAGATTAAATAATACCCTATTGATTCTAATGCAATTTTAAGCTAAAAACGCACTATATACAAATGACTAACCAAGAAATCTGTCGCTGAAGGCACGACGTTTGCCCAAGTGACGCGACTCCTGCAGGGCTACATCGAGAACGAAGTGGACATGAACAAAGACGGCACTTGCAGGGAGAACTGCGCATTCTACACCCTGACTCAGAGGCACGGCTGCTACAAAGACCAGTTTTGTGCCAGGCAGCCGGCTTGTTCGGGCCGGATCATCAACTGTCAGTACATCGATTCCGATATGTGGATATGCCCAGCGGTGAGCGACGTTTGCGTACTAAACGCGCAAGTATCATTTTACAATACATCTATACACATATTACAGATATTTCTCAAAAAAATTTATTTGTATCTGTATAATATGAATAGACAAGTAACTTTAATAAAAACTTGAAAATAACCGACCGAGATGAAGTCCAACTAATGAATGAATAGAAACAAAACGAACGAAATTACATTTATAATTGCACTACGTCTAAAGCAAATGCGTGTCGCATCATCCCTTATAAATTTCAAAAAATTAAACCATAACGACATGGGCTGAAATTCAAGTGTAAATTGTAATTACACGTGGGTACTAAATTATATGACCCGCCATTAGATTGTTACTATTCCAAATGAAAATTGGAGATATTTAAAAGGTTATAAACAGATTACGGTCAAAATTATTATCTTTGCATTCATTATAAAGCTCCGTTAATGATTTCTAAACACATGGTTCAAAAATTTGAGGGAGATATATAAAGTTAACGATTTCAAGTAGCGTAATTCACGCCTAAGAGGGGAGCTAACTTTTGAACTTTTATTGGATTTTCGAATATTTACCCAATGATACATCACATGAGGGAGTGCATGAAATCACAATTTTACATTCCTTAATTTTATGTATGGAAAGGTATCTTTAATTATTATTTTTTTCTTTTACAATTTCTTTACACGACCGTATGACGTTTCACATAAGATATCTGCCTATATGATATCATAATTGATGAAAAAATCACGGAGGTATAAGCTATGACATGTGTAGAGATGGACAGAATGAAAGCATAAGAGTTCTTTTTTGATGTTGGCTGCGGAACCTTAAGAAGACAATACCATATTGTTCACTCGTACTTACAAATAACAATGCAATCACTACGTTTTAGTACCTGTTTGCATATCTTCGTCTTGTACAACTTATTTACAAATAAAGATTATCATTACGGCTTAATATTTATGCACATATTGAAATATATATGAATAGCTGCTGACTTCAAATACAATAAAACTTTCATAAAAAATGATGACATTTAAATCTATTTTGAAATCTTATACAGTAGCTCTCACATTTACGTGAAAATTTCTCAAAATACATGACTTTATTGAAGTTTGATATAATTTGGCATAAATTTTGGTTTAATCTATGAAATATTTTTATAATTTATCAATATCAATTAAAAAAAAAGATTCTTAATATTGAAAAAGACTAGCTATCTAATAAGGGTAATTGATTAATATTAAAAATTTTATTTTATTGATATAAGCCGAGTAGATATGATGGCATAAAGTGAAATCAAAATTAAAACCCCTGTAAAAAGAACTGTCAGCCACCACAAATGCTTTACAATGTATTTCATGCAAGAAGAATATAATATGTCTTTTATTGCGCTATAACGCTGAGGACACAGGCTATACTAGCGCCTTCTCTTCGCTAACTATAAATTTAAAATATTAATTACTTAGTATCTTCATAGTTATAATATAAAAGTTTACTACACTGTATCATAAATAAAAAAAAAGTTTTAAAAAAGTCATGAAGATCTTTGGGACACCTGGTCGGAATGAAGTTCTTTTCGCTATATGTAAATATATTTTATGAATTTAATAATGACAATGAAATTAATTAAAACTTTTGAAGGTAATTAAATAAATAATATTTATATTTGTTGTAAATAAACATTTTTTTTTATTAGTTATTAAAATTCTAAAAATATAATGCAAGGAGACAGAGATCGTGAAGTATTCACTAAGCCTAGCACAGCACACTACACAGCGGTGAGCATACGACGTTGCGGTTACACTTTTTTTCGTGTAGCTCTCATCCGCCGACGCCTGAGTGTAAGGTTCGATAAGGAACTTCGTCTCAATACAGTAATAAAAAATTACCCCATTGCGTTGTTATAAACACTATCAAATCTGATTTATTTTAAGCGCAAATAGCATATCAATACAATGACATTCTAATCGATTCAATTCTACTTGTAATCCTAATATTTATATGTTCTCTTCCCTGACCAAAGTCACGATTCATCACCGATAACGATCGATCCCACTGTTGCAGACTTGGAACAGCAACCGCCGCTACGAGTACATCGAGTACGAGAACGGGCGCACGCTCGGCCACCCGGGCAGCTGCCGCCGAGGCGTCACCAAGGTTTACCATCCATTTACACTGCACATATCGCCTTTCACAAACGACTCGAATATTTATAGCGGTGTTTGCGTTGTGGTACATAGCGCACAAAGGAAGAGAATTTTATGCGAACCTTGGAACATTGGTTTATATGTTGGCTATTAACCAATAATATTTCAAATTTATATGCCTTGAACTCTCGTATTTAACTTCGAAACTAGAATACAATAAATCTAGGGAGGATACTATTATTTATTTCTATGACGTTAAGCTTACGGAGATCTGAAAAGATCACAAAGTCAATCGATATCTGCAACTGCGCATATGTAAATACGTTTAGTGTCAATAAGTACCTACTGATAACGCTTCACAACATAACATTTCGGCATACGCTTCGCACCGCTTACTGTTATAGTTATTGTAGCTCCTATTTGCGAAATGTTCTATAACAAAAGATTTTTGTTTATCCAAAAACTTTACAATGAATTCTTGTTATGACGAATCTTCATATGTGCTCATT
Organism: Eumeta japonica; assembly: GCA_005406025.1. Taxonomy (NCBI): domain Eukaryota; kingdom Metazoa; phylum Arthropoda; class Insecta; order Lepidoptera; family Psychidae; genus Eumeta; species Eumeta japonica. The sequence continues at coordinate 71,565 of BGZK01000131.1, forward strand.
AGATTATGTTAATTGTCGACCTTTCGCCTTGATGAGCTGAACGGAAACAACCTAAGATTTGCTCACAAAGCGATAAGAAGCACCGCTTATCGCACGCATTACACAGTTCGTTAAAACTGTCGTTCTGTAGTAAGTTATAATCATAATGCTGTGATTCCAATACAGTTATATATTAGTTTTGTTTTCTGGACTGTTTTGGTTTTTACATCCTAGTAGTACGTACATACACTATGAAAAATAAAATATTTATTCAACGATACAAACGTTTGAATAGAATTCTTGTGTATTATCTATTTAAATCACAAAACATATATGAGAATAACGACAGAAAAGAAAAGCATTAAGGTAGAAAAATAGTAGAGGTTTATCAGAACGAGGATGGAGTTTGCGTAGGTGGATTCGTGGTGGCGTTGGCTGTTCTGGCACTGCTCGTACTGCATGTGCCTGTGCGACGACGCCGGCCCGAGGTCCGACCGCTACTTCAGCATGCGCGACACGATGGCCGACGTCGCCAACAACAAGTTAGTGACGCGAACGTCACGATCCGTACACCCGAGCGAATCCAGAATGGGAAATTAATGCTGTTGATGTTCGTTGCTCAGTCTGATAAAAGAAAGCCTTCACCATCTGTCAGTGTCACTACATCTCTGCAAACTCCACTATAGTTTTTAAGCAGCAGTCCAAGAAAAAGTTTCTTCTTTATATAAGTATGGCGTCAGGTTTGGTCACGATGGTTGAATGAATGCTCTTCATTTCATTTCTCTTACTATCACTAATGACTAAATTCATGCCAGCTCCGTGAAAAACAAATAAAATCGATTTTAATTCATCACTTTTAATTTTCGAGTAATAAAATATAACATTTTCACTAGTGTACAGGTGCCGCATGCAACATGCGGGATGTCAACTTAATTCCACCATATCCCGGAAGCAGATCATGTTCAGTAGAATAGGCTAATTGTCACGTTTGGTCCAAAGGTAGACTCGTGGTGGCAGTGGTGGAAAGTACTGCACTGCTCATACTGCTTTTGCCTTTGCGAAGACGTAGCCGAATCTAGCGAACGATTCTTCAGCATGAGGGAGGCGTTATCAGACGTCGCTACCAACAAGTCAGTACTATATTGTTTTCCTGGCCATGTGGGAGCACTGCTGTAGGCTACAACACTTATTATGCTTGTATACTAATATCATACTTGATTATCAATTTTTTTTCTTACATTTTGAAATGTTCCTGTTGTTTTTGTCGGTTAGGGCAGGACTATTGTCAAGTATATCCCTCTTAATACAAACTTTTGGTGTGGGTTGGCTCATTAACCTGTATTTATTTGATTTCAGAATTCTAATAATCGCTTGGGTGTGCGGATGTTACATTTTTATGATATGAATAACATTTTTTTTAATTAAATTTACTATTTTTAATAAATTTATAATATTATTTACATAGGGTTGTGACAGGATTGCGGCTGGTCAAGTTAGGAAGAATATTCCATTTGCAAATCAGTGAGGGTAGCCTGGAGGCGCGCGGTGAGGTCAAGCCAGGGGAATGGGTGAAGATTCGACAATTTGATCCGAACGACCACGACACAAAAGAAGGCGTCGACTACCATACGCTGACCTACGAGAACCGAGCCATAGATTTGGATGAATTAGATTCTCCCGAAGGACATGTACTTACAGGCGTCAGGTACTTATCCAATAACTTAAATGAGCATAATTATATAGAAAAACGGTACAGACGAAATACCAATAACTATTAGCATTTTGATGTCTTTGTAAAAAAAAAACAGATAATTCTTAACGTTTTAGATAACAAATCTTATTTCATTCATAGTTCATGAAACAAGAGTTTTTTTTTCATACATTTCGTGAACGTGCCGTGAATCGCAATCACATTAAACACACGCCTACTTAATTTCGTTGAAATAAATGTCTTAAATAAGAAATATTACATCACTTAATATGAGTGCCTAGCTTAGCCCTAGTCAGTTTTCTCAATTACTTTTCTGTCATTTATTTTCAGGTTTAGGACGGTTGGGGCCCACCTGCACTTCGAGATCCATGCTACGCCATTCAACTACACGACGGGCAGGCTGGCCGCGGCCCGTGGTCAGTGGTTAAGCAACGATAACACCGAGGGCGGCGATCAACCCAGGTTAGACCACTAACTTTTTTTTTCATTCGCATATATTCAAATTCAAAATATCTTCATTTCATAGGTTATACATAACAATACGTAATAACATTTAAAGAATTATAGTATTCTAAAATTGCTACTCTTCAAATTACTAATCGTTCGTAATATAGTCCTCCAGAAGATCCCTCAAGGAGAACGCGCAAAAAACTTGAAGATAGCTCCTTTAGAATCTAAATTATATAGAATTACCAACATATATAAAACTATTGCTAGAAAAAGGTAGATAAAAATGGGCGTATATGTACTAGGAAAATTAATATTGTTTAAATGAAGATATTGCGAAATTACACGCCACAATTTTTAATTAATATTATTCAGTACTATTGCACGATCAATTCTAAAGAAAAGAAAACGTAACTTACAATATTAAAAAAGTTAACGATGTCGTCACGTGAAAATAATTACAAATTTTTTGAATAGCATTTACATAGCATATATTAAACTCTTAATTTTCCTTTGCCAAAGAGACTGAAAAGTAATTACATTACGTCATATGGAATGGTGTAATTTGAATCCGGCAACCAATGGAGCGATATGTAATATCTATTTATTTACAGTGAACCTAACATACATAGATAAAACATGTAGTTGCTTCATAACATTGTCATAATAATTTGAAAATTAAAATATGCGATTGGTTTTCAACAGTTAATTTGAATATATGTACACTATTTCTACCATACCGAAACAAAACATTCAAAAATGTATTATTTTGCAGGTCAGTGCTCACACTAGTTCGTCCGGATATCCCTACACGAAGCAAGATCCCTTTAAAAGTGGACTCCAAACACGACCAATATGTGGAGTTCACGCATACGGATTTGGAAGCGGACGCGGCACAGAGCACTGTACCCTTTATAGATATTCAGCCTGTTCAACCGCTGAAGGGCGCGACTTTGGCAAGCGGCGCCGGACTGATACATAGAGGAGCGCAAGGTTCGGGAGGTTTCATAGGTGTGAAATTGATCACATACAATTACACGAGGCACGTGCGCGCCGAACCACCGCCACCGCACGCCGAGCCTCAAGAAAGTGCACCGGAATTCACGCCGATCGTGAACTGATAGATTTAGTCTTTATAAAAATGAATATAGTTAGATAGATTAGAATATGTTTTGTCTAGAATTTCTTTTGTACGACAATTTCAAAATTAAATTATCGAGAGTCAACGAAATTCCTTTTTTTCCATATATGTGAAAGCGATAGAAAATTAATGTATGACAAAGATGTTCGAATAAAAAGGGCATGTTTAAATTGATAATAAATGATCGTACACTTTTATTGATGCATTTGGTATCATAGTCGAAAGGTTAACTTGTCAATAAAATAAATAAAAAAATCCTTCATTTTTTGCATGAAAATTCATGCGAAAAATGACATTATAGCAAAATTTCGAGATTTTTTGGAAATCTAATAACTTCTTCACTCATTTTCGAAAAAGAAGCATATTTGAAAGTTTTTCTCAGGATGCAACACAAAAATACATATTATTCAAATCAATTGATAAATGGATAGACAAAGCCTTATTTGATTAGATAAAATTATATATATATATATATCCATTAAGGCAAATAAGCTTTTTCCTAAGACTTTCACAAAAAAGTATGTTGCGCCACACGGAACCAAACCGCAACCTTAACCAGGGCTCCAGCTGGCAGCACTGAGCATCCAGTGAAGCGTCTCTTTATGATATTATGTCCAGTGTCATAAGGTACACTTCATGGTTGCTGTTCTATATTCTTTCTTTCTCAATGAATATTGATTCTGAGTAAATTAATCTGCTCATTGCCAGATTTGCTGATTCTGAGAACTATGCCCAGCTATTTAAATGTTTACATAAATTTACTCTTATAGGAACAAAACTTCTGAGTGTTCCATAAAGAGTATGGGATCCACGTAGGCTGTCTATCAAACCCCATATGGAGAGGCACTCATAATTTTTATGATAAAATTTACTTTGATTGTGAATTGTAATTCATTTAATTGTGTATTTAAAGATGAAGTAAACTAATTAGCAATCCATATTTACATGACGATGCAATATTATTATATACCACGTTTTATGTCGTTACTAGATAACGCATGGACATGTCTTTTCCGAAATTTGTATCTCATACGCATAGAATTTTTATATTAATTTATTTTATGGGATTTAATATTAAATATTAAGTTAATGAAGCATTAATATGTACAGTAAGTAAATAATACAGAAATAACAGTTTTACAAAATCTGTATATAAGTTTCTTTATGAATTTCCATTAAAACTAGAAGTTGTGTTGTGCGAAAATTCGGTATGAAGCATATGGATATTATGAAGATAGAGTTTTGAGTGCAGAGTCCATTCTATTCGTCTGGGTAGCCCATATGAAATAGATATATATCTATGGATTCTGTGTATTAAAATATTATCGTTTCTATATAAAGACTATACAAAGAGCCCATATAACTCTAATGTTTTCTTCCATCTCATAAAATATGTTCCATACAATGCTCAAAAAGATTTTCTGTTATATTACGTTTTATACATCAAAGAAACGCCAAGTTTTATTATTTGAATTGTTAGATCTCCCTGACTACAGCTAATGATAGTAACTAATCATACCATTAGTTTTATCTGAACGAGATATCATGTCCATATTATATTAGAAATATAAAACATATAGTTCTTTAGGCAATGGTACAGAAAATTGAATTTGATTGTGCTGTTCAGCTAAGTTAGATTTCATAGCGCCTTAGACTTCCGAAGTTACCCGTCATAATTTGCGGACTTGAAAGGGGTTTTTTGTTTGATATTATGAACCTATTTACATTGAATTTACGATTTAATGGCTAATAATGTCTAAAAACAGGCACACATAGAACTAAAGGATGTTATAATTTATATTTTCATAATTTTACATGGTTATATTTGCTACCTGTTTCACATGACCAACAACATCATTTATATAATTTTTAATTTGGCTAAAGCATGTTTTATAAGTTGACCAACTATTATTGTTCATTAACTTGTAAAGCATACCAGCTGTGATATAGTTCCTTATAACTTTGTTATGTATACTAATGCTGTGATTTATTCACATAGCAAAATTAACCATCTAAGTAACAAGGGGGGGGATACTTAACTATCAAAAGTTTTAATGTTTATTATTTCCCAAGTGGAGCCCTACATCAAAAACTGTTTTTTTTATAGATCTGAATGTTTTTGAATGAGCTATTTCAACACCATGAGATAGACGAGAAAAAAATCATCTCCACTTTAAGTGTAGGAGGTAAAGTAGAATTTTTTTCCTAGATTTATTGTATCACTTTATAGGGTAATTATTTTGTAGATATTAAATTACAGCTGTAGACAGCTGTAGTACTAGAGTACTACGAGTTTCCAAGCTAAGCCGCGGACAGCCGGACAGATAGACAGACTATCAGACGGACGGACGCACATGGTGAAACTATAAGGGTTCCTTATTGACTATGGGAATACTAAAAACGGAATTTGCTACGAAGTGACGTGATGACGCCGAACAATCGACGATCAGCAATGAATGAACAAGAATCCATGGATTGTGTCTATAAATCTGCCACTTATAAATTGTTTATTTTTCTGTTTTGTCTCTATATAAATATATCCATCTTCATTTACTTATGAAAACAAAACTTGTTACACATTTTATAAATTACCATATATGTATGGAATTAGTGTTACGCGTCTTATTTTTGCTAGCAGTTATGTTCTGAAAGCCTGTGAGAGCGTACATTGAAATATATGCTTATAGAGGTGGCCCGTGACCCCCTTCTTTATATCAGGCAACCGGGGAAAGATTAAAATTTTGTTTGTAATATTATGTAGTTTTGTAGCGACTTTAATTGCTCTACAATCAGCTAGATACAATAAAATAGCGCCATATGTCCGTGTATATGGTACGATTTCCCATGGTATTATTTGATGACAGTAGTAAATATCAGCGTTACGAGCAGGCAAGCGACGTGCAAAAAAAGAGTTCCCAGTCTCGTACGAATATTTTGTGCCATGAATAATATGGTTAATATGAACTGTGACAGTGACAATGACAGAATGTGATATAACACAACTATGAATAATCAGGATTTTACATCACCAGTTTTATAAATGGTGTCATCTTCTTTTTGCTCTTTATATTTGCTTTTATTCATTGCTCACGGTTGGCTCCTCGTTTTTATGCGCCAGGATGGTCTAGACTGGGTTGTTCGCGATTTAAATTGGTGCTCGTTTTAAATTTTTTACACAGCGGACCACCTCCTAGCCGGCAGTTAGGTGCCAGAGAGCACAAGTCGTCCCCACCACGGCCGTCCACGCGCCGATAATGTAGCCATACCGTCTCATCAACTGTTCTGTGATCTTTTCAGAGATTGGCATTACTTTGAAATCTCCTCACGATGTATTTTATTGTTCTATATTGATATACAAGGTGTAACCTACTTTATTGACTTTATAGTTACATCCGATCTCGGCATTCTCTCTCATTTTGTCGGTATAGACTTTCTGTTTGGACACTTTTTGATTACTCAAGATTGACCACAATATGAGAAGACAGATATTATATTGTACATATTGTTATTTGCAAAAATTCATTATTAGATGCTTGCCTACGATATGCAGTAACATGCAGCATGCAATTCACCACTGATCCTCGCATCTGTGCTTCCATTAAGAATCCTAGTCCAACAAATTAAATTGATTTAAGGGGATTGACAGATATCAAACACCTAAGCAAGTGTTTATTTTCTATTTATTTTAACTGCCAATCAATTAGATATAATTTCTACGTAAGTTTCACATCAATTAGCTACATCTTCAGAAAATTGCAAACAGTCACAGTCACATCCACAATAGATGCGCTCCCAACCACTTCACCTGAAGTCATGCAGTAAGTGGTATGTCAAAGGTTACTAAAGCCCTTCTAACAGCAGTCAAAGGCAATTAATAATAAACATGTTTGTAGGTTGTCACAATAACCATCACATCTCCAAATAATTGTCCAAACTGTCACAGGCAAGCGTCCAATAATGCAGCCTATCATTATGTTTCAAAATATCAAACAAGTCTAGAACATTTAATTTTAAATCTTTTTCACATTAATGCAAAACATCAAATTTGTGATTGTTAGTATGTTCATTACCGGTGTCTATTAAATGTTTGGTTTTGCCTCTTTTATTAATCCATATTTAAGGTAATTGTTCTATTGGAAAATCTAAAGCTTCACATGGTATTCTATGCAGTTTCTAAAAAGTAATTATATTTTTTTAATAGGTGTGATGTTTATATTAAATTTTTATCTAAGGTGTGTTATGTTTGCTTATAATTTTGAATACTACTTTTGCTTTTACAAATACTGACACAAAAGCATTTTGTAAAAATACAGCAATTTATTTGGTAGCATTTGAAGCATTATTACTAAGCGCTCAGTATGCTCCTCAAATCCCAATATTAACATGTTATAGAGACTAGCGCCACGCCGCCTTAGTTTGTTTGTTTGTATTCTTCTTTGTTTGTATGATCTGAGCTGATACCCATAAAATCAATTAATAAAAATAGTTCCAAATTTCTCTATCAATTATTTAAGAAATACTTAATAAGTATTAGACTAACAAAGCTCTCAAAATATTCGAGTTGCTTATATTAATATCACATCCTAAAACACTTAAGTCTCAGACACACATCATGGTTTCTTTTGTCACTACAACAAATTTATGTCAATTTACAATATAATTTGACTGCGTACGCATAGCCACAGTTGTCATATTAAAAAACGAATTTAAATAATAAAAGTATTATAAATCAGTTACTCTATTTTTCATTGTTGAGGTTTCGCTCTTCATTATGAAATAAAAAAGATGATGGGAGAGCATATATCTTGGCAGTGGGGTGATTAAGTACGACACATTAACTCTATTTCTGAATAAAACAATTAAGATAAATCGTTTGATCTACCTGTACAATATTGAGGTCTATTACCCTTTACCGCATATCATTGGTTAGGTATCCCTACCATTGGTCGAATTTCGCCACACGCATTTAGGGGTCGATGCATACCGATTTTGTAATACAAACGTTTTGTTCATTTAGTAAAATGGATGTTAGCAAATATATTCTTTTTTGTAGTATCTAGAATTTTCTTCAATGTTCTAAATATTGTATATATGGAGGACTGCCATGTTTTACAAAGCAAAAATTTCAACAATGGTGCATGGCCTGACCTGTACTCGTAGAGGATGCACGGCGAGCAGCGCGAGCTGGTGGGGGGGCGGTAGTACGTCGGCGGCACGGACACCCATGGCGCGCACCGCCTGGCACAGGAATGCAGCCAGATACCGATGCAGTGGAAAGTGGAATGACGCGTGCATCACTTCCGTCTGTATAAACCGATAATTAATAGGCTATTATTTCACAGAAAGTCTAATTGAATTATTTAAAATAGGATAGATAACCACACTTTGAAATATGTTTCACCAATTGGACATCAAATTCAGAATCGTTCATGCACTATGCAAACATCATACCCGCTGTATCAAGTACATATTTTTCTTTAGCTTATTTTTCTTTTTTATTTAGTCATACTTACTCTTAACCAAAAAAATACGGAAACAATTTTAATTATATTTTTTATGTAAATAAAAATAGAAGTAGTTTTTCAGCTTGTGGTTTACATTTACAATAATGGCGCAGTTGGCTGACATTGCAAGTATTGTATTTGTCAAATAAATATGTGAACTGACTAACTATTGTTGATGAAATACCATGCACCCAAACAAACAACATACAAACATATTGAATATCATTTTAAAAACTGTCAATATAAGATAAGGACTTTAAAATATCGAAATCTAATTTCAAATATAATAATAAAAACAATTTCTTCCCAAAAAAAAAATATTAGCAGAAGATTAAGAAAAAAAAATAGTAAATTGACTTTGATATAGATACAGATAGCTCTACGATATAATAATCGTTTTGTGCTTACCCTTTCCATGCGAGGTGTGGTGAAGTGTACCGCATCGAACCACTCTTGAAGGTATGTGAGCGCGGCAGCGATAATGCGTCGGGCTAGCGGCGCGTGTTCGGGGCCCGTCAGGTGGCTGAGCACCGACCACATCGGGTACGCGGCCGCCTCTAGCTCGCAGGAGAACGCCGCGTAGTACGAGGACGGCTCGAATTCTATGTGACGACCCACTTCTCTCACATTCACGTTCATGCCTGAGTAATGATTGCCAGTTTAACATTGATCTCTTAAGTCAATCTCTACTAATTGAAAGGGGATGAAAAGTAAATACTCAGAAAAAGAAAAGCAGAAACTCAGAATCACAGAGATAAAATAAACCTCTATAGAATGAATTAAGCACTTGTTTTGATTGTACTTGACTCGTGAACACATTAATCGCAGAAATAAAAAACTGACTTGTCAGAACTCAGACTCCTATATACTATATATGCCTTGATTAACCATTTAAAACTTCTCCGAATGTAAACAAGTGTTAAGAAAAAGCTAGTAAACAGTTCATAGGATTTATTGCACTATAGAGTATTCTAATCCAAAAGTAAATGCGTTTAAAATGTAAATACGCATGCGCGCAACTACGGAGAAAAAAGCGAGTGAGCTTTACACTTTAAGATTAGAACTATCCTCAAATATTTTTTTAAGAGGATTTTTGTACTTTTTATTTATTCAGCTTATGAACGCAGTTCACAACAATATTAAAAGATGTAATTTGAACCTGATGAACAAGAACCATGTAGTCTATTGTATTGTAAACAGTTTTTTCCTTAATAAAATGCTGGTTGTCAATAAATAACCATTAAAAGAATATGATTTGCTTAATGAAATCCAACATTGAATGGACTATTCAATGAAATGCATATTTTTGTCTGAAAAATTCTTTTTATACCATACTAACATTCTTTACAGTAAATTGATATCAGGTTTAAATCAAATTAATATAATTAGACCGAACCTCAAGACGCCCATGCTGGCCTGAATCTACCAATTAATTACAACAAAAATAAAGATCTAATTACTTACCTTGCAGCATTGACAGAAACTCAAACCACATGTCGACCAACGCATCACTTTTCAGGAAGAGCAGAGCTACACTTTTGTGAGACAACACGTTGTTGAAATCAGACACTAAAGGCCAATAGCAATGTTCTTTCATCACTTTTTGATTGCAATCAATCACATAATGGAAATTTTTATCCGGATCGTGTAATGTATTTTGAACTAGAATTTTCCCCATCATCAGGCGTAAAGACAGCACCATCACATGCAGCAGCTGTAGCTGCTGTACGCAGCGTAATGCGAGCGTTTCGTTGGAGAATAGCTGTACGGACATATGGACGACGCGGTTTGAAAGCGTGTCTGGGTCCGCGGCCGCTTCTAGAACTAGAGGTATACGCGCGTAATGCATCACGAAGGTCCGCGTGAGATGCTCCTGAAACAGGAAAATAATCTACATTGTAGGTTTTATTTCTAGTTCTTACAAACATTTCTACATACAAAATTAAAACAAACTACTTTTCATATGCATTTTTTAGTTTTTACAATCCCTTCCGCTATATTTATGTCTCCATTGTTTTTTGCCAACACTTTTACTATATTGGTGATAGGATAAGTAGTTTATTAATAACGCACCTAATCACAATTAATTTAGAATGCTAAATGATGGAAAATTGTTTTATTTCTGAAAAAAATTGTTCCTACAAAAACAGTTATTTAAAAACAATTAAATAAGTGAATGTATGTAACTTAACTATTAACAAATTTTTGTAAAAGAGAAAACAATTCCATTTGGCAAGTTTGATGTTCCCAAAATATGTTAGTGATAAGTCTAATGAATTAAGTTTTTTTTGTATTCATTAAAATTGCATTACTTTTCTGTAATATTTTTAATACAATTATTAAAATTTACTTTTAAGAAGCAACATTCAAATTTAATAGGTAGTTGTTAACTAATAATAAATCTTAGATAAAACTATACTTATTATATTACACAAAATACCTTATAGTCTTGGTCAGGTAGCATGTTGAGAAGAAAACAGACAATGTTCTGCGGGAATTCGTACTTGAATGTCCAGAATATGAATTCATCTAACAGTGTGTTGTGTTGTAGCCGCAGCGCGAGCGCAGGCAGGTTTCGATACCTAAAACGGAAACGAATTTTGGAAGATAAATAAAAAATAAATAAACAAAATATTTGCGATTTGATAGAGACTTTTCAATCTTGTTATTGTGAATTATATTACGTCACTCAGTTAAAAAATGGGAAAATAATATTTTGTATCTGAAGAATAATATCCATAGTTAATTAAACTACACATCAAAATTGTGGAGAATAATATGCATATAAGTTAACTCACTCGTCAGGAGGTTCAGGCGCCGGAAATGATTCAATGGCTTTCTCGTACATCTTCTTAGATTCAACCATATAATAACCATACTCAGTTTCTGGAAAAGGTGGCTCTACTAGGTTACGATACATCTGTAAAAAATAGAAATTCAATGTCAAAAAGACAATATGGCAATACAGTACACTAAGTACAGTAGTGAAGATAGTGCAAAACATGGTTTCTTTTTGAAAAATAAAAAGATTTAATAAGTTATTTTAATTAATATTTGAGTTACATTTTGATCATCATTTAATAATAATTATTGAATTATTGTTGAATTATTATATTTTAATAAAGGATTTTGAATATCATAAAATTGTTTGTTTATATGGGTTCACATGGGTAATTATTATATCGATTTTACTATTATAAATAATATAATAATATGGAGATGCCATAGAACCAACCTGTGGGTTAATTAGTGCTTTGGTCATAGCTCCCCTCATGAGGTCACCCATGTTATTGAAATCCATGAGCATCTGGACGTAGCCCTCACATTCTTGGATAGCTATGCGATAACTGTCAGAGTTTCTTTGGTTGCCATAGCTGTAAAAGATTTAATGACAATTTGTGATATATATACTTCATAACATTTGCTTTGTTCTAGAATAGAGAAATATAACATCTAATAATAAAACATAAGTAGTAATAAAACCACTGACCACTTTTGCGTTTTAGGTTGACTATAGGAAAATAAGGCTAATTTATTAAACTCAGTGTCATGATGTAATGAGCAATACATATGCCGATTACATACAATTAGCGGCGCACCCGGCAGACGTTGTTCTACCCCTTCCAGTTGTAAGTTCTTTGTACACAAATTTAACTGATGTTTAAATTTTTACTTGTATAACCATGCACACATATTGTATTAGTGTTAATATGTCGGTTTATAAAATTAACTAACATATAACTCAATCACAGCGCCAACTATCGGGTTCATATTTGGTGATTTTCTTTTTAGGTACTAAACCAAAATTTTGTGATATCGAAAGTCGGCTGTGTTAAAGGGCGTATGACATAGCCCATATGAAATAAATTTCAGCAGTACAGATCAACACAGGAAGTTGGGACTATATGGAATATTGCGAATATGAGTTATTTTAGTCTAAAAATATAAGAATTTGTTAATAACTCGACAACAGCAATATCTATCAGACCCAGATTTTGTATTTTTTTGCATTAAACCAACATGTATTCTGAATATGAGGCATTTTAGTCTATGAAAATGTAATGTAAGGTGAAAAATGCTTAATATTAATCCGCATAATCTATATAAATAAAATGAAAAGCTGTTTGTTGGTTAGCAAATCGCTTGAGAATGGATGGACTGACTTGGCTAATTTGTTTTTTTTACTGTTCTTAATAATCCGAATAAGGTTATTAGGGAAAAATTCCCAGATAAATTTGAAAAATCGGGAAAATTGAAAATGCTTTTAACCATGACCTACTAACCAACGATTTGAACTATGGATATACGTAATTTTTTTTGTTGGGATTAAAAAACGAGGCCGGATTGAGATTGATATCGACCGATACAAAAAATGAAGGAATTGAATATAACATAAAAATAAATGTTGGTATGTTTGGCCTCTATGCATGCCTAATTATAAATCGGGTTACGGTGACACTTTGGTGTTATGCTGTACGTAGATAGCTGTCTTCTTCCTGAGTAAATTAGGCTGCCAAAATTTACCCCCGCTTCACTCTTGAATTTATATTTCTGAAACGATTTTAATAATTCTTTATCTCATAAAAAGCTACACTATCCCCGAGTATTATAATAACCTATATTTTATTTTGAAACTAGCATTTACCGTCCGGCTTCATTCAAATAGGAACAGTGACTAATAGTGGAATCGGATTTGCTAGCGGACAGCAGAATCGAGAACGGGACCAAGAATCAAATGCGGTGCCGGGACTGAAACTTAGAACGACGGGACTGGGGTCGAAAGCGCGCGTAGAGACAGGATCAAACTCAAGCGTGACCGGGATCGGAATCAAAATCGAGAGACGGCGGTGAAGGAAATTGCGGACATCAACTATACGGGCAATTCACTCGGGAGAAAGGGCAGAACAACGTCTGCTGGGCCAGCTAGTAATATAATACTCAAGTTTTAAGAATACATTCAATTTTATACTCAATAATTTTGGCATTGGAGATAAATAAAAAATTTGGTTGCCTGTAAAGTCGGTATACGGGCGAAAGTTTTACGTGACAACGACTTTGAATGGTAAAATCATTTTAATGTGAATATTCATTCGTATAGTAGGAAGAAGGATGAAATAATAGTAACAATTTAAAACATTTATTTATACAAAAATTATATTTAAAACATTAATTTATACAAAGAATCTCGCACTGAATTTCATATTAACAAAATTTTATTTTTACCTTTACACATACATACGTATTTATACAAATATACATACAATAACTTGCAATACATTTGCAAGCTATGCACTAATTCTCTAGTGCTGCGCGCGGCAGACCGATCATAGTTGAGTGGGAGAGACGCAAGGCATTCGGCGGGCCCCTCTCTCGTTCGGTGACTCATCGTTACGTTACCGAGCGTTACACTTTTTCATAAGTGACTCCCAGCCGCAACCTAATTTAAGACGTTGTCACGTCAAAAAAAATAAGATGCAGAAACTGCACACGGCTTTTGTTCATGATTAAACGAATATTTAAATGACTAAATTAATGTTATAACATTATCAATTCAGAAATAACTTAAACTGACCTGTTCTCCCTGAAGTGCTGTAGCAGCCGAAGGATAAGCCGAGGCATCACGGCCTCGGCCACACACATGAGCTCTGCGGGCGCGGAGCCCGGTCGCGGGCATTTGTTGCCGTGGTTGCTGCAGAAACTGGCAACCAAATAGTGAAGACATTAAGAACTGCAATTCATTTATTAGTCTTTCGGTAATTATAATATACACAACCTTATCGATCAGACGTTTTGTTGACCACATTTTATATCATCTTTGCATAGCGATTCCCTGATAATGGATAAAAATTGAATAGACCAGCAAACATAATTGGATAAAAAATCAAGAAACAAAAGAGATGGCATAAAAATGATTAAAAGTGTACAAAATTCAAAACCCTTCCATTTGTGATGAGTAGTCATGAGATCATATATGAACATATATAAATGTTTTTGTATATTTACATTGATTTATCATTCTTTTAAGTGAAATTAAATCGTTATAAACTATGGACACGAGTTCTCAATTTAAAGCAACGCACTGTCATCGAGTTCAATTGCGTAGATGCGGTAATAACCAACGCCGAGTATAACATTGTTTTCTCCTTGTCGGCAAATACGAGGAAAGTTTGAAGCTAGACTATGGTATATATATATATATATATGTATATTGCGAGACGAAAGTCTTTCATTTTGAAGGGCAAAACGGGACTCAACGAAAGCTCGTTTCATTTTAAAACACTAAAGCGGCCGTGGTAACTTTGTTATACGTATGAAGTAGCCCATTTATTTATCTTCGCCGAATGTAATTAGGAGCGTTAAACTTCACCGGGCCATCAAGGTGTTGAGCGATTACGCCGGACACGCATTACTTAAATCAAAATGTGTGTATGATAATAGTATGACGGTTGACTCCTAGTAGAGTTTAAGATTTATAACGATAAAAATATGTCAATGTGAAAATAACAAAATATACGACACAAGACGCCATAATTTAACCGTCCATTTGTTAGTGACGTCTTTCTTACTTCCCTGTTTTATGCAATCAACAACGCCATCTAAGTAGTTTTGAACAGAATCTATAGGAATTTTTAATTATTACTTCTCCGAGTACTTTTTATAAATCGGTCGACTATGCTCTTTAACTTGGTAAGGCTACTTAGCAGTAATAGTTTTTCTTTTAACTTCGTTATATAATACTATTTGCTGTGAATTTTTCCACATATTCAATTATAACAACTCACTTGGTGGGGGGAACCTCTTGACTCTAACAAAAATTAGAACTTTAAAGTTCAATATTTCGTAAACGGATCCCAAAATCTAAGAATGGTTCTCCGCAACGTTTTTCAACGAGTTATTTTAACGATACCCCACACCGTAGAATAGACGAGAAAAAAATCATCCCTACTTTACGTGTACGGGACGTACTTTTGTTCTACTACTTTTGTCGGCGTGATTGATATGGATAGCCATGTCAAACTACAGGTTTCTAGTACTAAGAGTCTCTGAGCTAAGTCGCGGACAGACGGACAAACGGACGCACATGGCGAAACTATAAGGGTTCCTTGTTGACTTCGCAACGTTAAAAAAGGGAAATTATAGTGTATTTAAGTTATAGCGCCTGTTCATCCCGACATCCTTATTCCAGTGTAGCTCCATCACACCTTTATGTAAATCGAATGTATGATATTTCAAAAGATTTAGTGAAATGCTAAAAAGGAACACATATAAGAATGTGATTATTTAAATAAAATTATTTTCCTACAATCATTAACTATCAATGTAATGAAATGATATCATAAATATTAAACTTCTTTAAGATCACGCCCACAATCTTTGATTATCTCTATTTTTTCACTGACATCGATCGCTCGTTTCGTCCAAACTCGTCGGTTTCGCGTTTTCAAAATTGGGATCCATCTTTAGCATGCGATCAATGATCTTCATGATGTTCACAGAATTTTTAGGGGCGGCCCTTGGCGATCACACACGTTCGCTCCTACAGGGTTGATTCTATCAGTCTACATTCATTCCACCCTTTCCAGATGGCCTGGAAACGTACGTACATCTCCTTCAAACACTACATATTCTTTCAAACCCCATCGTTCCCCGCCATCACTGTTCATGTATTGATCTTTCGAAGACACTACGCAAGGATAGCATCGCCACTGAGTTGATTTTACATTCACGTTTCTTTCGCCGCGGCAAACTTTCACTGCCGTAAATAAGTGCAGGGACCGGAACTCCGTGATATCGATAATTGATTCTGGTGATTCGTAAATCAACAATAACTGGCCATTCTACGATTTAATTTTAAACTATTGTGAAAAAAAATATTCTCATTTTCCAGACACTTGTTGGATGTCGCCCACTACAAATCTTTATACTTACAAAAATATGATTATAAAATAGGTTTCCGAGATCATATTAATAAAAACCACACGCCCTGGATTGGTTAAGTTTCCTGCATTCCATTACATATATTTCTTTTTTAAATTCCCGCTATGAAAACTGAAACGATCGAGTTTTCATGAGAGACGTTTCAGGGTTTTAGGAATATATTTCGACTATTTTCCGAATGATAACTGAACGCCGCGTTTATGCGAGAGGGGAAATGGGGAGTACGCGTGCGTGCGTGCACGTGTGTGTAAACCTCTAATAACTTTTGAACAGATTAACCGATCGAAACCCAGTTTACGACCTTCGAAAGTGGTCTAATCAACTTCGACTATTTGAAATTTCGTATTAATTCCACCAAATAGATTTTGAGAGATAAAAAATAATATATATTTTTTTTCCCAAACAGTTGCATTGATTGCCGTAGACCGCATAAAAATCAATTGATTTGTTTAAGAGAAATCTTTGGAGTGGAATTTTTGAAAAACAGTTATTTTTAACAATATTTTTTAAACTGCTCAATTGATAAATTTCAAAATCTAACCAGCTCTTTGCCGCAAAAACAAAGGCGATAGTTACGAATTGTATTTAAATCCGTTACTTCGTTCGAGCAATATCTTTAACGAGACATTCAAATAAAAGGTTTTTTAACTAACAAATAAAGTTCTTGATGGA
The DNA here is from genome assembly GCA_005406025.1 of Eumeta japonica. Classification (NCBI taxonomy): domain Eukaryota; kingdom Metazoa; phylum Arthropoda; class Insecta; order Lepidoptera; family Psychidae; genus Eumeta; species Eumeta japonica. The sequence goes on from BGZK01000131.1 coordinate 88,957, forward strand.
TTGATATTTGGTAGTCAATCACCTTTATGTGTTTAAAAAAATATTTCGAATTCCGTAAAGCAGATTAAAATCCAATGACGCTTTCAAAAGATGTAGTAGTCGAAAAAGTAAAAAAATGTTTTATTTTTTAAACATATGTATATAGGATTTTGAATTCGAAAAACCGAAACTTATTATCACTACAATTTTGAGCTTCAGAGCTTGATAAAACGCAAAAATTCTTGAGCTCGACGAACTGAATAATTTACTACTACTTAAATTTTTAAACGCTTTGATCTGAAAAGTCGTAAAAAGTTTCAGAAATAGCCGTTCAACCGTTTTTTAAATTTTAGGGTTCGGAAAACTTCAATCTCTTATAGATACATATATTTTTAGTTCAAGGAGTCCAAAGATATCTCGATAAGTACAATGAGAGGAAGTTTTAGACGGCCTGTAGAATCAATCGTTTTTCAGTTTTGCATAACTCATAATATGAACCATTTTCTAAAATCATATATGAAAACCGTATCGCAATAAATCAGCCGTTCTGGTTTAACGCGACGACTAGAACGGATATATTATTATTCTATACTATAGTAGGGCGGACGAGTAAGGGGCCATCGATAAATAATTATGTCACACGTGGGCTTGGGGGGGGGGGGAGGTTGGGGGCGATCAACGAAATGTGACAATGCGCGACAAGGAGCAGGTCAAAAGCTTTGTGACGTCAAATCCGAAATCGATAAAAACTGCTGTTTTCATTTATGTGTGATATTCCTATAATAAATAAAACTATTTCCCCCCCCTCATAGGTGGTCACACGTAAGTGAAAACAGCAGTTTTTACAATTTTTTTTGTTCAAATACTTTAAATATTGGACAAACAAAAGACAAACCCTTTTTCGTTTTCGTATTTCGTCTTTGACGTCACAAAGCTTTTGACCTGCTCCTTGTCAAAATGTGGTATTATTTACTTTATTGCGAAATACAATATTATTTATTTCATTTAAGAACATATTTTACATTATTATTGGCAATTTAGCAATTCTCAATAAATATTACTTTAATGGGTGTAGACTGTTACATCGCGAGTTTATTATACGACCAAGTAACTTTGAAACAATGACATAATTCATAATCGGTTTTATATTTTAAACTTTATAATAAACTGAAACATGAGTGTGTTGTTTTTCTAGTAGCACATATATTATCTGTAATGCAATTCGTGTATATTTATGTAAATATCTGACTTAGCGAATGAATATTTATCTAGTTGCAAAGTCACATATTCTTGGCCGCTAATACAAGGTTGCGTCGAAATAAAAGACATCAGCTGTCAGAAGTCGCTTCACTTGTCCCTTCTATAGGTTTCGTCCGCAGCTCCGCCCCCATGGACACAGCCTCAATTCCTACATCTTTTATATCGACCGACCAAGCTGTTCATTTTGATCCCGACTTTGTACTAGCTTTTGATTCTAATCCTGGCCACGCTTTTAATTCCGATTCTAGTCTCGATCTAAATTCCGGTTCTGTTCAAAATATACATAATGTAAAAATTAGCAGCGAAATGGGACAAGAAATATCCTATATGTTATACTCTAGGATATTATCCTATTACCTTATCGAATTCCATCAAATTTAGTCCAATTATTTTTGCGGAGATCGCGAACAAATCCACAGACACGAAAAAAATTATAAAAACCATCGAAATGTAATGTGTCAACGTTTCTAATGCCCTCCAGCGCAGTTTATCACAAATATCTTTAATGTACAGATTTTATCTCTACTCCTTTTTTATTACAACTATATTATTTTAGAAACAATACAATTTTTTATTTTAGTATTGTTATTATATATAATAACAATATTACTGTCCACTTTTGACAACAGCCTAACAGCACAAAGCTAGTGAAACACTTTTCCAACAAGATAATACCATAAACTGTTATGATTAATAGAATCAAAATAAAAAGTTTTTCGATTGCAAACAATTAATATTAGCCGAGTCGAAGCATTGGTTTGACAAAATCGTAATCATGTAGGAATATCGTAGCGGATCGTATCAGAGACGTCCCCGACTGTTTTACTGGGTTTTCATTCTCTGCGAAGTTTACAAAAAATGTGTTCTGTACAGTCAATTCTATCGACATCGATGACCACGCATCGCCACCTTTCAGCGACTTTTTGTACATTCGGCCTTTTTCACTTCAAGGCATCAAGCCGTTGTTCACGAAAATCATGCTCTATTAAACAAATTTAACATGAACCGTAATAACCAGACTGGTCGATGTGGGTGGTAGGCTACTGTTGGAAAGATGGTTGATGTTTGGAAATACATCTTTGAAGGATTACAAAAAAAAAATCGTGTTGGAAAAGAGAATCGAAAATTTGGTTGAAAGATTTTAAGGTTAAAATAAATTTAGATCTTAGATTTGACCAAATGTTTTGGCTTTTTCTTGTCTATGCGCTTGATTGAAAGCTATTAAGTATTCGAGAATTCTCAACTATCTTTTTAAAAATTCAAAAATTCCAATACCAGTGTAACGGCGCAATGTCCTTTTGAATCGAAAATGATTTTCAGCAAGATTCTTCGGCGAGTACCAGGTCAATTAAAATTACCATACGTTTCTTTTAGAAAAGAAGCTCCAAAATATTACTTTCATCTGATAGATCTAAAAATATTTAAGTTTTTTTCACATTTTACATTTTTAGTTATTTTTGAAAAATTAAAACTATACTCATAATCGTAATTCATTATCAAAATTATAAAACACCTTAAAGACACGTTTTGAATAAGATCATTCCTCCTGTATTGATATCTAGTAAAGATATTAAAACGTAACTAAAAAACACAAAGATGGGAAAAATAACTAGATACTAATATTACGAAAACCACGTTATGAATAAAAATACCGAAAAAGTGCGAATACGACTCGCACCGTGAAGGTTCCGTATAAAATTAATTATGTAGCTATTTCATCTATTCAGAGTCTCAATGATTTTTGTCTGATTTCGATACGGATACTAGTGAGATATTGGTACTAGAAATTTCGAAAGTGTTTTTTAACTAAAATGTTTGGAAATTTTTAAATTGGATTTTTGAAAAGTTTTCATTGCGGAAAATTAAAAAATGTTATCCCATGTATCCCCCCTAAACCACGATCCATATTTTAATTGCACGTGTAAGTTGGTAATCATATTTTTTTTCTATTTTTAGGTTTTATACTTTGTTTGTGTTGTGAGACCTCTTTCCTTGCCAAATTTTATGATTTTAGGTAAATAGAAAGTACCCTTGAGGATTTTTGTGTTTCAAAATACAGAGCATAAATGGCCATATTTCAATCACCTTGATTTTAAATTTTTTATAACTACAAAGACCCCAGCCCCAAGAATTTGGTATTAATATCAACTTGATACATACACCAGTCCCTGAGAAATAGAACCTGGATAGACAAACGGTCCGACAGTCAGAAGGACAACAAACTAATTCTATAAGGATAACAATAATAATTCTATAAATATTATATACATTTATATAATAAATTCTTCCTTTTGTTTTAGAGGATACAGAACCTCAAAAATAAGAATCAAAATAGATACAAGGTATAATTTCATGGAAAATAAATAATGACTAAGCTATGAAGCCCTATACATGCTTTTTGCGACGTCAGACAGTTTTCTATTTTATTCCAAACCCACTTCGGCCGTGGTTCGGCGGCACCGGCTCGGGTTACATATCAAACAAACACGCCGCAAAGAAGCCAATTCTGTACATTAATTTTTTTTTAAGGAAGCGGTATGTACCATATACATAATACACAACCTAAAACAACTGCTTTTAAATTTGTCTATTTTTTTGTATATTTTCCTTTTTGTATGTTCAAGCATCACTCAAAAACCAACGACCCGATTTGAACAAAACTTTTTGTATTTTATGAGCAGTAATCTGTTGCTTAACTCGGAACACAATTTGTCATGCTACATTACTTAGGAGCTAGTCAAAGCAAATTCCAATTTTGAGTGTAACAGAAAAGAATGTGTCAAGTTCTCCATAAGTTTTTTATTTTTTTGAAATCAATAAAGTTCATAAAAACGAAGAAATCTCGCTATAAACATTGTGGCTTTGAAGAGAACCATGATATGCCTTCTAAAATTTTCTATGGGTGATAAAAGGCAAGGAAGAAATGAAAGACGGCTTTCATGTCTTTTTAAAATGTTGTTATGATTCATAACCACATAATTTTATTAATAAAATTTAAAAAAAAAACATGATTTTAACAGAAGTTTTTTACATAAACCAGAACGATACAAATGCCTAAAGCCTAAAAATTCATATTCGTGATATTCCTTGAAGGTCTTAAAATGAGCGATAATTCGAAATCAATAATACCTATTAGTAACGTGCGGCTGGCATTCCAAGAATTTCATAATCACGGCAAATGGTATTTCCCACTTTGAATCAGCGTCAAAAAATTGATACATGCAAGAAACTATTCATCAATTCGCTGCTATAAAAACTGTTTTTGCGACATTCTTTGAATGTATAACATTTTATTTAATACGACTGAAACGACTGGAATCTTCGATTAAGACTGAAAGTGAAATTTCGACAAACACGTTAAATGTCCCAACGTTGCATAAGGTATTTCACAATAAGTCGAAAGGAAAAAGTATTTTTTAACACATTTCAATTTAGCCAAGCATCTATCTATCAAGATTATACACAAACAAATAATATAAGACTGGCCGAGGTGGGTGCCAGACACCGGCACACAGACTTCAATACTAATCAAATGAAACGAAATAAAATTTGCAATCATCTTAAATTCAAAGCAAACCGGTATGACATTCGTTGCGTTTTCATGTAGAACAGATTTGAAAAATTCAATAAAAACAATACCGAAACAAATATTTATTTGAATGTTAAATTACTATTCCAAAATTTACATGCGTTATTACGTGGGCTGGTGTTTATACCTACTGTTATTAATTCATTGAAAAGTGAAAAATGCGAATAATTGAAAAAATAATTACAAAATTACATGGCAAGTAGAACGGGCGGACGACCACGGCGAGAATACAAGAGTGCAACTTCTCTGGTTGCAGCCTACGGAACCCTATAACAAGAGCGGTTACAGCCTAATGGTCAGTACGGGCGCTCGCTACTTACACAAAAATGATAAAGTCACGCGGGTTCGATCCCGGGGCTTGTATGCTATTTTTTCCAATTAGTCTTTTTTTTTGTCATATCGGAAAGTTCTCTGATGGTCTCTGAAGGTCAACACAAACCTTCAGAGCCTTGTAGAACTTCCTACCGAACGCGCTGGGCCGACGCAAGTACGGGCTGTTACCCGCAGGGTCCCCGCCCTGCGGACACAAGGCTGTTTGTGTAATGTTATTATATAACGCGCCGCTTTCGAATGAATAGCTTCGTTAACTTTGAACGTTTTCCGCCACGTGACTGTTACACGAGTGAGTTGATTTCAGCTACAGACGCAGCGCGGCCCGCATAATGTACGGGATCGAGTGTTTAGTGGTTATGAAACTTGTGAAGTGGATTAGAAATTAAATCTTATTTCGCGTTGCCGCCAGATAATTGTTTTAGAACTACTTACTAACAGTTTAGATATTGTTATCGGTAGTTTCAAACTGTTATGTCATATTAAATTATTATTAAAAAGAAAAACGGAAAACTCCACCGAATTTGTGACAAAATGTAACTATATCAAGAACCTGCAAACATATCCTATGCTCCTTTTTAGATACTTACACAGAACTATACAGATAATTGAGTCATACGTTTCAACGGAATCACACGTAGGTAGGTGGACGGTATGGCTAACATCGATGATTTCGAACCGCGTACAATGACTAAGCACGATTCTTTGTGCTGCAGCTTTGTTGTCGGCTTCGGAAAAAAAATTATATGAAGAGCGCTTTTTATAAACGCAATAAACGATGTTTAAACTCCCTTGGCAGACACACACGGGCAATATTTTGTAAGCGTGACGTCCGTTTGATTAAAATACATCGGATGCGCGGCGGGCAGATCGAAAATATGGAAATTAACGATCTTCGTGTAACACTAACGTTTCAACGTGACGCCGTACAAGCCTAAATATAGACGTACACGACGGACGTCCGCGACGCCGAGCTCGTGAAAAGACGTGCCCGACTTTAATTATCTGCAAGGATAGCACCTTCGCACGACGGACGGCGGCGCGGGAGAGCGAATGTTTTACGAGCGAACGATCCCGATAATAACCGAACATTTCGGATCGAAACGAGTTTTCCGCTGCGCAATAAGCGAAGCGAAACCTTTGCAAATGGTCGTTATGAGAACGTAATTAACGAGATATGCACCGGCGTACCGCACGACTCGAGCGCTGCGAGCCGGGGAACCTAGGTGCTTATTTTTGGTCCGTGAAGGGTTGATAGATTCATGCAGTGTATGATTATAATATGTGAAAAGCGACCATGCAAAAATAATTTCGTTAATGAAGCTTTACAACAGACATAACCCCAACAATAATTCAAGTATAAAATATTTTTAATGATATCAGTAGGATACTGTTTAAGAAGCGTTACTGTGGACTTGCAAAAGTTCAGTATACCGAGAAAGTCGTGAAAATCATGAAAGTCGGAAAGCTCTTAAACTTTCCACTGCTATAACTCAAGAGAAAAAAAAATCCTCAAAGTTGCAAACGTATACATTGTTGTGATACTGCAATGTGTACATTCGCAACATCTTTTTGTTGTACTGTAACATACAGAACTTTAAAATATAATACAATGTTCTTTTTTTTTTTAATTTTTAGAAATAATTTAAAAATTTCACTTTCGTTTTAAAGAATACGATTTCCACGACTTTCATGGTGTGCTAAACTGTTGCAGATCCACAGTAACACTTTTTAAGAAATACACTAGCGACATCATTAACAATATATCGTACTTAAATTAATACAGGTTCAAATGCTGTATTGACCGGACTAAAAGAGAACATCTGCATGTTAAACAAATTTTTATTAACAGGCAAAGAGACTCGTTTCAAGAAATGAAATTACAATGAGCTTTACGGCCGTCGGTCGTCTACGGCGCTCATCGTTTGGCCGTTCGTGTTTTAACATTAAACTTTCCGCCCTAAATTTCGCTCACAAGTTATTTGACTTATACTTGTGATTAGGCTTTTTGTACAAAATGTATAATAAATAGCAAATGAAAACTCATCGTTTTAGTGACACTACATAAAAAAGATAGTACCTTTTTGGTGATCTTCAGGCGTCTTAATCGGATCGACCACTCGGTCACGTCATTCGACTTTGGTTTTCCCAAATAACAAACCAGTGTAGAACGAGCACTATATGAAGGTGATGACGTAAACATTATAATTCTATATACTTAATATATCTTCATACGCTAATGTCCCGAAAGCTTAATTTATGTCGCATTAATTAAAATACGAATCTGAACTAACAAAATGGTCGCTTTAAATGAAAACAGGGTTTTTAGACCAAATAAACAGAAATTTAAAAGGATATCACATACATCATTTTAATTATATTGTCTTATATGACTTTTATTAAATTTAAAGTGGGTAAAATTGACCCTAATAACAAAAGATATTTTTCACTTCAATACGTTAATACGAAAATACTTCAATTAGGATGACTTCCAAAACTTTTATGCTCGGGGAAAAAAAAACTTGAGACATGTTAAACGATCATTGTATATCTTTGTGAAATACGTAAGTTGGCATTTTGTTCTTAGTCTATATTGTTTCTGTTTAAATGGCAAGTCGAAATGTTTCCAAACATACCATGTGATTTAAACAAACGCTTACAAGTTATGCGGAGATCGGGCTGCATGGAGACTCATCTTTATTAGTCGAAACAATGAATCAAACGCTATTTCGAACGCGAATAATAACCTTTTGTTTGAGTTCGCTTCACAATACTTTCATATAAATCCGTCTTATAAAACCATTGTGCAGAAAAAAAAAATTGAAGTGAAATTGTATTGTTTTGTTTGGTCACTCCTCAAATATCGTCGTTGGATCAGCTCCAGGTGGCTCCAGTTTCCGTTATCACCACTTATGTTTATTTCTATTGCTTTTATTTTTGTATTCTGCCAAATTAAAAATGTCAAAGGTTCAGGTTTTCGAGACCTAAAAATATGTTGGCCATGAGCCAACGCGATACAGTCGTAATTTTATCACATACTACCGCGTTTCATAAATTAAAAATAATTATTCACGGTGATGTCTGAAATCTGAACATTTTACTAGGTCGTTTAGGGGTCATTCTTTAACTATTACCAAATACTTGCAAATTTATAAGCCCTGCATCTTTTGTTTTTTACGCTGCGTTATATTTCGTCACATTCACATATCATAATACTTAATAAATACCTAACACAAAACGGAATAATTATTATTTTCATGGTTTCATGAATCGAAAGAACAGTCAAAAATATAGACGGAGATACAAGTTTAGAAAAATAAGACTGAGGACCTCACTCTTGTATGGGCCGTTTCCTCCCCTCCTCAAAAGAGCTATCACCACGCTAGGCAACTAACTGCCTCCGGTCGCATCATGCAATGACGCGGCCACATCACAATATTATTCACCACATAACCTTGGAAATTTAACAAGCATTTAATATAATACCTATAACAATTTTTAATCGTTAAGTCACGCGCATACGCGTGCCATAAATCGGTGTTTAAAAATTGATGGCATTACGAAAATGCGGGGATACGGTTTTTAACCATTGCCTATATTTCAATATTGCAATGTCACCGACACATTGGACATGGTGAGCAACCTCGACACGCATACATGTGCATCGGGTGCACTGCAACTCGGAAAAACAAAGACCGAGCAGTCATTTCTTGTCAAACATCAGATCAGAATAATATTTGTGAAAGAGATTTCAAGGTATTCCGAATACCTGACTCTCTCCGTGTATTGTAACACTAATCTAGCGAGACACGCGAGAAAAGTATATTAAAAGGACATTTTTGGTTACATAATTTAAATAGTTTTTAACGTAAAACCTATCATATGAAAAAGAATAAAAAATGAGTTTGAAAAAAAGAAAAACACGTTTGACTACTACCAGAAAGGATAAACTGGCATACATTACTACTAACACATAGATGATGAACCTTACTTTCCTCGAATTGTACAGTTCGTGTAAGCACAGGCAACGTTATTAGTTAACATTATGCCATCATTTAGTTTATACAATTTTTCAACTAAATCGAAATGTTTCGTTACGGTGAAAAAAAGTAATCCATACGCTAGCGCCGCGTTCAGAGCCACTATCGGCGTCTTATTCGCGAACAAACCACTTTCCTTCCCATAACAATATTTTTGTAAACTGGGGACGGTACTAACAGAAAATTACTTCTAGATCTAATAGCTGTTGGAATTGAAAGCGTCAAATACAATGAAACATTCGAGCTAGTTAGAAGTTTCCAAATATTTAACGTTAAACTATGGCACTATAAGGTAAAAACTTTAAAGCTGTTTGGTTTAATATTAAAATATTTTAGTTTAAACTAAGAAGGCAGTAATCCACAATGAAATCTATTTTATAATATTATTTTATTTGTCGAAAAGCATAACTTTTAATAGTTATAATAATACTAATGTAATTACCTAAAAAGAACCATACCTACCATACTGAGTAACATTTAATAGAATAAAATAGAATTGAAGCACGAGATTATAATAGCAATTCGAAAATGTAATAGGTCGTGAGCGCTATATATCTAGGGTAATGTAAAAAACAATATAAATCAAGAAAACTTTATCTACCCTGATCTGATCATATCATACCAGACTATACCTAGTCACATGCTTCTCAAATAAGGTAAACAAGTGAGAGCTCACCCGTCCTCCTTCATGACGGAGTTGTCGCCGCAGTCGCACGCGCCGCCCGCCTGCGACAGGAACATGTTGAAGTCGTGCGTGGAGTGGTCGCCGCGGTGGAAGCACTCGCGGCAGATGGACATGCAGGGCGAGATGCCGCACGTGCGGCAGCGGTACGCCACCACGCGCGGGATCCATACCAGCCCGCACTTGTCGTGCTTGTCGTAGCTGCGCACTGCGAATACCAAATACCGTAACGTCAACTAGAGGCACAAACTGAATATCCTGCGGCACACATTCACCCTAGGGCTCGGACGGGCTCTTCCGAATAATTGTAATTACCATATTATATCGTAAGATAATCACTGAGTTCGCTGGCGATGTGCACACTTAGACTCGCGTCGCGTCCGCACGACCGCGACCTTTCCTCGCGTTCGCGTACGGCGTGGCTATCGGCCTCATACGGGTCGGCCTTGCGAATATCCATCCATGCGCGTCCACTTAAACAGTATAGTTGTGTCTCATTTCGTTAGAGACTATGTAACAATAACCCGAACCCGCTCATGAAGTGGGAGGCACGAGTTTAATGTTACACAGCCCGCTTTTGTGTTTTTCTAAAGTCGTCTTCGTAAAACAATAATTACCATTTATTGTTCTAACGATGAAGAAGAACATCTTATTTGTCGGAGTAGGTAAAAAGGAGTAAAGTTCTTTAAACACATTCGGCCAGCGCAGCGCAGGACCGCGACCCGACCTCGGCCGTGCGCCCGGCGCTGGGACGGCGTAAAGTTGTACAAATACAAGTTAACACAATTTATAACGTGTTTGGAGAGATCACCGCGACTAGTTCGAACAACATGTACTTAGTTCTACGTGGAATGTATCCGTAAAACGTGATAACACTACATCGTCAGAATTATTGAAGACAAATACACAACGAAGCGTTCTAGACTGTCCAATAACAAAAACGTATTAGAACATGTTTCAGAACATAATCTCCGTTTGCATAAACAATAAATAAAATTATTGCACGTACATTAGTAATTTACGATACACAAACAAGAAAATAGAATAATATACACAAATAATAAAGAATAAAAATTTTTTTTTATAATTCAATGTAATTTACTGTATAGTTAAAAAGGTAGCTAAACAAATTTCATTCCACTGGCATTCGTCCCACGTTGTTCAACAATGTTGTTTTACGATGACAATTTTGCAACAACGTCAGAGGCTAATATTGTTGCTCGCAACTAAAAATGTGGATGTTATCTGTTAATTCATTAGCGAGATCACATCAGGCGAACGAATAATAGGCACTAACCTAAAAACGATAAATTCGAGACGATCGATCGACCGTATTGATACACAGAGAGAAAAAAACAATACATAACATTTTATGGCGGTCAGGAAATACGTGGGTTTCTCGCCTTCTTTGACAAACATTAAAAACGCGACTGCATTAATAACCAACTGAATATTGGAAAGAAGCCAAGTCATACGTAAAAAAAGTCAGTTGGCTTTTTTTAAAACTAATAATAAACCTCTACGCGCCGGTCGGAAAGCTCAGCGCGGACGACTGTACACGTCGAGCGGCAGACGTGGAAGTTTCATTGTTGCCCGAGAACGAACAAATCATAATCGAGAACGCTATTCGTTCCTATATTCATTTTATAATTACAAATTTCATAAATCATAAAGAAAGCAGCAAAGACCGTAGTAGAAGTGGAACGAATTAATTAGGCACACCATTCAAAGACTAATATTAAAATTTTACCAGAGATAACAGCCCCCCGTTTGAATGGCAATCTTTCCTTTATGCTAATTCTATTGTCTCTGGCGTTATCTTACAGTACTTATTTCTGTGACGCATCGCGGTCCGCATTGTCTGACCTCACCGCCGAGCCCGGGTTTCGACTCTCGCAATTTAATGTCGATTAGATGTTACATTTTTCAATAAACGTAATAGGGTAGATGGTTTAACAATTTATTGGTTTGATGGTTTAACAGTTCACGAAAACGAAAGATAACATTGTGATAACGTCCGTAAAATCAGAAGTCGACATTATTAGCACTACACCGTGTCGGCAGTTTTATGAGCGTCGATCACCTTTCAAATTGACGATTTTAATGAATGATAAAAGTTTTAGGGCTATAATTTTTAATACAAACTCAGAATGAAATTATGTCGATAAGTACAATTATTATATTTGAAACGGTTATGTTATTCAATTTTTCGAAAAATATTATTGCACACATGTATGTGTGGGTGTGTGTTTTTTTTTTGTACACACGTAATTAATTCATCCATACACATAATTTGTCTATTAGAGTCATTTTTTTTACAATTTTCGAGTCTATTTAGTCGAGATAATATCGCACGCTGTGCATTGACATCACGCAACATTGCGAATTTAAAGACGGCGTAGAGCGGGAAAGCGTTATACGACTGAAGCTATACGAGGGACGGAGTTCATGCGAGGTGAAGAGGAAGGAAGGAGGAGCTCGGTTCAGCGGCACGTGTCCGCGATCAGCTGGTGAGGTTGACGACACCGGGCATCGCGCACGCGCGCGCCTCGCTTCAACCAACACTAATTATGTTGCGTTATGTATCTGTATATACCGGTGTCGCCCGGGGGTGGAAAATCGACCGAAATTCATTAAATTTTAAAGTTCAATCGCTATTGAAATTGTTTTAACAAATAACATATGTCTGTAATCATTGCTTGTAGTTTTTTTTTTTGTTCTACGTCACTTGCGAGCGTGTTCATCAGATATGTCATTAGTGTGTTGTTTGCCCTTAGTTCTTGCAATACCTATGAAATTTAAAATATTATATTGGCAACAGTTGAATATAGACATTATATTTAGTAACATGTAAAATGGAGACACCGAATTTACAAAATGATTTTTAGCCTTGACATACACTCGCAAAACTATTGAAAAGAGAACATTTAAAATCATGTAAAATCCACAGCTCGAAATTCGTTTAGTCAATGTGTCAGTAATAATTCGTTGGCAACATTGTGGAATTTTTTGGCGACTATCTCCCTGCACGACTGATTGACCGCAGTCTGTAGCAGTATGAACGTAAACATTGTTACATTTTATCAATTTTATTTTATTTTATGAATTTAATGATATACGTACAATTTTAAAATTCTGCTTTCCTAAATATACATTTTAACTATGTTAAATTTTATACACCTCCATGCACGAAATATACTTAAAAAGAGATACAAAATATTCTCTTCACGTATAAATTTCAATACATAAATGTTCACATATTAATACATATATGTAGGCATAATATAAAAATATTGTAATAGATTGTTGTGTAACATAATGTTATATAATAGTTTTTTTTAGTACATACATATAAGTATAGTGCTAAATTTATGAACCTCTTATTTTCTATCCATCTATTTTTTCATGTATCACAAATAAACAAAGATATGGGATAGTGGCGCTGCAAACAGGGAGTACAGAACCGGATTTTGTGTAGTAATGATAAACAATACATTTTACTTATATATTGTGAGTTCTCACAATGAGCCTTTCTCAATACGTTTTTCATGAGGTTTAGTAGGCTAATATCGCCGCGCTACATTCTCCTAACTCGACGCATATCCTTTCATGACTTTTTTGTTTCAGAACAGCAGACTCGGGCCCTCGGGCGCCGGCGCCCGCCACATGATGAAAGCGGCCGCGACCGAACTTAAGGTGCTCTCCGAGGCACAGAACGTGTGGTTATGTTAAAATATGTTAAAAACGACCGTGGTCGAGATCAGATCCTGTGCCTCTCGTTCTGATGGAAACGCTGTTGATCACGAGCCATCACCACTCATACGAACGCAATATGTAGCGTTGCAGCCATGCAATGTACTATATAGGGATAAAAATTAAATGTGGTACTTTATATACAAATTCAAAACTATTTTCATTAAATTTTATAATTAATTATAATATGTATATGTCATTTACTTATATTTGTTCAATAACTTGTTACCATTTTGTAATTATTGACAAAATCCCATGGCTGTAGAAATTTTGAGACTTCTGATCAAGAAACTGGGACAATTAGTTTGATAGTCCTCTTGAGGACTAACCTAACACTACCTAAAGGATTTTGAAGGGACCGAAACAGGTGAAAATCTAACGGTACACGGTCAGGGCTATATGATGGATGCATTAGTACTTCCCAACCAAACTCTTTTAAAACTAACTAACTCTAACTTTAAAACTAACTCTTTTAAAACTAAAAGTAGTAAGATCAGCAGATTACCACATTTTTGACATAAATGGCCAAAAATGTGTGTGGTCTATTTCTTAAATGAAAACCACAGCCTTTCTGTTGATCGATTCCAGCCGTTGTTCTTTAATTTTTGCTTAAGTCTTATCAGTGGTTATCAGTAGAAATCCAAATTGCTGGTTTTCTTGGGAGGTAAAGGTCATATCATACCACAATCCCTACAGTGTGCTACCATCAACTTATTGTAAGATTTCGCTATAGCCTGTGGAGCTTGCTTGCCTTTTGACCATGACCTTTTTCGTACGTTCTTGTCCTAGGTAATCCATTTTTCGTCACCAGTGATCAATCTTTTCAAAAACGGTTCGGTTCCATTACATTTCAATAGAGAATCGCAAACCAGTACTCGGTTCATTCGTTTTTTTTTCGGTGAGCTCGTGTGGAACGCGAGTATCGAGCTTTTTTGTATATCCAACCTTCTTCAAATTGGTCAAAACTGATTACTGTTCAATTCCCCGCTCTTCAGCCATGTCGTAAGAACTAATATACCAAATGTTGTTGAATGTAGACCTGTTTTTCAGTGTTTACTATTCGTCTTATCTTAATCCTCGAAGCCGGATAAAGATATATCGTAATAATAATACTGAAAATAGATAATTTATCTGTCATCAAGAAATTGCTTTATATGCCTCCGTAGCACGGTGACTACGGCCCTTATACATCGCATACCTTATCGCAGGTCCAAACTTTTTCAAAATCATACGTCCCTTTTGTTCCATAGAAGGGTAGGATTCCTTTACTTAACATATTGTAATCATTCCTTATTCTTATTTTACATCCTTATTTTTATTTTATTTCATCTTAATTTATTTTCTTTCTATGCATATTAAGTTTTCTTAATTTATCTATATTATAATTTTCCAATGTTAGTTTTATATACTACCACTTTAGACCTTATTTTCTAACTATTTCCACTATATATTATCTCTCTCTTCATTTACAATTAGTTTCATTATAAGTACCGTATTTTTCATTTTCTCTTTATGATACAAATGTATACAAAGTCTCTCTGCCTGATTCGGTGTTTATAGCGCGAGAAGCGCTGTTCGATGTATATGTGTATATATATAATATATATATATATAGAAATAAACTATCTGGCTACGTTTCGTTATACATTTGGTTACGTGGAGTAACCTACGATATTAGTCGTAACAATTGCGTATGTCCGAAGAATAGTCGCGACATATGGGTGGTCCTATTATATGACTTCTATACTATAGATAATATAAGAAAAAACTTCATAACACCCTACATAAATAAATACATATATACATATACACACTTGTATGTACACACAATAAGAAAAATATAAAATGAATATTTGAATAAATAATTACTTAATCATTTGTTTGGCGAGAAAGAGTAGACGAAAATCGATGATCGAGAGGGAGAAGAGCCGGAAAAAAGAAGTGGTTGAAAAAAATGGAAAACGAGAACAAGAAACTAAAAGCGAAATGCTGTAAGCGGGGTTACGGTCGGAAACGGCACTATTCATTCACATATTTAGAATTAAACTTTTAATAAAGGTAAAAATTAAATTAACTTTCTATAACCACGTGTCGGAAGCAAAAGTATCTCGATGAAAAAAAATAGATTACTTTGATAACAAAAAAAGCTTGCAAATATTTAAATTGGCCGATAAATCTAGTAATTAAAAGCAATCACATTCTTAACCTACCGTTGCTCATATTTAAATACGGCAGAAGCAGGCGATTTTTAATAAAGTCGTCATAAAAATAATAGGCCAAGTGTGTCGGACCCACACATGAAGGGTTCCGTACCACACTATAATATTTAACACTACATATTTTTTTAATATCTATACAATAAAAATAAGAACAAAAATTAAGACTAGACAAAAAACGGTGCACAACAAAACATGTTTCTTGTATGGTGACGATTTCATTTTTACTTTATATTATTTTTAATAGGTATTTGTTGTTATAGCGATTGTAGCAACTAATACATACTCTATTAAAATTTCAAGTGTCTACCTATTACGCTTCAAAGATACAGCCCCTGTGACAGAAAGACGAGCAGACAACAGAGCCTTCGTAATAGGGACCCGTTGGCACCCTTTGGGCATGGAACCCTATTAATTTACCGGGGATCGACAATCAGTTTAGCATCGTACAAAAGGCCATAGATCATAAACGCGAAGCATTTAATTTCCGCGGCGTTTAATGCTTACCAGTTAGTAACGGATGTGTGATTACACGCTATGTGATAATTGATCTCGTGCGAGTAGTAAGTCTTTACAAAATGTCCTACAAATCTGTAGAGTATACTTAACAACTTGAAAAATAAATAACATGTAAAAAAACGAGTACTAAACCGATTTCAAGAATAATTTTTATTAAAAAAAAAACATTTGATGGAACTGAAAATAAAGAACATATTCTTAGTTACATGAGGTAGAAAGTAACCAAAGGTCCAATACAAGGAAAATAGTGATAATTCGCATTGAAAATCTAAAATAATGGTATTTAGAGTAATAAAAAGTATTACCTTTCACAGATCGCAATTATGAAAGACAGTCAAATCTCCTATCCCAGAACTAAGTGAATACTAATTATTAGATCATCAGTTCACTGTCCGTCCGCTGCCCTTTTTTTTAACTAACTTTAAAAAAAAGAAGAGGTTCCATATTCATCTGTACGTACTTTTTCTCTTGAGGTGCTCCTATAGACACCAAGTCAGGATCTGAGTTTGGAAAACCAAGAAAATTAAGGAAATATTCAAATATTATAGGCACGTAATGTGTTTGAGCTTTTTTTAGTTATTTAAGTTTTTGCCTTTTAGTTTAGTTATCATCTCATGTTTCTCAGCTGATGATGAAAGCCACAGCACTCCTTAACGTTTAAGAATTATGGGCTAATACTGCAATTTGTCGCAGGAAATGGCTATCGGTAAAACCTAGTATACACAATAAAAATTACTTATTAACTACCCTCATATTATCATTGATTTATATAATTTGAATCTAATTTTCTTAGAACGAACACATCAAAACACTAGTAATAACAGTAAAAATAGGGTCATTAATTTAATGTGTAAGTAAATGAAAATGTGATCTGCATGAATTATAGAACTTTATATTATAAAGAATAAGAATAAATTAAACAATTTATATAACAATAATTTGGTACTTGCACTCCAATTAAGAATACAAAAACCCTGAAGTGACTACCAGTTATTATTACTTGTAACTAAGAGAAGATGAAATAAAATATATTATACAAAAAAACTGCTTGCAAAAAGCTGTTTAATATTTTTTAAACAGATCCCGAAAAAGTTATTAGTTGTTTTTGGGATCTGTTTAATTTTAAAAGATATATTTAAATCGACTTCAAAAACAACTAATTAGTTGTTCTTGAAGTCGTTTCCAGCCAAAGCAAGGCAAAAGAATATATAATCAATATACATATGAAACGTTAAATATAGAGTCAAAAAACGGAGATATACTTTTTATAAGGATATACAACTGAATCTATTTATTTTTAGCTGGAATCGACTCCAAAAACAACTAATTAGATGTTTTTGAGTCAACTTAAAAAATTATTTAAGTAGGTTTTTTTTTTATTTTTATAAAACTTGTTTTTACAAATCTTTAAACTGATAAACGAAAATTAATTAAGAGACAAAATTTGAATTATCTACGAGGTTCTAAATAGGTCGAATGAAGAGTAAATTAGCCAAAAATGTTAATATACCGAATAGAAATAAAATGTTCGTTTAATATTGGTTGGTAAAAATTCTTCGCACAATCGTGTTTATGACATTTTCTGTGAAACTGCTACTTTTAATTTACCAACAATTTTATTAAAACCACCGAAACTCTAATAAGAGGTACACTAAAAAAAAATTGTTGAAATTATAAAATATCCGCTTTTTGGTAACATCTTTCTTCTCGCTCTCCTGCAACTGTGTGAGCGATTTAGTGAAAGGGACGGAAGTGAATAATAGGAAGCCTGAGTAGCGCGCGGTAGCAGAGTTGGTCGTCAGGTGGTACCACCCCATTTTTTGAGAGGTTGATATTGTCAGCCAGTGTTGCCAACCGTACGAATTTGATTATATTTTAATGCCAAATATTAGTTAAGGCAATAATTATAAAATATAATATATTTTTTGCATTTCTTACCAATGACCAAAGGTGGTTCCGCTCTTTAAAAAAAAAAGCTTTCCTCTTACCATGCTTTTAAGTGGAGATTTTAACATAAACTTCAGTTCATCAGAAGCTGAGCCGGGCACGGCTTTTTCAAATGATGAACTCAAACTCGAAATGGACACAGTTCGTAATGTTCCGATAACTAACAGTATTCTACTGCTGATATTGACGCAGTTTTTAAACGGTTTTAAATATTTTGAAATCACAAGTATATGTCTCATATTTTAGTTATCTAAGCTTATTTGTCTACACTGTCTCCCGATTTGAACAAATAGAACTATCTTCATTAAAAATTGCATTACACCTAGTACTAAATAAATAAAATTAAATTTACATAAAAATAACTATTCTTCCTTATTAAAAATCATTTCAAATAATATCTAAATCATTTTTTCAGGATATACAATACCTTTAAGAAGGTGAGATGTTAGATGTTACAAATCGTTTTTCAAAGGTGTGCAAACTCGTGATAAACATTAAAAATAGCGCAAAACCCATACGTAATTGTGATATAAAACCGATAACTATACGCAAACAATAAGGTGTGATTTTAAAATTTCATGGTTACAAACAAACAGATAAACAACTAATGACGATTTTCAGCAGTTCTGTTTTGTCGTCATAGCCCGATCTCTCCATCGCTCCGTATTTACACTCTGTATTTTTCTATATAATCACTAAATCGATTTTGATACGACGTAGAACATCGTGACATAATGATGTGTAGTTTAACGTACCCTTAACGATCGCATTTGAATGGATATAACTTGGGATATTTTTAAAACGTACGGTAGCTGGCAGCGACGGCCGACAGCGCGGCGGCGCGCGGGCGTTTCAGGTTTGGGACTGTGCATACTGGTGTGTAATTTCGGTGCCGTTCTGCTGGTCGGGATATTGTATATGTTAAAACTGGCGTGTTATTTGTACAATGTAACAAATACGTTTTAAAAAGAAATAAAAAACAATTAAGAATAATATTTTAAAATTTAATGTGAAATTGATATGATAGATAATTGAAGAGTGTAAAATGACATATGAGGGTTTTCATTTGTGGATTTAGAAATCTGCGGAAAGTGCGTACAGTAGCCGGTAGCCCCTAACAATACATGGATGGAAAACTAATAAGAATACATATTGGAAAAAAATAATGCGAACGGGAAAGTTATTTGTAAATTACGAATAATAAAATTATCCGTTACAGAAATCTTCGATTTGTATAATGTGCTGATTGTTAGAAATTTTTGTGGTCTATCCAATGGGACCTATTTATACATACAAAAATACATACAACCTATAAAATACCTAAATCTACACATTCGAGACCATAAGTGTACTCTATAGTACGCTTATAGCCTCGAATTTAAAACGTACTAATTTCGAAAGCATACTAGAGTACGCTTATGGTCTCGAAAAAGTGGAGTAAAAGAAACCAGATTCTTCATCTCCGCTACAATTCATGAAGTACGCCGAAGCAAAAAGAAAACACAAAATGTGAGCACATATACATCGACAAGTAGGTAAGAAACTGCAGTTTATAAAAAAACATATTCAAAATTAAGAGCACTGAACGCTATACTTAACCACGATAAAATTAAAAAAAATAACTACAGGTGCATATGACATCTGTCATATGCAAATATATTACAAAATTAGAAATGCACCGGACAACATATGAGGATATATTAGAGTATTGAGACAAGAACTAGCGTGCCACATCAATTATAGACTACAATTTACGAAACAGGAAAAGAGGAACGTAACTGAATATTATTACACCACGGCGCAACGAGCGCTGCACGCGCACATAAAGACGAGGCAACATTAAACGAACCATAAACCTATATCGGGTTATAGCGCAGATCCGTTGAAACAAGTGATGAAAGCCATAGCGAGGTAAACAATAACAAACAGTAAGGTGAAAATAATGCAGACGATTTGATCGATAAACTCGCAAGACAAGAGGAGACGAGATAAGACCTCTAAAACGAAGGGAGTCGAACACAAACACGCAAAGAACACCATATTAGCTCGGATTAGAATGCTGTGAACCGTAATGCAGACGGGGTGCCGTCTTCCCAATCGTGTCAAATTAAATTGATGAAATACAGTCCAACAATGAGATATCTTGTCAAATAAGTAATATGTAACCGTTGTCGGATCGGAGCTTTAACTAATAGTCCAGCATCCCACGCCCTCTTTTGAAAGTGATTACTATTGGGCTTCCATCTATGAAAATCTTGTGCAGTGGTGGCTTATAAACGAGACAGGTGTAAAACATGTGGAATGGGTAATTTTCTAAAGTTTATTGCTAACAGACAATTTGTTAATTCAGTCCTCGAGTAGTTTTACAAATTAGTCACAAAATGCTGTCGTCCTACAAAATCAATTATTTATTTGACGGAAGCGTTTTCCACTACCGACATGTGCCGATGACGAGGTAATAAAATATTATTACTAACGGGCCGATATTTTTACTATTCTTAGTTAATGTTAACATAATTATACGGCTTCTCTAATGTTATATCATTGTTAGTGTAATATTAGGCAAGTGTAGAGAGCGTACTATAATGCAGAACAGAAAATAGAAGGATACATTAAATCTTTAAAAAGAAAACAGGTGAATAACCAAACAAAATTACTATTTCAGTAGAAACATTGTTCGAAAAGATTGCGATGGACGCGACAGGTTCAATCCGAAACATTATAATAACATATTTTGTTATTATTAATTATTATAATATCCATAGAAAATGCTTTGAATGGTATCACCAAAATCCGTTTTAACAAAATTCTTTTATTATTATTTCATTTATAACGGAAATAAGAAAAGTGAAATTTCATTAAAAATTCAATCGGCCCTCGCAGAACTTATTCTGAAATAAAATCGAGATAGACTATATTAAATTTTTTCGAAATAATTAGAACTACATTTATTGATCGGATAAGCAATACGTTCAAACTGAGTTATCGATCTTAAAATCACAGTAAAAAATTCAGTTTCAACTATGCCTATCTATCTATCTATCAAAAAACAACAAATATTTTTTAAATTATTGTTATCAATGTTTTTTTCTGTTAAAGAATTTGATACTTTATCCAAATCTAATGATTAAAATGAAAGGATTGAATTAAATTAATACAAAAGTTGTAGACTTGGAACTAATTCTTAGATACGTAGTGGTCTTGCAATTAAGATAGAATATTTTTTTAATGTGTAGAAAATATCTCATACCTCTGGGAAAATATTGCGGGTAACAGGTCAAAGAACATGAAGAGTTGGAAATTAAAGTGGCCGTACCTGAATTCCTCTTGCCGCTTAAAAGCAATATAAACGTAGAAATTATTAGAAAAGTATAAATATTTTAATAACTTCTACGTTTTGCTTATGACTACATTCGCTTAAAAATAGAAGAAATTTCTCTTTTTTTTATACGTTGATTAGTTATTATTAACGGTAACATCCAAAAAAGAATAAATATGAGCACTGAGATCGTGATCGGAATCGAGAACGGACAATGTAGGAACCAACAACGAAATCGGAATTGACGTCGAGAGCAGAAATAGGATCGAAATCAGGATTAACACCAGATAGGAACGAAGTACCTTATTATAAAAATATTAATTTCAAGTTCTATTCGAGGGATAAAGAAAATAATTACTGGGGGTATACATTTTTTATTATGATTTTTTTTATCGATGAAATTAAAAAAAAATGAATAAATGAATAAACTCAATGACTATAAATATAGTCGATATATTGTATAAAAATTAATATTCAATTTTTGAAAAATGCATTACTGATTGCTGGGTATTGTTCACCGACATAACATCGTTTGTCGCGGTTATTCCTTCTCGTTCTTTATCTTGAACATTTTCGGAATTATATATTTCTAAACTAAAAAGAAAACAGTAAAATATACTATATAACTTTGACATTGTTTAATAATAACCAACAATTACAAAAATTATTTATTTATAAATAATTTATTAATTAATAATAAAAATGAGTAAAATTAATTTTTATTCATACTAATTGTATATTAATAATAGTAATAATTAAACTGATGTCAAGGGAAATTAAATATTGTTATTTTAAACAAAATTTAATTACACTCAATAATCTGATAAATAGAATAAAATTTAAGTAATAAAAAAAAAAACACATGCCAGGCTTAGATCATGAAACGTTAGTGCAATGATATAACAATTATAGCAAACTGCAATAATAATAATAGTCATCACGTGGACTATACATCAGGCACTGTACAGCCGTCATACGTAGACTATACATAAAAATCTTACACTTTTATTCAACGTTACGGACGTTTTTTGCCAGTTAGGGTACCCTCCGCAACGCCCCATAAGGAACTTCGTTCAAAAAGTAGGAGTTAGACTACCACGGATTGAAATGAAAAGCGAGAGAATTCATACGTCCACGTGAGAATAAAGAAATATTTGTGTGTATATATATATATATATATATATAAAATAGGTTAATCAACAAATGTGCCCCGTAATAAATGCATCGCTAGCTAAATACATTAAAAAAATGTCAAACTAATCGTTTCCTAGGCCGCCTGAGTGAATTGCGGACGTGCACTTTATTGGGGCCAACCGCCGAGGCCTTACTGCATTTTAAAGGCAGTTATACACTTTTAACGAGTAAATTTGTTTTACTTTTAAAGGGCAATTTGAGTGATTTTAGCACGTTCTGGGATCAAGAATGTTATATGACATAGTATTAGATAAGAGAAAAAGATTTTTCATAATTTATAACTGAAAAGTTGCAGTAAAATATCTGGTTGTGCTGTTTATATCTGGCTGATTTTGATACCATTATATAATGACATTTTAAAAAAATAAAAGTAAAAACGATGTCCCACCATTTTTCTATTGTTTTTTTTTTTGTACCAAAACGAATGAATCTAACGTACAAATTAGATACATTTTGAAGTTTTATAACAAAAAAAATTGTGAAGTTTATGGACCTAATGCAGTGTCGGTATGACTAGCACAAAACTGGTTCAAGCGTTTTCAGTCCGGTAATTTTGATGTAAAAATGACCCTCGCTCGTCGACCTGTTACGGATAAACTCGATGCCATTTTGGAATAAGTAGAGCAAGATCAGTGTCGGACTGGTCATAGAGTCGAGGTGGCGTTTGCCGGCCGGCCCCAGCCTGCGCGGCCCCGACCACACCTACTCTCGGGCTTCGACCCACATGAAAAGTAGTTGCTTCACACTTAGAGAGAAATGAAACAGACGAATTCGAAAACCGGTTGACCACGACACCATCCCTCAAACTTCCCGCTATTTAGCTGAAAGATACAACTCTCTTGTACATTTTTGAGCTCAAAAATTATAATGGCGCTTTCTTTAATTTCTGAACAACAGTATGTATCGTTTAATTAAATGGTGGAATTCGATGCCGTTTTTTTAATACAAAAATGTCCTATTAAGAGTACTGGTCTATCAAAAAATTTGAAAATTATTTTACAATGCATTTTTTAACATTTTTAAAGGCTTTTGAATGAAGTAGCCGTTTTTATCTGTTTTGCTGCTTTTAAGGTAGTTTTTGGTGGTATGAAATGATGAATCTATTAAAATCGACAAGTCAAAGAATTGCAAAGTTAGTTTGAAGAAGCACTTTTTTGGAAATTTTTGAACGGCAACTTTTGAACGAATCATCCGATTTTGATCTGCTTTATGACATCCGACGTACGTTTTTAACCATTAAAATTGTCAATCCCATCTAACCTTATCAAAGACTTCTGGGGAGCCCTTAAATTCATAATATCACCCGAGCCCTTCAAGCTCGATTCGACCCTGAGCAAGATCGGTATAGTAGCTCTTATGACATAGCTGAATAGCTGCGAAAAAAAAACAGTTTTAACCCATTTGAAAAAACTAAATGTACAAAAAAGCTCGATACTTGAGTCCCATAAGAGCTCACTATAAGAAATCTTATGAATCGTTTACCCATTATTCTTTATTGAAATGTAATGAAACCGTTTTTGAAAAGATTACTCACTGATATGAGACTCAAGCAAAAAGTAGAGAAAAACAGCCCGAATCTGGCAACAGAAAGGGTATGGTTTTTCATAAGTCATTCAGCAAATATTGAGAGTTTAGTTGGGAAATGTTAAGCATCCACCATATAACCCTGACCTTACACCTTTAAACCTTCAGATTTTCACCTGTTTTCGGTTTCTTCAAAATTCTTAAGATAGTGTTAGGTTAACAATAAGAGAGGACTGTCAAAACTACTTGTTCTAATTTTTTGATCAGAAGTCCCAAATTACCTATAGACATGGGATTATGTCACTATGTCACTACCTACAAAATCATTATGTCACTACCTTTAAAAATGACAAGAAATTGTTGAAAAAAATTGCACATACATATGAAATTAAATGTAAATAAAATATGATGATAAATTATCTTGAATTCGTATATAAAACACGAAAAAACTTTTTCCTCGACCTTATACGTTCACGACATATTTCATTTTTATGTGTTCCACCAGTAGCCTCGTGACAATGATATTCTAACTGGGTTTTGCATATTAATACTTTACTTCACGCCAAAATTCATATACAATAAACGTTATACAATTCCATTTAATTGATTTAATATTTGGTGTCATTTAAAATAAACTAGATACCTCAAAGCGAAGTGGGCCCTAGGTGTATCGAGGAATTAAATATGTTTCACTTTATGACGATTACGCATGAACAGAGAAATAATTCAAGTTAATACAAAACAACGTGTGGATCCGCTTCAAGGTGAAGCGCGTGCCGCAACCGCACAACGGCTGGACGCCACGGGCCTTTACAGACTGGACAAACTCGTGGTGCGATCTGCATCATTGTGGTGCGATCTATGACTGGGCCTACCCCCGGTCAAATACGTCCCCCGGGCCGATCTAACGATCGTTACATAGTCCTAAATTTATTGGAGCATTCACACAGTCATATTTTTCATACATTAAAGTAGACTCATTAAAACAAAGTTAACACAATGTAAACATTCGCTGTTTGCACAGCCAACGAAATGAGCAGCCATGAATTTTATTCGCGAATCGAAAGTTTCAAACCACGTCATGCATAAAGTATTTTATTATAACAATGATGTATAATATTTACAGAATAATACTCGGCTACCGACTGGTAAATGTTATCGACAACATCGAGACCTCAAATTCACATATCGTATTTTTTTATATGAGCGATGTCCATACAGTCTTCAAAATATCGTTACAGTGAAAGACGTCCGCATTTTATTGGAATTTATAAAAAAAAAACTTTTCTCTCTTCAACCAACTTAATAGCCGACTAAAACTTGTTTAAGCCGACCCCTTAACGTTCAAATTTTGGTTAAACTTTTAATTTTATTTGTCGCACATCTGTAAACTGAGATATACTTTAAAAATTGTCAAACGAGTACGTAAGGCGAGTGCTCCATCACGCAACTTTCTCGTTAGATACGTCAAACACCTGTAACCCACATTGCCGACAGACCAGTCCAGAGCTGAGCAGCGCGGGGCCGGCGCCGCATGTGGGTCACGGCGGCGCGGCCGATGACCTTCGCACGACTGCCGCCGAGCCGGCACGGCCTCGGGCGAGCCCGCGCGCGAATAAAATTGCACAGCAGAGCCGGCGTAGTCGACGACGACGCTGTGGGCTAGTCGGTTTAAGTCCCATCCATGAAAGTTATTCAAGTTTTATTTTCTAATCCTACTGTTTGGATTATGGTTTTACCTTTTATTTTTTTTATAAGAGTATCGAAAGGCAAATTAAGCTACCTACGTTCCGGTGGATCGTATGAGCCACCAAAAAATAGGTGGTCAACGTCACCCACAGACACTCACGATCTCCGAGGAGACGCCAGTACATTGTCAGCCTCTTAAATGGAAATAAAATATTTAGGGCGCACTGATAATTTCTGAAATGAACGAGAAAAAATTACTATGAATGGTCAAAAATATTAATTGTTTTTCAAACTATTCTCCGTTAACATAAATGCACTTTTTCTAACGAATAAACAAATTTGAAAACACTTATGCCACTTCTCCCTGATGACTTCGAAAATATGTTTTTCATACTCTTTTGGTGATGTAAATTTTCGACCGCGTAGTTGGTTAATTTTGCGAAAAAAAAAATATCATAAGGACTATTGTATACAGGATTGCTCATAAGTTCTAGGTTTTTCTGCTTCACAAATTTATTTGTCTGTTTGGCCGTGAGACAACTGGCATTGTTGTGGTGCAAGATGATACGACATTTACGGTTATTTTTACGGAGCTTGTCAATAACTTCCGACAAACTCATGATCGTGTACCGATCATTATTCACGACACGACAATTCTGCAAAACAACAGTAGCCACGTATCCAATTTGATTAAAAAAAGAAACAATAATCCGTTTGGAGGCACTTCGTTAGCGCGCCACTTTGGTTGGTTTCAACTCATCTCGATAGGGCCATACGGTCGATTACTGTTTTGTTTTGAAGTCGTAGTAATAAATCCGTGTTTCGTCACCTTTTCTATATCCCACCATAAATTTGACGCTCCTTCCTTGATCTGGTAAGCATGGCATTGCACGAGTGACGCGGTCCGTTTTTTGAAACTCAGTCAAATTATGTGGAATCCACTGCGAGCACAATTTTTTCGTACCCAAATATTTGTGTAGGATTGATTGTGTTTGACTCATATTTATGCCTAAGGATGCCTGAATCTCATGGTAGGTCATATGCCCGTCTGTTCTGATCATACGGCGCACAGCATCGGTGTCTTCGTTGTTCGCAGCGGTGACCATCACGAAATTCGTTACTGAGATTTACATTACCGTGCTTGAATGCTGCAAAAGTTATAAATAGTAGTCTACATGGTGCTTCATCGCCAAAAGCAGTTCAAAATCAAATGAGGCTCTGCTGAGTTGTCGAATAACAATTAAAATCGTAGAAAATTATACTGTAAAAATTGTCAGAGCTTAAATCCATAGGGATGAAGAAAGGCAATTTTTTAAATGACGCTTCAATCTAAAAACAATTGACAGTTAGTTGAAACAAACTGTACTCTAGAGCCAGAGTTCCCTCTTTAAATATAGTAATTACTTTTTAAATATTGTTTATGTAAGTGGCCAGTTCCAGAAACTTAGTCCGCCCCACGTGTCTATTGGCGGGGAAGTGGGTAATGGAGAGGAAAGTGGACCACCAGAATCGAGAACGGAATAAGGATCGGTATAATGATTCAAAGCATGATGGATCGATATACAAGATGAAGGAATTTACTCTACGTTCATGGGTGGAGCCGCAAGCAAAAGCTAATCTATCTATCTATCTATTTACAATCTATTCAATGAAACCATTCCAATGAGCCCTAACGCAATACCTCTGCAGTAAATTAGTGGGGGAGTTAGATATCCTGCAAATTTCGGATGATGGCTACAGTATTAATTCAAAGTTACATGTTCTTATACGAGGGCTGCTATTTATGTGTCTGGAATGTAAAATGGAAACAAACATCTATCATTTAATATGGTTTTATTGTTTTTCAAAATATTCGCCATGATGATCGATGCACTTGTGCATACGCTGAAACCAATTTTTATAGCACTCTTTTCATTCTGATTAAGATATCTCGAAAACGTGCATTTTGAACGCATCAACGGCCTCTTCGCGGCTCGGAAAACGTTGACCATGTGATTTATTTTTCACGGTTGGGAATGAAGAGAAATCGTTGGGTGCCAAATCGAGGCTGTATGGCTGATGACCCATCAATTCGATATTTTGACCGTTCAAAAACCGAGTTGTTTCGGCCGACGTGTGATAGCTAGCAATGTCATGATGAAAAATGTTTCTACATTGCCGATCGTTCTTACTTATTTCTTCAAAGACTTCTGGCAAACAAATGGTCGTGTACCACTCCGAATTAACCGTTTTACGGTTCTCTTGCAGCATTGTAACCACATGTCCATTTATACCAAAAGAAAAGCAACCATTTGCTTCAAAGTGCATTTGACACGAATCATTTTTGTTGGGTTCGACTTATCTTGGAACACCCACACCGTTGACTGTTGTTTAGTTTCGGGATCATACGCATAGGTAAAAGATTCGTCACTTGTGTAGATATTGTAAACAGCGTTTAACGCACCATAATTGTATTTTTCATAATATTTTGCATCGATCAACACGAGCCTGTTTTTGATCAATGCTCAAGTTGTGCGGAATCTAACACGAACAATTTTTTTTATAGCCAAATTTTCAGGTAATATCTTAAGTATGCTTATAATACTTATATCCAGGGACGCTTTTATCTCGCGATATGTAATATGACGATCTTGGATTATTAGTTCTCACATAGCATCGATATTTTGTGGTACAACAACCGATTTAGGAAGAACTTCTTTAAATTCATCCGTGAGAATAGACCGCCCACGATGAAACTCACTAATCCAGTGATACACAGTGGTTTTCGATGGTACTTCATTCTCATAAGTCGAAGTGATCGATGATCGATGCACTGTTTTTGAGTTAGCCCACGCCGAAAATCGTAATAAATCATCGCACGAAAATTTTCACGAGTTAAATCCATGGTGATAAAGACACGCAATTTTAAAAATGATGCCACAATCGTAAAACAATTAACAGTGAATGACACAATGTGTAATATACAGCCAAGGATGTCCATTTTTAAATGTTGTAATTATTTTTTAAATATTGTTATGTATGTGGCTAGTTCCAGACACATAAATAGCAGCCCTCATATCATTAAAATAAAAGAATACCGAATTTCGTTTCGATCAGATCTGTGGAAGGTGCTTACATCTATTCATCGACTAGAAAAAAGCTGACAATCTTTAAACAACTGAATAGATTTTCTTACATCATAGTTCTCTCATAAAACACTGTCGAACAAGTCTTCTTTTACAAAAAAAAAATCTAAATCGAAATCAGATCAGCTGTTTGGAAAATGCTACAATACCATAGAAGGCACACAGATACACACGTCAAAATCATAATACCTCTGTTTGCGACGGGAGTTTAAAAGGAAGTAAGGAGAGAATAAATTAAATTAATTCATACAGTAATTGAAAATATAACTAATAATAAATGCGTATGTTTTTGTTTTATTTCAAAAAAATATGAATTACAAAAATTTTTGAATATTAAATATATATAAAATTATTGGAAAAAATCCTAACAACGCTCAATAAATCCCCAATAATGATATATAAAAAGCCTCCTATATACAACTTGCACTTTCTTAACTAGTTTTGTGGGAGCTGTATTTCAAAGGAACCTTTATAGGATCACTTCGTTGGCCGTCTTTTTGTCAAGACTGTCTCAATACTCGGCGATAGCAGTATCTAAAACTGGTATCGAAATCGTCGAGACTTTTGATGAATGATCGTATTCTAGCTTCTCCAGTGTTTTTAATTTTTTTGTATAACTCGCACAATTCGGTTATGAATGTCAATTTTACAACAGTTCGCTAATAATATATCATTATAACTATCACATTAAACTAGAGTTCGTCCACAGCTCCGCCTGCGTGAACATATATTCTAATTCCATTGTCGATTTCCATCCCACTCTCGTTCTTATTTCAGGAATTGCTCTCAATTCCTATCCCATTCTCCCTCTAGAATCCGATCCTGGTCCGTTCTTGGTCATGATGCCGTCTTGCTCTCAATTTAGATCCTAACCTGTTCGTGATTACGATGCTACTCCCGCTCTCTACCAGTATATATTGATTTTATCATTGACAAGTCGACTATGCGGAATCGAAAAAAAGCGTTCCCTATAGAAGAAAATATTGTAAAAAAAAAATCTCATTTCTAGTCACAGCAGGTTGAATATGTTGGTATATAGATACACAAATATTTCAACCCCTTTAAAAGTGATTTTCAAAAACAATAAATCATTTTAGATGATAATGAATATATTAAATAACAATTCCGATATCTGTAATATTATAGCAGTTTTTAGGGTTCCGTACCTCAAAAGGAAAAAACGGAATCCTTATAGGATAACTTTGTTGTCCGTCTATCCGTCTGTCTATCAAGACCCTTTTTCTCAGGAACGCGTAGAAGTATTAAATTGAAATTCATATCAAATACTTAGGTCTAATTGCCTTTAAGCTGTGAAAAACAATTACAAACATAATAATTGTAGTTACCGCATTGACTGCGACTTATCTCTAAATACGGGGAGAGGACAACATTGTATCGCGTATGCACGTAGCAGTCTTAAGGATGCCGTGACAGATGGATCACGTAAAAAGATATTATTTAAATGACCCAGGCGCTACAAACGGCCATTGTGAATGCTTGCATTTTGAAATGTTTAATGTCAGAGTGATAACTGTATATAGGTCACCACAATGTCCAATTAATTTTGCAATAGAATGCATAAATACAACAGTATACGGAAGCAACTTCAATAGGTATACTTCGTGTTCTCGTCTGATTGTTGTGGGAGACTTCAATATCGATTTTAGAATGAATCGCCAAAATGGAATTTCCACATATTTTTCATCCATAAACATGTTTCCGTTAATAAACACTAGCACTACAAGAAGTATTACAACTGTAGATAACATTTTTTCTTCTTCTTGAACTTGAATGTGATACTATTTATACCTTTTTCAGTCACCATTTACAGATCTGAGACTAAAAAACTTTGTAAATAAATAACTTTGATAAAAGAACTTTTGCAAGACTGTAAGGCTACGTAAGGTAAAACTGAAATACCTACACTAACCTTACTTTACTGTAAGGCTAGTGTAGGTATTTCAGTTATATTACAAAATAAATTATATATGTTAATATAAGATAAAGCATTACTGAAACTACAAAGAGACCTCTGTCTTAAATTTATGCTCCTCAAGCTTTCCATATTGTAATGTTATGGATTTCATTTTGTAATAAAAATACCATTGTTGATTATCGTGATGGGTGAACTTTTACTCACATACCAACAGGTTTATACGGAACCCTCGGTACGCGAGTCAACTCGCACTTGGCCAGTTTTTTTTATTATCCACGCAACAGTATGTCATCCTTTTCACACGTTAGAGGTCAACTTTCGAAATACATATTCCTTTTTAGTGCTTATCTACATTACAAAAGGAATTTTTTACAAAATATAAAATTTCTAGATCCAGCAGAGTCTGTGTGCTAATAGGTCTGTCGGTCAATCAGTACATTTATATTTATTGTACTTTAATATATTCCAAACTAAATATTTTATTTCAACGATACTTCTTTTTATGATGATCGGGCATAACTTCTTTGTTCATGAACCAATTTAAGTGATTTGCATTGGCCTCAGTATAATTTCAGATGGTTCCCTTTTAAATTCATTGATATTGGACCTTGAAAATTGAAAGAAAATCAGAACACTCCGAAAAATCGAATAGGAAACCTAAAGAAATAGGGGTTCTGTTAAGTCTATGACGGTTGCAAAGCAACATAGGTATCTAATTATAGTCATAATCGAAATGAACTAGAATATGAAGTCATACAATGGTACGCTTTAAAAACAAACGGCACAAATGTGTAGATTGAATTAAAATGGATATTATGTGAAGCCTATAAAAATCGTTTAAGATTATTCTCTCCCTCTCTAAAATACCACAAAGGAACAATTATACATACAGTACAATGCACGAAACTTTGCCGCTCTGAATTGCTTGCGAATGATGCAAAACGCAGGTTCAACGCTTCCCGACCCTTACTTCTTCTCCCCCGCATTCCTATTTTACGCCATTTCGACGCTTTCGTGACTAACTTCACAGCGGCAGAGTTTCGTGCGTTGTGCTTACTGTACATACATACGAATTCAAAATATCTTTATTTCATAGGTTATAAAATGACACTTGAAAACGTCACATTTTTTTACAAAATTTTCACTTTATCATCCACGTTCTAATTTTTTGCGAATATACACTTTATCACTCATTCAGAAGGCAGTTTTCCATCAAGAAAAACGAACTAAGAGTGAAAAGAAAGATCGAGAAACTTAAGGGTAGTTCTTTTGTAATTTATACATGCACAGCCAAAACGAATACAAAACTATCGATGAATGAAACAACCCGGTAAGAAATCGAGCCACCTATGCCCATGAATATTTGTCTTCTAAATATTCAGAAATTGCATAATACCTTTTCTACTATGTGATTCTTTAATCATGCTGTTAAAATTATATAAGGGTAGATCTATACATCCACAGGAACCCTATTGACATGCGCACACAGAGCCCTCTAAATGGATTTGTGACTTTGCATTGTTGACTAACATGTAAAATCTGTTTATTTTTATTTCCGGTATTGAGTTTATGTCGATCACTATTTTTTTTTAAACATTTCAAATATTTATAGATACATATAATAAATTTTCGTATATGATTTGGGATACCAGAGTTTAAGATTCTAATTTTCTTAAACTTTGGCGAATTGCTATGGAAATTCAAAATTTAAGTGATGGTTAAAGTTATATTTTAATTCGTCTATGGAAATTTAATAATAGTTTCGATTTTGTGATTGTGAATTTTTAATAAGTATGAGTTTAGTGGTAATATTTATAACGGAAAACGTGGAACTTAAAGCCTCACGATTTGGAATAAAAAGACTTACAGAAGGTAGCAGAGGGACGACTATTGTAGTCATATTTTCGTTAAAATTAGGTTTGACTCACCATATTGATCTTTTAAGTTCAACGTTTTATAATCAGTGTCGTGTGCTAGGGCGCACCTATTGCACGTCACGAAAGTCGTTCGACAATTACCACAGCTTGGAAATTGAAAATACTGAATTAATGTTTTCTTTTAGCATCTATCATTTCATATGAAACTAAAAATGTCAAATGAAAACACTAAGTATTTATTATTGAAATTATTCCATAAAGTTTAAAAACTACTATATATCTATTTAAAAAATGTCTCAAGTGACAATGTCCACATTGCTCAAGAACCGCCTCCCAGGCTATGAAAACAGCCAAAATAACCTAATCTAGTTTCAATGTCTGATAAATTTCGTATCTTTTTGACTGTTCGTTCGTGGGTCGTCCACGTCCTTCTCTTTTGGTCGCAGGTGCGGGACGGAGGACTTATTTGTTGCCTCATGCCCGGGCGTCTTCTCGTAGGGGATACGATCCCGACGCATCCAGTGTTGATGATCCCATTTCGGGGGTCCAAATCTTGAAGTTTCCCGAGTCAGCCGAAGATCCAGAAGAGTTGTCAGTGAATACACCGTCATCTTCCTCGACCGTCACGGCCGGTTCTGGGAGTGTATGATGAAGTGGTGGGTCGCCGCTCTGTCCGGACCGGAGAAACGCGACGATGGAGAACCTCAACGATCCGGAAAAACTACGACGATCACTCACTTTTTTTTTTGACTGTATAGGCAGCAGAGCTTCAGCCTTTTCGCCAACGTACCGATATGAGGACCCCATTGAAGCCTGTTATATAAAGTTATTCCCAGGAATACGAAAGCATTAAGAAACTTAAATCCTTCATTACATACTGAAATAGTTCCTGATCTAATTTCACGTTTGAAAGTGAGAATTATATACATTTTCTTTCATTTCATAAAGAAGTAGGTTATTTGTCGTAAACCATTTCTCTACCTTAAAAATAGCATTGTTCACATCGTCATAATATTATAAGAAATTCATTTAGTCTAAATTCTTCTTTCTGTGTTTTCTATTTTTGCTACAAGCATTTAAAATAATTTGATGTAATAGAGTATTAAGTACCATAATGTATTATTTTTTTTCAGTGATAATCCTAACATTGTGCCTATATAAGTAAAGTTTTATGCAACTTTTGATCGATCTATTTTAATATATTAATAATAATATAAACTCATGCTTATTTCCCTGAAGGGTGGACAGAGATTATAGATTTCCACAGGGTACGATCTTTGCATATCTCTCTTGCCTCAATTTAATTTTTTAATCTATATAAATAATATTCATCAACACAAACCTTGCATAGAATTATTATTTTTGCTGTAGTACAACTGAATTTTTGAATATGAACTTGTTTTTTTTTTATTCATAATTTTATTTCAATCCTTTTTTTTTTTTTAATATATACATTTCTAGTAATGCATCATTATTGTTTTACAATCTCATGCGTTTTCTTTCATTATCTTTAGAAAATTTCTCTTTATATTTGTTCTTGGTTTTTTGTAGTCTTCTTTTTCTTTCTGTTGATGTTTTCTTTACTCATGTTGTTCCCACGAGAATCGAATAATTAAGCAGTCAACCTCCCAGTGATCTGGATAGAAGGGCAGGGGCTTCGGATCCGGGGATCGGGTGCATCGTGGCTAGTGGTGATTCGTTCGCGACAATATATTTTACAGCACCCTATTGCATCGATCATGCATTCCATCCCTATTGCATTCCATCAGCACGACCTCACCTTCACTTGGGTGCATTACATTCCGCCGCTTATTTCCGGTTGAACCTTAGTCGCATATGACAGAAATTGCAGTCTGGGTTTGATTTATGAGTTTTCCTTAACCTAGGAAGGTGGAAGAACAATGCTGGCGACGCCCATCTCACCGATCTCTCCAATTAGAAACGAGCCCAAACTCTATAGGGTTGCAACGTTTTAAAACAGAGTTAATTTGACTTTCTTTCAACTCCAACTTCAGACCCCGAAATGTCCAGAACACTTGCCAAGCCAAATAAAACAAACTTAAACACAACGAGTCTATCTAGTTCATTTCAGAAGCTCCTTCTGTTTCTAACTTCACAACCTAAATATCATATAGGACAAGAGTGTTTGCCAAGACAAATCAAATGACCCTAAATTCAATAAGGATGCATACTTTTACTACAGAATTCCTTTGACCATCTTCTGGCATCTTCAGGCCCTAGTTATCATGTAGCACCAGAGTACTTGCCAAGATTAATCAAAGAAGTCCAAACACGATGGGTATATATAGCTTAGTTCATAAATTCCTATGACCAACTACCGTCTCCATCTTTAGACCCCGGATATCATGTAGGACCAAAGTGTTGTACCAAAGGAAAACATAAGAGCCCAAACTCAATAACTTTATTTTATTTAGTTTAGAAATTCTTATGGCCACCTTTTGACTGCATCATCAGACTAGCTCCATGGTACCATTTTAATTAATTGTCACAGAAGATATGCAAATGTACCAAACTTGAATCCTATCAAACGTCCAGAAGTAATTCTAATTAACTTCCA
This sequence comes from Eumeta japonica, assembly GCA_005406025.1. NCBI lineage: Eukaryota > Metazoa > Arthropoda > Insecta > Lepidoptera > Psychidae > Eumeta > Eumeta japonica. The sequence continues at coordinate 124,514 of BGZK01000131.1, forward strand.
AAATTTAGCCCACACATACTAACATTGCAAGTTAAATAAAAGCTTGTAAACTTCAGTCAAATGTGAAATAAATTGCTTTACTAATAGTTTCATACTTTAAATTTAGTAAAAAGTATGTACACTAAAATAACCGACATGTAGTACAAGAAACACATGAGCAATATGTTTAATTTTAACTTCAGTTATTTTTATATAACAAGCTTTTAAATCAAATTAAAAGATTCATGTTGTGCCTCAAAGAGCACACTAAGTCGACGGTTTTGAACGGCGTCACAACATTCATAATGACGATCGTTAACGTCCCATAGCCCTACACTAAGCAGATATAAGGAGTAGAAGAACCAAAGGTTGGATTTCATTAATCTAAAATATTGTGCTCATAAAATGATAGTGAAAGGGTATGTATGCGCTTTGATGGCAAGGTGATATAATTCCAACATAAACAAAAAATAAACAGGAAATGTACTCTCTCCCATTACCACATTATTTTCTAGGTAGCATTGGTTAAAGAAATTGATACATTGTTAAATTGCAATTTAACATGTTTCAGGTAATACAATAGTGCTATCTAACCTAACCTGCATGACTCTATATGTGTTGCTATGAAGGGTACATTGAAACGATCACAAATAAAAATAATAAGATGCGGGACATAACAAAATTAATTCTGTATTGTTTTTCGAAGTATTCTCGATTACAATTTATGCACTTTTGCATGCAATAAAACCAATCATTTAAATAGAAATTACAGTCTGAAGTTGATGTTGACAAATTGACTGATTTGTAAAGCTTCTACTGCTGCTTCTGGGTCTTCAAACCGCTGGCTATGTAATTAATCTTTCATTCTAGAAAATGTAAGAAAAATCAATAGGGCTCAGGTCAGGACTGTATGGAGGATGGGCTATAAATTCAATATTTTCCTGCTCTAAAACTCATTTATTGTATGAGCGGTGTGGGAGTTCATATTTTCATGATGTTTCGGGTTATCTATACCAAACTCAGCTATCACTTCTGGCAAACAAACTTTGGTGTACCAATCGTCAGTGACCATTATGTTCCTGTAACGAAACTGTGGAATGGCCCTTTTTCAATAGAAATGAAGAGACCATTTTCTTAGACACTTGGCAGGAACACACTACTTGTGTTGACTTGAGCTCATTTCCTTTCAGGCTCACATGAATAAATCCACAATTTGTCACCTGAAACGATGTTATGCTTTGGATTTTCCTTCATTGAAGCTTTGCAGAGTAGACCGATATCAATCAACACAAGCTGCCTTTTGCTCCAAATTATGGGGTACCTAACCGGAAACTAGCTTTTTCACACCCAATTTATTGTATGCAAAATAGTGTGAATTGTATTTATTCCAATATCCACAGTTGCATGTTGGTCATCTTGTATATTTATTTTATTGCACAGCAGCAATGTTTTCAGACATCACCGCTGTTTTTGATCGACCTGTAGAAGGTACAGTGTTAAGAGAGGCACGACCTCTTCATATCTCTGCATACCAGCGGTATATTGTCGTTTGACTAGGTGCTTCAACATCATAGAAACAAGCTAAGTAAGATACTCATCTGGAGATAACTCGGCAAAAACTGTGATATATGGCATGGAAATTTGCGTGAGCTTCATTTTCTTAACAACTTATCAAATTCAAACTGAAGTTAAACATTTTATTACTAATTGTGTAAATGTATCCACAATCCTAAATGGCCAGTATTCAAGAACACAAAAAGGTTTTATTCTAACCCAGTTCAAAGTTTTTGTTACCCGATCATTTTGGTGTAGTCCTCATAGCACATCATTCTAAATTTATTTAATGAAAATCTGATAGTTTTTGTTCCTTAATCAATTAGAAAAGTGAAAATGTGAATAATATATTTTATGACCAAGAAGTGACAAAAAGTATTTGTATCATAAATATACAATATTCTTTATGAAAAATTTTATTTTCCACTGTAGATTTATATATTATTAGCAATGTGTATGTGTGCTTGCGTGTGTTGTGCACCTTTTGAATATGTATTGAGCAATCTGATGAATTGAAATTGGCCTTGTGGCATTCAAAAGATGTTAATGAATTTAGGTTTCATAAAGGCTTCAGTATATATCATACATTAATTAAAATATTTTAAAATTCTAGCGTAAAATTCTAAATAGCATGTTAAATATGGTGAAGACAACTGTCACTATTGAGTTGCATTAACTATGGTTAAAAACTTAAAAATTCATGTGTTTTTAATTTTGTTATTCATTTTTTGGATTCTAAGTCAAAATGGCATAAACAAAGTTCTTTTAAAAATATTTTAAGGTTTCTTAGCAACTATTTAGATTAAATGGTTATTTTTGTAGTACAAAAAGTAAAGTAGCACAAAATATGTGTCTTATTATTTTTTACACCATATGAAAAAAAAATATAAAGATAATACTTCATAAATACTTTCAACGGAAATTATTCTAAACATAATCAGATATACCGTTCTTGAGTTATTGTCATAAAACTGCACTTCTCAACAAAAAGGACTAAGTGTCATGAAAATACACTCTTTTACTGGTACACTTTAGTTTATACTAGTTTAAGACTAACAGTCCACATACCTACTTGTTTCTCTGGTTGTAGGTGACTAAAGTGTAGCACATAAACTTATTATGCGCTGGACATATGGAAAAAAGTAGTTTTAGCAACATAGTTTTTTCATCTATAGTGCATTTCTTTATAATAACGGCTTCAGAACCCTACATTGAGCATGGTCTGACATGATCTTTGCCAGCTTTTTTAATGCTACTCTTAAATTACTAGACAGATCCATTCCAAAATTTTACCAATTCTAGAATGTAAAAACTGCAAAAATCGCAACAAGAAGCACTTTAATTGGGTAATTTATTCCAGAAACAAAAACTAAACAAGAATTATTTTGAGTTTGAAAAAGAGTTTTCGGATTGGCTCAAGTGAGCCATTTCCTCGATTCTTTTAGATAAAAAACAGTTTAAACACTCATGAGATAACACAACAAATGACAGTAACGGACAGTCAATGATAACATGTGCCTTCATGAAAATGGCACCAACTTTCCTGTAGAATTTTATATTAATATATCAATGAAAATGTAAGTAATAATTAAAGTTTCTATAATTGTAACACTCAAGAATGATAATTGTTAAGCAACATTTGTTTAAAATTGTATTCAAATTATATGAGACATCTCTACTAACACAATAAAAGTGAAACATTGTTATTCTAATTTTACTTTCATACAGAAACATGAAACTTTGCACACAAAATGAGTGTATCTTTACTCAAAATATAGGCTACATACACATAAATGTATACACCTTAAAATAAAAACAAGGCAAATTATGACTAAATAAATATTCACAATACAAAAGCAATTTTTTTTGAGTGAGTGGCAGCCAACTCAAGTTTGTTTTTGCACCCTCCTGCTACATGCACTGTCTTCTTCATTTGATTTTGAAATACAAAAGTTTGCATTTGATATTTATGTAGGTAGATATAATGAATATATTACATAACAAGATTAAGAAGTTATACAGCAAATATGTTAGGTTTTGTTAAACTTGTTTTGGCCGACATTGACTTAAAAAAAAGTAAATAATTAAGTGGGTATTATGACTATTTATTTAATAATAATTCAATCTTAAAATTAACGAAATAAATCTCCCAATATTTTGGGTACAAACTTGCTTACGCAGTTGTTTTAGCAAACACAAAACAAATTTGAATAAGATTAAAAAACAATATGGTAGAGAACACATTCGTCATATGAAACCATCTTTGTGGAGTTCATCTCGCATTTGTCATTTTTTTATATAGCTACTCTAAAATGCAGTTTTTTTTTTGGTTTTGTATCAAACAGGTTCAGTATTGAAAAATGTTTTAGTATACTCCATAATAGATAACATCTGCCTGCCTTGCTCACTGGCTGACTCTGGTTGACATTCCATTAACGAAATCAAACTAAGATTTTTACATTCAAAGTTTTGATATTGCAAAAGATTCAATGAAATGCTTAAAGTAATTACTATTGCTTTTTTGGTATAAAGACCTGTGACAACTCTTAACATTATGAATGTATATATTTGTAAGTATAACAAGAATATTTATGAATTTTTTTAAATCGAGAACATAGTAATTACATAGTTTAACTTGAAACAAATTTATCATTTTTCTAACATTTCATTTTTGAGTGGTTATAAGGACAAGAATAAGCTACATCTCTCTATCTATAATAAGTAATCCATAAATGATTTGACCTCAAAATGGGAAGGTCTTGCAAAATCTCCCCAAACTACATTTAAGGAAGGAGTTAATGAAAAATCTCATACTTACTTTGAGATTTAAAGAACATAGTATTATAAGATTGTACTATTATTTATAATTAATGAAAGGAATGAATGTCCGGTAATGTATACATTGAACAAATTGATTGGTTAAAAAATATGGAATAAATCTCACACGAGAGAGGAAAACCATCTACATTTTACCAAATTTTATCAAGATGGGAAGACTAAATAAAAAAAAATCTCATATTTAATGGACGCCCCTTTATAATGCATTTTATTTATTCATATAATAACTTAATTCTGAATCCAAATCTGATCCTGTTCCTCTACTGATCTCCACTTATTCATCTTGATTCAATTTTTGATTCTGATTGCATACCAGAACCAGTACTGACGTTTACATCGGGAGCCCATTTCAATCTCGTTTCAAAAAAATGCCATTACAACAATTTTATTGAATATTCATTAAAGAGACTGTGCACTCACTTATGCTATGCACTTCTATTTTAAAATTTCTACCATAGAAAATAACATTGACAAAGAAATGCTCAGCGCTGGTAAGCACATAGAGTCGTTCATGATTATAGGTGTCAATATCTGTCCATTATCACTATTTGTCCAATAGTCTCTTAGATAATCATTAACCTATCTATTTTCACATTGACACAGAAGTTTAATGACATATCATCCTATATTATTTTTTACATTCACTTTAACTGTACGTGTCAAATATTTTCAAAATAATATTCCTAGTCTAAACCTAAAAATATTTTATCAATCTCTTGGGAACCACGAGTTTACTCAAAATAGCTACTTAATGCGTCAATTTAAATTTGATTGAAACCTTTTTTTGGTTTTCACATAAAAATTGAATAGATGGATAACTCAATTCAACAATAGTACAGATTAAAAATTTTGTAGCACTCGTGCAGGATATGGATATACTGCATTAATTTGATGACAAGATAGATAGGTATTTACTTAATCCATGTAGGAATCACAATCACTCATAAATTTGTACATTATGGTATACTAGAATGATAAAAATTTGGAATTCACATAACCATAAATGTAATGTAAGTGTAGGCACAAATTACATCTGCGTTAATGAAAAATAGAGGACACACCACTTGACCTCTATAAAAATGTTAAAATTTATAATTTAAATTTATAAATGTCACTATATCTTCTTGAAGTTTTGCATTATACATTTCGATCAACATTTCACATTACTTCCAAAATAAATAAAGTTAAGAAATTAGTAACCAGAAGACATTATTGTATTAAACTTTAAATATTCATTATTATTTATCTTTTTTTTAGACATTCAAAATATAGAACCAAATTAACTGTTTCAAAGTTATATGTTTGTGTAATAGTAGTCATAAATAATTGATATGTCACATTGAATAGAGTGTAACTGAACCACTTGCAATTTGTTCCACAATATACTATTCACCACGCAAACTTTAAGGCACACATAATAGTCATTCGTTTAGTGAACTTTCGAAGTCAAATTTCTCTCGATGTTCTAGAGATAATAGATGGAGAGTAAAGTTTTAATATATGCATGCTTAACTGTCATACAAAAACTTAAAAGGCTATCAAAGATACAGAACAATAAAAATGACTAGTTTTCAATAGGCCCATGCCATATGAACAAACATTAACAATTTTTTGCCCTATTAAGTAATTCTAACGCTATCAGGTACACATATGAGAAGGAAAATTTCTTATGTGCAGTTGTTATTTTATAACTACATTTCACAATGGGACTCATAATTTAAGACAAATAAAATTATTATGATGAGATAATGTAGTGGGCACTGGCATACCTATATAAATTAATTATCTAGACACTAGACAGTTTTACTAAATTATCCACATTTTTATTAAACTTCTAAATATATTATATTTGCAAATAGTATACAGATAATGCATTTTCACCAAAATTTTATGATTATAATAAAGAAGTATAATTTTCAAAACATACCTATGAGAACAAATATACAATTTTTTAAACTGTATAGTTATGTGATATTGTTCTATTAAAAGAAAAAGAATACCATACTGTAAAGAAGTAGGACAATAACAGCAGAATGATTAAACAAATGCTATAAAAACAAAGAAAAGGTGCCGCAGAACAATTTGTCAGAATTAAGTTTATTTTGTTGTATATTATGTATTAAATAACAGATACAATTAAATAAATCACCTGTTCATTAAAAAACAACAAAAAAATTAATGCAACAGCAAAAGTCAACATAATGCAGTATTCCCAGGTGGTCTCCAATATAGGTACTAACCGCACTCGACACTGCTTAACTTCAATGAACAGATGACATTTGGTGTATTCAATGCGGTATGGTTGTTGGTGATTGAAGGCATAAATGACACAACTACAAAGAATTTTTGAAATGCTAACAATAGCAAAGGTGTCATTTTGGACACTTTTTTCAGCTTATCTCTCATTCCATAATATTTGGAGTGTGACTTATGACAAGGAATTTTATTCCATTTAATTAGTGTAGTTATGTAGCCTTTTGTAAAGTCAAATTTAATGCAAGATTGAAGAGAAAGTTAGATTTGTAAAACCTGGTTACATAAAAAAATGTCAAAAATACTTATTGAAATTGCCACACGATATTATATCTAATACACATGGTTGATTTTGTGTAAAAGGTTTATAATGTTACATTAAATGTTTCATTAAAACACCAAAATATATCACATAAAATCACTGACTATTTACATGTATATCAATAATACTGCATAATAATATGTAATAGAAAAACCAAAATAAATGGCAACTAGTAAGGTGGGATTAATATCGAAACATTTTATATTCACAGGGCTTAAGTGCACCATTCCCAGAATCTTTCTACAAAGAAGACCCCAGAAACATTTTGTTGGAGATCATTTGCTTCCTTATTAACAGATATGATATAATCATTAGTACTCATTTTACAACTTATTTTTACTCAATCAGCTTTATTATTTTATATTCAATTATGTAAAATTTTAAATAGAATTATTTATCAATAACTATCCCTTTCCCATAAAAGTAGACATACTAAAGAATTTTTTGCCATAAAATACCAATTTCATCTAGTATTTACAAAGTTTTTACTTAAAGAAATTTAAGAACATTTCAAAAACACACTTTCAATAGCATAATTTAAAAAATATAAAATAAAAATTAAAAACTTTGAAAAAATAAAATTAAACCCATTTTAAACTACAGGTTTTCAAGAGCAATTTTCTTTTGTGCAAATCTTCATTATGAGATGAATAGAATGATTAATTAAATTGTTGCTTTATCTAAAGTGTAAATTATCACTAACTGATATTTGAACACTTTGAGTGAACAAATTTTAAATTAAAATATTAAGATTTCAGTTGGATTTTCAAATAGCATAAAGATGATTAACAGTTATTAATTCAAGTAGTATTAACTTACCGACAGTAGCAAATTCGTCCGGGGTGCGCCCTCCAGCAATAAGCCATCGACACCAGTCGAGAGTTTCCCATTCTACTATAGCTTTATTGGGATTCAGCAATACGTCTAGCAATGGGCCTAGGTGCTGTGGCGAGCCAGAGGAGCAATCCGCGTGGATATACGCTGCGGCACCTCGTTTGCCCTTCTTCATCAGCACTTGAGCTGTGGAATTTGACATTTTGCAACGCTAAACACGCGACTACTAAATCAGTATTTATCAACACATCGGTCACAATTATCCTGATCAGTCATTAATGAAACACTATTGTCAGTTTTACATAAAGCGATGAACTGCCATCCGAACGGTCATCGTAGTCTGACATGTTTAGAAACTCAAACAAACACTATTGAATAACCGTACAATAATGTCAATACGAAAAACAAGGTTCACAAATTGTTAGTACTAAAAATGTATTTATACAACTTTGTAATTAATTCCGCAAGAAACAAACTAAACGAAAACCCAATGAAACAACGAAGTCGTTCTCGTGTAATAATTACCACACTAAAAAAATATTTAAAAAAAAAACAGGTAAAACATGGCAGTACCAAAAAAATTTCCTTGGAGTCTAATACACTAAGGAGTGGTGTGTTTATAAGAACAAAGTTAAAGTAAATATTGTAGATAAATACAAAAAACAACTATTACAAAAGAAATTTAAATACTTTATCAATAAATATTAGAGTCAATTATGCAGTTTTACATGGTAACAAGCTAATATATTTTTTTTTTATAAACTATTCAATAATCTGAATGTTTTTGAGTCTTCATTTATCACATCAATAAGTTATAAATTCCCGTTTGTACATCTACATTACAGTTGATACTCAAACTGCTGATATCACACAAAACTATTTATCCTATCAAACAAAAATATTTTCTTAAAAGATACAAATTAATGACTTTTGGATTTTTCTTTATACTGACGTTGAAAAACGTGACTTTTGCGAAAGTTGATGAATATAAATGAACGGAAAGTATCCTATAGGTTTTAATGAGTTAGTTCGTTAATAACAAAAATGAAACACTTTATGAAAAATTTTTTGATTACTTTGATTTCGATGCTTAATTTTTTTTTTATATCTTCCAAGGACAGTAAATCTTAGTATTTAATATTAATCTCAACTTAATATATCTAACTATGTCTAAGAAAAATTTCCTTGAGAGGTTAATAAACAAACAGACAGGTACGAAGAAACGCTGACAATAAATTTATTGTCACTTTAGAAATAATGTTCCTGCACAATGTTTGCGACGAATTTAAAAAGCTTTGCAATGTATTTTTTACCAGTTCCGAGCACCATATCGAAATAAAAAGTTAACGGGTTAATCGTGACAACGATGACGAAAAAAAATTGATGCAATGGTTAATTGCACAATTATACCTTTTTCAAAATTAAAAGATATCATGTCAGTACCGGAATTATCGGATATAGAAATATAAATTGTCACATATCTCAAGGAAATGGTAATACTGGCATTTTTTAAAATCATTGGCAGCATCTATGCAGTAAAATTCAAACAGAATGACCGAATAAAATCACTTAGAGTTACGAATGTAGGCATTGAAATAGAAGACGACATTGTTTCGATTAATCTATAATACTGATCAACACTAGTCATACCACACGTACTCTGATAGCTAATATGTACTGTTTTAGCCACCTACTCTCATTAATAAATTGCATTAGTTTTGTTTGATTGGCCTCAGATTTTTTGTGATGTGTTGATAAGCATAATCTATACTACGACAAAAAAACGCAAGCAAACGGTCGCGTACAAACAGCCATAAAATTAATTGTCTTTGTATTTATATAAATTTATTGTATTAATTTAATTTATAAATAATTACTGAGATTGTGTAAATATGCCGAGAAAGTGTAATAACGATTTTGATTCATTTTGTTATCTTTCTGATGAATTAACTTTCAAAAAACAAAGACGAAACACTTATGTTGGAGAGTTATCGCCAGTTTTTTGGTTTCTATGTGGCTCATCAAGACAAATCTTAGGCCCCTCATATTTGTTTCATAACTTGTGTTAAGAATTTAATTGATTACAAGAAAGATTGCACCATGTGCCGTTTGCAGTATCCATAATTGCGACCGCACCAAGAGATCACGTTTCGCATTACTATTTCTGTCTTAAAGATATAAAAAGTATTAATTGCAAGAAAAAGCAGATGGTCAGTTACCCTAATTCACAGTCAACTAAAACACTAGTACTTCATTGTGACAATTTGCCTATACCAGTTATACCTGCGGCCGCTGAGATTCAAGATTTACAACAAATTTCCATTTCGAGCCAGTCGCGGAGCGTTGATGACGACGATGACTGTTAGTTTGAAAAAATTTCAATCAAGCCACATTTCATAACTCAAGAAGACCTAAACGATCTCGATTAAAATAATGGAATTTGCTACATCAAGAAACTAAATTAAGCCATTGTCGAAATTGTGACATACTCTTCAGATCATACTATCTTAAGACGGAAACTTGGTGTATTGTAATATTATAAATGAGGTTATGCAGAATTTGGAAATCGAATTTGATTCCTCTCAATGGCGCTTGTTCATTGATTCTTCTAAAACTAGTTTAAAAACCGTTTAACTTCATAACAAAAATGTATTTCCTTCTGTATCTCTGGCCCATGCTACTAATTAAAAAAAAATTATGAAAACATGAGGTTCTTACTTGAAAAAATCAAATATAGTACATATTCTTTTGAAAATCTGTGGGAATTTGAAAGTTGTTGCCCTATTACCTGGACTTCAGCTGGGCTATACCAAGTTTTGCTGCTATATATCTATGTGAATGGGATAGTCGGCACAAAAACCACAATCATTTAAAAAGTATGGCCTAAGTGAGTATCTTTAACCCTAGACAAAAAAATATGAAATATTTACTCCTTGTAGAAGCGTCTGAAGTACTTCTTCCACTATTACATATTAAATTAGGTGTTATTAAAAATTTTGTTAAGGTGATGGATTGTAATGGAAAAGAATTTTGTAATATCTAAGTTACAAGAATAAGTAAAATTGTTGTCCAATAGAGTTTTTTTAATTACACATTTTCAATAAGAGTCAACCCACCAAAGTAAAAAATATAAATGAAGTCCTTGTGGTGTAGTCGAACTATAGATCCAATGCCATTATGGTATTTGAAGGATATCGAGATGTAGCAAACCGTAGTATCAAAACGATCCCGACGATCACGAAAAACGGCTTCGGTAGACATACCTTTTGATGAGAAAATGATCCCCAGTGTCGCAAAATAAATTTTTGGGCAAAAACTTAAACAATAACTGCTTCATCGGAATGTTAAAAGCAAAATTTGGAGCACAGAAAATGCGTATACGTTAATAATCAATACCGTATTAAACATTTCATCGGTATTTGATTTTGTAATAGTTGTCGATGAAGATATAGATCTTTTTCTTTTTACGGCTCTATCTACGCGTTCAAACATACATATTCTCTAACTCCACCTCAAAGTGGTATGGAAATGAGGACTTTTGGCAAAACGTGTGTTGAACTATAATTTGCGGCGCTCGTACGCAAACACTATTGATTTTATGAAAAAATGGGTTTTATGCCATAAATTTTAGGAAATTTCCTTTAGTGTCAATTTGTATATAAATGTTTTTATCGTGAAATAGGTCGCATAAGAGATATTATCAAAAAAACAGGCGCTATTTTTCCAATATGGCGATGCGAGTGGCAAAGTCGAAATTCGGAAAGAGCACATCGTAATTAATAGAATTTGATGTGCTCTTTCCGATTTGCGAGTCATAATTATTAAGTATAAAAAATGTTATTCTTACATGGAATTTTGAGCGACTTTAAAGCGTAAGATTAAATTAAAATTTTGCACATTGATCGAATACCGATGACTATATAATAATATGGTATAATTGAACTGATCTGATGATGGAGCCAGAAGGTAGGCACAGGACCTCCATAATGGAATAACATTTCCTAGTCGTCTGGAACCGGAAGGTAAGCATTAGCACTTCATAATATAACAACGTAACCTAGTCGTATGTGTTTTTAATAGAATTTTTTAAGTGCATTTTGGCCATAATTGGCTTTCAGGGTCTGATGATGGATCCCTATGGTTGGCATCGAAACTACCATATTTTAACGGAACAATATATCCTAACCATATTTGGGCTTGTTGAAATTGCCCTGAAATGTATTTTGACCACGATTGACTTTCAGGGTCTGATGATGGAGTTTCCAAACTTCCAGCTTCGTTATCAGACCCTGGAAGCCAATCATAGTCAAAGAACATCTCAAGGCGATTTCTACAAGACCAAACACGGCTAGGATACATTGTTTCATTATGGAGTTCTTATGTTTACCTTCCGGCTCTATCATCAGACCCTGAAAGCCAATTATGGTTAAAGTGCATTAAAAAAGATGCCATTATGCACAAATAAAGCCAGGCTATGGTGTTATATTATGTAGTGCTAGTGCTTACCTTCCGGCTCCACTGTAAATAGAAATACAAATAGAATTTCGAAATATCAACTTGGGAATTACTAAAATAATTTTAAAATTATGTGAAATCAGAAATTGATTTCTTTTAGATAATAAGGCCGCCGGTAAACTTTCCAGGTAATACTGTCAAATGACTACTACAGGTTTAGTACGTAGTGAAATTGAAAAGTTTATGATACGGTACTCATAGTTTATATTGATGTTATATTTAGTTGTCATATATGAAAACACGCGAATCAAGAAATTTTCTGCACAGTGGCGGTTCGGGTTTTGTCAATTTTTCGTGTTTTCCCATGGTGTTTACTATATATATAGCAAACTATTAGCTCTACAAAAATATGAAGATGGTATATCTAATATCGAAGTGCAACTTTCATTCAGAAAAGATGCAAAATATTAAAAATGTGAGCATTTATTTCAACACAAAATATATGAAATAAATAATAGTAACATTTTTAAGACATGTTTCATTTAACAAAATTAAACAGACCATTCTTAATTTTTTTTCATAACATTTTAGAGGTACAAACGAGTATCCACGAAACCAAAAGCAGGTAGCCACGGCCACCCACTATTATTTTATGGTTCCTTCTATTCTATTTTTAGGTATTGCATAGCTTTTATCGCGGGCTTTGAGCGCGGCGACCGAATCAAGAAATTCCGTAACAGAAATAAAACCTAACAACCCCCACTCCGCCTGCCATGTAGCTTGGCCGAGCGTTCACATAACGTGTATGTATATGGTACGACTGTACGAAGCTCGCACAGATCGAGACGAGCTTCTCCGAAATCGGACGAATGCGTAAGCAGCTCTTTGTGAGAAAGTATATAGGTGTATAGGTATTTATCATATCTTTATAATGCCACATTCACCACATGTGCCCCGTAAGTATACATGTAGGTATATATGTATACATAGGTGTACCTATGTACAACAGTGAATAATAGTTGCTGGTGAATATTTATACGCGTAAAATTTGTGCATAAAGTGTTTTAAATAAGAATAAACAAAGTGCATTTATTAATGAAGAAAGTGATGAAAAACTTGAAATAATATCAAAGAAAAAAAAAACTAAAATATAAATAATTATAATTGCATAAGTTGATAAAAAATGCAATGCAATAGCTTTGCCGCGGCAGTCCCCGAGTGCCACACTTTTAATTTTTATTCTGAGTTTTAGTATGAGGTCATACATCAATATGTTTTCTTTTTGGCATTCTTTATTGATTTATTTACCTAATACTTATGCATTTTTTCTAATGTTTGTGTAATAAATAGTCAGCGGTTGAAACTAGATTTTCAGTCGAAATTGAAACAGAAACCAAATTTAGGCCTGTATTTTAATTTCGACTAAAATTGAAATAGAGGTCGAAACCGAATTTAGGCTATTATTTTAGTTTCAGTTTTAGGCTTCGAAAATAAAATTGAACTGAATTTTTTTCCTCGTCTATTCTATGATGTGAAATATCGTTGCATAGCTTATTCAAAAACATTGTTGGTCCATGAAAATCATGTTTTTTATTTAGATATTTGTTTGCGATATATTAAGCTTTTAAAAAGCTAATATTTGTTAGTTAAGTGCCTTTCCTTTGCCATGTAAATGATGTATTATGGATATATGAAAAAAATCTCAATAATAGTATATATAACAAAATTAAAGCTAAACTATAACAGCTCTGTAGATTTTACAAGTTAACGAGTAAAATTCTGTCAATATATGACATATACTTCACTAAGTAAAAAAAAAGCATAATTTCGTCTACATTTCATTGGAAATTATTTAGATACCGTTATAGATTATATAAAATAGGAAGATAAAGTATATTTATGAACCATGTAAAATTATAGAAATGTAAAATCGTAATATCAATCCATAAGAACTGTCTTATGTGAGCTTATTTTTAGACATTATTAGCCGTTAGGCCGTGAATTCAATTGATAGGTTCATAGTATCAAACAAAAACCCCCCTTCTAAACAGTGGCGGCGCTACACCACTCGTGGATGTCGGCGACATCAGGTTTGCGAGGCCTCTTTTTAATAACTTGTAGGCAAAACTTTTTTGTTTGCGAGGCCCCTTCAGGCGCGAGGCCGTCGGCGGTCGCCGACGTCGCCGACGCCTAGCGCCGCCACTGCTTCTAAATCTGCTTACTGTGACCGATAACTTTGAAACCCTACACTGTGCGTGGCCTAATGCGCACTTGGCTGGTTTTTCTGCAGACAATCCATCTTGTTAAATAGTTAACTTTAACTTATCAATTGACTTAGCAAGTTCTACCGCTTTAACTGCCTTGGTCAGCTATTATTTCCATACACAATAAAAGAACTTTTTATTTATTATTTTTGCTTGCGTCGAATATGATAAGAATCTCTATAAAACATTCTGGATTATTTAGAAAATCGTTTAGAACTATGATAACATTTGAGTAATGAAATTCGAATCTCACTACAAGTACATTTTTTTAACATGGCCTTATAACGAGATCTTTAAGTCATAGTCTAATGTTGTATGGTGATCGTAGAGAATAGACCTTGAACACGAATATCTGAGAAAACCTTTTTTCTATGGTAATTGCTTTAGCCATAGAGAACTAAGGAGAATATTTATTAAAACCTGCGCATCGTGCCTATTTCATTCTTTGTGGTGGTATTTCTTTGAGAAATGTTTATTTAGTATTATGCAGAAAGGATACTTGTTAGCAAATTATAAATGTTCAGTGAAAACGGGCGAAGTATTTGCAGTCTTGTATCATAATTAAAGTAATCTGTTAAAGTACTTAAGAAGCTAATATTTTTGATCAAATATGGCCGATGAGAAAAAGGTTATGTTTCATGAAATGGAATTAGACGATCGTATATTAAAGGTACCTAAATTAATTATGATGTACCGTATAAAAGTGGAAAGTATGAGGTGAACTATAAGTGTAGATATTCAGAACCGCACTAATTTATATGATGATGTTTTTTCATTTATTACTTTTTCTTTTTGATTTTTATGACATTTCTTGTACATCATTTATATTGTGTAATGTACATAATACACATCAACAACGGCGTGTTTTAAACTCTCATTTGCAATAAGTAACCGCTTACATAAATAAATACGCCAAAATACGTTGTTACAACTGAACAATTAACGGATATTGCCATATGTGACATTAAATTTAATTCCAAAATTACCCATATTTTACGGGCTTAGTTTTTAATTTTAACAGTTAGTAATTGATTATTTCAAATGAAAGTTGAAGCACGTCACTGATAATGTATATAATACGTAATCTTTATATTCGTAGCATCAAATTGGCATTGGTACAACCAATTTCTGGATTCGCATTAGCATCTCTTAACATTTTTCACTTACCAACTGATATTTTTATAGTATTTGAATAAGTTGCAGTAGGTATAACCTGTACTGGTGCTCTCAGTCTGAGTTTGAGTTTTCCGTTTTGCTTTGCTTGCTAAAACCATTTCTTATCAATATGAAGGGAAACAATTTTATATAAATTTTATACTAAATATGTGGTAAGTTACCCTAAGTTATAAATTTGTAATTTATGGTGATTTAGCAAAGTATTGTTCATATTTATGCACATGAATTTTTGTTTTGTTAATTTTTAGCATTTCTATATCAAAAGTTCAATGTAAACAAAGTCTAGATAAGCTAAGGAATATTATTGTTTTTTTAGATACAGCTTAAACAATTCAAAATTAATTATTTCACATCCACTCGAAATTTTTCTTATTGCTACATTCTATATACATTCAATATGAGAAATGAAAATTATAGAACACAAAACAGATTTATAGGTCTCGTTCCTTTTTTTACTTTTAGGACCTTTTCCACCATTGCTTTCATGCAACTCACTGCTGACCTTCAAATCTGTTTTTCCACTACTAATCCTCATCCAATGAAATGAATAATGACAGATATTTAACACATATGCTAGTGTTAGTTTTCTATTTATCTTAACACCAATGGCTGTCTGCATGTTCTTGAAGATGTGCTTAATTGGCATAAACATATGCAGAAATTGTAACTAATTAATTGGCGGTTTAGATAAATATTTGAGGTGCAAGGAAAACTAGGAAAACTGCATGGAAACACTTAACACTAATTCACTATCTTTCAAAAATACAGTTGTTAGTATATTAATTATAGTCTATCAGGTAGTATTTAGGAAAATGCTTATTTGATAGTCAATAACTAGTTTAATAAATTTTAATTTTATGTTAATGGATGAATTTACTTTTACTGATATTTGAAACTACCCTAGTTTGGTTTTGTGGTTTGATGAAAATGGACTTTTTCTGTCTTCCACATTTTGGTTTTTATTTTTAATGCTATGGGTTTTGGAGAACATCAGTTTGTTCCTTTTTTGATTTCCCACTATGAAAATTATAAAAATGTATGAATTGGGACGTTACTGTTTTCAGTCCAATTTTGAAAAAAAAAGAGCTCTAAATATAAGAACTATATCTTTGAGCTTGAAGAGCACTACAGTATAATTTGAACTCAAAAAGTATTATGAGGTTTTAGGGATGGCCTGCAAGGTCAACTATCTTTCGCATTTTTGAACTAGAAAAGCTCAAAAACTTGACAACTACCTTTTTGTTTTTGCTAAATGCTTTAAATTATTGCATACTAGCTTTTGCCCGCGGCTCCGCCCGCGTAGGCATAAAATGTATTCTTTCATCTTGTTCATATGGAAATTTTTTTATAGGGCCAATTTATACATATTGTGATATAACCACAGCCCCTATATATTCGTAGCTATTTCGTTTACATGGCTGATGTTTTTAAAGCAATATAAAGCGACAACTTAAAATTGTTGGAAGTTAAACATAATTCATACCTACTGATTTTTGTACATTTCATCACTATTAATTAAAATGAAAATCGGTCCAGCTATTCTCCAGTTATAAGTGTTCGAACAGTTATATTGTGTAATGTATTTAAATTGGAACTAAGTATTTTATAAGATGAACTCGCTAATATGTATTATAGGTATTATAAATGCTATAGTTTGTAAGGATGGATAGGTACGGAAGTATATAATGATTGATGGTAGTGCAAAGTTATAGGTGGCTACTGCAATATACTCCTATAAACTATGTTAAACGATTTATTTTGGTCTGTATAAACATGCAGATTTTGCGATTAAGAAACGCGTGAGCAAGTCACATAGAGCTGGCCGTGGGAAAACATTGCGTGCTCAAATGTATGCCTGCTACCTTTATGGTCTGACCCTGCCGCCGGACCGCACCGTAATATCGCGCACTCGCTTGTCATTCGTCATAACTATTCAAATATTTGTCCAAATGATGGAGTGTAAAAGACAAAGTTTATCTACTTTAAACACCAGATGCGATAAAATTATATATTTTGATATAAGAATCAATTTGTTACTAAAAAATGTGCATTAGAAATAAATTATCTATTATTATTGCATTTATGGTTCACTATTTTGGCGATAATGGCTTACACATAAAAGATAGTTATATGCTGTCGTGAGCTTTTTGTAGGACTATTTAAGATAAACATTTCCATTGTACATTATATATGTAATTCCAACGGTTTTGCGGCGCGCCAGAATACCTCGCAGATGGCAGATTTTCTCCTGCTTACTTGACACTTCTCGTTATATTTTGGTTAATTCCCACTATATCTTTATAAATTATAGCCTATGTGTTATTCTGATGTGTAAGCTATATATTATTGTACCGCGTCATCGAAATCCATTCAGTAGTTTTTGCATGAAAGAGGAACAAACATCCATCCATACATCCATCCAAACAAACTTTCGCCTTTATAATATTAGTAAGGATGATGGATATGGATTATTATTGTACATTATGTTAATTGATTGATGATGGCTCATGAACTTCTGCAAATATTGGATATACCTAGTTTCAGTTATACAATTCAATTATTTTGTTATGTAATAGTAACATCCGTAATTTTTGGAAATAATGAACATCAGTAATTTTTGTTATCTAGGCTATTGCAAAACTTGCTTGGGCAGAACCAACACTGATTCAAGAAACAGCCATTCCATTGTTGCTTGAAGGTAAAGATGTTTTGATGAGAGCAAGGACTGGATCAGGGAAGACGGCAGCTTTTGCAATTCCAGTTATACAAAAAATAATAAATTTGAAACATACCAGTGCTTATCAATGCATAAGGGCCTTGATATTATCACCTAGTAAAGAATTATGTGGACAGGTACATTTTTAAAAATTTACTTTTTATTCTTAGTTCAATTTGAGTTCTCAAGTAAAAAAAAATTGCTAATATCTTGGTAATTTTTATCAACAAATATATTCTAGATATCATCCGTTGTAGCTGATTTGACCTTAAAATGTGGCAGGGAAATACGTTGTGTGGATATATCACCAACTGGAGACATGCAAACACAAAAATCTCTGCTTTTAGATAAACCTGATATTGTAGTGGCAACACCATCTAAAGCTCTAATACATTTAAAAGCAAGCAATATGAAATTGAAAGATGATTTGGCTATGCTTGTAGTAGATGAAGCTGACTTGATATTCTCATTTGGTTATGAGGATGAAATAAAGGAACTTCTAGGGTAAGATCAAATCTTTTAAAATGCTTGTAATAAATATATATGATACAGTCAAAATCTGTTATAACACCATTGAAGGGACTATTCATATTATTCGTCAAAACAACAATAGTTTTGACAAGCAATGGTGTTTTCGCCACTCATTTTCCCACCAACAATGCCATGCCGAGCCTGGAAACATTAAACCCAACTAGATGAGCAAATGAAATCTTCACCAAAACGTTGAGCAAAATTGTTTGCTTTTTGTTAAAAAAATTGATCCATTTATTGGTACATTATTTGTCCTTTAATATTCAAACCACTTTAACAAAGCTTCCTCAATCTTCGTATGCTTCATTGTTCTGGCTTGTCATATTTAAAAAAATTTTCTCATAAAAAGGTTGAATTTTTTCCCTCTCTTTCCAAATATTTGAATCTGTCGAGTGTAATACACCATATTCTTTTGTCAAGTCTTTGTTTGAAATTCCACTCTCTAGCTTTCAAATAATGTGTGATTTTTTTTCGATATTAATTTGTTTTCTTTTTGTTTGGGACATGTTAAAAGTTTCACAATTAACAATATATTTTGGTGCGTCTTGTGTACAGATAAGTAACAAACTGTCTGAAGAGATATGAAGAAGTGGGCCTTGACTCTATGGCATGTACATTTTTTGTTTCTAAGAATTACAAAAGACCCTAAACTGGAAACATGTTTACTTTTATGATAATTGCCATTCACCATTATACTGTGCCAATTCAAATTGTTTACAAAACAGCAAAACTGGTCCTTCTGTATCAAGTGAATGTTAAAATAATAGACAATGGTTCATCTAAATATGTAGAGTTCTTTGAAAAATAAACTTGTAAGTTGAATCAATATGGAGAAAATTTGACCCTTTGACATTTTGTCAAACCACACCCTTGAAATATTGGAATATCACTGTAGTAAAGTGTAGTAAGGTGGAAAAGTAGATAGATGTAGTGACTAAAGCAGAAAGAAAATAGGGTGGTGGGTGAAATATCTGCTTAAAATTAATGAAAGTAGATTGATAAAAGAATTCAGTCAAGTAATTGTGTATAATTGAAGGGTCGGCCTGAGGCCTTCTAAAGCGTTTTATGTAAACCAAATTTACATGTTAAATAAGGATTAAATTTGAACAACCTATACTAATAAGTTGCCTAATACTTATACTAATTGATGAAAATTGATGCAGGAAAAAAGCTTAATAAAGGCTGTACTAAGTAGCGGCTTATGGCCTTTTACATTTATGATAAATAAACATGAGTTTATCATTATGTTCAATGTTTTTAGATTTCTTCCAAAAATTTATCAAGCCGTATTAGCATCTGCTACATTGTCTGATGATGTACTCAGTCTTAAGAAGATAGTCCTGAGGAACCCAGTTACATTAAAACTTGAGGAGCCAGAGCTCGCACCTTCCTCACAATTGCAGCATTACCACTTGTTTGCTGAAGAAGATGATAAAGCTGCTATCTTGTATGCATTATTGAAATTAAATTTAATTCGTGGCAAGAGCATAATATTTGTAAGAACTGTTGATAGATGTTACAAGTGAGTAGGTTAATATTTTTCATTTTTGAGATTTTGTTTGAAATTATTAAAAATAAGCCTTTTTGTGTATGCTGTGATGTAAATTTAGATGTAAAATTATTTTTAATAGTATTTATTTGCTCTCAGTGGTGTGCTTCAAACTCTTATTTTCAATAATTAATTGCTAACTGTTAAAGTTGAAAATTAATATGTCAAAATATTGGTAATGTTAGAGGTATTGGCATTTGTGACATTAATTTAATGTTAGAAATGTCAATATCTTTATGACTGTAAACTTAGTCAACTGTCAATAGTGAAGGTAAAAACATATTATAAAATGTTTAGTTACAGTTAACAGCTAATTATTTCTAATAAGAGTTTGATGCACACCTTTGTAAGTCAGTGAATTTACATTAGATATAACTTTAAATAATAACAATGATGCCTCTACTTAAATTATTAATTACAACTACTATCCTTTTGCAAGCATCTTTTGTGGAATCTTAATAATTGTAACAGTTATGTATTACTATATCAATTCAGCCCAATGTTGTTGTTGCCTAGTAGACAGTGGGGTAAGTTTATACATATTTCACGTGTAAACTCACCCTTAGCTCCTACTTCCATAAAAGTTGGATATGGACAGTAGGTTCAGTTTTTTTTTATAAAATGTCTACAAAATCTTGCTTCATGGAAGTTTTGATGTAGGTATTTGATTTTATTTTTGTTTATACTGAAGTCTATTAATCTAGAACTTTTAATCATTAAGTATAGCCAGGAATATATGAATTTTCAATGCATAATAATATCTACTGTAATATATCTATACTATATAGTTATACACTCTTATAAATTAATTTGCATTTTTACAAATTGAAATTGTATTTAGAACAATTTAAAATAGGCGCATGTGTGTTAAACTCGGAACTGCCCGCAGCAGTGAGATGCCTCTCGGTGGAACAGTTTAACCGTGGAAAATATCAAATTATTGTTGCATCAGATGAAAAGTCTCTTGAAAAACCTGATGGTGGGCTTTTATCTCACAAGGAAGAGAAACATAAAGAAAAAAAGGTAATTCATGTGTGGTAAAATGGGGCATACTAAAGGTTTCTGTAAATGATCATATTGCACTTGGACACTGGATGTTCAATAAATGAAAATCTAGAAAATTTGTTTTAAAACTATATAAACCTATACTCTGCAATTAAGAGTGCTCTGCTTCTTCTAGAAAAGAGTCAATTCGGTTTTAAAATAATATGTCAATGCACCGGTGACTCCTGCAGTTATGGGTAGAAATATTTATAGATGATTGCAATTCTTAAAAAAATTGCTCTTTTGTCTATAGAGTATATATTGTTTTCTGACATTACCATTTGTGTTCTCATTTTGGCTGTAGTTTGAACTACATTACAATAGATTACATTTCTGTTTTATGACATTTTAAAATTTCCTTTAAGATTTTTAAATTTTTGCTTAATTTAACAAAAAGATTGTCACAAATTTCAATAAGCACTAGATGAAGCTCTATCTTAGTTCTGCTATAATACAATCCAACCAATATATTATAAACATTTAGATTGATCAAATTCCAAAAAGTTTTATTATGCCATATACAGTAAGTATAATTTTTACTTATTTAGTTTTAAAATGATAAATATTCATAATGATTGCTGTACATACAAAGTAATAATTGTAACGGTTAGGTAAACAATGTTTACACAATAGATATTTGATTAAAAAATATTTTGTCTTTATGCTACATGACCTGGCTTTAGCCACCAACTATTGTCTGATGTGTAATTTTATTAAATAAATATTTATTAGATTTTAAGTGTAGTTGCAACCAATATTGTGTTACTTAAATTTAACAGTCATAAAATATACTGAATTTTGATTTTAAGGGTATTTGTAGCTATGTACTTTAAAAGTGGGATCTGTCTTATTTTAAAAATTTAGTGTATTTAATCTTTCATAATTTAAAAGTAATTAAAAAATTTATTTTATTTGCAGCAATCATCAAAGCGAAAGCGTGACAAAGAGTCAGGTGTGTCCCGAGGCATTGACTTTCAGCATGTTTCAAATGTCATAAATTTCGACTTCCCATTGGATGTAAGCTCGTATGTGCATCGAGCTGGGCGCACTGCTAGGGGTAACAATCAGGTTAGTTATAACTGTCTTGTGATTGGCATATTAAATTTGATAAAACAGTATAAAATTGTGGTGCTATTGATTTCATCTCTTTGTATTATGCTATAAATTAGGTATTGGTTTTTTTTCATATTTGGAAAAGAAAATAACAAGAAAGAATTGTAATAAATAATGGCAATTAAATTACATTATATGTTTTTGCTATTTAACATTTTTGTATGTTTATGTTTTATTATCTACAGTGAATTTGTTATTTGAGTATTACATATATAACAAATATGGCATTTCAATTTGTTAGAAATCAGAATTGAAAATTGTCTAATCAAACTAATTGGGTATCAATGTGTGACTATTGTAACAGCTTAAACATGAATACATATGCATATCTAAGTCCAGATATGTGTTCGGTATCTTGAATCTGTGTATGTCATAACTGTGTGTAACAGATATGTGTCCAATTACTTGCACACATATCTGAACATTGTGTTATTAGAAAAATGTCTACTATTTAAAAAAGTATGATACATCTTTTATAAAATAGCAATGGGATCTTATTATGATTGCTTTTCGACAGGGTTCAGTTTTGTCATTTGTGTCAATACGGGAGAAACCTCTGATGTTTGCTGTAGAGGAACATTTGTCTAAGGTGTTCAACAATCAAAGAGTGTTACAGTAAGTCCTGTTATAAGAGAATTATATAATAAGTAATTATTAGAAAATGTACTGAATTCTATATAATTTGTATGTTGGATTTGAAAGAATGAAGAAAAATTGCAAAATAAATAGCATTATTGATAAACTTTCAATACAGTGTCAGGGGGAATCCTTCCCATTATTTCTCCATAATGCAGAAACACCTGTGAATTGGTAGTCTTTAAAAAATGTTGAATTTATTAATTATGATTACATTTACATGATTGATGATGTCTTTTTATTGTAATGCTATGATTACTTTACTTGCTAAAACAAGTAATCATTCAAGGAGAACAATTTGATCAGCACGATTGCTATACTTACATGGCTCACAAATGATACTCCTATGATTTGCATCAGCTTTGTACATTATGAATTGTAGGTTATGATTTATCAGACAATGTTCATATGATGACATAATTTTGCATATAATATTGATGACCGTCTAATCTTCTCTCTGATTTTATATTCCATATTTCATTCTAAATTTGCCTCTAATTCATAGTATTAAATATCTTCATATATTTTATACAGGAAGTACGAATTTGCTTTAGAGGAGATGGAAGGATTTAGATATAGATCTCGCGACGCGTGGCGCGCTGTCACGCGGATAGCGGTCCGCGAGGCGCGGCTTAAGGAAATCAAACAGGAGTTGCTTAATTGCAAGAAGTTGCAAGTGAGTGTTTTTATCTTTTAGATGGTTTTTTAAACATTAACATAAAAAATTAAAATACTAGTAAGTAGTCCTTATTGAGATGTAATAACTTATATACAATGGATACTTAATACTCAAATCTTATGATATTTAATATAATCTTAATTATTGAAGAATAATTTAAAATGTAACAAATTTAAGGTAAATTGTATTTATTCTGTTACCTGAAATATTATATCTGACAAACGATTCGAACTCATGACGCTGCACTTCAATTCCTATAATAAATAATGCATAATTATTAAGAATGTTAATGGATAAATAAACATTAAATTTTATTGATCATTAAATTTTCAGGGTTATTTCGAGGAGAATCCCAATGATCTAGCTGCACTGCGGCGAGATAAAGCATTACATACAGTACGACTTCAACCTCAGCTAGCTCACGTACCCGAGTATTTATTACCGGCTGCCCTTAGAACAGAATCGTCTGCTGCTGATGATGACCAGGATGCTCAGGAGCCGGCACCACCAAAACCTAAAGAGAATAAAAGAAAACAGCCTGTACATCATGGAAGTGTTAAAAGGCATAAATATCAGGTCAGTATTTTGTAAGTCAGTAGATGTATGCAGTTTTGTTTATGTAGACATAGAATAAAGTAGGATATCAACAACCTAAGTAATTTTTCCTTTAAATCACGTAAAATTCAATAATAATATAGAACCTCATGTGTGTTTTGGATAATATTTCTTACCTTTCATAATTACTTCATCTTTGTTTATAATTTAAAATTGAGTATTTAATAAAAAAATTTCAAAATTGTTCATTTTTGCAAGTTTAACATTTTTTTTATATATATTAGATGCAATCTCCCAAGACTGTCTTTTAGATATGATATAGCATATTGTAAATAATAATATATATAAAAATTAGTGTTGGTCCAGTGCACTTATATGATGTGCAGACACATACACAAGTGACAACAACCAATCGTCTTGTATTTAGGATACATGTTTGAGAAAAAAATCCTAAGATGTTCAATTACAGCAACTACATTTTTGACGTCGCTATGTTGTAGTGCTCTGATAATAATAGTGAAAACTCAGTTTAATTATTTTTACTATTTTCATATTAATTTCATTTTAATTAATGATAATTTAAATTGTGTTGTTAACTTGTTAACTCCCTACCTTATGAAACTTGATTATTTCTTGTCACATACATATTACAATATTTGACTTCATTTGGTTTTCATCTTAATTGATTTAGACACCAGTCATGAAACCAATCCTGGTTTAGTTTTTGTTTTGTTTTATTTCCTTCAATTTTCAGATTTGCAATAATGTATGTTTCTTTGAATTTGATTAATTGTTGCTGTTGTTATAGATCAAAAAACCTTTCATAAAGCACATCAGGTTTCTCGTTTGCATTTGATTTATAGATATATATATAATAGGTCTTTCATTTGAAGGTTTGCTGACGAAAGTAAAAAAAAAACTGAAGCATTGATATACTTCAAAACTAGCCAGATACATATAGCACAACTGAAGAGATTTCACTGCAACTTTTTACCTACTAAATACGTAAAAAAAATTCCCTGGCCTAATTAATATATGAGATTTAGTTCTGTGAACAAAAATTTAATATTGAAAAACACATTTTTCCAAAAAGGAATATGAATGACCGTCATTAATTCTTAGTGATTGATTCGAAAATAAGTTATAAAAATCTCATAACACATTTAAAATGCATTTAAACACTTAAACATATGAATTATGTCTAGGAAAGGTTTTGAAAAAGGGGAGAAAAATAAATTAGTCTTGTCTGCTTACAAAAGATTCAAATTTGTAAGTATGCATATAAGCTTTGGATTATATGATATCACAATGAGATGTAATTGTAAAAAAAAATTGATTCCATTTCAATGCGTTATGTGAATTAATACATTTTGCAAAATCGCCTAGTTGTTATGAACGAATTATACTTGATCTACAAATTTTTCGGTAATGTAATTTACTATATAATATGACGCAAAATAAAAATTAGGTTTTGATGTTTGTTATGTATTTATTTTGTACAGGCAAGACGAAGTAATCCTCTACAAAGTTTTGAGATTAAAGGTATCAAGAGGAAAACAAGAAACACAAAGGGCGCCGACGCTGCGGCCAGCGGCGATACCTAGCTCGACACTTATAAACATTGTTAGTATCTGATGGAAGGAAATACCATAATAGAGAAAATTAAAAGAAAAAATAATGGAAATAATATTGTTATACATATTTACAGCGATCACAATGTTACTGTTAAGTTTCTTGTAGAACAGTGTTAAGTTTACCATTTCATACGAACATGTCAGCTGATGTAGGTGACCAGAGAGACTTCTGTTCATATCTTCAAATTAACTTTGCATAGTTATATTGACTTTAATATATATTTTAGGTAAATCTTTTGGGCTGATTGAAATGTAAAATTTTGACTAGAAATTTCTAGATAAATTATTTTTCAAAATAAATGTTTAGATCTCTCTCTGTTTACGATTTTGTGACTGTAACATGTAAAATATAAAAAATGAACGCTTAAGTGATTAAGAACACCTAAGTAATTAAAAATATTCTGTGAAATTGCAGAAGGAAAAAAATTTAATTAATTACTAGAATACTATGTAGTTTTATTATTAAAAAGTAATGTATTTTTTTAACTGTTGTATTTTTTATATGCGATTGTTATGTAGCTGTATTATTAATAAATAATTGAATGTGTTGTCTTTTCCTTACGCAGTGCGCGCGCGACGTCACGCCGTGATCAGGCTATCTCGGACTTTACTTGTTATGGTTAGTTTTGTGGATCGGTTAGTACGAACTGTATGGAGAGTAATGAGTATTCGCTGTTTCATCGTTATGGATGTTATAAGTGATAATAAATATATTTGAACTTAAAAAAATGTTTAATCTCAATTTGTTCGATCGAAATAAGTAGCCTTAATAAATGTTTATATTTTAAATAATCGCTTGCGTATACGAAACCCATTCGTTTTTAGATAAAAAAGAATATTCATATACAAAATATGTATATGAATGATATCGCATAAACCTAGCTCGGCAAGTATATGGGTAATGATTTTTTTAGTTTTATAAAAAATTTCATATTTATGCAAAGATAGGATATAATTATTTTGCCAGATAAGAATCTGAAATTCAAAAATATAGATCGATTTGTAGCTATTTGTCTTGTGGGCCAACAGACTTTTTCAAGAAATGTCTACTAACTTCAATATTGACGTTAACATGCATCCACAAACGCGTAACTATGATGCGCCCGGACCGCGCTAAATAGAGTTTTTATTGTTTGGATTGTCATTCGGTTATCTTTGCTTGTATTACGTTGGCCATGACTATTTTAACTTATTATCTGTCATTGCATGCACTGTATGCATTCAAACAACACTGTCATTGCTTAAATTCAAACAATGATATAGCCTTGGAAATTATGTAAGCCACAAAGAAATTTTGGCAAGAACATTTTTCATATTTCATGTTGTAAGTACTAACGCTGTGATAAAAGATACTTATAAGTAGGCTAATCTTTTTTTTCCAATATAAGAAAAATTTTATAGTGCATCTGCCTCAATTTAAAATGAATTTTTGGAGACTGATTTTAAAGTCAGTTTCAATGGCTAGGTTGATGTCAATGAGAAGTACCCTATAAGTTTTATTTCAGAGTTTCAAAATATAAAGCATAAATAGCTGTCATTTTGCTATATTTTTGTCAAGTTAAAACTGATTTCTTTCCAGCTTCAAGGAACCTCAGATTTAAGTATTTGGTATTTGAACTTATACTTCTATGCATCCCTGAGAAAAAGGGTATTGACAGACATAATTAGACGACAAAGTAATCTTTAAGTTTTCCTTTGTTTATGGATCTTAAAAAAACAATTACACATTAAAATTGTAACATTACCATATTTCATTAAAAAAATCCTACCTTTTACACAAAAAAAAATACTGATTCCAATTTTAAGTGCGTAAAACATTAAATTTCAACAAAACTATGATGACAGTAAAAAGACAAAAAAAAAAAGGGGAAAGCGACCTTTGTTGTATGTAGTGTGCTATTTCTTAATAAGTTTGAAAAAAGTTTAGCAAACTTAAGGAGGTATAAGAGTTAAATCAAAATAATGATATCAATAAAAAAAAATTATGATTGACAAAAAATTTCTTAATTTTTGTTGTGTGAAAATTTCAAAGACCTACAGTTCATAGTTTTTTTGATAAGACAAAATATCATATAAATAAATAAATTTTTTTGATAAGATAAAATAGGTAATTTAATATTCTAATGGCATACCACCTGCTCGTGTGCTCGTGTATTGATAAATTTTATAATGAAAAAATTATTACAATGGTTTGAAAAACTCAGTGTATATAGAAAAAAAATTGCTAAAACTATTGAGAAAATGAAATCACGTTGATGGTACCTAGTTATAAAAATAAGTTTGAAAAATGTAAATAAAAAAAATATTCATCTATAACTAGTGGTTAATGTTGACGTCAACGTCGCAAATGGTGGGTAGCGCGGGAAATTTAATGAAATAGGTTAAGGGAAGCAATAGACGCATGCGCAAACGCGGGTTTCCTATGTTGCGGGAATTCTTATTTATTTTACTTAAAGTTGCTGTCAGCTAACGAAATTTTATGTTCTAATTTAATCCTAAGTTTTATAAAATATTAACTTTAACGTACTAAAAGGCGGTTATTGTCAGCTGATATTTTTAATTTTTGGAAGTACAATCGTGAGAAAAGTTCGTTCTCTATGGGTATGTACATGTACAATGCGACGGAACTTTCTGACTGAACTGTACGTCCTTTACCTCCTTAGAAAGTTTGTATTGAAAAAATATCTTTCTGTTGAGTATTAATGTTAAATAAAACAAATAGAGGATAAAAATATTTTGTCCTTTGGTATCAGGAACCATTGTCATAGTACTTCCCAGGTAAACAAATTGTTTTTATTAAACACATAAACAATCAGTATATTATTGGTTGAGTTTTACAAGGCAAAAACGCTTATAAAAAAATGTTTTGATATCCTTAATTACACTTTGTTCCTGCTGCCTTAATACTTTTAACGACAAACACGATTTTTCTAATTTTAAGGTATAAATTGTTAAGTTCCAAATCAATTAGTATTAACTTTCTTTTTAGTTTTGTGGCTAGTTAAAGCAGTAAAGCACTTCCAAATGTTCCTTTAGAATTAATTTGGCGTAAGTAATTAAGAAACACTTGGAAAATCCAAATCTGCGTGACTCATTTTTTTTTTTCATTTCTTCAACTTTATATATATATATATATATATACACATATGTGTGTACATATATATTTAATAAACGAAATTAAATATTAATTTTCTAAATATTAATTCTTTTTATATACTTAATTTTGTTTGTAAAATTTATGATGAAGCAAAAACATTAATAATAGAATATATGTATTGATAATAATATTTGGAAGTAAAAGAAATCTAAAAAGTGCCATCTATTAAAACCCAATCTCTGAAACATATGGTAATGAAGAGATACATTTACTTACTACTAGAGGTCGCCATTATCTGTGGTTTTGGTCTAATTATATATTATAAACACCAAATTAGATAGCCAATTCTAAAGCTTATACAAAAAAAAAAGCTAAATTAATGGATTTTTTCGCAAGGGCTCGTGTTTTCAACAAGTTTCATGGTTGACTGAAAATTGATTTTCCAAACCATGTAGATGTTCTTACATCTATTACATTAAATTATTTCTTGAAGCTGATAATTTTATCTGTACAATGATATGCAAATTGTTCCATTTTGGTGTACTAACGGGAGCACAGCGATAGAAATAGTTGCTGACAGGTGAAAAAAATATGTTCAAACACAAAGCACTCAATCCCGCTCTCATTTTGAGTCGGGCGACATTGCGTGTCGTAGTCTCGAATTCGAGAAGGATATTTACTATAAATTGATTCTAAAACATTTTTTCGTTAAAATTTAGTAGTTCTTTTTTTTTATATATTGTCTACTAATAAACTTACAACAAGGATTGTTTATTATATTTCAGGGTTTTTTAACTAAAATCTAATTGTATTGTGTTTTAATGACAATGTTCTTTGTTTAATCTACTACAACAACAGCCAGATATTGGATTGATTATTATGATTTTTTTTTCATAAATAACATTGTGTTTACGTAGGTTGGTAGGTAGGGCCCGAAATTGGAGAAAAATCAGTTTGTGTAGTTAATACAATTCAATAAAATCAATTGACTACAATAATGAATTATTATTCAAACAGTTCCTTGGTAATGTGAAATTATAAAATAATTATCTCCTATATATATATATATATATATATATATATATATATATATATATAGGACATACACATTTTGAGTATGGAGATTGATGTAAAATACCATGTACATAATTATATTAAAATTTCCAAATAAGTGAAACCTATTTGTCAAAGCAATAATAAGAAATATGCTTATCCAAACAAGTTATATTCAAGTAAAAAGCATAATTTGACATATAATCAAACCAAACAATTTTTCTTCGAACTAGATTAAGAGCATTATTTGGATTTTTCTTGAGCCTGTGCTAATATATTTACATACAAAACTTATGAGGCATAGAAAAATGTTCACCCCGATTAGGAATTATTGACTGCTTTAGTTTAAAATCGGTATATCCAACATATACGTTGAGCATGTATGTAGTCATTGCAGTGTGTCTGCTTGTACCAAATACGAGCGAGTACCTGTCAGCATAATAATTTCATTTCATAAATATATTAGAATGATAAAAATAATGCTCAGGTTCTAGTGCCATTTTATCGAGTAATTATCGAATTGTCTGAAAAGGGTTAATTTAAAAAAATGCTTCATTAAGATAAGTTCACGATTGTAATTACGACATATCAGATCATGCACAGAGAATAAGTAAATGCCATATAAAGTAAATTTTCGTAGGAAAAATCGGAAGTCAGACTACAGGTCATATAGAACACTTAGTATAAGAATAGACGGATCATATAAGATTCATACAGATAAGTCGTGTCATTTTTATGTATTTTTTATATAAATCTGACTGTGTATGAACTTCAATAACCTTAAGAATTTTCTGAACATAGTTATCAACCAATGTTATGATTTAAATTTAGCAATGTAAAAAAAAACTATTTGATTCATGGAAAATTATATAGAAATTTTGAAATGAAGTGTCTTATAAATAGCATAAATGTATGTATGAAAGTCTCTTTGTCAATGTAACGGGGCGAGTCTTTGAATAATGAAATAAGATTTGCAGTAATGTAGGGGGTATATGTAATGGTGATATAAAAGCAGAATAGACAATTTTGTAAACAGTATGTAATAAGCTATTTGAACAGTTCGTCAGTGTAGAGATGTAATTACTAATATACATCGTCAAAACACTGCTTGTTGGTTCTTAAGCGAATAATGTAAAAGACCAAAGCAATTAACTTCCAATAAAATTCGAAACTTCTGGTACGATAGTAATTTCTCTGATTTAGAAACTAAGTCATTGTTAAAACGTGCTTAGAGCGCGTTCTCGGGTAGTGTATCAATAATACCACGGATTTTTAATCGGTAATGCATGGGGCATGTTTACGTAAAGAGGCATTATATTATAGATTTTGTTCACATGATAATACAGGATTTATCTATTAATCCGACTAATCTATTTGTGTTTAAATCCAACTGTCGAGCATCATTTTTAATGTCAACCATACGGTATTAAAAATGTTAGACAACTTATGAAAGCATTTTCCTAATCCTAATTTATTGTAATTATGAGGGACTGCGCAGAACGCAAGTCCTACTACCAAAAAATTGCACGCACGACGTACCCCAGTTTGGAGTAGTCACAGACCAGGCTATCCGACCTCTGGTGCAATGGCCGGGACCCGTCCGGGGCAACCGCCTTAGTGATCACGGTATACCCTGCGCCAGGTTAGTATGAATTCTCATGCCCTTGATCCTGCTTATAGACTGGAGCTATGACATCTCTATGGTGTGATCTGAGCTGTCATCATATCTAAATATAGCTAGTGACATCTGTTATAACATAAGCGGAACTAATTTTTCAGGGTTACCAAGGTTACTGTAATGTTACCATTTTTATTGTAAACGCGAAAAATATTAATGTAATATTTACGTATCTATATTTTATGTCAGTGTATTTGAATATATTCATATAATATTTATATACAATAATATTAGTTATAAAAGTTAATTTTGAGAATGTTGGTGAACTCGAAAATATATAAATAAAAGAGGTGTTTAGTTGCCATTTTAAAAAATTTATTAACAAGATTTCGAATATCTTTTCTTTTTATGTGGTCTCTTTAGAATCTGGGAGTCGCTGTTTGCACGGCGCAAGTAGGAGAAATCATGTGGCGTGTTTTCTTGTAGGGATACAATGGGTCGATTTAGATAGTAACCATAGGGCCCCATCTCTCTCGGTGGCCAAGGGCTAGTAGTAATCCTAAAAAATAAATAATTACTAGGTTAACGACAATAAACCGACAAGGAATCGATAATGTTTTTTTATGCGATAGAAAAGCTGATAAGTATTTACATATATTGATCAAGTAGAGACAATAATTGTCATTTAATTTAATATGTAGTTTTAAGGTTTAAATTAAATTATTTTATATCGGTAATCTAAACAGGCCGCCTCTGTATGCAGCAGCTGTTTTAACATTCGCTAGCATGTCGCTTCAAGTTTGAAGAACAAGATAACAAGTCGGTGTCGTGACTCATTATGACGTCATTTCTATTTTTTTAAACTTAGAGATTACTGCTTGATTTTTCATCGAAAAACCTTTTTACGAGCCTAAGGATTTTATGTTAAAATATTAATAGTTTTTTGAACTCCAGCGGTTTTCTCATCTTCAATGAAAAATTGAACATTACTGAACTTGCTATTGTAATTGTGAACGAACGCCTCCTTGGAATTATTTTTTCTGCTATTCATGTAATTGCGATATCGCACAATAATTGGGAATTGAATGTATATGAAATTTTAATCTATCGCCATTAGTATCAGTCCTATTCTTAGATTAATATTTGTTTTTTTGATTTTTTGAACGCTTAAATTGTTATAATATTGTTTGCATTACTATTTTAAAAAAAATGGTACCAGATCATTAGTCGTGATTGTACATGTTGCGGTCGGGTCTGGTAGAACACCAGTAGCGGCGTCAATCCGAATCCCCACAGGATTGTATGCTTTATCATATTCCACATGAATATGTCTTCATCTCGCAAAGTTGTTGCGTATTCGCTCTGCAATGGAGCGGTAATCGGTCTGAATAGAAATAGTTAGCTTATGTTACGTTACAAGATCGATCAGAGAAAGTTCTTACATGTTCCATAAACATTTTTATGACGTGAACCAACGCCATCCAAAAGTGGATGCTGTATATCACCATCCAGAGGAACAACAGGTGCTGAAATATGTTTTTTTTTGTATAAATAGTTTAAATTAAATATTTTAGTTGAAGCGGTGGTCGCTCAGCTGGTTGAGGGCGTCGCGATCCTGCCCACAGGCGAATCGACGTATGAGTCTTTAACTTAAGTTGAAATTTAAGCACTCGTCCTGTGCTTCGGAGGCCACTTTAAGCCCTGGATGTTGCCATCGCAACAATCATCAAATTATTATCGCAATGAATATTGACGCATTTTGTTTGATTCAATTTCACATTGTGTTTAGGCACACTGTATTCACAGTAGATAGTACTCGGTATTGTCATGTATTGCTCTTCTGTTAAGGGGTTCTCCAACCAGTTTTTCTGTTAAATTAAAACCGTCTGCACGGAGAGCGCGTTATGTTGGTATCCGACCTCACTGCATTGGAATCGCTGGTCGTTAGCATACCCCAATCAAAATAGGGCCGCACGAAGAGCTGAAGGTCTGAAACTCCTGGATTTGAAATAAAAAAGATTGTTGACACCTGTTTCATTCTGAAACAGGAATCGACATTCTATTTTAAGTCCTGCTGTATATTCTGATTACGGTCCTGCTGCTTGATCCAGATCTCGTTTTTTATTTTCTTTTTGTTTTTTCTTTTTCTTGAATTATTTTAATTTGAGAATGATTCCATTCTCTTGTAATTAATATCTATCGGGCCTCGCTCTCGATTCGTTATATCGAATCATTCGTATATATGCCTATGGACATAATTACAATAGTAAAATAATCTGGTTTTAAAAGTAATAGAATCTCACCTACATTCCACTCTTTTAGCCAGATTTCAGAAAACTCTGAAATACGTATTTCTTTGTTTGTAACAAAGATTTTGAACACATTTTTTTTTACTATACCTTAAAAAATTAACGGTACTGCTGTACAAACGTTCGACACTCACTTACCCTCATTATAGTTGGCCTAAATACCAATTTTGATGACAAAAGCTCGTATTAATAAAGTACATTTAAAGCGCGTTCCATCTTGAGAGTGGAAAGAGCATGACGGTAATAGTGTTTCGCTATGGAAAGTAATGTGTGTCTCGCTCCCTCATTACTTGAGATGGCGTATGACTTCAGTGAGGTTTATCAAGTCTTTCTATACAAACTTTTACTCCCCTTTTCATCCCCTTATGGACAAATTGCAAAAAATCCCTTCTTGATGTTTATTTGAATTACAAAACTCAGCTTTTAGCAACATTTAAAAATTGTAGACCCAGCCGTCTCGCAGTGCGTTGATCGGGTCAGTCAGACTTTTATTTCTTACAACTATAATAATATATTGATTAATAAGGGCATCGGACACTATTCAGACATGTTTATTTAGTGTTACCTGTAACATACGTTCCCATGGTGGCATCCGACGGAATAAGGATCGTTGAAATACAATTCCGATTAGCCGGTGCGACAGCGCCGCCGCGCCCGCCGCCCAGAGCGCCGTCGGCGCCGCCGACCACCACGCCTCGTCGCATTTGAACCACTCTAAAAACTAAACCCGTCTACAGTGCGATCGCAGTCCAACAGCTGCTTTTACTCGTTTCCTACGCGCGTCTCTTCGTTAAATCTAATAATGATTTCATTGACTTGAAGCGCATTTCATTGCGTGTGCAACTTAAACATTAACAAAGCGCTCTAAAATCTCCTTTTCTCCGAGTTGTATCAAATAAAATATTAATTGCTTTTATGTATTTTTTTACGTAGACCGTTATTTTAATACTTTTGTTACACTAGCTCCGGTCTGGGAACATCATAATGGATGTGGAATGTGCCGTATACAATAGCGCGTTAATCCAGATTTTATTTAGGAGAAAACTTGTAGATATTTCCTTTTAAAGATGAACCGATTTTCAAATATACAACTCTAAATTGCATACGTAACGAGTTTGCACAGAGCGTATAAGTAACAAAATTGATTTATGATTCAATCTGCACGTAAGTTACAAATATATTCATTGGTACAGGCCCGGCTCGAACTTGTCGCCGCCGTCTCGCTTTCGAGCGTAATGACCGATAGGCTATCATTGCTTAGAAATAAATAGTACCGATTTTAAAATATTGGATGTATTGTATTGATTTTTTTATATCGCTCGTCTCAATATAAATAAATATGAAATAAGCTATAAAACTCAATGAATCAAATTAAATAACTTCTACCAAATTAAGTATGTTAGAAAAATATTGTCGTGAATATTTGTTTGTTCATTCTTTCTACCGTGGATGGGAAAGAACTCAGTATGATAGATAAATACATTATTAAATTAAATAGTATCAGATACTTTACGTCATAAGTTTCTATTTCAATGAAATGCCGTATCGTTTCGGGCTGCATTACATCGAGCGGTAACAGTTATATTATACAATACATTTGGTATATTGCTTCCGACTTTTAATTTTTAGTTCAAAGCTATTGCCAGAAAAAACTACTAAGTGATCATGGTAATATAATTGTCAACAAATCTGCTAATTGTGTCAATTGTCAACTGTCACTGTCATTTACCGACGTTTAGTGATGTAATGTTTTGTTCATAACAATCTTGCAATCTAATATTGTTTTTGATTTGCAATATTTAAGGCGATACCGCGTTGAGAAGAGGGGGGAGTGTTCCCCGCATTAACGTCGCCAATGACAGACATCTTACCGATGAGTAAACAAGACTATTACTAATAGCGCATACGAACAAAGCTGTTTTACCGGTCCCGAAAAAGAAGTATAGAGAAGTTCGTTAGTCATTCCGAATAACAGCTAAAAGGCAAATTATCAAGATCAGTTTTGAAATTTAATTTTACAGAGAAAGTTTTATCCAATCGTTTATTCCTTTTACAGTACACTAATTTAAAGGGTTACAAAAATATATACCTAAAGATGAAACTCGTAACTCGTGCATTTAATGACAACGAGGGAAAAACAAAACTTTTTGTCACTGTGTCATTTTAAAAATGAAAAATGAATATTAAATACTAGATTCCGCCCACAGCTTCGTCTGAGTCGACGTATAATGATTTCTTTTATTTTTTTTGTCAACCGTCCGTATGTCAATCCCAATTCCGGTCTCGCCTTCTACTTCGATTGCTATCACCATCATTGTCCTAATGCTAACCCTGGTCTCACGCTTGATTTACACACCGGGTCGTTTTCAATTCCGCTTCCCGTTCACCTTTAACTTCGCTACCATAGAAACGCTAGACATTTTTAAACATTCGTCGTTATGGTCTTTAGTTGCAAAACATAAACGGCTTAAATTATAACGTTTTAGCGTAAATAGAAATTGCGAAAATAATCCGGTCGATCGAAATTTGCAAAACACGTGTACGTTTCTAATGTAAACAAAGGAGTTTTATTCTGTTATTTACTCGCAAGGGCACTAGCTTGTTTTTTAATTTGTTTCATATGCGCACTTATACGGTCTGAACCCATACTACTAATTGAAGTACCTAAATTTTACCGAACAGACCCCAATTTTAAATAACCGACAATCAACTTTAAAAATATTAATAACATCAAATACAAAATTGTTTTTGCAGTAATTTTGTACGAAGTTTCTTTGAACTGAACTACATTTCATAAGTTGGTCAAATTTTACTTTTAAAACTAACTAATGCATTCTACTCGTCTATGATAATTTTTTTTTTAATTTATGGTAAGACTTTCGTAAGCACTTTTCAATATCTAAAAATAATGGTATATTGGATGAAGGAACGGAGGAGCGAAAAGAAGGACAATGAATATAAACCTTAAAGAAAATGATCCTATTTTTAAAGTGATTTTTATTTTTATGCAAGAGCCCTAAATAAATACAGAATAAAAGTGGCCTTTATTATGCAATATCCTCTATCTACCAGTGCAAGTTCTGTCTAAATCGATTCAGCCGCATCAGAGATTAGTCGTGACAAACAAACAGACGGACACTTCGATGTTGTTTATTGGTATAGATGTACTAAGTCGATTTTTTATATTTTTCATCTCAGTTAGAATATTGTAACTTTATTAATATGCAACACCTTAGCTCTCAGTGTACGCTATTTGGTGGGACAAATTTCTTGGAAATACATACATACTGACTTGACATCCGCAGACAGGGATGTGTAGCTTCATTGTGGCTATTCAATTTGTACATACTTGGTAGCTGTTTGTATGATTTGTATGAGTATGAGCATGGACTAAGAACGAGTGAGCTATTTGCCGAATGCCTTCTGTGTACCGACGACTAAATGATTGCGTCGTCTGCGCGTGCGTCGCAGGCAATGATAAATAATATGAATAATTATTTTAAGAAAAGCGGTATGAAAGTAAATGTCAGCAAGATTAAAGTGTTTAAAAAAAGGGAAAGCACGACTGAATGTGATAAATAAATTTGTAAGAGAGTGTGTTTATTTGGGCAGTAATATTCAATACTTCTATTATTTTTAAATATTGTATTGAATGGAGAATAAAAGCTGGAAATAAATTGAATGGAGCCGTGTTTGCTATTAACAATAGTAAAAATGTCTCATAGCAAGCGTATTTGACTATCTGGAATGTGGTTCTGGTTCTAGTGCTTATATACGGTAGTAAAAATTGGATGAGGCAGAAGGAATATGAAAGCATCAATGTAGTGGAGATGCCATCTCTTGCGTAGTACGTGTGGAATATCTGAAAGGTAGATGCAGAAATAATGATGCCAGAGGTGGGTGTAGTTTGAAAGAAGATATAGTGATTAAAGAAGATAAAGGTATATAGCTAGTTTGGTTATTTGGAAAGGATGAATGAAAGTAGAATGATGAAGGATATTTATAGAACGAATGTGTGTGATTGGAAGGTTTAGCAAGCGTCGACATAGAAAATTTTCTGTAGATCCAATGTAGAAGGGTTAAATTTTAAGCACCTAAAACCGACGAGCTTGCATTAAAACAATTGATGGTTATCACTGAAACAAGAGAGGTGTGCAAAGATTGTATCATGCAGAGATTTGTTGTCCCTTCCTATCCTGGGATTTCCCAGGGTTGTGTTTAAAGACATATAAAACTAATATAAATGTGATGAAAATATTTGACGGGGCAAAAAAAAGGGCGCGCTATTCAAATAATTATTCTATGATTATATAGTGCAGCCTGCTTTGTCGTTTGTGTTTTCGGCGTGTGAGAAAACGTCAACTTGTACATAAACTTTGAAAATGGAATAAGCAAGTACATAGTTTTTTTATACCAATACGTTCCTGGATGTTGTACGCATTAGGTATAAATGATTTTTGTGATTGATATTACAGTTTTTTTTATCAAATACTTTTTTTTTTTTTTTGATTTTTTTAAGGACTGAATTACAATATTTAAGTGTGTCAATGGTTCTTTAGTTTATTTTTAATTCATGGTACTGAAGACGTGTGCGAATTACAATAATGGGACTAGTAATTGTTATGGCGCTATCATTGCTTATTCCGAAAAAACTAGTTCGTTTTTTGTCTGGGAATAAAGTGTTTAAACAAATTTATATTCAAATGACTTTTGTGTCCTTCTCCAAAATAAAAACTTACCCTCTCCCTTCCTATATCTCTTCCCAAAGATAAGGAAAATCGTGTGTTAGACATAAACGCATATGGTGTTAAAATTTTATACCAATGAGTACTTCGAAGTATTGTGGGAATCATCTTATAGAAAATAATTATATCTAATTATATCTTGTCAGTGACGCAAAAGAGATATGCAAAGATCGTACTATGTAAAAATCTATAGTCTCTGCCTCCTCTTGTGGGAATTAGGCGGGAGTTTAAATTATTATTATTATTATATCTAATCATAAAATATATAGGTAAATTGGAAATTATTACAGGGCAATGTCTGTTAGCACTAACTCGTTAATAGTTTTAAGGGTTTTCGGATTGAACTTGAATCTAAGTAAATTTATTAATATAAAATATGCATCCCTAAGCAAAAGAATCTTAGTTTTTATCATATTACTTCAAAAGCAAGACGATTATGCTTTAAGTAATTTCAAAGGGTCCCACCTTTTTAATCAATCTGACTTTCCCATTCAAAAAAACTACGGTTTTTTTTTTAATTTTTTTTCGATTCTGCTATCCTCCACGTGGACCACATTGCCTCAGAAAACTTTTTAGTAGATTGAATATAAAAAACAAACTATCCGGAGAAACATAAATACCGATGACAGCGCTCGCATTTGTATTTTATCAATTTGAAAATGAAAGTTAATTGTCTTTGGCAATACGCTAATGAAGGTTTTTGGCTTGAAATACTTTACATTTTCTCAGATTTTAATAAACAACTTAAAATTGGATAAGAATTGTTGTCAGCTTATCACAAATACGACGTTGTACAGTTCTTTTCCAATAGGATTTTCAGATGTCGAACGCATTCTTATCTCGCTACCTCGTCGACGCCCAATGCAATATTTTGTTATTAAAATGTCACTTCTCATTTTGGTTGCGCCGTGTATTGATTGTATTGACAGCAAATAGTTGATGTAAAATCGATTTATTTTAAGAATACTTGAAGGGCCCAAAATAAATGTTATTCAAATTTGGTCGAATTGTGTCTAGTCTAGTCCGTATGAATCGATCCAATACTATAACGTGTATTTAGTATACATACATTAAGAAATGAATTGTGTATTAATTTCGACTCTTATTAAGCCAAATAATTTAAAATAAACTCAGAACTTACAAGAAGGAGAATAGCATTGAAATGTGAAAGTTTCAAAGGATAAAAATAAAAGGCAACGTTATTCATTTATCGACTTCTTTTTTATTAACTTTTGCCAGTCGTTGAGCTGTTGCCGCAGTTCGGAGCCGTCCTCCGGGCGTTCGCTTTGCTCGCCGTCGATATTGAGGATCTGCTTGCGTTTTGAAACTCTTTGCATAAACATCTCGTCGACTAAAAATTGATTAAGAAAAAAGTTGTGATCAGCCATTTTTGGATTTCATAGGCTTTGATTATCTAGGCATTCTTTTAATCTCTGTCACAAAAATTACAGATATACCTACATAAAAATTTAGCAAGTAGCCCGAATTGGTTTATTATCAGCTATACAAAAAAATATTGTTTTGTTGCCCTGGATATTTTTGCGGTTTTTTATGTTTCGAAGTGCACAGATTACGAATATAATCATAAAAGTATTAAATGTGCTCTAATTTTTACGATTTTTGTGTATGTTTTATTTTAAACAATTAACGGCATGTTACTAATAAAAATATGTTTCCGGTCATAATTTAGTTTCTGCGCATTTTTTTCGCGCATACAACATCACGTGACGCCCACTCGTTCTGCGGAGTGAGAGATGTGATCTCTCACACCGCAGAACGAACGAGAGCTCAGTTATTTAACAAAATTGAAATACGCACCACGTGCATCTTAATAAATTTCCGTGTATAAATACTTTGTTTTATTTGCTGAATGTTGATTCGAATATATTTTTATTGTTATCGGTATGTCTTCAGAAACAATGACGTTGCCAAATTCACAAAAAAAAACGGTAGAATCTACAAATGGAAGTGAATATGAAGGTGAGACATCTGCTCCAAAGTTGTTTTTTCAAAATTAGCTCAGTCATTTAATGCGTGACCTAAATTTATCGAAACAAGGGTCGGAGCTGTTAGCCTCAGTACTGAAAGAAAAATGTTTATTGGCACCGGCGGTAACAATTACTGCTTGCAGAACGAGAGAAAGTGAGATATTACCATTTTTTAATGAAAATAAAGAACTTGTCTACTGTAATGATATCGCGAAGCTACTTCTAGACATGGGTTTAAAAGAATACAAATCTAATGGTTGGCAAATCTTCATTGATATCAGTAAAAGACGTTTAAAATGTGCTTTACTGCTCAATGGAAATAAATTTGCATCAATACCAATGTGGTAAAGCCAATGCAATAATAAGAAGCCCTTAGTTATCAGAGACAAAATCACACTTCCACAATTACATATCATGTTAGTTAAGATAAAACGATTCGTCAATACGTTGGACAAGGATGGACTAAACAAGAATGAATAAATACATTTGTATAAAGTATCCTAAGCTCAGTATGGAAAAGATAAAAGGCAGATTATTTGATGGTTCTTAAATTCGGCAACTGATGAAAAATGTAAATTTTGTCAAAGTTATGACTGTTCTCCGGAAAGAAAAGCATGGAAAGGTCTTGTATTGGTAGTACAAAATTTCCTAGATCACCATAAAGTACCAAATTAAAAAAAAATGTGCAAAACATGTTGTCAAGCTTCAAGTTTCTAGGAGCAAATATGAAGTTACCCTATCTCCGTCGTCACCTGGATAAATTTCCTGATTTAGGGAATTATAGGGAAAAACAGTGAGTGAGCTTCCATCAGGATCTAAAAGTTATGAAGGAAAGGTATCAGGGTAGATAGGATCGTCACATGACGGCAGACTTCTGCTGATCTTTAAAAAGAGTTTGTCCCCTCAAAAATTATAGAAAAAAAAATTATGAAAGGCGTTTCACTGAAATATTACATTTCACATTTTTCTTTCTATTTACTTCAATATATACTACTTTTACAAAAAAAAAAATGGAATACGATTATATAAGAACTTTATCATGGGTTGCTAATGAAAAGTGATTGAAGAAAACTAAAGATCGTTTTAAAACACCTATTCAATGTTACTCCACTTGACATAATTCGTAGATTTTCATTTTTTTTTTTCGTCAATATGGCGTTTGATTGTCGTCATATTGAATTTTAATTATTGTTATGACTTTTTTGATACTCCGAAGATTATGACGAATACGTTGACATAAAAATCACCAAAATTGGCCCACGTGTTTGGTTTCTATATAGAGCGCTGCAAAGGAACAAACACATTATTCCTTCTTTTCGTCACGCAGTCGGATAAAAAGACGCCGATTTTATAGACTCATAATAATTATTATGAGTACTAACGAGTCACAAAGTTCAATTATACACAACTTTTGGCCAATAAATTGGATTAATTATAAAACGTACCTAAAAGTCAAATTGTGACCTTTAATTTTGAAATAGTCTAATATTGTAAGCAAAGGTAGGATTATTAGTAAAGTTGAATATAATTGTCCATCGAGTTTAAATCGTGTCAAACATAAACTAGCTTTTTTTAATGGTTGACAAGCCATAAATATAAACTTTAAATGGAAAATACACTATTTTTCTTAGCTATTCTTCTGTGTTACTGAAAGTTTGATTAATGAATAGAAAATACTGGTACAAGCTATACCTTGATATAAGTCTTTAGTTTGTTTATCACGTCGGCCGTGCTCTCGGAGGCTTCGACGTCTCGTGGTGTGTTCGACAGGTTGTCGTTTATGTTAGTACAACTCAAGCAGTGGCCGCAGCCCGAGAACTCCCTGGGGTCATGGGTGCTGCCGTCGGCGGACGACACCGCGCTGCAGCTCCTATTCCTTGAAAGCTTCATCTTCGTCGACGTGTTCCTTATGGAGTGCACAAACCCATTAAGATAAAATTACGAAGGAAGTATTTAGATTAAATTAATTTTAATACAATTAAATATTTTATTCTTAACCGCAACGGGGAGAAACAATATATTTAAAATATGTGAAGGTGAGTATACAAAGCAATTTAAACAAATATATGATTGCATTTGTTAAAAACCCGGGTTTGGATGGAACTCTGACTTCCGTATATACGTCTCGTACTAACGTGGTAATTAAATAACAGTAACTCAACTCTAAGTTTAACTGTGCTCACGCACACGGGCGTACTTCGCTTACGAGCCGTCTAAGCAGGCCGTCCATGCGGCGGTCGGGGGTGCCACCGCTGCGCTTGCGCACTGTCGCGGACGTTGATTTTCGCATATTTATAGACTTTATTTGTGACAAATGTAATGTGTTGCACTTATCGCATAAAATTGAAGTGTCTGTCTATCATTAAAAATTTTTTTTTTTCAAACTCATAGCGTTATTTACAGATAACCAAATCCCAAACAAGCATTAACAATTTTTTGTTTGTTTATTTATTTATTTTGAGGTATTGTGTAATTAATGATTTCGTCGACATTTAAATATAATATGAAGTAACCTGATACCGGAACCGTTCAATCCCAGGGGCCTTTTTCATTATGATATTCCGGTACGGTATAATAGCCCTTGCCTTATAACTTTCTTTTAAAGAAACGTTTAAACTCAGCAAATGGCAAATTTTGAATTTCAGTTGGGTCTTATTACAAAAGCGCCCGTAAATGATTTATTAACTTTACTTAGACTGGTCTTATGAGCAGCAAGATCGTTCTTATGTCTAGTGTTAATGTTATGGATGTCGCTCCTTTTTTGGAACATTCTATATGTCTCTTGACATATACCAGGTTTTCGTGTATGTATTGTGATGCTAAAATTAGGACATTAATTTCCCTGAATTTTTCTCTGAGAGATGTCATAGGTCTCAGATCATAAACAGCACGAATAGCTCGCTTCTGCAGCACGAAAATTGTTAATATCGGCTGCGTGACCCCATAACAAAATTCCGTAGATCAAATCAAGAAATGGCGCTGTATCAAAATGATATCATGGTTTCATTTAATTCATTTTATCCTGCATCAAATGTTCACGATTTTATATTAGAATTATTCTTGGATTATTCTTAAAACTAATGTTATTAATAAGGGCCCAATTTTAAGCATCCGAAACCTACCAGCTTGCATGAAAAGATTGATGGATGTCAGTGAGGCAAGAGAGATATGCAAAGACCGTACCATATGAAAACTATAGTCTAGCTCTCGGGGAAATTGGCGTGGGTTTATATTATTATTATAATTTAATAAAT
Organism: Eumeta japonica; assembly: GCA_005406025.1. Lineage (NCBI taxonomy): Eukaryota > Metazoa > Arthropoda > Insecta > Lepidoptera > Psychidae > Eumeta > Eumeta japonica. Next base: position 168,710 of record BGZK01000131.1, read on the forward strand.
TTATTTTGGACTTTTGATTATATTATACACTAAAATTTAATAACACGGCGTTCCTCACATCTTTTAAGAGATGCAAATTTTGTTCTGTACGTAATTTGTAAAACGTTTAAAAACACACTTAATAAAATGGCATTGTTATATATATTTTTTTAATTAATTCCTATCTCGAACTGAGTGATAACCCCGCGTGTGTTGGGTGAATTCAAATAGTCCGAACGCGCTGACGTCACGATTTCACGACTGAGTTGAGATATCGCTTTGATACTACGGTTTTTAAGGTTTTTTACGGTTAACTAAGTTTTAATGAAACGGGCGTTACATCATTCCTTAAATGTTTGAAAAATTTAATCGACTATATTAAATACTTATTCGGATGGTAGATCTGAACCTATCGTACTAAAATTCATATGTCATGCCCACGTAAACAAGTGTGTACATAGTTGAGTAGGGTAGGTCAACAGTTGTAACAATTTTCCTTTGATAGCTCGCAGAACTGCTACTGTAGTTACAAATAATGATTAAAGCATTTGAGATGAAAGCTTGGTGATTATATACATCAGGTTCATTTGAACAGGTTAAACAGTTTGGCAGAAATTAGTGTTTAAATTGAGGGCATGCGACTGTTACTACCGATCCCATGACAGGGGCTAATCCTAACGCTCTAGAACAACACGACATTTGATCATTCTAATCAGTTTTATTACTCGAAATAACGAATTTTTACCCTTTACTAATATCAATTATTTAGTCACATTTTGAGCAGTCTTTTATAGCAAAATAAATTAACTTGAATATAATCGACGCTTTTGGTCTTCTGTGAATATTTTGTTATGAGCAATTTGCCCTGTGCTAGTATTTTCTATGTCATGGTTATTTCGATTGCTGCAACCTTTTCCCGTTTGTATTTAACGCCGTATTTTGCCGCTGCTCGCCTCAAAAACACCAAATTTTATTTTATCGTACGCATTCTTGCATAAAATTGTCAGTTTTGTTCCTTTAATTCTTTTTCACACGTTTCCTGGTCACCCTCAATGAAAAACACTTATAAAACTAAGGTACATATACCTCGTGTTGAAAATCAAACGGTCACAGGCATAAGTCACAATAACTTGTATGAAAATGGATCAGCTTGTAATAATCTTTAGACTATAATACTTACTTTTTAAATATTGAATTACGACAATTAGAATAAAAAACAAATTATATACCATAGAAATTTGTAAAAAATACTTTTGATGCACCAAACACAATAGGTGTTCCTGTAAGCGTATTTAGGGCGCAGAATGCACCCAGCGTTGGGAAACATCAAAACCAAAACCCTGCGTGTGTTGTACCCTTAAACCCTGTTAAACCCTTGTTTATACCCTGCCCTCAGCTACAGTAGTTTCGGCAATCTTTGCGTTGTCCCAGCCGCATCCTGTCTACCGATATACCCATAAAATGAAATTGTGGTTATCTAAAAAAATTGTCGACAGATTTTGTTATAAATAAAGTTGAAAATATTCATAAAGCTCTACTATTGTGACTTTTTTGTATATTTTAAAATACGATCTTGAAAAATCATTAACGCTGACATAAAATTAATGTTGTTGAAAGTTATTGTACCGCAAAAGTTTACTACTGCTAAAAAAAGGCACTCAAAATAAGAATTTTTCATGCATCCTAGATAATGAAGTGACCAAAACGAAAAAATTACTTTGAGCTTTGTAGTGAACAAAAGCAACGTTAATTTTTAAAATACTCACTAGAAAATTGTATTGCCGTACTTTTATACTTTTTTGTACAGTCATTAGAATTGATAAAAAGTAGTGGTTTATATAGGTTGTAACACAGGGACTGACAGACGGAAGGACACGACCAAACGATAACATTTCTGTTTTTCGGTTACGGAACTGTGGCATAGATATGAAACCTATTTTATTATTAGTATAACTGACGTAGGAAATTGAAGTGAATTTAAGTATTTCAATTATGCATTTAACATTTATCTAGAACGCATAGGAAAATAGTTGAATGATGTTATAGAGAGAGCCATGGGCGCGGGTCATACGATATTGCATTATTATACTAATTTCATTACTGATATTATTTACGTAATACAGAAAGTGAATAGAAAATATATCAAGATATGAAAAGTGTATTCTTATCGATCCTGGGCTACGAAACTCTATAGAAACGTAAAAGTGACGTTCACGGGTGTTGTATTGTTGTAACCTAACCTAACCCGACCAAAAATAAAAACTGGAATAATTTGATGAAGGTAAAAGCCATCATTATTATAGGTTGTCATTCACTTATTCAAGGGGCAGGTGTCGTAGCAGCGGTGCGGCGCGTTGGGCTGCGCCGGAGTCCTCGGGCCCGGCGACGGCGGGCTCGAGTTGCAGCAGCGATGCAGGCGCTGTTGCACCGCTGCCACGACGCGGTTGATTCGCTCCGTCGCGCAGCAGATGAGACACGCCAGCCGTGCCTGTACTTCGCCCTGCCTGAGCGCGTTCAATGATCAATGTTTTAGAAATGTTTGTACGCATTTAAAATTTTTTTGTCTGTGGTATTGATGAATGTACAGGTAGAATCTTAAAAACCTAAAGAATTATATTTTCGCTATTCGATAACTATGTAAAATATAAATATTACGCATCCGAACTTGCGTTTAGTTTAGAAGAAGGGATTGATCTTACGTATATAGGGTATTGGCAAGTTACAACCGCATATTTGAATAATAATAATACAACAACAAAAATAGGACAGGCTAACTTAAATAGTAGGAAAGGGTAAATAAATTCCAGCACTTTTTTGTGGTTCTTTAACCCTCATATCTGATCATTACGATGGAATTGATACTACGTATGAGTATTGAATAACGGTAGAATAAAATTACTATCGTGAAAAAAGAAGAATTTCTCATACCACCCTGTCAAATATGGTAGAGTGAAAAGTTGGCAGTGGTGAGTTCTCACGTAGTCCGCGTAGCACAGAGCCAAAAACCAGCATAGCGTTATGTGGATTTGCGGCTGCTGTTGGCGCAGGAACCTCGTCAGCGGATCCAACATCAGGACGTCAGCTTTGGGACCCAGCAATCCTGTTGCCGTCATTTCTAGAAGGGCGTTAGGGCTCTGCCAATAAAAATGTAGATTAATGATGTACATTTATATCGAAGCTAATGCTTATTTAAAGTTCACTTGAAAAATATTTTTTTTTTAATTATTCCCTACTGCTTAGAGTCTGGTCCAATCAAAAATTTTATTTTTATAGTTCTCATATTTATAAATGAACTACATTCCTTCCTAAAGACTTATTGTTGTAAAAACATAGCTAGAATAATTTACTTGTTATAAAAACCATAAAGTAGAATAATGTTAAAAATAGTTAAATTATTGCAATATTTAATTTTTGATGCTGAAAAATGCATTTTTTGGCATTGCACAAAGAAAATTGCATATTATTATTTGTAATGGGTTATGAATAAATTTTCTCTTGGAGGCATGCCCAATAGAACAAATCAAGTTTCATTTTAGGGTTCCAAGCCAAAATGGAAAAAAAACGGTACCCTTATAGTTTCGTCATGTCCGTCCGTCCGTCCGTATGTCAGGCATTTTATTCAAAAACTAGAAGACGTATATTGATGAAATTTAGTGTAGGTGTCTTGTATAAGCAGCTACTTATATTGGTAGTTAAATAACAAAAATAAATATTGCTAAGGGGCACTCCATACATGTAACAGAAACTGAAAAAAAATTTTTCGGCAAACATCAACGTGTAAATATTTCGACAGTTTTTTTAAAAACATTACGTTTTCAAGCAATTTTTCCAATTTTCTGATTACTTGTATAATTTCGGATATAATCGCTCAGAAATTAGTAAAAATTGTATCCCTGTCCCCCCCTTATATTCTAAACCGTATGTCCAAAAAATATGTAAAAATACCGAAGGTAATGCTTAATAATTACTTTCAACGAAAATTATTTTGAACATGATCGGATATACTGTTTTTGAGTTATTGTTGAAAAATTGTGCTACTCAACAAAAGGATGTAAGTACCATGAAGATACGCTCTTTTGCTGATGCACTTTAGTTTTCACTAGTTTAACAGTAATAGTCGATATACGAACCTGTTTCTCTAACTTATAGGCGACTAAAGTGCTTACAGTTATTCTGTGTGGGAAACATGGCAAAAATAAAACAACGTACATTTTTAATTTGTAATGCATTTCTTTGCAATAATGGCTTCGGAACTCTATAACGAGCATGGTCCTACATGCTCTTGGCCAGTTTTATTAAGTGATATTCCGTTTGTAAATTATAATGTTGTGGTAATTCAATTCCTTGTACAAAACGAATTCTATTACGATTTAAGCAACTAATATTGTTTTAATAACAATCGACACATATGAAACAAAAGCAAAATGGACATGTTTTTAATAGTATGCCCGTGAAGTCCTGGACATATTTTTACTACATAATTAGTAACACTTGAGCCATAAAAATATGTTACAAATTTTAACAAAAAAAAAAGACATATTGTAAAGAAAACCTTAGCTATACCGAAAAAAATATTTTTCGATCATATAAAATCGTAAAAATAAAAATCTGAAGTTACACTGCATAAAAATGAATTTGAATGGAGATTTTCAAAATTCCCTTCAAAGTATTATAATCTCGAAATCCGTAAGACTTTTACTAAAGTGGTCAGGATCGCACACCGCAATTAGTTACTAGTGGCCCAGGAGCGTCTGTCGTGGAAATTTAAGGGGAGGTTTATGCCCAGCAGTGGATTTTCAATGGCTGAAATAAAGTCCCTATTTCGCCGAGACAGGCTGAGTAAATGGTTACTCTTTTATGCAGAACATGTTCTGAATGTCGGTTAAAAGTTTCAAAGAAAAACTTGCTACGTTTAGTCCCTTGATTGAGAATTCCGGTGGCCCACTTCCTCTCCATCAGATATCCAACACCTTTTCAAGAGATCGGCAAGGCATTTGATGACTCCTATAGAGTTATTTGCCCCTTGAAAATGCTATGAAAAAAGGAAATTTAATTATTCTAGCCTAATTTGAAATTTGTTGTCGGATACAACTGTATTCTACTTACGACAAATCGGCTCTGCCTCGTTTGCATATGGAATTATTTCTCTCGCGAAACTATATGTCGAATTTATAGAAAAAATTATTAGAAATGCAGTGTGCTAAAATGATGGCTCAATGTTGGACATAGTATTAACTAATATACATTAAATTTTAGTAGACAGTTGCAATATACGAACATAGCAATTTTCCTGTATCAGTACGTTAATTTTGTATCACTATATACTTATCGGCAAGTGATAACTAAATACAAATTATAGTTATATACAGAAATAAAAATGAACTCTAACAGGTATTAAAGAAAAAGGGAATTTGAAATTAGCAGCGCTTATTTACGCAAGTCAATGAACTTGAACAGCTGGTGGTTTATTAAAGAGCATCGCTTTGGAAGCACAAGGTATCGAGTTTGATTATGACCACAGGATAATCATTGTAATCGACCAGCTCGCGCTGGACCAGCGTGGAGGGCTTAAGGTCTAAACTCTTCAAGCAGAAGTGGAAAATGTTGTAGGAGGGTGCGCCGCGACGTACCGGTGATCTTTAAACCGGACACAACAAGAAAATTAGTTTTTTGATCTCTCGACAACACGATTGTAGGTATGTTTTCTTAATGGCGCCGTGGCACAAGTCATCTGTCATAAAGCCTATGTTTTCGTATAGTATGTTCAGTAGCGACTCACGTTTGTGATGAAAGCTTCCAGGTAGTACTGTATGAAGAGCATGCAACACACCCACATGTGCACCATCAGAGCCAGCATGCCGAGCACCATGGTGACCTGTGCCGGCCGAGCCCATGTATTAGTACATTGGTCTAGGTTGTATATTCGATGTAGACATCGAGACATCATGCGTAATATTTAACCGACTTCAAAAAAAGGAAGAGGTTCTATGTTCGTCCGCTTGTATTTTTTTATGTAAGTTCAGCGATAACGTCGTCAATCGTGAACTGATTTAGAAAATTGTTTGAAAGGGTAGACTCTCGATGTGTTCTCATACTTATGAAACCAGGATTTGATGATCAGATCTCAGGAGAATCGAGGGATAGCTAAAGCTAAAGCAAGATAAAAGAAAATATGATCTTTATAAAACATGAATTAGAAACGTGAAGTATTGACTCAAAAGGATGTTTCCTTCTTCTAAGAACACACAACTGCGTCTGCTTTACTCTTAGCTGGAACCTACACCAAAAACAACTAATGATTTAAATAGGTTTTGACGGCAGTTTTTATCGTATTTTTATAAAATTTAGTTTTTGACTATAGAAACAATCGCAGGCTATAGAGCTTACTACACGCACGAACAAATCTGCTCTGAAGCCTTTTACAGACAGGCGCTATAATGTCTATTAACATATATCGCTAAATATGACATATGTGGCTAAAACAGAAAATAAATTTTTCTTTCGCGTAACTGGTGGACGTGACGGCTAATGCACGTTCTAGTAAGCTACTGTACTTTGAAACAGACTTTCAATTTTTGACATTTAGGGTTTATATTGATTCTAAATAATCAATAACAAAAAGAAAAATGACAGGCGTTTTCTGATGCAGAGCTAGATACTTTAATTTATACCACGATATATTAATATGTCACTCGATACCTGTAGGTCTACCAAAAAGTCCACATAAAACGGCGAGTAGACCGATGGAATCGTGATCGAAATATTATGTAGATAAATGAAAAAGGCCTCCACATACGTTCATATTTGGCGATGTTCTTAACGATGACGATGTTCTATACCTTTAATAATTTCATATAACTTTGTCGCATAATATGCTCATTGTTTTCGATTCTTAATAGGCTACCAAAAAATCCTAGTGACATATGAGCGATTCACAGAATCGTCATCGAGCGAATGATTTATCTCTAGGTGACAGATTGTCGATTGCGGGCGACCAAAAAGTCCACTTTGACGAAACCGCTAACGGCGATTCGAAATCGTCCTAGAATATATATCAATAATATGTTAGAGTTTTTTCATAATTTTCGGTTATCGAGGGATTTCTTTGAATCTCTATGTGTTCAATTGGTTACAGCACGCTGTACTTAAAGATTCTCAAAATGTAACAGCTCGACAGAAAGTAAGTGTTATTTAATTATTCAAATTGTCAAAATGTTACCTGACGTAATGCCCTTACCACTTCTAATTAATAACTAACATATTGACTCTATGAATGTCAATGCACCTATCTATAATGATAACTTAAAATCAATCGAACCGCCAATTTCTTGTAGGTTTTAGGGTAGCCCTGCTGTTGCTATATATTACAAAAAAAAATACACATCGCCGCTGGCGTGTGAAGTATACGTATTGCAGTATTTTAGGACGAGACGTATTATGTCTTGCTGTTAGGTACACCTGCACATTGTGACGTACAACTGCAAGGGCTTTTATTTTCTTCTATCGTTTACTACATGTACACCGGCATAGACCACGTCAGGAAACGCTCACGAGCAACGCGCGCTCGAGGGGCGCCAGCTGCGGCCGCGGCGGCGGCGTGTCGGCGAGCGCCGCCTCCAGCTCGTTGTAGATGCAGAGGGCGGCGGCGCTGGCGACCACCGCCGTCGGCCCCAGCCCCCACGGCTCGCCGTTGCAGCTCAGCCAACGCACCGCACATTTTAGCAGACATTCCGTCCACTCCTATTCCAAACGTAAACTATTTCAAACATATTACAGTGGTCTACTAAGTTATCTAAACCCCGACTCACTTAAAATAAATGCTTAAATCGAGGATTCTATTTATAATTAACATGAAAAAGACGCCGTGTCGTGCAGTCAAAGTATATTCTTACTTCACGAATCCGCTCTTTGATTTAGATCATGGGACGGATCAGCTTCAATATTATCAAGATAACAATTCGATAAAGGGGGGTGCATGAGCTTCTAATTTTTTGCCGTAACAGCTTTTGTGTTGTCATCAATTTCGTCACAGAGAATCGGATAGGTCCAGTTTGTTTCGGTATATAGTTTAAATTAATTTTATAATATTAGGATTTTAATAAGTTAAAGTCAAAGTTTGTTAAGTGCTCATCAGCGACGTAGCTCCCAACAAATCTATGAATGCATCGCATGCTTTTGGCAAATCGTCTGGCGCATTTACTTGGAATATATACTAATGTATTTTTTATGCTCTTTTCACCAAAATACAAGTGGAAATTATTTTTCAGTTCAGTTAAATAATTATTATAGATACGTTGCCATTTGATTTAGAACGTCGTTTTACATTATAAAAGTATGAAATGTCTTAAAGCATTAATTTTGTATTTTGTAACGGTGGGTTACATCAGAATCTTCCTATATTATCTACCAAATCAAATTGTTTACGTTTGCAAATTGCGAGTTTTTCTTATGGTACAACTTGGCATGAGGCTTCTTTTATGTACTTTTTCATTAATTAAAATCAATTTTAAAAAACCCGTATTCAAAATTTGTCTGCGATCCATCCGAGAGCTAAAGACTCACAGCGATGGTCCGTGCAGTGTTTCGGCTATCGGTCTTTGGATTTTTTCGTTCCGAAAAATTAAGTTATCTCCGAATAAAAGAACTAAGGGTCAAATTCAATAAAAACAGATGTGAAAACTGGATAGGCAAAATAATGTAAATCGGTTTCCATTGTAACTTATTTTGTTGTACATCCAAACTTATTCCTCGAGAATTTCAAATGAATTTTTCAATAAAATCACTAGCTTTTTCTGTAGAAATTATCGGGCTCTAAAAATCTCCCTCAAATAAATGCACATTAATAAATAAATATCATATTTATAAAAGTTAATTGAAAATCGACTTCCTTTTAGCCAAAACGTCTTATGGAGAAGGTACCTCCTTCAATATCAAGATTATACCATAATCATTCTCGAAAATGTAGTGAGTGGAACGGTATACAAAACATAAGCTATTTCAACATAAAAGTACACCTACAAATATACAAAAGTTTTAGTAAATCAATGCTTACGACACGATTGGCAGATTCAGAACTTATGGCAGTGATGCTGTGATTCATAGGGTTGATTCCGTTCGCCATGGAGCTTTCGATGGCGGCGGTGCCTTAATTTTTTGCATTTTCGCTTTAGCGCACCAGCATTTGTTAAAAATGGCCCGTTAATAAACCTATGCAATGATTTCAAATTACATTTCAAGGAATAATTATGACATTCGTTATGACATTTTATTATTTAAAAACATGGCGGCTTGGCCACCTAAATTTTTTTATGCATTTCTAAAATAGTCCACGTTGTTGTGAAAGATTATGCTTACGTAAATTGTCAAATAATGTTATGAAAAAATGCGGTGTGAATGAACCCGTTAAAAATCTTTTTCCATTTATGTCGATAGGTATGTATGAGGACTCTGCAATTTTATTAGATAAGTGCAAAACATATTCTTTTACCAGAGATTAAATAGGTTTCATTTTTTTGTACTGAAATATTATCAAAAAATGACTGAATAGACTAATTACAAGAAATATTTATCAAATATCAAAGGAATGAAAGGTTGATCGCCCCACTACCAATGTGGTAGCTAGATACTCACGTTTTATTAGTTAATATTGCGGAACCCGCTGAAGTCCTATAATTTATATGAAATCCGATTCATGAGCACTTTAGAAACTTTTCAGAAACTGGCGTCAGTTTCCGCAGCCAAGGATTTTGTTCTAAGAGTTTCTTATCTAAAGGATTTCTAACTTTACATATTCTCGCAGGCAACTATTTAGCTTTAATCACTGCTGAAAAATCTATTTGGACCATTCCTGTGGGTTCATTTTCAAAAATTCCCATCAAGTTAGTCTCTTTTTTTTCGGGGATACGTGTTATTTATTCAAACAAAGAAATTTAAAATCAATAAAAAATACAAAGAAGCAACATTTCGCTCGTTGCTCCGCCCGCATGGACTTACACTGTATTCCTTCATCTTTTATATCAAGCAATCTTGCAATTCCGATTTTGCTCTTGTTGTCAATTCAGTTCCAGTTTCATTGCCTTCTCTGATCCCTATTTCATTTTCACTTCCAGTCTCGGTCCTACTTTCAATTCCGACTTCATTGTCGATTTCTATCCCGATTCCCCAAAATGTATTCAATGTTTCAAATAATTTTTCTCCACCGACTGTAAATGTGTAAATTTAGCAATTTCACGATACGTACTTAATGAATTATGCGATATGATCAACAATGTCCTCTATTATTAAACGATTGCTAAATTGCTAAATAAACGGTTCTCGAAAACAAATAACAGTACATAATATAAACTACAGATGGCACTGAATAAATAAAATATATACGTGAATTATGCAATCGGATATTAACAAATGCCAATTTTCCCGAACGAAGTGACTTACATTCCTTCGACAAACTTTAAAGGGGTCGGACAAGCTCGGCTGCTCAGCTACTAATGACCAAATCGCGGCACGCGTGCTGTTTGCGGTCGAGCTTCTATAAGGTCTTTTCCGAGTTTAATTGACACTGATAGCTTTTTAACAGTTACCGCTTAATATCTTCAATACAATAATGCAGTCGTGATACACGCGCGTTGAGTTATAAATGTACGAACCTTTTTGAGCAACTTTGCGTCGTATATCTTCACAGCATAACGTCAGATTTTCATCAAAATGTCAAAAACTGCTTCGAGATAATGATTTTTTTAAATTAAAATAATGTCGAAATTCTTGTACATTTTTCAAAGTTATTAGAATTCCTGTATACAACTAAATTAGCAACTACTTACTTCTATGAATGAAACCAAATGAAACTAATACATATAAATCAATATTTTTAATATTGCATTGTATTTGAGTAGGATGAGCAATAGTGCGTAATCCTTGTATATCATGTTTGTGGTACAAAAATTGTATGCAATGTATATGTGACATATTTATTGTATTTTGAAAAGTATTAACAATAATAACAGATCGATTTGTTCGTTAGCTCTGAAAAGGCCTTTATGATGAAATAGGAATTTCGTTTGCTTCCAGTACTAAAATTTACACATCGATTTAACATTTACTGTACAATATTATTATAGTTCAACAGCTTTATAATAATCGATTCAGTCTTAGAATGTAAATGCTTCTCTGGATCAACTCGTCGCCGAGTCGTTACTCTTCATTTCGAAGTCCATATCGCTTATGCTATAGTCTTCATCGGGATTAGTAAAAACGTTGTCTAAATCCACGTATAATTTTTGTTGTGCTTTCAATTTGGCAACTAGTAGCTCGAAAGTTGGCCTCTTTGAGGGGTCGTCGTTCCAGCAGGTGACCATCAGCTCATAGAGTCTCTGCGAAGCCCTCGCTGGCTTGGGCAAGCGGCCGCCGCCCGACAGAAACGGCGGTACCTGATAGTTACTAAGCTCTGCGTAAGGGAATCCTCCTGAAAACAATGGTAATGAATTTATTTACTTGTTCAGGAAATTAACGGAGAACCTGAGTAAAATTTTGAAATTCGTTGTAAATATGAAATTTGAAAGAAGTTGGGTAGACAAAACATTATAACGAATAAAGTGTATTAGATAACGAGAGACATGAACTACTGATGGAGTTTATTTATCTGAGTGTTTTGCTTACAAAAGACAGCAAACGTGATAGAGATATTGAAAGGAGAGTGAATACAGTGAATTGGGCATTGTTTGTTATTATGGATAATGAAAATATGTTGCGGTAACACGTCTAATTATATGTAATAAGTACACCGCTTTTTAGATTTTATGTACGACAGTAAAAGTTAAGTGTGGCAGTCACGAAAGTAGAGGTAATACTGAGGAGATACCTAGTAGTATGTCCAAAGCATTTTTGAAAAGAAGATACACGTAGTAGATATTAAGAGAGCGGCGCGATTGGGAAGAAAATGTAATAAGTAGATTAAAAGGATTGGTATGAAATTGAAGTGGATTAACCTTTGGAAAGGACTAAAACTAGATTTGTAAAAAAAATCTACACAATGTATGTGTGATGAAAGGGTTGGCAAGGGTGCCCCGAAAAAACCTTAGGTATACAAAATAGGTTGTCTCTTAAAAAAGAACCAAATTTGAAGTATCTTAAAGCGACGGGCTTGCATAAAAGTATTGTGCAATTCCCAAGAGAAGTATGTCAAAATCTGGGATCTCTGCCTACCATTACGAAATATAAGCATAAGCGTATATTATGTCATGCCATAATTGTCAATTATACATCGCGTTATATAGAATTTCGAAAAAAATTAGACGATAAAATTTTAAACAAAGACGTATCTAGCTTTGTCTTTTGAAAAATTCTTTGCAAATATTTCAGTTAGGTATGCAGTAATAACTACGTAACTTTGAAAGGTAACGTCGATGTTTTTGACGTTGAATTTGAATTTGTACATATCAAAGACAATGGTTTTCTTAAAGCCTTCAAATCTATAAAAATGAAAAAACTGTTGGTCTTGATAGCGTCTCTATAAAAATACATAACTTAATAATATACTACATTGCTCCATGCTTAGTACTATTCTTAATGCTTGTATTGATAGCTGTGTGTTTCCAGATCTAATGAAGCAAAGTAAAATAATTCCGATGTTTAAATTCTGTAGTTTATTCTACCCTTCGAACTTTACACCAATATTAATAGTACTGACACTCAACAAACTTTTTGAATAACTGATCGTAAATCAATTATCGCGATATTTTTATAATAATAGTTCGATGAACGTTAATCTGTTTGGATTTATGAAGAGTCGCACAACAACTGAAGCTAATGTTGAGCTCATTCAGCAGATTTTTGGTGTCTGGGAGAAGTCACGAAACGAAATTGTTGTTTTCTGTGATTGATTCAAGGCATTTGATTGCATTCATCACAACACATTGGAAAACTGTTTCATTACGGCGTTAATAGTCGATCATTTGGACTTCTGGAGTCATATTTGAGTGACTGAATTCAGAGTGTTGGTATTGATGGTGAGAGGTCGTCGGAATCTGCAATTAATATGGGTGTGCCACAGGGTTCCGTTCTTGAACCATTTCCGTTTCTATCTAATATTAACGATCTACGATATCTTGTGAAAGACGAGCATGGGATTGTACTGTTTGCTGATGATACTTCCTTACTTTTTAAGGTGAACAGACAACAACCAGCTTTTGACGAAGTAAATAGTATTATCTGAGAAGTAGTCGATTGGTTTACTATAATATTAATAATCTTTTGCTCAATGACAAAAAAACTCATCAAACTTTCATTGACTAATACTAAATTGGTTGACGCAAACGTAGCGGTCAAGGACCAGTGCTCAACCATAACTTTAGCATAAGTATATGTTTAATTCTAACATCTAACAGATAGTGTTATATTTTGGATCAAAAATATGTAGATCTCTTCTAAAATTTTAAAAAGAAGACAAAATATTAAGAGATATGTGAAAATAATTTCTATGACTTTTCTTTGATCTGCCTTTGTTCCACCTCCTCATTTTGTGTATCAGTCATTCGTTCCTTCCTTTCATATGTTGGTAGTCTAATGGATTTCCCTACATTTCCACAACGTACGATTCTAATTCGTCTGTAGCTAATGGTGGCCCTTGACTTTTACTAGGTCATCAGTCCGTCCATTGTGAGGCACCCCACGCTGCGACATCCAGTTATTGGTCGTCACACGAGGACAGCGGTTCTTCTCCAGCGGTTATCGGTTTTACTAGATGTGGCCTGCCCATTGTAACGCCAACTTATGAGTCTTTGAGCTACGTCTGTTACTTTGATTCTTTCGCCGTTAAGCTTTGAAATATATCAGCCTGATGATGTCTCGTAGTTTCTTCAACACTATCCAGCCAATTTAAATGCTTCATATTGTCTCTTTATTTTTTTATCGAAATTGGATTCACCTAGTTGGACCATTTGTTCTAAGTAGACGGGTAAGAAGGAAACATACTTAAAAATAACAATTTCCTAAAGCATATACTCAATACATTGTCTTTGTATAGCTAAGATGCATTAAGATTAAATTTGTCACATGACTTATATATACATAAATTAGTTGAGCATCTCTAGACATAGTGTAATGTAAATTAAAATAATAGTAAACATGTATAACCCTACATAAAATATTTTTTTTTACTTTATATTAAAAAAAATATTATTACATACCTAAAGTAGCTATTTCCCACAAGAGCACTGCATAGGCCCAGACGTCGGTCGCGCTACTGTACTGCGAGTGCACGATGGCCTCGGGCGCCAGCCAGCGCAGCGGCACCGGCCGCGCCCGCGAGTGCACGTACACGCCGGAGCGCGACAGCCCGAAGTCCGCCACCTTGAGCACGCCCGCGCCGTCCACCAGGATGTTGCGCGCTGCCAGGTCTCTGAGGAGGAAGCAACAACGTATGTAAAACGAGAAGACGCGCACACATGCTCGATTTGACCACAGCGGAGCCGTCGCTCTGTGAGGAGTCGTATTGTACGCATTTTTTACCGCAGGCAGTAAGGGAAAGGTAATTAATACCTCGATGAATGAATAAAGGTAATGAGCAGTCGCTATGTGCGATTGTTGTTCAAAAAATCAGTTTTCGACTATAAATAAATGGATACGTAATAGCTAAACAAAAGGGTGACGCGTTGCAAATCTACGGCTTATAATTCAACAACCATAACTTGAAAATTAACACTTAGCTTGCTCTATATTTTTTAGTTATTTTTCCGTATATGGGTTTCATTTTTTGACTTTTTAACCGATTTCAAAAAGGGAGGAGGTTCTCAATTCGACTGTATTTTTTTTGTTTGTTACCCCAGAACTTTCAACTGGGTGAACCGATTTTGATGATTCTTTTTTTATTTGAAAGCTGGTGCTTCCCATGTGGACCCATTTTAATTTGATTCAGTTCTGACTATGGCATCCATGAGAAAATCATATAAATCTCAAATTTTCATTAAGTATGCGCATGACAAATGGACGAATAACTCAATATCACGCTAACCGATTTCGATGATTCTTTTTTTAATAGAAAGGATGTATTTCAAGGGTAGTTTGATGAGAGTTTGATTGGGTTTTGATTATGGGATCCATGACAAAGTAACGGAACTCTTTAATTCTTAGGAGCAAATTAACGATACTCGGCCTAATCTTTTTTAGGCTATCCGATTATATCTGAGTCACCTACCGTAACGTCGTTATCGTCAAGTAATTTTCGTAGTCAAATATGATGATCAATGGAACTCCTTAACGGCTTACGGTGAGGGTACGATCTATGAGCAGCACGTTTAGTAGGTCTACCCATATTCAGACAAATTTGTTAGTCTAATTCAGATTCACTAAAAATCAAAAAAATAAACGAAAATTTTTAAGAAAAAATCTATTGCTAGGTATAAGTCTAAGATATAAAGTCTATTGCTAAGTATATTGTAGTGTTTCATTGGTTGACACCGACTCCAAAAATAACAATAATTGTAACAACACTATATTATCATAATAATTTGATTGACTTTTAAATAGTCTAATATTTTTCATTTCATTTTACTTAGGAGAATTCTAAAACATATTTTAATTGTTGTTTATTATTCATAGGTACGTGTTGAGTTAACTTTGAAGTGGGTAGGTACCTACCTACCTTCTTGCTGGTAAACACATACATCGTACTTACTTATTGATGAGTAGAAAAAGTAAATTGATTATTAAGTTGTACGCAATCATATTTTTACTTTTAATGCTTATTAATTTGTATGCTATTTCGACGAATACTAAGAGAATATATTAATAAAACATTATGGAAAGATGACATGCAACCGATATTTATTACCTTAAATGTATTTTCTATTTTATTTTAAGATTCTTAAATGTGTTGTAGTGTAATATAATGAAAAAATAAGTATTATTATAAGACATTTAATTTTTTTTGAATAACCATAAGAATTATATATAATATTTTAGCACAAATATAAATATGTTTTCCATAGTTGATAAAAATTACTTATCATATTTTTTTTAAATAAACACCTAATTTAATTACATCACTTTTTTTATTCTTGTAATGATCGCGTAGGTCAATTAAGCAAGCAGTCAAACCTCTTTTTCCGGATCTCCTTATAGATCCGGACACGGCGCTCTATATTTTATCAATAAAATAACCTATGTCCATCTGTGTAAATGTATATCTTAATAAATAATAGTGAAAGTTCAAATTTGATTCAGTAGTTTCTGGATTGATCCTTTAAAAATAAATACAGAAACTAACACTTTTTCTCATATAATTAATATGATATGTGTATTCTTGAGTATATCGTAGTCTTAGGAATATGGACGATTAAAAAAATTTTGAATAAGTGTCATGCATTTCTGGATTTAGATATTGAACGTCTTCAGTGAGACGTAAGCTGCCCCCTTAGGTTTCCACCATTCTGGGCCATCTTTAACTGATGGTGGCCCGCGACAGGTCGTCCAGGTCTGCAATTCACTGAGCACCATGCTGTTCTAAGGAAAAGTTCAATGTGACCATTTGATAACCGTTTCTTCCAGGAGTTATCGGTTCTATGAGCGATGTGGCCCTCCCACTGCCCTTCAAATTATTGATTATGAGAGCTGTATTGATTGCTTTGGTTCTTTTGCGGATTTCCTCATTCCTAATTTTATCTCCCACAGAAACCCTCTCTATAACTCTTTCTATCGCACGCTGAGCGAATCTGAGTTTATTTACGAGAATGTGAAAGGAATCACGCCAGGCGTCAGTAAATTTTCACTAGTAACACGCAGACTTTGAGACGCCGCATCGTTTCCTAAACTATGTTTATCATTTCAAAAGCCGGATTGAATTCCTCATGTGTTCTTTCTATCGAAGTCGCATTTATCTGATCACATAGTTTCTTCAGAGTAGATGTATTTATTGACAGTTTTGATTGGAGAGTTCTCCACTGTCACTGGAGTGGGTTACAACATGGACATTACCCAGAATTTTCATTTTCTCTGTATTCATCTTCAGTTCTTTTTATTGAGAAAATCTAGTAAGATCTCGAACCTGGCGCCTAGGTCAAACAATGATTCTGTCATTATAACTAAATTGTTAGTGAACTGAAAGTGAGTGATGCATTAGCGATTGATGTTGAAGCCATATCTTTCCCAATTTAGAGCCAAAACCACGAAATCGTCTTACAATGCGATTCGATACATTGCAATTGCCTTGTCTTACACTTTTCTGAACTTAGTTCAGTTTTGCGCTTTAATTCTGACTACTTGGGCTGATGCAGTTGCATTGTTGTACCAACATTATCTCAGCACTTCGATATAGTATTAGCCGATGTTGCATCTTTGAGGAGAACATGGCACCATTTGGGTTTTGATAGAATCATAGGTTTCTCCTTAATCCACACACGCTAAACATACGGCCTATTATTTTGCTTATATGCGTTCAGTTCATTTTACGAACCATTTATTTTATATTCTTTTGCTCTGTTCATGTTGCGTTTTGGCTGTAACGTAAATAAACAGGCCACACAGCTCTCCCTTACATATTTTTATTCGAAATGGTAAAATTGCTTGTCTGTTGCGAACTTTAGACTATCTTTGTTTTACCTA
This sequence comes from Eumeta japonica, assembly GCA_005406025.1. Classification (NCBI taxonomy): domain Eukaryota; kingdom Metazoa; phylum Arthropoda; class Insecta; order Lepidoptera; family Psychidae; genus Eumeta; species Eumeta japonica. The sequence goes on from BGZK01000131.1 coordinate 186,284, forward strand.
TATTGTTGTTTCAGACGAGATTTCCTCTTGTAGTATTGAAAAATTAATCGTTAGATGTATATTTTGGGTCTATTGTGATTTTCAAATTCTTGATAATAAAATTTTATGTAATTAAAATAAATGTTATAAATATTGTAGGTCAAATACCTACATATATGTTACAAGTTTTGCCATATTCGTTACATTACATATTTAACGAGTCGATGATGCGACATCATATTTGTAAATATTTTCTGCATAATGCCTTATCTGTTTGTTTAGAAAAAGTACAGTCATTTCTTATTTCGACAAGCGTGAACGATAAAATGTTCCGACTACCGGGAGCGTTCTTAAATAATTTTACATCTCTAATAAAAGCATAAACACTTTCATGGCCCATATGGAACAATCGCTTGGACTGGAAGCCAGTTGGCCAGAAAGGCCAATACAATTTTTGCTCCATTGAAAATTAACATTATTTTTTATATTTGACCAAAATGAGCAAATCGCTCATAGGATTTATTTAACCTCTTCCTCTGAGATACTTTTCAGGACCGGCTCGGGTATTGACAGGCCGCGGCGCGGCGGGGGCGCGGCGGGGGGCGCGGCGCGCGCATCGCGTAGCTAAGCAACGGTTGCTTAGCGATTAGGGGTCGAAAGCGTTGATTAGTTGTTTACTTGATATTAATGATGGTATAAGCTTACAGTATCATATTACGAGCTTGCCGACTGCGGGCTGGTACGTCAAGTATGAACGTCATATGAAACCTTTGTAGTATTTTATATGAAATAACTAAGTATTGATATGAACTCAATGGTTATTTCAATTGATGAAACTTTAAATTATGACTTTAGCATAATGATTTACGTTATTGGCTATGCCTTAAAAATATAAAAATGTAAAACAAAAAATATCGAACACGATGAGTTGTACGTATCAGTGAAAGAAAATTTATATTTATAATATTTTGTAGTTTTTTTTTTTAATTGCAAATGAGCATGCGGATACCAAGTAGTAGATGATCACCGCCGCCCACGTACACCCGCAACGCCAGGAAAGTCACAAGTGCGTTGCCAGTTTTTAGGAATAGGCTGCTTTTTTTTTTTAAACCCCTTATCGTACTTGATTGTGAATACCGTTATCATTCTACAGTTTTCCGGCACATGGCAGAAAATTTTCAAAAATTTAATTGACAGTAAAACAATACGTATTAATGACGTCCGTACCGTATTAAAATCCACATATGAACCGGTAGTTAAGTCTTTCTTGTTGACACTTTAGAATAGTGTCAACAGGAAAGAATATAATTCAATAATTTCGTTGAAATTACTTATAAAGTTTTATGCTTGGGATTTTTTCCAATTTAAAAAGTTAGTTAGTCAAAAGTTAGAGTTTTGGGTGCTAATTAACGGCAAAACATACTGTTCATAAAAATATTCAATTAGGACTTTTAATGTATTTTTAAATACCGACCTATTAAGTTAATATATTCTTAAAACGACTGCTGTACAAAGGAAGTACTCCTACTACTATTCAGATTTTATATACGAAAAAGTACTATGACGAAAGAATATAAATTGATATTTTCTGTAATATCTTTACAAAATTGTTTTGTGGTTTACATAATACATCTGTTTGTATAATTCTATCAAAATCGTTGAAAAAATGGAGTAAGTATAAGGCTGTATCATACTAATAAAAGGATAGACGGTGAGGACAAAACTACATGGTAATTATTTTGTATTTACTTACAAAATTCTACTCACAAATAGATACAAACATAGGTATTTATGAAAAGTACATGTTTATTTTAGATGTAAGACGGCGCTTTTATTTATTGAATTAATTCTTTTTTTATTTCTTTCATACTATAATAAAAACAATGATGCCAAAAAATGTAGGCATTCATATAACAAATAACCAACACCATGAAGTTAGCTATTAAAGACAAATTAAGTGTATTGTATACTGGCTTCTAAACCCACGATTAATACAAATTAGTATTGTAGCATACACGAAGCAGGTACAGAAGATCCGTGCTGTGTTTGTCTTCGTAAATGAATTGGATATATAGTCGGTATAAGATTTGTTACAATTTTACTTTAACGCACATAAATTATTTTATTTATTTTGCTGAGAAAAATCTGTCCACAATACAAATATGTATTTGTTTGGACTATATTTTTTTGTAAATTATTTACATTATTACTTACAAGCAATAGTTGGTTTAATTCTTAGATTTATTTTAAAAATAACTGTTAGAAACTGAAACTATTAGGAACTTTTATATAAATCTTATACTGCATTTTCATCAAATTCACATATATATTATCACATTATCTATGTGATGCGTTCTGAAGGTGACTCCAGGACTTCAAACGTCTGTGGTAATATTTATTGTATGCAGTACGAATATCACAGTCGCAAACAGCTGTTTGCTGGTTAAATTCGGAGTGGAGTCACTGTGCGTGACTTAAGCAATTATGTATTACTCAAGTTGTCTGTCGCCATGACGAAGTGCTTACAACTTATCTAATTCAGTTCATATATACTATGGTACTGTATTAGTGATAAGTAGGATCAAGTGTCAACCACAGATTGTCCTTAAACTCTTTTCTTAAATCCGTTTTGCCGAACATACTACAGTTATCAATGTAGTCATGAAAGATGTCATTGTTTGTGATCGGTGGTTGTGGAAAAAATATTTAATGTTGATTTAACGTTAAATAATTATAATTATTTGACGTCGATCTCGACCGCTCCCATTCTATCTTCTAGCCCTTTTACCAATAAGTGACACGGAGAAACTCCCACTCGTTTTGGTTCCCAGTAGCATTTGTGTCTTTCCTCATGAGATATCGAGTTAAGATGTATAGTGTCACAAGAGATAATGCGGTGTTTTGGAAATCGGGTGATATGTTAAATCGTGAAAGTGTACCTTAAACAAAACAAAACAAACAAAATATTTTTTTTGCTATTATATTAGTATGGATTAATGTTTGCCATTTTTATATTTATATTAGTATGGATTAATGTTTGCAAAATTAATTAATGCGATAAAAATATCAATCTCGATTTATGAATTATAGATCGTTTTCGACCTTGAATCTAATTTATTTTTACGTATCTAAGCTTTGATCCGGCTCGGGCAATATCAAGACGTCGTGTCAAACCCGACTGCGAACTTTAAAAGAGGGGATCCAGAAGTGGCGACCTCCCGGCGCGCGGACGGCATCAAAGACGTCTAGCATCTCATTAATTAATACGTCTAATTTCCAAAGTAACTTTCAAGTTTTCCGAGAGGTGTACACGAACGAGCTGCCGTAGCGCCTGAATGATTGATTTGACTTATTTCCAAAATATTTTTCTTACTCACTATTAGGTAAATACAAGGGAAGGGCGGCGTCGGTGGATATCGAGTTGTGTGAGCGAAGTCCAAAATAAATAATAATAATAATAATGTCTTCGGACATATATACACAGCACCGTCTGGTCCCAAACTAAGCAACGAGGCTTGTATTATGGGTACCAGACAGTTGATATACTTACATACATACTTTTTTTTTTGTAAATATATACGTATAATGCATAGAAACACCCAGACTCAAGCCAAACATTGATTTTTAATCAAATAAATAAATGTTTGTCTTGTGCGGGAATCGAACCCACGACCGCAGTGCGACAGGTAGGGTTACTACCACTGCGCCAATCAGGCAGTTTAATAGTCAAATAGGACTAGGCTCGACCTGAGATTGCAGTAAGCTTGTAGCGTTTATTTGGATCGATGTATAGGTGTAGGTGTCCTTTATGTTTTTATTTACACATTTGTATTTATCAAGATCATTTTTTACAATAAATAGTGATGCATGCCCGTCTTCAGCATATAAGCCGTTTCCCTGCAAAATTTATTAGAATTGGGCCAGTAGGGTTAGTCGTGAGAACATAAGAACGTATACATACTCTTTATTCCTTTCAACTTCTGCCCACGACTCGGCCGCTTGAACAAGTTTATATCGGTAGTAGCTATCGCGTGACGACTGGTAGCGTGCGCACTTACCGATTGTAATGTGCCCCGGCCCCAGCCTCGAATGTCATTTTATTGTCGTCCTGTTTCTAAAAAAACTATATTATAGTAGTTCTTGGTGGCTTCTGCGGACTCCTAAATCGACCTTGGGACCACAAATCATTTTAAACGCTTTCTACGCTAATAAGAACAACTATATCCATAGTAAATTCTATTAAAATCTTTAAGTTTTAAGGTTATTTAGTAATTGTGATGAAACCTTAATAAAAAAGTCTTAATAATTTTTACTGTTAATAAAAACCAACTGTGTAAAGCATAAAACTAAAAAATAGTTATCGAAGTCCAATTAGTAGTTTTTTTCAGGATATGTATCAACGAATTTACCTGTAAATAATTTTTATTTAAATAGATCTACTTAAAAAGAGGAAACCGAGATATGTTCTTTTTGCGTGTCAGTTTCCACGAAAAAGAAAATAAATCATGAATTAGGGAACTTCAACGATATTTGTATTTTGTAGGGTGAGCAAGAATTATAGATAGAAATGATTTCTACAGAGTTTGAAATAAAACTTAAAGATATAATCTGATCCCTTTCGACGCAAAAAACTCGATGCTTAAACGAAAGTGAGGAAAAACCGAAAAGGGAATCCGCAATATATTTAGAATTTTCATAATACTTTTTTGAAGCACAATCTCAACGAGACGATGCTTTTAACTCATGCTCAAATAGATTTAACAAACAAACAGACAAATTACAAATTCATTCATCACCATCATTAAAATATGGACAATATTTGAGAGGATACAAAACGCGATCGCTCGTAAAAGGGTTCCGTTTCTCCTTCTAAATCCCGAATGCCTCGAAATTATCCGGACAAGTATCTTCTATTTGTCAACCCTCTTTTGCAGACGGCGTAGACGTTGTTCACAGAAAAAAAAATCCATTGGCGTAGAGTAAGCCGAGGCGGAGGGCGCGACCACGGCCGGCGCCAGCCTATACAAAGGGCCGGGGCCTGCCCGAGGCCCGGGGAAGCCTGTTGCCGGGCGCTTTTTCCAGAAATTTTCGCTCGTTTCCCGGTACACGGGCTCTCCCCCTCGGCCTTCGCCCCCCTCACCCTCGCGCCCCCACCCCTCTGGGTTAGTGTCCCACGGAAAGTATACTGGTTCTCCGAATACTTAGGGTTAATTAAATATACAGTATCTTAAGGTTCCCTTGTCAAAAGCAAAAAGAAAAACCTTACGTTTTCATGATGTACATTTGCACGCCACAGTCTTACAGTGTTCAATGTTTTGATCGACTCAGATGCCCATGTGCAGGGAAAAGTTTTGTGTGAATGGCCATACAATTTATTAAATTTAATTACAAGTACACAAATTTTGCTATAGCTCATTTGCTTAATCATTTTTATATACTGTTATATTTTGTTATAGCAGTATATAAAAATGATTAAGCAAATTTGTTCTTGCACATTCCTGTATTCGAAAAGACATTCTCACAGAATTTTATAAAAAAAATTCAACAACAATTACTTCGAAAAAATTTGTCTACAAGTTTTTTAAATATATACAACTTTCACTCTTCATTTTCAAAAATACAGTGCCCGTATTGATGAATTTCGGTATAATAACTATAAACCATTTAAACATATAATATGTTTCTGGCGTAGTCATGATAGACAATATGTTTAAAATTTTTGAGAGTAATGTGATACCCGTTTAATTTAATCTTAGTACAAATCCCAAGCGACTGGTTCCGTCCCTTTTCGTACGATACCAGATTTTTATTCTATTCATGTACTTCGAATCCTTTTTCTTAATAGTAACAAGAATTTAATGACGGATTCTTATTAAGTATTACAACTTTGAAAAAAAATAGTAAATCAATAATAACGGTATTAGATATAATGGATTTTGCGATAGGTACGAGTTTTTAAATGTACTTTAGTCACTTAAGATAATTTTTGATTACGATTAGTCCTCGAGAAAAAAGGTCAAGGTCAACAGAGGACGGGACGAAGGCTCCATATTAGACTTTATTAAAATAAAACTATTCATTTCATTTCAACTGTTTTTATCGGCTGCTATTAAAGTACCTATAGGTTTGTGTTTAGTTAAAATTCGTTTGATCAAACAGTAAAATGCTAATTGATTGGAGAAATTAATATTGGTGTGGTCGCCGCGAAACATGAATTTGATATTTAGGTTTCACTAATAGCTTAACTGAGGTTTTACAGAGCAATAGTTTTGTCTGGGAATGATTGTCTTTAATTTGAACGTATTTAATAATCCTTATAAGGATTTTATTATTTAAATGGTTGAAACAGTTAAAAACTTTTTAATCGAAACTAAAATTAATATCGAAACTAAATGTTACATTCATTAATAAATTTTGTAACGCATGCCTAACGTTAGGTACCCTTATACAGCGTAATGTATTTACGGCGGGTCGCATCAAAAGAAGAAACACAATTCGTGATCATTCACCGTAAGATTTGACAGATTTTCCATATATTTCCTGCCAAAGCCCATCTTTAGCGTTTATATCTTTTGATGCATATCACCAATGTAAATGTTCGTGATTGTTTCGTCGTATACAAATATACAATAAAGATAAACAATATTTGAAATTATAATTCACTGCTAATAAGATATACCTTTAAACTCCTTTAAATTTTTAAAGATGTATTTTTTTAAGGGTTGCCAAAGAATTATATTGAGTTTTGTTTATAATCGAGTGTAAGGACGTCATCAGTCTGTAGGCAAATCTGACGTAAAAATTTGGCCGAGTGTAAGTAACATTCGCGTTGGGACCAACGCATGTGTGTTTTACCGTTTTTGTGATAAAACAAAATATGCTATAATGTTACATGCATGCATGTGTGTGTGTGTGCGCGTGCGTGCGTGCGTGCTGGGTGCTTTGCGATACAAAATCCTAAAAACGTGGGGTGTGTCTATCAGTAATCCTGGTACGTGAGCAGTCACTGAGGTTACGTCGTCGTTACCGGGTTGCCAGGTACCAATAGCACTTTTGAATAATACTTAATATTTCCTTATCTTAGGGTTACCTTAACAAAATTGCAGATGCATTGGACTCCTTGATGTATTATCGCAGTGAGCGTAAGTTATAACATCGAATGTGTTATGATATTAGAAAAGTACCGTTAAAATAGTAAAATATAGGTATTCAAGTAAATTATATTTTTGAGACAGTATTTCGAATGACATCGTAAGTATTTTGTGTTAATTTTAAATGTGTTGAAAAACTAAAATCTTTTACAATATAGAAATAGCAGCAACTGTCTTGCGTTATCTTGTTAGCGTTTTTTAACAAAAGGTGATATAATGTATTAAAATATAGACATAGCTTATTAAGTTTAATTAGAAACGGCTTACATAAAAGCCATGTTGTTAACTAAACTTCACTTTCAGCGGTCAATCCTTATAACGAAATGTGTAAGTTAACAAATTAACAAACTCTTTACGATTTCAAAATATTCAATAAATATTTCTATGGATAAATTTTGAAATCGCTTATCCATTTAAATGGATGATATCTATTTCAAAATTGTCAGCGCCAACTAAACGCCGGTGGGGGAAGTGTTTATTTGGCCATGATTCCGATACCACTGAAAAAGGGATACAAAACTATTTTATCACTATTAAATAAACTTTGTACACTGTTTTTTTACACTGTCAAGGTATAAATAGACTACGGATAGATCAAGCAATGTACACGAATGTTCTCGAGGAAAACTTGTTGAAACTTACATAACAATATACATACATTATTATGTGAATAGTATTTTATTGTAATTTCACATTGATTTTAGATTTACCGATGATAAAAAATACCTTCTCGGGTCACACTCTTGATACTTGATTTGTATACGCGTTACAATCGCGGAGGACGGCATTTTAAACTTTATTCTGCGGAGCTCCCATCGTTGCAAACTCCTACCGAGTACAGCGCGCGTTCCGAGTTCATTCCGTCGTTTGCTCACATATCGGGCACGCTCGTCCCGACCACTTGATATTTCTATTCTCTCTTTATGTTCTATATTTCTTGCTCCCAAATTTCTGGCCTTTAAATTTTTTTGTTGATCTTAGGAAACAAGAAACGATGTTATATAATACTAGCTGTCACGCCCGCTTCGCTGCGTAATTTTTATTTATAAATAAAATGGCGAAGGATTTACGGAATTCGAAAAATGAGAAGCCTAGAACCATCTACAAATCATCCCGCATCGAATGGTCCCAGTCCCATGTCTATACGTTTAGTAGTTTTTACGTGATTGGCGAACAAACACAACCTATTTTCATTATATATGTATAGATAATCGTATGGCGCTGAATCAGGGGAATATAGTGGATACAAGGGCATGCGGAGAGATTTCAGACCGGATATGCACGGCTAAAAACCTTCCCGGTTTTACCATTATTCCGATCGGTGGCCCACAGACGGTGGTTATCTACCCTGCTCGACCCTCACTGTATGACAGACACTTCTGAACGATTCATACAATAGAAAGAAAGGTTTTCACAAGCAAGAATGTTAAAACTTCAAGTGTACATCGTACATCGGCACCAATCTACTGTGTATATGTATAATGTATATGTAATGGTTGTGTCGCTGCTGATCCGATACACGGTTCCCGCTCGATCTCTACATATACAATTCTTCGGTTCTCTCGGATCAATTTTTCAACTGCTTGAAGATTTTCTTGAGTGATTGCGGTTGGCGGTCGACCCGTCCCCACTTCATCTTCAAGCTTCTCCGTCCTCTTTTAAACTCAGCAAACCGACTAATAGTTATAGTTAGCGAATAAGCAGACTCATTCCGAGTAGTAACCAAAAGATCAAAACCCTTGGGTTTCAAGTCTTATTCGCGATCATAATAAATCACATCGACTGACTTCCATTGTTGCAAGCGAATTCCCCCCGGATTCAAACAAAAGTAAGCGTTTTATAGAAAAAAATATTAGGATTCAAATATGTTCCATTTTTAAAATTTTAGCTAAATAACCAGTATTTACGACGGGGTGTAACTTGCCAGTATCAAATTATTGAGTAAAGAGTGTCTAATTAATTTTGACGTGCCCCTCGTATGAAGCGTGGATCCATAGCTGAAACTGCTAATTGGATATTGTTATCGCTTGAATATGATGGCCGCGTACTAAATGAAAATAGCTTTTGGCTATGAAAATAGTTGTATGTTGTGTTACAAATTTGTAACATAATTACACTTGATTGTTAGGGTTCCGTACCCAAAGGGTAAAACGGGACTCTATTACTAAGACTCCACTATCCGTCTGTCTGTCACCAGGCTGTATCTTATGAACTGTTATAGCGAGAAATTTTCACAGGTGATGTATTTCTGTTGCCGCTATAACAACAAATACTAAAAACAGATTATAATAAATATTTAAGTGGGGCTCCCATACAACAAATGTGATTTTTTTTTATGCTCGATATTAATAACGGCAACAGGTAGACACTTGAAATATTCACATAATATTTAGTTGTATCTTAACTTAAAAAAATTAATGAAATCAAAATAAAATAAATTAAGACGGCTCCCATACAACAAACGTGATATTTTTACTGTTTTTTCTCGATTTAGATAAAGACAACAGGTTGAAACTTGAAATATTTACAGAATATTTAGATTTATAATCACGTTAAAATAAACACCTACTTTCTTCAAATAAAAATAAATAAACTAAAAAATAAATTTTTTTCTAATGTTATAAAGATAATGGTACGGAATCCTTCGTGCGCGAGTCCGACTCGCTCTTGACCGATTTTTTACATTTATGATGTGATACAAGCTGTTAGACCTTGTATATATGTAAAGTGTGCGTTGGTTCATGGGAGAAATTATATAAACAATATTTAGTATTTTTAAATAATATACATTTTTTTTAAGTATGACAACAATCGAAACTGGAGCTGTGTTGCCAATATTCAACTTATTAATAAATTCCAGTTTCGTGGCACGTAGCGATATTGCTTAAAACGATTTTCCTTGTTTTTCGGATTGGTATTCCTTTTTACGTTGGAATCTGTAATAACATAACTTGATGAATAGGCAATCAGTTACGGCGGCCCTTTGTTAAGTTCATGAATATATTATGGATGTGTGTGGTTGTTGTGATTTTGCGACTTCTTTGTATTCCATCATAACCAATTCGTCGGTTACCGAGCCAGAATTTTGAGTTCGATGCTCATTCAGTTCAATACATAATCGCAAATTTTTAATCGATCGTTTAAAAGTTAATAAGAAGGTAACGTGTTTGATGCCAGTGCAAATATGTGGGTATCTATCCACTATCCACGTAAATGCACAGAGTGATTCAGATAACTTAGAAACATATAAGTTGAAGTCACAAAGTATTTGACGTCATCTGATGTGTAAAAATTAATGTCTGTGTGTACGTTTCTCACGCGTTCGTGCATCGTTCAGCCGATCGGATTGAAACTTTGGTGATACAGAGGACCGGAATTAGTAGAAGTGCCGTGATAGGAATTGAAAGTGAATCTGTAATTGGGATAGACAGTGAGATCGACCGCAAGTATTCATTGTATGACCACGCAAACGTAACCACAAGCATGTCCTGTACGGGTACGCCGCCTAGCGGAAAGGGCGCAGCGGCGTCTGCTGGGCCAGCTAGTTACAATCATTTTTTCATTATATATTTAAAACTAGTGAGAAAGTGGTATGTTGGCGTATATTTCACAGGGTAGTATTACATATCCAGTTCAGTATTTTCGAAAGTCAATAAAGGATAGAAGTACTACCTCGATATATAAAACAAATAAGTGTTTCCTATGCTTTATCAAATTATATCTTAATTTTTACTTAAATGCATAGGTTTGCGTTTGCGTTTTCGATTGTAAAGAGGATAGTTGAATTGCCGCTCCATTATTCAACGAACAAACACTTTTGGGTCGTACACTTGGTTTACTGGACCTGAGTAGGTATAGCACGGGCGCACACCTGATATGTGAAAGCGATTGATGGTATTCTAAAACAGGAAGCTTCTACGCACTCACCTATGGGTGATTTGTAGTTTTTCGAGATGGCTCATCCCCAGCGCCACCTGCAGCGCGTACTCCCGCATGGTGGCCCCGTCCAGCCGCAGCGCCGGCTCGGCCACGTAGTGGTCGTGGGCGCCGTGGTCGTGGGCGCCGTGGTCGGTCAGGTCGCAAACTTTGCATTCTAAGGTTGGATCCGAATCACTAAACGTCGTGTATTCGGCTGAAAACAAAATTATTTGTTGTGAAAATAAATACTCCCCTCTCAAAACAATAATTTCTAATAATCTTGTGGTCTATTTATGACTAAAAAATATTTATTGATTGAGGTGTTACAGCGATTCACCGTAACGGAACAGTAAATATTATAGTCGAGCTTATTGTGACTACCTGAACATAAAAAGGAAACATAATGCTTTGTTTGTTTATTACATTTTTGGAACGCACGCAGTTATATTCGTTGTGTGTGTGTGTTTGTGTTTACAAGCCTTCATCTATATACACGGGCATATTACTACAGTGTGCAATATCACTATCAAGGCGATTTTTCGAGACACTTCAATAAAATTGAATCTCAAACATTTGTGTGTACTTATTGTTACCACAACTAATAATTACTAAGATATAATGTATTGGTTAAGTTTACAATTACTTTGTATTTACAACGATTGATAATTTAATCTCCATTTTCATAATTTTATAAATGAAAAATTTATTATTATTTCGTTTTTATTTTTTTTTATATTTCACTTAATTACTCTCAAAGATTCTCAATTTATTTCCTTGTGTCTGTTATTTAATACATAATTCACAAATAGCAAAAGGAACTTCTTTCGAACAGGTGTCCCACGACATTTCTTGTTTTCATTTTGTGAATGCTGAATTGTTTTATGGTTCCGAAGCCAAAATAGCTAAACCCTTAGAATTTCGTCATGTCCGTCCGTCTGTATGTCACGTGCATTATACTCAAAAACTACAAGTTGTATATCGATGAATTTTTGAGTATAGGTGTATTGTATAAGCCGCTACTTAGTTTCGTAGTTAAATAACAAACATACATATTTCTAGGGGAGAACACCATGAATTGTGTTGAATGTTTCAGATTTTTTCTGAAAAAAATTTTTTTCAGTAAATATCAACGTGTGGCACATATTTCGACAGTTATTTTAAGGTTTTTTGGCCACTTTTTTTATTAAGTGAATATTTTAGAAGTAATAGCTCTGAAAGTATGATAAATTGTTTTTTAAACAGTTTGACTTTACTTCTTAAACCGTATGTTCAAAAATAAATGAAACAATTTGTAAAGATAACGCTTACTTTCAACGACAATTATTTTGTATATGATCGGATATATCGTTTTAATGTTATTTCCGAAAAACTGTACTAAATAAAAGAGTGTAAGTGCCATGAAGGTACGTTTTTTTGCTGATGCACTTTTTCGCGTCGTTTTATAAATTTCTAAATGTGTTTAACGCACTTAAAATTACGGGCCTAAAGTGCTTGTAACGGCGTATTTTTTTCATCCGTAGTGCATTTTCTTGTAGTAACGGCTACGGAACCCTACCCTTCACAAACCCTACACTACAACAGAGCACGGTCCGACATGCTCGTGGCCGGTACTTATTATTGACATGAAAGTCATTCGAAATTCCGAGAGAGGCGCAAAAGTTGTTTTACGAAAAATTTACGAAGACCACATTCTGAACTAGAAAAGAGAATTTGTGGATTCTCTAAACGACATTGAAATCGTCGGGTAAAATTAACTTTCCTCAGATAATAAGGTTCGAGTCGCCGGTTGAATTTCATGGAATACGTCGAGAGAGCAATGCGGTGGTTTTAATTTAACGTTAATCACCATAATAAAGTTACTACTCGATGCCAACGATTTCGAAGACGGAAAATAAAACGATGTAAATAATTTTACACGTTTCCAAGAATCCTCAGCACTTGGTGAAGATCTTCAGAAACGAGGAATGTTTTATACGTCTTTTTGTTAATGAACGGTGATTAATTCATTTAGGCCTATGTGATGGATGGAATTAGACGTGATCTTCAAACAGGAGTCAACTAATTGACGTAATCTCCATTTTTTAATAAAATGGATATAGTTAATGAGAATCATATTTAAATAACGATAAAGTACGGAATTTGGGGTGAGTATTAGTCGATGTGTTAGACATGAAAGAAGTTATAACAAATACAATTAACAACAATAACTATAAACAATTTAAAACCTTATAATTAAAAAATGAGTTTCTTGAGGAAAAAAGCAAAAGTATACTTATACAATAAACATATGAGAGAGATATATTAGACGCAAAACTCCGTATTATTTGAAGTTGAAAAACTACAAAAATCCTATCACGAACTGGAAGACAAAATAACAAAAATTGTAAATACTCATTTTAGCGTTCAATAAATTAACAGCAACATCAAAATTATCCAAAGAGTAGAAAGAAAAAGCAAGAAAGCTAGACAATATCATTCAGTACACTTGTTTTAAAAATAAAAATTATGAAAAATTAACAATGTTTACAGAACAGACCTTACTATGTAAAGAAATATTATCTTTAAGATGTATTAATTAAACGCAAGGACTAAAATTCCAAGAAAAATGAAAACAAGAAAAAATGTTGTACATCTATTCTCTAAATATGAGAACTTTATTTTGGCTGAAAAATTCCTTGAACTAAAGGCACCTCTACAACAAGTAAACTGTTACGTGCTAAGACTATGCGAAGTTCGGCACTTAAGAGAGAAAACCATAGAAAAAGAAGATTACATTATGTATTACATAGGATAAATAATAGGCCTTTATAGAGAAGGATTTTTAGTAAAAAAAACATAAAAGGAAATTTTTAAATTTTACTGGCATATCGAAAAGATTTTGCATACTGGAAATAGAGTTGTAAAGTAAATCATTCGCAATAATACAAGCATATTTGCCTACATTGAACAATATAAAACAATGACGAAATAAATAACTTTTATAGAGATCCAATAAAAACTCACCAAATGATTTTTACTAAGCATATTATCACAATAGGTGACTTCAAAACTCAAATTAGATTCATTAAGACCAATGAAAACCAATGAAATTGATAGGAAATACAGCCATGGAAAAAGAAGTAAAAGAGGAGAGAGATTGATCCAATACCCACACGAACAAAATTGAAAAATATGAAATACTACACTCAAAATTAAAAAAAATATTGAAGGACTTGGTTATCCTTAAATAAGATTACAAAGAATGAATTGGACTATATTATTATTTACAACAACGCCACATTTATTTTTCAAGTACAAAGTGTTGACCTCCTTCAATTTTAGTTAAGACCAGAGACTAGTCAAAGATACATTAAGCTTATCAACAAAGAACATAATTCGACGATATTTCACTAAACCATTAGTCACTTTAAAAACTATAAAAGATCAAGAGGCGCATCTTACACGCCTAAACAAGTATTTGTTTGATAACAACATTTGAAATATACACGATTGATGAATACTCTCAAATAATAGAAAATTCCATGAATGAGAGTCTAAAAGATGTAAAAGGAAAATTTAGAAAAAATGTTTTAAACGACAAAAATATAGAACTTATAAGAAAACAACCGCGTTACAAAATAGACATAAGTTAAGATAGAGCAACGATCAAAACAAAGAAAATTTGAAGATACTCTACAAAGAAATAAATAAAGAAATAAAAAAAATGCTATGTCAGTTATAAAATAAATATTATAAGACAATAGAAACGTTTAGCAGCGCAAAAAGCATCAAAAACCAAGAAAATTAAAAGATTTGGATTTTATCCCTTCAATCTGATACTAATAAAATTAAATCACACGTAAAGATCATTAATATAGCTACAGACTTCTATGCAAAGTTGTATAGTCTACCTAAGAGCGCACAAGAGATGACGACATCTGAATAAGTAAATAAAACGCAGTTTTATATAAAAGTATTAGACGAAATGGAAATTTTCAAATAAACTTTAAAACTAAAATGAGAAGAATGCGCAGAGCCTGATGGTATTACAAACACAATTACAAACGAATGTATCAAATATGCCGAGAAGTTCCTCTTGACGCTGATCACATACTACTTAATGAAATCTTAGTCGAAAAACGCGTCTCAGAGAATTGGACTAAATCAGAGATCATACTACTCTACAAAAAAGGCAACTCAGCCGATATAGAAAACTATAGACCTATAAGTTTTATGTCATGTCTTTACAAGCTGTTAGCCTCATGTCTTTTAAGTAGAATATGCCCTGACATTGACAATCACCAATTTTACGAATAACCCGGCTTTAGGAAGGGCTTCAGCAAGATTGACCACGTCCTTGTAATAGATCGAGTAATAGAGAAATATTTAGAATTCCGCAGACCGATATACTTAGTTTTCACAGATGACAAAAAAGCTTTTGATTCTATGTCACACACGGGAAGCGCTAACTAATGAAAATGTAAATACTAAATACGTGAATATTTTGTAATACATTTATAACAATAGAAGAAGTAGAAGTAGAGCCAGGCTAGGATATACAGGTGAGCGTATAAACAGAGGAGTAACGAAAGGCGACCCAGTACCACATAAACTGATTATAGCAGTCCTAAAGTACATAATGAAAGATATACCTTGGTCGATAGAACTAATGTAGATGGTAAATTCATGAGTTATCTGAGGTATGCAGATAACATTGTCTCATAATTATAAAATCCTTTAAAACTGAATTCTATGATATGTCAACTACAGAGAGCAAGTAAGCATATTGGATTAGAGATGAACTTAGTTAAAACTAAAATTATGACCAATGACAAACAATACCCATCGTAATAGACAATAATCCTTTGGAACATGTACAGGAATATATCTATCTAAGAAAACATATGACATTCAAAAAATAGAGAAACTTAGAAGAAATAAATAAAAGGCTAATAATAAAGTTTCAATAAAATTTTGATCCCATAAAGAAATCCTTAAATCACAATTTCCAATAAAACAAATAAAATGGTGATGGATTTGGCAATGCCATTTATGCGGCTACCAAACCTAGTTAATTGATAAAACGTTTAAAATAATAATTCAGTTTACTCAGAGAGCAATGTAGAGAAGCTGCCTGGGTATCAAACTAAAAGATACGGTAAAAGTTACCGAATTATAAAATAAAAGCAATGCTAGTGATGCTTTACTCTGCAAAAAGACTGAAGTGGAAATGAGTTGCCATGTGGTAAGGTATACTGATGACAGATAGACTATAAATGTAGCAAAATGGAGAGGACTTGAAAGGATCTAGAAGCAGAGGCTGACCAAACACCAGATGGCTAGACGAAGGAGTCGCTATTACACGTAAGATTTGGATAGAAACCGCAAGAGAGAGAGAGATCAGTTTGGTAAACTTTGAAGGAGACTTTTACCCGTGAGGAATCCATTCAGCAAACCGATGAATAAATATATATCTAAGTCAGTCGATTGATTAATTATCCAATTAATCATTTATTTTTTTGTACAGTTAATTATTACTGTTTTTCAACTTGCAATTATTATTTAATATACCATGAGGTAAATTTTAAATATTGTAATCTTGGAGTGGAATGAATAAAGCTTAGTTATTTATTCATTAATCGATAGAAAATACGAAATATCGTCAGTTTTTTTTCCTTTTCATTTTCACAATTAATGGTCCACTTCGTTGTCGCCGACGTCTTTTAGACGAATTCAAGACTATTAGCGTTTTGTAGCATTTGTTTAAGGAATCGTGCGTTTCAGCCAGAGCACACACGTTGCTGCACATAAATATCTCCTTGCAGTTGTCATGATGTACGATTCTGAATCACCTGTGACAGTGGTCTACGACTTGAACTAATTAATCAATCCATATATTGGTAAAGCCCCTGACACTATGACACAGAAGCCTAGCCTAGACCAATCTAGACTTGGGCGAAGTCGCATCAGCGAGACCCTTTTATTTCAGTATCTTTTGTTGAGATAATTGCCAAGTTTCTACCATAGTTTTGTCAATACAAAGAAAACCCAGCATACACGGTCAAAAAAATGTCGTATTTGTTGTTGTATAGCTTAATAATTGATAATTTGTTAAGGTAAATTAAAGCGCCACGAATCGACATACGCAACATACATACATAAAACGAATGACGAAGCCTCATTCGTTTTATGTATGTCTGTAAATTTTATAATTTTGAACTATTTAAATGCTAAAAAATAATATTTTCTTCAACATCAAAGCACACGCGACGGCTTATGCAATCAATAATATGTGGTAAAGCAACTATGAAACTTATACTTAGTGGGATCGTTTAGGGTACTAAACACGCTTTTTAGCAATAATGGTATTCGATCGTATCAGCCATAAAGGTGCCTCGCGCGAGACCCTTTTAGGTGCGTGGCCGTGGGCGAGGGGTTGTTTCGCCCACCGCCTGGTTACGCCGCTGTTACAATGTCCATTTCGCGGTTGCTACTCGAGGCGCTTACTCTGCTAGCGGTTGCAAGCTCCACAAGCAATATGGGTCCTGTGAGATAAAAAACTAAGTTTTCGTTGGATAAGTTCTGAACTCATTTCAGGACAGAAATAGGCTTATATAGCTTAATGAAAAAATATATTATTGAAGTACAGTCATGAATGGTTAAACTCGGTTTACGACATTGTAGTAGGAGACGAAACATGGATTTATTCTTACTATCCAGGGAAAAGATTACACTCGATCGGACGAATGGACGTTCGAAAGTGGCAACAAAACTAAAAAGTAAAATAAGGTAGGAAGTGAGATTGCTTTTACTCTCATGCAGGTCCGATTTGCATCATCTTATTTTACAAAGTTTGTCTCACTAGACAAAAGGGACTGAACGTTGAGTGGTACGCTACCGATTGGTCGCTTGGTGTTCTCGGAAAAATTTGGAAGAGACAACCGATAAACGTATCTTCATCTTTATTTTCCCAAAATGTATGAATCAAATAAGAGGTTCGGTAAATACTGAGTCAGAAGAGGCCGTGTTAGCCTTTACGTGAAAAACGTGCTCTCTGAAGTATAAAATGTAAAATAGCATATTTGGAGAATAATAAATGTACGTATTACTTTCATATATCGTTCAATTTAAGAGTTGTGTAAATGTTGAGAAGCTACTATGAATTTAGAATAGATACTTCGTAAAAAAATTACTATGTAAAAGTTACGAGATAATGCTTTCTCATTAATATTTATTATGATTATACTACTATCAGAACCGACAAGCTGGCTGGAGCCTTAATTCGATTGGAATTGAATAATATATGTTATCCAATTCCAATCGGATTTGAAGATTCGTTCACAAACTAATTCTTACTTTTGTAATTACTTAAACCGTGTTAAGAATGAGAACCTAGAATATACGTGAATTCAAAGTAAATTATAGCAAATTAGTTTTGTCTTATGAATATTATCGTATATGTCTAATAGATTTTTTTTGTATTCTAGTCGCACATCTTTTTGATATAAAATATTTTTGATAAATTGCTCACTGTTAGATTCAGATGGTCTTCCGCTTTCGACGTCTTCACTATTAGTTCTTCTGGTATCTTCTACTTCTGATATTTTTCTATTCTTGCCCGAGCCGTTCTCAAAGAGTGAAGATCGCCTCTAGGCGCGTGTTCCAAGAGGGCCATGAACGGCGCTCTCTGGGTGCAGCACGCGACCAGCCTGATGACGTGCTTGTGGGTGCCCACTCTCTTGAGCATAACGATCTCGCGGAGGAAATCTGACATCTCCTCCGGCAACGCATCCTCTGTTGAAGAAAAAATAGTTTCTTTAGTGCTTCTTGCAATAAGTATACACACACACACACACATATATGAATATGAAGATTATATTTATTAAGAAATGTTGTGTGATATTGGTTTCAAATAGTTTCAAACATAGTCCATCACATGATGCTCGATATCTCGAAGAAACAAAAAAGTTACGATATTGTTCTGTCGTCGAAAATATTCCATGGGCCAACGTTTCCCGTTAAAATTGAACTGCCTGTATTTTAATGGCCATGTCGTACCATACACACTCACTCGAGGCAACTTATCTCTTTTAGTGTTGCTATAGTAAGGTAAAGAGTTATAACATAGTGACGGTCGGCATTGCCTTTTAAGGAATCTAAACATTAGTATTACCAGCAGTTACAATTATCACAACATGAGATGAGATGCATTAGTATAATTATCGTTACTGTCTGCGATGACCTTACAACTACGATAGCCGTCTGCTATTGTTATTGTTTAGTAACAGTAATGGTATATCTTGAAATCTCCAAACGGCAGCTTTGCAAATGTACATTCAAAGTCGGGGTGACTTTTATATTCGTTACACCTGAGTGACTTCGTACCTACCGCTGGCGGGTTTAATTAGTCCCTATTTCATAATATATAATATGCATGAAAGAGTAACTGAACAAAATTTAGAGATCGGTAGAAAATCTTGCTGCCTGCTGGCTACTGGCTCTTGAACTATAAGTGTCCGTTATATTTTGTTCTAAAATATTTGGAGTTCCCAGGTAGAACTGCGCTAATTCGTCGATCCGATCTTCAATATACTATATTATACGCTCATATGTAATTCTGATAGTAAACTGTAGGATTTTAATACATTTTTTTTCCATTTCATTATGCGGTCATAAAATAATAGCCTGAAGTTGTGCTATATCAGAGAATTATATCTGTAAAATATTACATATCATATGAAACATTGTGCCAGACATCATGTAACACATTATTATTGTAAATGAATTGTCTCTGTGGTTATTGTATAAAGAAAATAATTATTTGTGACTTCCTGAAATTCACGAAAATCAATAAGCATTTGTTTGTGTTAAGGCTGGCTTTTCCAGGTTATAGGTTTGTCGATGTCTGATCTATGTAAATAAAACGTTAGTGCTTAACTTGAAATTTTTGATATTATATTTCGGGGTATTTATATTAATTAAAGATAAAATAATTAATCGATTAATACAAGATTAAAAACAAATTCCTCCTATAAATTATAAAAGATTCCAATTTGAGTCGCTTATCATCTACTTTTAAAACTGTATTGATGAGCTGTAAACATTACCGTTCAACATTTTCGCAGCCACGACCATCTCGCTGCCGCCGGGCAGCAGCAGCTCGGCGGCGTGCACGCGCCCGAAGGCGCCGCTGCCGATGAGCGCACCCAGGCGCACGCGCGACGGGCACACCTCGTACGCGTCCAGTGGATTTTCCTCCTAATGTAACAGTCGTACATTACTTACTATACTACTCAATGCAGTATTGAGTAGCATAGTAAGTAGGCACTCTATGAATGGTAATGGTGAGAGATTTAAAATAGTAAAGTTTAATCTTGTGTAAATACTTAAAATGAATTTAAAGTGGAATGTCGTTAATAATAGACTTTATGAAGAGTAAACGGCGTGACAGTTGACAGATGACAATCTGCAAGAGTTGTTATATGGAGTACGTCTTGATGTCGACTAAAAATACATAAGTCTCACGGCTTATGTGTTTTTACTTGAACAGAACAGTTCTACTACCGAATAAAGGTCTTAGGACTAAAAGCGTTGCGAAAAGTATGAATGCAGTAAACAAGGCACAACTAGCCCTTTTAGAGTTGACACAATTGAAAGACAAGATTTAGATTACATTACATGTAAAGTACATCCGTAGTATACGGCGATTTGTACGTGAGATGGTTAAATGTAAAAAATGTAATGCATAGACATCCATATAATTTTTGACGTCGGTTATAAAACATCTCAGTAGTGCAGGACTCTGTAGAATTTTACCGGCGTATTCATATTCTAGCTTTCGCCAGCGGCTCCGAACGCATGGGCTTGAGTAAATTCTTTCATCTTCTACATCGACCGATCACGCTGTCAACCGTAATCCCTATCCGACGAGTCTGGTTCTTTTCAAAATATACATATTCAATAGTTTTTGCAGAGTTTGCGAACAAATGTACAGACAGATAGGCTGAGTAAAAATTTTAAAAATCCTTTGTATATAATAAAATAGGAGAGAGAGAGAAAAAAATACAGTTGAAAAATATATTGAAATTTAGATGTATCTCTTGATTCGCTAGGTCTAGAATTCGGCGTCCTAAACTTGCTTTGAGGTCAAATATTGAAGGGCTCATTCACCTCGTGCGGTTTGTGTGAGTACAGCGGGCTCTGCTCCACTTGCGCCTGCCGCGCCGGCTGCGACGGCTCCCTGCTGAAGAAAATCGTATTTAAGTATCCATCAAATATATCGTCGTTCGTTATGCAAATGTGTCAGCTTGACAAATATTTTCTTTTATAGTGCTCATTCATTATTACTTATTTATTGCTATATATTTATATAAATTGTTATCACTGTATCCTATCTATTAGTTTTTCTTTAAAAAAATTGTCTCAATCATTTTCACAATTTTTAAAAGTTTTCTCAAAATCAAAATAACATTCTTATGAATGCTAATCTGACTTTGGGATTAAAATGTCATAGAGTCATAAAGTTGTTATAACATCAATTTATACATAGGTACTTATCATTTCTCTTATTATCTAAAATTAAAAATTCAATCAAATAATACAAAGAGGCTATATTTTATGATCGAAAAAGAAAAATATGGGACGCGCGCATTTTAAGTCTTCATTATTCATGTTATGTTCATTAGAATGTTTATACTTAATTTATTTATACATTATGAATTTTAAATTTTTATATATGAATTTACATAAACAATTTGATAAGTAAGCTTAAATTCTTTGTGGTTTTTATGAAAGCATTTGTAAAAAAAGGGAATAAAAATATTTTGTCATAGTCGCATCAAGGACGTCGTTGGTCTACTGATAAAGTATAGAATCACGATCATTCTTGAAAAATGTAATTAATTATTTTCTAATTTTGTAAGCTGTGTCTATAGATGCAGAACCCCTCTAAAGTTTATACAATTCGTAGCATTAACCTGAAGTTGTAGTTTAAGGGCCTGTTTAACCATTTGCCAATGAAGTGTGAAGTAGCTACGAGTGTGTTATTTTTTTACTTGTCAATTATAGTATATAATTACCTATAAATTTACTCAACAATATTGCTTAAAAATTATAATATATGACAATCAATCTGTTGTGAATATTGTTAAGTGTATATGTTTTAAAACTGTAATTAAATGATCATACCAGGTGTGGTAACTGAAAACAAGGCGTATTTGTTCCTTTATATGGCGACAATCACATATTTATGAACAGCTTAGCTATGTACCTGGCTGTGATCAAAGAAGAAAAACTGTCACATTCTGCTATCACAAATTGGCGTCAGATCGGACTACAAAATCCAAATATAAAGTAAGAGATGACAGGCCGATCACACGATTATAATACGACGAGCGCCATTTTATTTTCGGTTTACTGGGTAGTTCACAGGGCAGATATTGTAACTGTGTAGTTTATTCGATATTTTATTTGTCGAATAATGCTACTTGTGGATTGTGGAATGCAATGTATTAAGTAACATATAATTGAACAGTGGCTTATTTGAAAGATAGCTTAACAGTAGTGGATCATGCCTAAACTGTTAAGAATTGATTATTATAAAACCAATGCTGTTTATTGTTCTTGGTAGTTATGAAATTCTTATTAACAAAAAAAGAGTAATTAGATAATGAAAAAAAAAGAAGTTTGTAAGTACGAGTTCAACTCGCCTGGAGAGGGTTTCGTACGTTTAATACCATGCTTTTCAAATCACTCAAATTTGTTTGTGGTAACTAAAACAAAACAAATGCAAATTTATGTTTCTACCCACTAATGATAGATTTTCTATGTCTTTTTAAGCACACACACTGCTTATAGATTTTCTCGTAATTTACAAAAAGTAGAGAATTATTTTTCTGTAATTTAAAAGAACTAAAGAACTATTTTTCAAAATTTTAGGGTCATCAGTTTCAGAGATAAAGGTGATTTTGAAGTTTCGTCTATCTTCCGAAATAACACCTTTGTATAGATAAATATTCTATATGTATCTATAATAAAATCATAAACGAGCCGTATTTGTACATTGAACATTTATTCATAAAACAATTTATATACGTTGGACTTCTGTTACCGAGGTCAAAAAAATAGTAAGAACGTTTGTCTGTTTGTCTTTGCGTTTGTGTACGTTAATCTCAAAAACGGCTTAGCCGATTCGAATGAAGTTTTCTATGATGTATTGTGACAAGCTTCCCGTAACATTTAATGTTTATTTTATGACAATCTGGTCACAAACAAATAAATTAAGTACGTTTTCTACCTACTTGTATAATTGTATTGATAAAAATTACAGCAAACATATGAAAAATGAAATGTTTCGTGAATAATTACGATTGATGTATTCATTGATATATCAATGATATTTACCGACACGTTTATATACATTTTTTACGACTTGTTAATGTTCAGAATTAATTGAGAAAAATGGAAAGAATTACGTTGTCGCCATCTTGAAATGTATTCTACAACATACCATAGACAGCGCACAAATTAAGTGCGTAAAAGACAACATTAACTGATACAAATCGGAAAGTTCACTTCGATACCTATTATGAAACTCAACGTCTGTCTGTTTGTCCGTTTATGTCCTTTTCACGCAAAAATCCCTTACTTTTATATGTATTTACATTTTTTGTATTTTATAACCATGTTATCTGGTTAAGTTGTGGGATATATTTTGTTACATAAAGTAACGTACGAAATAAACAGTGATGGTCATGTTGAATCAAATTGGGAATGACGCTTTTGGGGCGGTTTACGCTGAGTAAGCTACAAGTGGTGTATCAAATTAATAGACTTTATCAAGTCTGATAGCATATGTTTATCTTGTGAGGATGATCCACAAGAAGAATTTCTTATTTTTGAAATAATACACAGCTGTCGACGGCGGAGAACCTGCATACAAAGAGGCCTTGATATAAATAAAATATATTTTTTCAAGTTAGGAAACAAAAAACAAATGCACGGAATACCTAAAATATCTAAAAATATATTTAAGTTGAGAATATATGTCTTATGTTCATTTATCTTATAATTAATATACCCAAGTAAAACTCTGCTTTATTTATAAAAAAATTCTAAGCGACAATTTTATTGTGTAGTCCACGCGAACGTAGCTGCGGGTACAGCTAGTCATTTTATTAATGTAAAATAAATTAAATATATATTTGAGACCCTCACGACATTCCCCTGCAATTGATATGCCACACGACAGTTTGCGATATTTTTTTTTTATTTTCTAATGTGCCCCAAACGCGGTCCTCATACTCAAAATTCATTTATGTAAGTCACACGTCCCAGTTTGGGCTACAGAAATTCATATAGCCAGTGGATTCGGAGAAAAACAACACGAGTGATCATATAAGGGTTCCGTTTTTTTTTTCCTTCGGACGTACGGAATCCTAAAAAATAATAAAATTCCCCTTTAATATAAATTCACATTCTAGATGTGATACATCTAGAACATGCATTAAAATCATAAGTCTATCTGTTTCGACGCACGTTACTTGATGCTCTTTTCATTTGCTCCTTTGAATCATATCGATATTTCACCAAGACGCGTCACCGCTAAGAAATTTCAACGAGAAGCTACCACGATTCGCTAGCACCTAATAAAATTTCTACAGGAGATAATAAGGATTCGTAGAACTAACACGGACTTCATCGACTAAATTTCGCAAATTACTTGTGAAGCATACAATAGACGATTTTCCATTGTTCAAAGTTAATACCTGTCTGAGTAACTTAAAATCGTGTTCTTTGGAATTTTGTTAATTATAAACAGTTGGTATACCTGTAATTGGCCTAATGTCAGCTATTGTATTGAAGAAAAATGTGTACAGTAGCTAAGAACGTGTCTGAATATTTAATTATTCGTCTATACTTAAAATATTGGTCATTTGTATATAACATTTCGATAATGTGAAAATAACACAAAGTATGCAAGTAGATGTGAAACATTAGACGCAGTGGTAACAGTATAAATAATTATTCTACGAACTTCTCGGAGTACATACAACATATATTCGGATTTGTTGTTTTATTTATTTATTAACTCTTCTCCAAAAAGAATTGTTTAAATCAACTTTTGCACCCATATGTTTCTATGTGTCTATTTTCCTTTGCATTTCCTTAATATTAAAAAAGCATAAGGTACATATAATATTTTTAAGCTGTTGTGTAAAGGAGTTGATTCGATAAACTTGTTATAATATTCTGAAATCCACGTTATTTAGATAAGTAGCGTAGTGAATTATATACTACATAAACTATTATAACTAATATGTGTATATAGGTAAAAAATACGTTGAATTTAATATTGGCTTTTGTGGTTGCGTTCCATTAAACGCATAATAATGTAGTCCACAGATGTCAAAAATATTGTTTTTTGGTCTAAAATGTAATGTAATTTATTACCTATTAAACATTTTGTTTCATAAAGAAATATAAATACATACCTGAACTTTATATGTATTTCGCTGTACTAATTTTTGCTAGTCGCCTTCTCGCCATGCTCATACAATGTTCTCTATTTCTTTGTATCGATTCTATCATGATATTTTCCAAAATACTCATATTTTTTTCCTTTTTTATTCTGGATTAATTTTTCCAAAGAAGTTTTAGTATTAGATCAAACTGACGATCTGGTCCGTGCGGAAAGTCGTTGACCATGAAACGATTCATTTAATGACTATAGATTCTTTGACAAAGTTGACTTAAAAAGGAAGAGCTCATGGCTATTTTGAAAAGACATGCACGATATGCACGACATTGTACTATTTTTATAAGTTAGCCTTTAAAAAATCTATTTTTTTGAAAATTCTGTTCTATTTCGTGTATTGCTCCTTGCGTGATGAAAGAGACGTAAATTTCAAAAGTAATTGTTAAGCGTAAGGTTAATATAATTGATGTTTCATAAGTGTTTTCAATGCGCAAGCACGGATCACTTATAATTTTATACTGTGCAAATTACATAATATACCCCTACGATTTTTCATGTAATTTTTATGTATTCATTAGTTAAACCTATAAATAAAGAAAACTTATTTACTTATCGAGGTTTTATATACGTTCATTGCAAAAGTCATTATAGCCGAACTTTTTGCTGATTCTTTTTAGGGATAACTATTTCAAGGTAAATATTTAGTTGCATTTTGTGCGTGATGCTTGTGCGAACAAATGAATGTGAATTCATAGGCCTGTAGAATGAAAAAAAGAAAGAAATCATTTGTATCCAACATAAGGCGTTCACTTACTCTATCAAATATCTCTATCAAAACTCTATCAAAATAAGTTCGTTTTGTTTGCAAGTTTTTTCTTAAATACTTTGAATATGTACTATGGTGTATTTGTAGTAAATTTACACTACTGAAATATGACGTCAGTTTGGTAGTACGTCTTTATTTGATAGCCACTTTTAAAAATAGTCTCGGTTATTCAAATTCAAACCCAATCGAAATTTAGAATATATTTATTTTCTAAGTCAAAAGTTACGTCATTTTGTTTTGCATTAACCATTCCTTAGGAAAACATTATTTTTCTTTCAACTACTCAAAATATTATCGAATAAAAGTATTGAGACGAACCGCCGATAATCCAATTACGTTTTTGAAGACAAATAAGATTAGGTTCTGTATAAATTTCTTTAGCACGTTGTCGGTCGCCGAACGGTCACAGGGCGGGAAGAGATTGTCTGAACACGTGCCGGCGTTGTTTAGTGTTGTTCAGTCCGTTATCGATGATATTCTTACCGTTAAAGGCAGTTATTATGATCTTAATTTTACATCGTTAAAGTTATTTTTACTTTTTAACAGGTAAGAGACACAAATACAAAAATGTGTAGGATGGAGCCGGGAAAGAATGAGACAGAAATATACATACTATTTCCTCTTTGTGTCATGCTTCGTAGCATTTCCACTCCCGTCTTCTAAGTATAATCGCCTGTAATTGGTGAGCCAAAGCGAGAGAGCAAATGTCGGTAGGTATGTATATTGCATACTGTTTAATACTTGCTTGTATTTGAGCATTTAACGTGTGTTAGTATATGTGAAAAGTACGTGAGCTAATACTACTGTACATTGTATGCGGCTGCGTATTACAGCTTTTTAGTAAAAAGTCAGGGTGGTGTGTTATTATTTAACAGTGTTTGTGAGTATTTTTATATCTTGTTGTGCTAAATAATAAATTTTATTAGATGCCGAAAACTAATGCCGAAATGTGTCGTTAATAACGACGCAAAAAATGCAAATAAAATTAGAATTAAATAACATATGTTAAATAAAATATCTTTTAAAATCAATCAAAATACTTTCATTTCTACCCTTGTTATATATCTTCATCTCATTGTTTTGTCGATTTACTGAAGTTCCACTTCTATCGTGTGTGAATCGCACACACAGTATTTTTTTTATGACATCGATATCGATAATTATTGCGCAAACGAGTTGACTGTGCGGAGGTCAGAATTATTACACGGCACTAACGTAACCCGGGTTACGTCACTCCAGTCTCGCTGAACCCGTGGGTTATATTGTAGGGTTTAATGCTTGTGAAGCATTGAGTAATGGAGGAACAATGCGATGTAAGCGAAGCTTTGTTGTTTCAAATAACCACAATATCTTAACAAGTCCGAGATGAATTCAGCCACAGACGCAAATAATTGTACAGCTCATCATATCTAGAGCGACAGGCTTCGAAACTATTTCTGGCCGAATACTTGACGCGTGTTGTTAAAGGATTACCCTCATTTTTCTTGGATTCATTGCGGTATTTATTTTTGCTTTTGTAACAAGTATCGGGGCAATAGAGCTTTGCCCGGCGCCTTTAGAGATTGCCAGTTTTTGATATCGTTTTATGGGAATTGTTGTTTATGTTCATTTTCAATAATAAATACATGACTAATCATTATGCAGTATACAGCATCATATAATATTTTATTTATGTATTGCCATCTGTAATGTACAATGATATAGCAACAATGTAAATAACTAAAAATGACAGATACAGCTTAAAATTCCTTTTATCTATATTTTTCAGAAAAGATGGCTATATGGTAAACCTTTATCAGTATAAAAATTTTCTTCACTATTGTTAGGGCAGTATGCGAGATCGTTATGGTCTGTATACGTAAATACGTATATAAATGAATCCCTATTTCCCTTGGTTACGTCATAACTTGAGAACGAATTTACCCATTTCATTCATTTTTTTTTTAAGTTTTTCTAGTACTTTGTAGAAGGTTCTTACGGAAAGAAAAATTAAGACAATTGTACAGAAAATAGGAAAGTTTCAGAAAGCTTAACGACTACTTGATCTTTGCGGTTTTGATAGGGTGCACGTTTGTCTGCGTATTTTTACTATTGAACCGAAGTATTAAACCGATGCCAAGAATCACTTCATTGATAAGAAAATAGACTATTAGTATATCCCTTTGGGTTCATCTTTATATACTTGTGTTAATAAAAATTCTAAAAATTATTTCATTGGTAGAAAGGAACACTATCTCAAGTAATATATTAATGTTACCTTTACACTAGAATTTAATCTGACTTCGCTTAAATTGGAATTGTAATCGGTAACAGAATTGAAATTGCAAACGGGACGAAGAACAGGATTGAAAACCGACGCCGGAAAAATTTGAATCAAGAACAGTAGTTGAATTGTAATCGACTAAAATTACATGGGACCGAAATAAGAATCGAGATCGTGGCCGGAAACGGAATAAGGACCGATCAGAATAGTGATCGAAACTGGGATCGAAACCGGAATCAGGTCCGGAACCCGCTTGAGTCAAGGCCGGAGGTCGGAATCAAGAGAGGTACAAGTTGGCGTCGAGAACGGGACCGGAATCGGAATCGAGAACGGGATAGCGATCAGGATCGATTCTCATTTTTGAGATATAAAATCTCCATAAATTATAAGAAAAACTTTTAATGGTGCAGGCTATCGGAGTCCGAGCTGACTTGCCTTGCATCGTAAGCGACAACGCTGGCCAACCTCGCTGGAACCGCTACGAAAGTATAATTTGAGTAAATTATGAAATTACTTTGGCGTTGTCAAAACGTGACCGCCTTCAATATGTAGAAATTATACTGAGTCAGATCATGACAATGTTTAACGAGTAGGCTTTCTTTTTACCTAAAACAACTGTTTCTACATAATGTTCTAAGCCTTAATTCTAAGTTTGATTTTGTAGAACTTTGCCTTTCCTTTGTTCAGGTACAATGGCGCCCCGAGATGGGCGTGTAGCGCCCCAAACCGTTGGCCGACATGAACTTTCTTTTTTTCTTTAAATAAAGCAATTTATTTTCCGAAGTGTTCTTAAAAAATATATAAATTGTACATAACATTACAACGAACTATTTATGATATAATAAGTCGCATATGTATAAATAAAATATTATGATTATTAAGAAACATTGTGATTAGTAAGAAAATTTTGGCTTTTTGTTTCATTCATAGGGTCTCTATCATTAGGTTGTAAGGAAAGGGTCATTCGTGAATTATGTGTCTCTATCTTATAATAAAATGGGGCCGGGAAGGGTTGTCATTTTCCTGTCAAATTTTAAAATTATGAAACCCTTAGAGAATATACTATTAGAACATTTAACACTTGTACTTGTATAGAATATCTTCGGAAACATTAAAAACGAACTCAGTTCATTAAAGATAAAAATGTTTCTTAAAGGGGGCCCACTCACATCTTAGCATTAAAGTAGGGTTAGAAATTTTTAAAAGTTTTTTCAGTTTAGTAAATAAATTATATCAGCTGTTTATCTCATGTAGTTGATAGATGCCGTCTGTAGATACACGGACAATGAACTTGCTCGAGCAAGTCACTCAGACTTTTTCGGTTTATTTGAAGAAGAAAAAATGTTCACAAAAAAAGTGCTATATCATTTTTATACAATATGCGATTAGATAAAAGTGAAACTTTGTAAATTTGTTTGCTGCCACTTCACACCTCTAAGTAACTGAACAGATTTTACTAAAATTTTATATTAAAGTAGGTATTAGTATAAATATTCATTTCGAACTTGCTTTTATCCGCGACTTCGCTTGTGTAAATATAAGCCGCACGTCCGAGTGGGTGTTTACCGCTGGTCTATCTAGATACAGATATATTATGGTTTTTATTATACACATATGCGTTTTCATATGATTTGAACTATATCAGATATCATACAGAAACTCATAGGCCATCTACTTTTAGTAATCCTTGAAAGAGACTTGGTCTTCTGATTATAGGTTTCTGTCACATCGATGTTTTTGTCATACTTCGATCACCTTCTTGAAATTAACAACAGTCCCAAAAACCCTAAATTAAAACACAATTTTCCAAAATTAAATGCATTCTGAAAACGTATTTTGGGTTAAAAATAGGTGCTCAAACAGTTTTTGAGACAATAAAAAAAATCCTATAGGTTGTATTTATTAACTCGGCAAACTCCAGAGCTAAGTTTTGAATTTTACTTTAAAGATGTGTTTAAATTAAGAAATTGTTAGAGATATTCAATTAAGGTAAAAAAAAATTATCAGAGCAAATGAAAAGAATGAAATACAAAACAGTTTCAAACTTTGATCATTCTTTCGTTACTCCGCTATCCTGTCTGGAGTTAGCAGTAGGTTAATAAATGAAACTTCAACATTCAATGCTACGTACAAAACAGTTTTTTAAGGCCCGAGCCAAAATGGCAAAAATGGAACCCTTATAGTTTCGTCATGTCCGTCCGTCCTTCCATATGTCATGGGCATTCTATTCAAAAATTATAAGACCTATATTAATGAAATTTATAGTGTAGGCGTTTTGTGTGCGCCACTATCTATTTTGGAGGTTAAATAATAAAAATAAATATATCTAGGGAGAGTTCTCCATACATTTAACTGAAGATGAAAGGTTTTTGAGCAATTCCTCTGATTACGTGTATAATTTCGGAATAATCGTTCCGAAAGTTGCAGAAATTATGCCTCCTCTATATTTTCTAAACCGTATGTCCAAAAATATATGTAAAAAATAACGAAGGTAACGCTTAATAATACTTTTAACGAAAATTATTTTGAACATGGTCAGATATAATATTTTTGAGCTATTGCCGAAAAATTGCGCTTCTCAATAAAAGAATGTAAGTACCATGAAGATACGTCCTTTTGCTGATCACTTCAGTTTACACTATTTTAACAGTTATAGTCGACATACCTACTTGTTATTCTCGTTATAGGCGACTAATTTGCTTATAATTATTCTGTGCGGGAAACATGGAAAAAGTACAACGTAATAATGACTTCGGAGCCTTATAATGAGCATGGTTCGACATGCTCTTGGCCAGTTTTTTTTAACATTATTATTTCTGTTCTGTTATGAGCTAAGAATGTTGAACACAGTTGTTCCGAATAAGAAAATTTTATGTACGAAGATGAGAAATTATACTTCTTGGGCGTGAATACGAGTGGAGTTCAATAAAAAGTGAGAATGAAGATGTTGCCTGTAACTTTTATTAAATGTTATTTTGTTTTTGGACCTAGTCGCCTTTTAGCATAATACACTTGGCATTTCTTTTTCGTAATCTCGAAATTTATTTCTTAAAACCCCTTCATACCGAGCATCTAAAAATTTTTGAATTGCAGCGTCTACTGCTTCATCATCTTCGAATCCTTGTCTTTTCAGATACTCCTTCAACTTTAAAAATAAATACGTTCGAGTGAATATGGAGGATGTTCAAGTATTCGAACCTGTCAGCCTAGGCATTATCATGATGGAACAAAACAAATTTTGCCAGTTTGCGTCGCCGTTTCTTTCGAATTTCGTTATGCATTTCTTTAAATAGTTCTGCATACAAAGAGCCCCTAACAGTGATCTCACGGTTGAGATATTCTATCATGACGACTCCTTTACTATCGTAAAAAAGTGAGGTTGTTTTCCGGCAGAGCACCTCGCCTTAAATTTCTTAGATGTTGCATATGATGATGTTTTCCAAGACCATATTTGTAATTTTGTTTCTGTATCGTAATGGTGAAGCCAAGTCTCAACCATGGTTGTAAATCGAGCTTAAAAACTATCGGGATCTTGTAGAAACAGTTCCAAAAAAGCTCGAGAAATCTTCAACCTGGTTTTTTTTGTGCATCGCGCGTATACTTTTTCCATCCACAAACGTTCGTATGAAATGCTATGCATACTACCAATCTAAATCTTAGCGTTTTACGCTATAAAAGGTACCGTGACACAATGATCTGCTAAAACATTTTTTGACGTTTTTGCCATTTCTTCGATCACTACAGTTGTTCTGCGAGCCGATCGAGGGTTGTATTTGGTGGATGTTCGTTCACGTATAAATGCGGCATACTAATGAGCTATTGCAAAATACGGGGTAGAATTTGGTTCTAAAGTATCCTGCAAGCCTTGATTAACTCATTCTAAAGTAAATTTTTTCAAACACAGATAGTTAATAACCGCGTGGATTTCATTTTTTCCCATTTTTAACAACACGCTACGACAGACTGCAAATAAAAGACTTCCATTTAAAAAAAAAAGATATGCAAATCATTTGGCAGTTCGAAACCTAATCAATACTCTAGCTTTATAAGCCGACATTTTTTTTTTTGGTTCCAAAAGGTTTGTAATCATTTCCTTTTTTTAAATCTAATTAATATTCTTACTTTACCGTCCATTATTTACTATTTTTGGTTCCAAAGATTTTGTACCTCATTTTCACTTTTTAGTGAACGTTCCTCGTAATTGCTTAAAATTAATTTTAATTGATTAAATACAATGTTATATGTGTACAATGACCAAAATGCATAAAACCTAAATCAAAATTTATTAATTTTCACAATTTCAA
This sequence comes from Eumeta japonica, assembly GCA_005406025.1. Classification (NCBI taxonomy): domain Eukaryota; kingdom Metazoa; phylum Arthropoda; class Insecta; order Lepidoptera; family Psychidae; genus Eumeta; species Eumeta japonica. The sequence goes on from BGZK01000131.1 coordinate 219,180, forward strand.
TTACGTATTGAAATATTATAATAATATATTTTTTTAAATATATTAAGGGGCAAATGAGCATGCAAACCACTAGAAAGTAGGTGGTCACTGCCGCACATGGACACTCGCAACCTTTTGGAGATTTATCAGTGTGTTGCTGACCTTTAAGAAAGGATTAGGATATCTGACCGAGAAGGGAGGGAGCCACTGGAACTTTCATTCAATGGTCGAAAGGAAATAGCCGAAGCTACTACACATTCTGTGAGATTTTGTGAGAGTGTATATCTTAAGTCGGTATGGCATCTCAGCCAATCATCTTTGACTGCAGCACTATAGATCGAGTCGGCCTGTCGTCGTGTCTCAAAAGGGAGGCGTAACGTAATAAAACGACTTCACTTTGTATTAACACTCGATTTCGTTTCCTGTCCAATTTGTGTACCGCGTGCAATGTATCAAAATCGATTCCTAAAGATTAAACTCAAAAAAAAATGGCAAAGTTATAATTAATAAACGAATGTGTAACGTACAACTGTTTCGAAATGCCGTTCGCACTTGATCATCCGAACGATATTTGACATGGTCATTATATTTGAGCGTGGCATCAAAACGTGGCGAAACGTCTGGCGTCGCGCCGCGCAGAGTTTCAACTCGACACAGATGAAAGGCCCGGGCCATTGAGGCCGCCGAGTGTACGTCACAGACTATTGAAGTGGCTGGCGGCCTCAACCGCAGCAGACGCGCTGTGCCATTTCTCCGCTCGCGTCTGCGTATGGATCGGCTTGTGTTGGATTGACAATGCCGCGCTTCGAAATTCAAAGCGTTTTGAATAGTTTATGTGTTTAGAATCCAAGACATGTTGTGCGTTGATGACTGTCAACTATGTTGTTATTTCTCATATTGGGAAAGTTGAAACGTTGTCTACTACGAAATTAACGAAATGTTCCATGTGATTGTTTTAAACCTTTCGACGCTGATCTTTTTTATAACTGGTGTTGAACATGATTCATATTTTAACTCTTGTTCTCTTTGTGACAGTATGAAATAATTGTGTTGTTGTCGTTAATTATTTTGCTTTTGAAATTGGTACGTGATGCTCACAATGGGATACTTGTATAAAAAACTTTTACTTTTTTAAGCAAAATAATGTTACGAATTGTACTTCCTTAAAAAAAGTTAGAGAATAGTAAGTACCCTACATTGTTTAACTCGATATACGCGACCGGTTGTTTACGTCTTTGTTTTTATGAATCATTTATGATTTTGTTTACGCTCGCAGAATTTTCGAGACCACTCGCCGAGGGGCTTATAAGCCGGAATTCGAGTGAAAAGTTAGTTTTATTTTAGCGATCAACGCGTTCATAAGATGCGTGCGATAAACTAAACCTGTTAAAGTTGTTACTTCGTGCATTTCAGTAACTCGATGTTGCTGAATATACACCTTCTGTCTTTCTGAGTGTTCACTTTTCATCCCATCTCCATATTTTAACTCCGACAGGCCTGTATTGTATATCGTAAGAGCCATATCCGATCCCTATTCTTGGCCTTATTCTTTAGAGATTTGACAGTTTCGACGAACGGTAGGATTGCCGCCGACCTTGATGTCACGCGACACGTCAACCGCGGCAAACACCGGGCTCATGATAAAAATATTCTGTTTAACATCGTGAAATGAAGCAATTGAAAAATACCGTTTAGTCTTGATGGATGACAAAACTGATTTTGAATTCTTTGCAAAAAAATCCACATTACTGCGAAGATAGCAAGCACTTCATTTCGTTGAATGACAAAGTGAATGTATTTAATTTGTTAAAATTGCGCGTTATGAGCTAAAATAACCTTTCATAGGTTATTTATTAGTTGTTTTCTAATTGGAAAGTTCTCTTATTTTTAATACTTATTAATTTGGTAGATAAATTGCAAAACACGTTTTTCACAGAGCAAAAAATGTTTTCTGTCAAAGACTAAAACATTAAGTCACCAATAATCCGATTAGTGCGTTGCGTTTTGATTTTTAAAATGATTAAAAATAAATAAATAAAAAGTAAATTAAAGTAAATGCCTTTTTGACTAATTTAAATTAATCGAAAACGTTTAATCGGCAATGGTAAACCAACTAAGTAAGTGGGACCATTTTAATTCATTCTTATCTTTTACATTAATGAAATATAATAATTCTACCAAATAAAATAATGTAATTTATGAGTGACTCAGAATAATATTGATTCTAAATTGTTTGAATTATATATACTATATATACTTCTATCGCATCGAATGACGTCGATCAAAAAGCAGAATAAATAATTTCGATTTCAATTTAATTAAGGAGTGTTTAGTGAGTTTTCCAAAGTAAATTATCGATTTTGAGCAACTTAATTCTTCTTGGAAATGTGAATAAGTCTTCCAGGTGAAGTACGACAATATGGTTATTTTCGCTTTTTTATAGAAACCCGCCCAGAGGGTGACGCCGTTGATGTGTTACATTTTTGTCATATCACCGCAAACGCTTGCGCTCTCACAACCCCTTATTTCAGACTGAGAAGCTGGGGCTGGAACACTCCACGCTGGCCCAACACGTGTCGAGGACTACCGACGAACACCGTCACCAATGCGGCGACGGCGGCAATTAACGAGCTCTGTGTACCTGGTGCTTTCCAATTCGTATGTAATAATGTTCTTGGCCACTTCGGTATCGCCGCTCGGTGATAGATTGCGTCGAAAGGAATAAAATGTTTTAAAAATTAAATTTTCAATTTATAAATTATTAAAATATTTAAATATATGCTGTTTTTTATTTATTTTTTGTTTATTTGTTTATTGGTAAGCACGTAACTCAAACGATTTAATTTAAATAAATATGCAAAAATAAATACAGAAATCGTAACGATTAGAGTAGAAATCGATATAGAATGTTATTTTTTTTAATTTTTGAAGAACTGTAAGTAAAAATAATTTTCTTACCAATTTCTTTGAAAGATAATTTAAAGTCTGTCTTATTTAATGGTGACAATTTTCAACATTTATCATTTGCTCTTTCATTCTACGATTAATTCGATGATATATAAGAATATATTATAAATAAGTATTGTATATATTTATTCTTATACGTTCTTCGATTCATTATGATTATTCGAATTACAACGAAATTCCATATTCATATTGAATGTGTTTTTGAACATCACTTTATTATAATATTTTAATTTTTAGATTTGTGATCTGGAAGGTGTTGAAAGACAAAACCGGGAAAAACAGGCAGGTATTAGAGTTTAGATCAAAAAATATAAAGTTTTTTGTTGTTTATAGTTTTAGTTTCGAATTTATGTCATAAATGTGATGGATAGCTTTTTATTTATGCAAAAATTAAGAAAAAAAATTTTAAAAGATAAAATACCAAACAATCTCTGTGTTTTATTTCATTAAACTTACATTTCTCATACTCGTGCAGGATTCTGTTTGCAATATCGATTGTAAAGAGATTTTATTATTGCACGAACAAGGCTTTTACCTTTGCATGTATGTTATGCTATTCATAGCGGGTGTCACGCGGGGCGTATTGCCTGTATCCTATTACGCTATATGCAAAATCAGCTGACACTATGTTCTGTTTCGAGCGGCAGTGCATACCGCGTCCAACAGGACGTATACAATTTACGTCGACGTTGCACCTCATTCGATTAGACGGCGCCGGTCGGTCCGCGGCCGGCGGCTTAGCGTCCGCAAATTACTCGGCGCGGCCTCGCCCGCGTCGGACGCGCCCTTGAGCGCCGCCGTCAAGGTTACGAAATTCGCGCTGTTCGCGTTTCAAAACGCACGGGCTCGTTATGGACTACAGAGCTATTGTGGAGTTGCATCTTCTATAAAGAAGGTAAAAGAAATAACTGTCTTTGCGGTCGTGTTCGTTTTAGTGAACGCCGATGTAAAGAATATTTACTAATGATGTATGAATAGGTATGGTTTTGTTCCGCTTTCGCTCCCCAACGGCGCGGCAATCGATTTTCATAGAGTTAGTTCTGCATGCAAATACCTAGTCGACAAAATGCAGATAAGTACGGGACATTTTGTATTTGAGTGAGCTATGCTTACCTTCACGGCTCAGCATTTTGATCACCTTTCTAGAAGAGTCACGAGAATCTAGTTTGCATAGATCCATCTCAACTGTGCCTGCACTTCGTAAGTGAACTAGAATACTTGTTATTTTGACATGCTGGAAAGAAACTCTAGTATCCTCAGTGCTTCGTGCTTCGTGCACGCGTGAGCGATGGGGTCGGGATGGAACCGAGACTGGCAACGGACTGGAATCGAAATTAAATTTAAAGCGGGGTCGGTAACGGGAAAGACATCCAGTAGATTTTATAGAAGTACGAATTAATTCTATATATTTTCTCAGACGAGCGAAGTCGCGGGAAGAGGCCTCTATAAATCGGTCTGCTGGTATTTGTTCTAAAGTGCATATGCAGCACCCGTTCCTTTGTTTTATGTATTATTATTTAAACCGTGTAAGCACTTTGTGACAATACGATATCAAGCTAACATTCAGTGATGTGTCTATTTGACAAAAATGGTGTCAGGAAGTTGATATTTCATCTGTAATGCTTAATTGCAATAACAAATAACGCCAGTTATTTTTTTGTTTCAAGTAAAGCAGAATATTTTTTCTGTGCAAGTTTTACATTAAATTGATTTCGGTGTTGAAATTACTTTAATAGCAACTTTGGTTTTGTTCTTCTTTGTCTAAAAACAAAGAAGGAAAATCAGTTGCTAATTACATTCGCTTAGTGAGCATACCGTAGATATCACAAACACTCGCACACACTCACGCACGCACGCATGCACGCACGCACACACGCACGCACGCACGCACGCGCACACACACGCACACACACACACACATTTGTGTTTGAATATGGTTTACAAATTAAAGAGTAATCTCTAGTATGGAGTGGAGTAGCTATATATTATTATGTCTAGCGGTGGGCGTCTAATCGCCGATAGATGACGGTTACGAAGCCCTACAACGTTATTGGTCTGTCACGTATTTGATCTTTTTTAACTTCCCGCTAAGAAAATTAAAAATTTTCTAAAATTTTCGGAAAGTTATTGGTTTCACCCTATTTTGCAAAAAATCGAGTTCTCATCAGATCTCGACGTTCTGAGGGTCTAGGAAGCTTCCTTGATCGTCCCTGAGATGATGTCCGTATGTTTGTGTGGATGTGTGTGTGTAGATGTAGGTAAACCTCTTATAACTTTTAAACAGCTTGACCGAATCGAGCCCACTAAACGGCGTTCCAGAGTTTCACCAAACTTAGATTTCCTGAAAGTTTGGGTCGATTTGGACTGGTAGATTTTGAGAAATTTTCAAAAACTACCAAGATTTTTTTTTAAATGATTTTTTCAAAATATCTTTAAAATGGCTTGACCGATCAATTCCAAAATCTAATCAGCTCTTAACCTATTAAAAGCACGTCGATTGCCGCAAACCGGGTCAAAATCAGTTGATTCGTTTGTGAGAAATCGTTGTCGAAAGAAATCGAAAAACAGTTTTTTTTGGAATAACTATGAAACGGCTTGACCGATCGATTTCAAATTCTAACCAGCTCTTGACCCTGTAAAAACACGTCGATTGCCGTAAACCGGATCAAAATCGGTTAATTCGTTTGCGAGAAATCGTTATAAATAACTACGAAACCGATAAAATTTGCGGGAAGTTGCAGAATTGGCCTTTAGGGTCAAATTTTATAATTTTTTAAGTTATGACAAACTAATTATATCACAGTTTGCATAATTACTTTATGAAAACCATTCACGTGAATAACATATGTGTATTATACTAAGGACCTCTTCCACCGTGTCCGTTTAAACTCACTTTTAAAGAAAGTGACTTTTCGAAAAAAATCTAATGTTACTTTTAATTATTAAATACTTCTATAACTGAACACCAAAAATATCTACATAAGGGGATAAGTTCGGCGTGTTGCGCGTGAGTTTGAGACAGACTAATGAGCTTTAAACTTCCATGTATTAATCATATATCCTATTGTGATGATTCGCATCTCGGATCGTGATATGTGGCCGACGACAATGATTTCTCTGTATTATAATGATTTTTTTTTGTAAAATCTACTGTATGTATCTCGGTTAAGATATTACGTCTCGTCCCACTGGATATTTTATTGGGTCGTAACCTATTGTTGGGTTCCGGTAATGCCCAAGGGTGCGTGGAATTAGAGAAGCTCGTTAACCCTTATGCCGACTTTTTACCATAAAATAGGTGTGTAGTGTGTGTGTGTTTGTTTGTGGTGTAGACAACAAACATGCGAGCCGACAAACATTTGTATAATTATAAAAAACGACAGCTTTTATGCACTGTCATTAAGTTTTGGAAACAATATCTTTTCGTAAAATGAAAACCCTATATTTACCTTAAGTACGCTGCTTTTATGGGTTTGATTCTATTCGTAAATGAAATAAAAAGAAGAGGCTGTGGAATTAGTCGAACTGATATTAGTTATGTTAAGGTTTTTATCTATTTTAAGGTCTATTTTACTTCTGTACCTATTTTCTTGAAGTATTGTTATTTAACGCGATTTATAAACAAATTTCATTGCTTTCAGCGAGCAATTCTTGCATATATATAAATTTATGCGTTACTTTCCCGGAAACATCCCTAACGATTTCGATGAAAATTTGTATTTTATTAACGTTTTACTTTTCAAATTTACATAGGCGTCTTCTTTGAGAAGTGCGATCAAAAAAATATTTTTGTAAATGTAGTTTTATGGCGCCATCTCGAAGAATGTTGAGGTAATTGCATTGTTGTTATGCTATTGGATGTAATGCTGAAGTACCATTATGCTTAACATAACGTTTGAACAACAGGTGGCAGTATATTACATACACTAGACACATGGCACTGCGTGGCATCTTGACGTCAGAGCAAGAAGCAGGTAAATTTTGCAAATTATATACTGTATATTTACGTTTCTAAATGTTGGCAATGAAAATAGATAACTTTTCCTGTAGAAAGTTTATGATCACGGAAAATTCGAAATACCCTGGGCGAAGCTCGTTTGCCCGGATACCGTTTTGTTATTAGAACAAACTTTGTCATTCGATTTCCTTTAGTATATAATATTGCATTATATAAAAAAACTTTATGAAAGAACAAGTTTTGTTGAGAAATCAATGTTTATCAATATATGTAAATCGAGGTTCAACCTAAAAAAAAAAAACATAAGCAATGTTATGCACGCAGCTCATTAAAAAATATCAATTTCATATAAGTTCCATTCATCACTTCGTGCCGTCTAAATCGGCTTGATCTTTGAACTGCGCCAGCGAATTGGACGCCCCCGGCCTTGAAGGTCGAGGCGACCACGGCTTAAGAAGAAATAGAGTCGCCTATTCCAGTTTAAATCATAAATATTGAAAGTTCCCGCGCAAGGTCTTTTCGTTTATTGAATAAAGGTACATACGTTCTAACGAATACGTGTAGTTACGCACATATCTCGATGGTTTGTTTACATACCGGATGAAAGAAGTTGACTTAGAATCCCTAACTCGTTTTCATATATTAAAATATTTATTTGTACAAGCCTGTATTTTTATTGTGCTTTCCTCGGGCATATGTACGTTTCTATTTATTTTCTGATTAACCTTTTGCCCGCGACTCCGTCCGCGTGGAGTACAAAATTAGATTTACAATCTTCGGTTCTACTGAATGGAATTAGATGAGACCTGGCTTAGACCGTGAACACCCCGCTAAAGTCCTTAGTGGCTTTGCAAGATTACCATAAACAGACAAACAAAAGTAAAAAAAAAAAAATGAATCAAATCATCGATTACAATTATTTTAAAAAAAATATCTCTAATATATAGATGTACCTCCGTCACGGGTTTATATTAGTATATATTTTAATGATATCATAATAGGCAGACATGTTTTTTTTAAAATGACTGTTTTATGTTATTTGGTTGACGTATAATATTAGACAATATCGGTATAAGATATTTTTTCTCGAAACTAAGCTTAGACATTGTATGACATATTTGGTGTATATATGTATTAGACTGTACATATTTGTTTATATTACACTGTATTATAGATTTATGAGTTAGCTTGCGATAGTTAAAATAACATAAAAGAAAGGTAGATTTGTAGTTGGTATTTACGTTTGTGGTAATATTTATCAATTTCATATTGTGTTCGTAATGAATTTTCCTTTTGTATATGGCGGTACTAATCGTTCGCTATTCTCTGTCACTGTGTTCATTAGTTGTATTGTATAAGTACGATCATTTCCAAATACGTCATTGGGCAAAAACGGCCTTTACCTTTATCATAGAAATTTACAATTAATAATGTCGTTTAATAGTCGCATGATGCTAGTGGGGCATTCTCCGTGCCGGCCATAGATGCGCGGGCGCACGCAACGTCCGAAGTGCCGCGACCCGACCCAGATGCGGTTTCCCAAGAGCGCCCAGAGATGGGTCCGTTTCGTCACAACAAATTCACATAATGACGCGTTGAGTAATGAATACCGAATCCATTTGTGCCCACAATGGCCCGCCGAGTGACCGCCGACACCTCCGCCTCCGAGCTTGCCCAACGCCCAACCCGCCGCGGTGGACATTTCGTCGTGGAGATAATTTCTAGTTTGAGAAAGTTTATTGAAACAAAGCGTCACAATAACTATACTATCGGACAACGGCAATAGGTTTATAGCCGAGTTAGACCGATATCAAAATTTCTAGAAACATTCTTCTTGACGTGATAAAAACCGAACAATTACGCCACGACAAAGGAGAAACTATAGAATAGAATCTCTAGGATAACATCTTTTTGCAGATGACATACATAATTATTATGTTCTACGGCCATCGCTCCGCGTGCGTGCGTAGCGTAGACGTCCGCAATTCACCGCGTAGTCTGCTTATGAAAATAAAAGCGTCAATGTATTTTTAAACCGTTTTCGGGAGAGGACCGATTCGGAAAACTGTAAAATGTATACACTCGAATGTACTTAATATTTGTGTTTTAAAATATTAGATCATTTATTCAAAAATAAAACAATAAATTAAATATTTACTTATTCGAAAACAAAATGAATTAACAGTTTGTGTGATTGTTTAATTAAAAAACGTTCTCTGAGTTTCATCACTAGAATTAAATATTGAATTACTTAGACATCGTTTAGATGGTTTGGTTAAAAAAAAAACAAATAAATAGCCTTTGTTTCAGTTATATGCAGTGTTATAAAATTATTAATTACATCAAAGATTTAATACGTATTTCATTCGTAAAAACTAAGATTTATTTAATTTTATTTTTACTTATTAATTATTTGACATTATTAAACATTGACCTATAAACGCGTATTGAACTTGCGTCAATGTAACTCGAGATTTAAACTTGCGTAAATGTTTCTCTACATTTTATCTTCGTCTGGTTAATTAACCACCGTATTGTGATAAATAACAAAATCTTTAATAAACAATCGATGAACGAAACACGTCGTATTTCACTTTCTGTTCATAGTAAATACCAACAGGTCACGTATTATGTATTCGTGTAATGTTAAGTAAATCCGCCGCACGTAACGCGGGTGTTAGAGCGGTGTAATGAAAAACAAACAGGGTTTTGCGGTTTACTTTCCTCGCGCTCTTAAAGCAGCGCTTAAACAGTTTTGAATGCTCCGAGGCGCCTGACGAGAACGATATTCTACACTGATGTTGTGGAATCGGTTGACATCCCGTCGTTGGAAACAAAAGAGATCAACAAATAAGTCAAAAAACTGCCTGACGAAACACCGATGGCTTAATGATTATCCCATCAGCCCTCATAAATACTCGTGCTTGCTGATGCTTGTCGACTAATACGCCCTCTACCGGCACTCCCATGAATTATGTGATGCGATAAATTTTCACAAGTTAGATTTATCATTATCGTTGGAATACGGCATTTTTTTTTTGGTTTTAATGGGAATTTGGGTCAAAATACGACAGTGTTTTGAAAAAGATGAAATCACGTAGACCAGGGTAGACTAAAAATTGCCTCATTACGAAAGAAAATTATTATGCGTCCGAAAGTTGAAGAATTCAAAATAATGTTTGATTGTTTTTAATTCTTTTTAAGTTAACTAATATATAAGGAAGCATAAAGGTTACGTGATTTTGCATACGTTATTAGACTACGTGCAATGGCCATCTAATCGTTAGTGAAGTAAAATAGGTAAAGATAAAGGTAACATTTTAAAAACCGTGCAATGGATTCAAGCCTCTTAAGGCGAGCGATTTTACGGCCGTTGTATAACAGGCTTTTATCGTCACATCGATTTCAACATCGGACATTCATGTTTTTTACTCCTTTTTCGACGAAAGGATTCTTGAGACCACCAACTTTGTGATTACCAATATGCCAATGGTCGTGATTACCAAATACCAGTATACCAATCTTTAAAAGAAGAAACGAATTAACAGGTACACATCAAAGACTTGCGGTCGAACTCGGATTAGCTAGCTAGGCGATGGCAGATCATTCACTTGGCAAATGATCGGGGCTGTAGTAGCTTGCAATCATTCGCTCACACAATCGCTATGCCGTGCTCGAGTCGTCTACGCTGACTCGGCGCGGGTCGGAGGCTGTTACAATCATCGGCCGTCGTCATCGACGCCTTGACAACATCTAAGATGTTTTAGGCTTAAAGCATCATCCGAGGTTCGGAGGGAATGGTTTAACGATACCTAGGTGAATAAGTCAAATTCGACCACCGTCGCATCACCAAACGCAGGGATGCCACCAGAAAACAACTTCAATGAGAGGGCTACCCGAATAGTGATAGAGGGATCTGTGGTGAGGTAACTGCGACATTGCCATAGCAGATGACGATACAATTCTTAATTCCGGAACCAGATCAAATTATTTCGTAGAACTGACAATTTTAAATAAAAAAAAATCGAATTAAAGTTTAATTTGTATCACAAAATATTGCTTTTGGTTTTGTTGTAAGCTTTATTATTGATTGCTTCATTTTTTAGAAAAACTACGTCTCTGGTACAATATTCGTTTAATAGTAATAATAAATTTGGAAAATGAAACTAATCTTATAAATTCTATTCTGTTTTAGTGTGGGCCCGAGAAAGTATTTTAAGAAGTAATAAAACAATCTCCTCAAAATATTCGCAAAGGTTCTTGTTAAAAGCGTTCATTTCCTTTTGTCGCTTTTTCATCCCGTAAAATGTCAAAGTGGCCAGAGGTCGAGCCGAGACAAAAATCATTATTTATTTACAAACAGAAAGTGTTCGGCTCGAGAGGGTCGCCGCCGCCCGATGTTGAGTCGATGAAAGTTCTTAGGCCGTGCTCGTTTTAATTTCACCGTCATTTCTTATCGCTAATATGAAAATATACGTTTGTATGAGAAAACAATTGGTTCGTTTATCGATTCGGTTTTTCATAAAATTGCAAATCCATTATTTAAATAAATCTGATGATATAGTAACGATGTCGTAATCTACATATTGAAATCGCAACCAATTTTTGTTTTTTTAATAAGAAGGCCCTGCAGATTACAATTGTAATCCGCGGAACCGCAGTTAAGGGTTGAGAGTTCCGGCTCCCTCTTCCCCCTCCATTATTCCCTCCCACTTTCGTCTGCCCCTCCGTCAGATATTCTATTTCTATTCAAGCGGTCAAATCGAATCAAAAATATCTTTATTTCGTAGGTAATTAAATTGCACTTGAAATACGTCATTAATAAATTCTTTTCGACATTACCGCCCATTCCAAATGCTGATTCACCGAGAGAAGAATGGGCAACAAAGTCAAGACTTGCTCTTTTTACTCAATAATACAAATAATTTAGTAATTAATAATTTAGTCGACATTTAAAAATAATATGAAATAACCTGATAGCCGAGAAGCTCAATCTCGGATGTTTTTTTCATTATGATAATTATACGGTAATTATACCGTGTTGGAATAAGGAATATAATATAAGGGCTATTAAGCTCTTGCCATATAACTTTCTTTTAACGAAACGTTTAAACTCAGCAAATGGCAAATTTTGAACTTCAGCTAGTATCTTATCATATAAGCTCACACACAGCCCCTTATATGATTTATTAACTTTACTTAGACGGATCTTATGAGCAGCAAGATCGTTCTTATCTCTAGTGTTCATGTTATAGATGTGGCTTCTTTTTTGTAACGATTCTATATTTCTCTTGACATATAACAGGTTTTCGTATATGTATTGTGATGCTGAAGTTAGGATATTAATTTCCTTAAATTTTTCTCTGAGGGATATCATTGGTCTCAAATTATAAACATCACGAATAGCTTCCTTCTGCAGTACAAAAATTGCGTTAATATCGACTGCGTGACCCCATAAAAAAATTCCATAGGTCATAAGACCATGAAAAAAACTGAAATAAACTAGTCTCGCGGTGCTTTCGTCTGTAAGTTGCCGAATTCTTTTGACTGCATATGCTGCAGAACCAAGTCGTTTCGCTAATCTCGTAATATAAGAATTCCAACGTAACTTAGAACCTAAAGTGAGACCAAGAAATAGGGTCGTGTCTGGAATATCCAGTACCTCGTTTTTGACTATTATATTTGTGTCCATTAATTTAGAATCAGATATATTTTGCATGGTTTGTTTTCCTTTTATTGAGCAGAAGGTTATTAATACTAAACCACTCAGTGATTTCAGAGATGGTATTGTTCACTTCGTCAAAAGCTGGTTGATGCCCATCAATCTTAAAAAGTAAGAAGATATCATTAGCAAACAATAAAATCCCATGACTATTCTTAACAAAATATGATAGATCATTTACATACATTAGAAATAGAAATAGTCCAAGAACTGTATCTTGTGGCATGCCCATATTAAATGCAGATCCTGACAACCTCTCACCATTGATGTCAACTATTTGAATTCTATCACGTAGATAAGACTCTAAAAGTTCAAGGGATCGACCTGTGACGTCATAATGATGTAGTTTCCTGATCAATGCACCGGTGAGTCTTTCAGATCAGCAACACACTGGTGACTCTTTTGGAAATGCGAGTGTCTAGGTGTCTACCTACTCTTTAGTGGCTCGCATGCTCGTTTGCTAGAAAATTTGTTAGAAAATGCTATATTTTTTCATAACAGCTTGAATAAAAAAAAATTTGTTATCTATTGTGTACTAATTGAAATTGTTATATTATTGCCGTATCGTCTTATATTACTGCTATTCTATTTTTTGATTATGGGTCTCCCATTTATTAACTATGTGCCTCACCCGCAATGTTAGCAATTGAAGATATTTATTTACACATAGGCAACAAACACCACCTTGCACTTATGTTTGAGATTGAGGCTTTTTCCTTTATCAATCGATCACCGACCCGCCGCCGCGACGTCTGTCGCCTGCCATTCACATTTTAGTGCTCGACCACTCGTTCTTATTATGAAAAAAAATATATCTGAAGTATGTCGTGTTGTGTCGAAACGAAGGTCCTGTGAAAGTGATTAGAAGGTTTGATCGATTATAAAAACGATATTCTTATGCGACAAAACCCAGCCACTGGGACTGTCTCGCCCCATTTCAAAGGTACTGCATTTCAATATTTTGGGAATTGTTTCAATTCTTTGGCCGATTGCATTTAATTTGCATCCTACACCGGTGGAATTACGTTCAATTTTGTATATCAAAAGGTGCAACCTGGCTCTGTTTCTCCCAATCACAAATCAAGTCTTTGAGGTACAACTCTCCGATTGTGCACTACTGAACAGCTATTGTGGAACTTTTTTTTAATATCAATTTCAGTGTTTTAGCGCTACAAAACAAGTTTCATGTTCAAGTCTAATAATCAACTTTAGTACATATCCCAGAACCAGCTGTTTAGGACGTCGAGGACTGACTATCGTAAGCTAGAGAAGCAGGTAGTCTTTACGACGGACCCGCTATGGATCAAGACTCAAATCGGTTACCTGTGTCTGACATCGTTACACAAAGAGGTGAAAAATAGTATTCGACCTCGTGACTAATCACGCCAATATTCCCAGACTATTTAAGGAAATCGGTCGTTTATGGTCACTTTTACTCATCACCGGCATTACTCGAGACAACATTCGTTTTTCGGGCAAGTTACATGTGATCTGTATCTGAATACTGAGCTTTCAATAGAAAAATCATGCAAAAAAATTGTCATTTTGTTGGCGAGAGCTCACCGTGTGAAAATCTTATATAATATGATTTTCACATATTATATAAGATTTTCAAAATAGTCTTTCGCTGACCGCTTGCGATAAAACTTTCAGATTTAATAGACACACCTCTAGGTGTGTCTATTAAATTCGGTCTAGCGAAGCAGGTACAACCCGACTTCGGTTGGTCGGACTGGGTAGAACCAGACATATTTATCTCTTTACATAAAAACCGAACATCTGACTTTTGATCAGCTCTGACTTTGCTTTCACATGTAGGCAGAACAAACCCTTTTAGAAACACTAATGATTCATTATAATGTTGTGAGATTTATTTATTGATCTGAAATAGCTATATGAAGCAGAAGGCCACCAGATGCTCAGGCGTTGGACCAAACGCACACCGACGACAGCGCTGTAGACAAAGATATTCACGGCGCAGCAGCTCGAAACGCGCCGCCAAATGCAGTGCAATGCGTTTTTCCGCTGGTTAATGGAGATGCATCTAGGTATTTACCAAATGTTATAATAAAGCGATTTCGGCTATAAACGATTTGGCCGTGCGCGTCGATACTCAACCGGTTGGGCTAATTGATTATGAAAGAAGAGTTTTGCTTTGATTTTATATCTTTGATTACATGTGATATTATTTTAGAAATCCTATTTGTTATATTCTATTTATCAGCACTCGCACTCTACTAAATTTTATTTCGGAACTTTGATTGAGTTTAGAGAAATAATTTTATTAAAATTAACTTATTAGTTTAATACGTCAGTATTTAATACGTATTGGCTTATGCTACATCCAAATCTAGGGGGCCATCCATAAATTATGTCACATAAATTATAAGTTTTTTGACCTCCTCCCCCGTCGTTGTCACAGGTGGTCATACGTAAATGAAAACAGCAATTTTTACAATTTTTTTTGTTCAAAATACTTTGAATATTGGACAAAACCAAAGACATAAAGCCTTTTTCGTTTTCGTATTTAGGATCTGACGTCACAAAGCTTTTGACCTGCTCCTTGTCGCGCGTTGTCACATTTCGTTGACCCCCGCAACGTGTGACGTAATTTATGGATGGCCCCTTGTACATAAAAAGTACTTGTTTCTCATTGACACGATTTCCCGTCTTAGAATGTAATCTCAAGATCTACATGTACATATATAATAAAATTGTAATAAGTCTGATGTTTGTACATTATAGATATTTAAAAAAATGTTATGGGGGTCTTTATGAGCACAACAGAAGCCACAATAATTGCTTTTAACGTTTTTGTCCGTCTGCGTATTAGTTACCGCATCACACAAAAACCGCTGAACGGATTTTGATGAAATTTCTCACAGTTTAGTAGTTTGGGGTCCAACTTAACATCTAAGCCATGTTCCATCTAATTCAGTTGAGTAGGACCAGAAATACAGCTTGACCTCTCTATAATACTGTCTTTCATACATTAGGGAGGTCATTTAAAACGGTCGTGTGGGAAAAACATGAACAAACGCCACGAGTGCTTCTAAAATGGTCTAAATATTTTACTCCGTGCGGGTGGAGCTGCGGCCAAAAGCTAGTGTTTGAATAAATATCTTCAGTTGCCTATCTTGAAGACGAGGCGAGAAGTGTGACTATTGATGAAAGGATATTTACCTTAAGTAAAGATCTATCATAATTGTATGGAACGTTTCATCCTAGGAGATTAGTAATGGAAGAAATTCATTTACACACTTCATTACACATAAGCACCATCAAAGGTACAGTCGTTTTAGTTATTCATTAGTCTGCCTAATAGAACAAAGCTTTATAAAATGGAAACGCTGTTCGTGCTTCCACTGTGTGTCTTCATATCCTTTTTCGAAACATTGAACCTTTTATTATTGAAGTACGTTAATCATTTCAAAACATAAAAAAAAAATATTTTTATAAACGCAAATTCACCATAGAAATAAAATATATCAATGTGTCTGAAAATAGTGTCATGGAGACAATTATTGTCTTTATATAAATATAATATGATTGTTATGAAATAGTTTAAAATCACAATCACTTATACGGAAATGGTGCCTGAGGACTTAAATTTAATATATACCTTTGGCAGTAACGTCGACCTAATTTTTTATGTGAACTTACTCAAATCTAATGAATAAATCGAGTATTGCAAGAGGCTTTCAATTTATACAGCAGTCGAGTGTACCATCGCCATTTTTGTGCTGTAATTTAGCCGCAAGAGCTTCTTAAGAACCTACCAAAATAAAAGCAATTGTAATTACATAAGCCTATATTAAGAAGAAGTCTGTACCAATAACACGGTTACGTTACTACTTATAAGAACCGCGTAATAGCGAGTCGGCTTTAAAATCCATTCCAATTAACTATATTTTTAAATACAAATTGTTCTCAAAATAAAAAAAAACAAAGTTATGTGATTATCTATAATCTCTAAAATGATTAGTATTTTGTTTTATTTTTAAATGTATCGAGTTTTTACCGTATTATTGATTATAAATATGACAAGTTATGGCTGTCTACTACGCAGCTTCTGAGAATAAAGACTTTAACAGCAGGGCAAATGTGGTGGGTTTTAACCATTCCAGATTGAAAGACCTTAACCCTTTACGCTGGCTCAGTATGCCTTGGAGTTTGCTACTGAAAGTTGTCACCGATCTAATAACAAAGTCTGGAATCGACAGTTTAAGATGCCCTGTCAGGCACAGGCCGACTGTGTTAATGTAACCTAATTAAAAGTTAATCGATCAATTCGCTCGTGGACATGATTAAAAGCCGGCACATTCTGGTGCGAAATTGTTGCTCTTATAACCGCGAAGCCTTTACTATTCTTACAACAGATGAGCAAGTAATACTCCGAAAATTGTCTGTTTTCTGTGTAAATGTAATAATACAGAAAATGGAGTTAAATATAATTACCTATAATGCACTCATTCTAGGTAGTACCGAAACTTTTAAAAAGTATGCGTATGCGCACATAATTCCATAGATACTATATGTTTAAGCATTCTATTTCATTTTATTACAATATAATATTAATGTGTTTATCATAACATCAAAAGTTCTCACGGAAAGTTATACACCGTATTCAATGACATATTAAAATATGCATAGCACTTCTCTGTATTTTAATGTGTGATATATGCATTCTCGTAATGTACCCGACGGGGCATAAAACACATTCAAATTAACTCGTATTTGGTTAAACACACGCTTAATAGCGTTACGTAAGGCAGTTAACCACACGTGCGGCGACAGACGGACCGATATCTGGTTGTTGTATTGCGGCGCGGCTGAAGAAGAAAGTGGCCGCGGACAGTGTCACCTGGACAACGGGTTACCCGAAGCCTGGGTACAGTCGGCGGAGTGCGGGCGTGAATGTGGCAAATTTAAGTCAATTTTATATAAAAACTAGCTACGTGCGTTTTGAGCTCCGCTAATAGTATAGTTATTATCTTTATTCATATTAATATTAACAATGTGAAAATAGCAGCCTGTTACTTTTCACGGCTAAGCTGAAGAGTAATATAAATTACATTTGTTTGTTTTTATATTTTCATAATTCACCAATAGTTAAAACAGTTTGAACATTGTCGTGTGTAATACCTAAGCTACTGTCTGTTCGTACTTCTGTCTGATTGTTTGTATGTCTCATAACTTGATAATAGCATAATCGAATTGCATATAATTTAGAAAACTGTTAGAACTCATAATAATATGTATTGCTGACCTTTTGTCTGTATAATTTCTTATAGCGTACGGAATTTCCTTCTCGATTCGTTGTTTATATCATAAAGGGAATCTCTATGCAAAATTTCAGTTCGTCCAAGGGTTTGGGCTGGATGTTGATAAGTGTGAGTCCTTTTTCTTTTTATATATAGATAGGATCGACTTTAAAGAAGAATTAATAATACGTATAATGTATAATATTAAAAAAAAATATCTCTAAATCACTTCGACATACTTTCATACATCTATCGTGATATTTCGTAGCTTCGGTATGAGTTAAAACATATTTTTAAAAAAATTCGCCTTTATGACGTAATTCGTGCAAAATATAAATAATTATCTTCTTCTTTTGCAAGTAGCGATTAGTTGTTGATATTATTTACATAAAACGTGCAGTTTATGCTGTCTCTGCTAGAGAGGGACACATTAAAACAAACGAGAAAAAAATGTTGAAATAATGATGCATGATTAGGAAGAGAATAATGGTCTAAAGTTATGCGCAGTCAGTAATTACTAGAACTCGAAGTCGTCCATCATCACAGACAATATAACAATCCCTACCGCCGCAGATACAGCTACCGTCTGCGTGGTGCGCAGTAAATGCGTGTCCTTGTCTACGTTTGCAACTCCGACCTTGTGAATGTACAATGAATGCACCAATGAAAGAACCCAATTATTATCCTAGACCTCGTTCCGCTCTCGGCCGCGGTTTTGTAGATCGTTTAAGCTGCTATCTTAGACGTTTTCCGTTATTAAGTAGCGTCACACAAAAAGTATCTAAACAAATAATGTCTAACTTTTCAAAACTTGTTCTCGAGGTTTTGTAAAAAAAATATTGATATTTGGAATTGCGCGTGGTATTGTACTGAAATAATGATATGAAAGTTAATATTTGAAACTTGTTTACTTACGGGTTTTTAATATTAACCTTATTAATAGCAGCGTCTAGTTGGATTAATGCGGATCCATAGATATTATTTTAAATTAGTGTCCGTTCTTGTTAAAGAAAAAAAAGTAATGTTTTATGAATATTTATACCTTTGTAATATTTAAAAGCTAACTATTTATCGGAAGTAAAGGAAAAAGAAACCTATGAAAAAAAATTGATGTGCGGCGCGCAGACCCGCGCCAGGAACTAAGTTATGTTTCGTTTTTGCTCTTGTTTCTGGCTTCTCAAGACTCACTTTTCTCCAAATTTATTAGATTTGGAAAGACATAACAAATAATAACAATTATAAAAAAAATGGAAGAAAGGTTATAAAAAAAAATTCGAAATAATCGGGACTTATTTTTATACATTTTATATGCAAATGCGTCCTAATTGTTTCCAATTTTCTTTTATCATTCAATAAAAAAAATATATTATAGTACAATATCATAACGTGATTTAATCCAATTTTTCGCAATATTTTGTTCAAAGAGATATTTTTATTTCGGCGAACTCGGTTAGTCTTAGAATTTTTCATTTTTTGGTCAACGAACTAATTTTAACGTTTTTTTTTAAATTATAATATTTTTCCGGACGAGTGTACCGCCGTAGGTCACTCGCCCTCGCCCAGCCGTCGTCGCCGAGTGACGCAAACGGCCGGCCGCTCACGACCGGATTTAGTTACGAGAACGTCCTGTCAAAATCCCCGGCCGGCGTGCGCGTGCGCATGCGCGAACGCTCACGAGTTTATTGCACTCTCGTCCTCACCTCGGCATCGATAAATCTTACCGTCCTGAACCGTCAGTTGGCTGAAAACTAGACACCTATGTTTATGAAAAATAAGAAAGTTATTATTTGATTTTTCAGCAATTTTGCATTATTCGAAATTGTTAGATTTTTATATACTATTAGGTGGGTACTGTGATTTTTAATTAATTATAGACGTATTCAAACGTAGTTATGAGCATATGTAACAACACCCGGTCTAGTGGTTAGCCAGTTCGGCGACACCGCATTTAAGTCGAAGTTTTGCCGGTCCACAATGAAATTGTTTTTTGTGTCAGATTTTAATCGCTCCACTGCTGAGGTGTACCTTCCACAGACTTTTTATTTCAGATTGCCAAGCTCAGAACTTAAGACCCCCACGCCGGCCCCTATTGGTAGGGGGCCGTTAAGGACTGTTGTGACTAGTGCGATGTTCACGTACGGGCTTAACACGCTGAGTAATTTAACTTGTCTTAAAACTCGCTGATCAGTTCGTTTGTGACCAGAAACCCGATACTTGCAGGTCTTGCAGGTGACACTCTTAACCACTAAGACACCACCGCTCAATCTATGCCACATCAGTGGCTAAGAAAAAAAAAACACGTGTGGCACTCGAGGACTGCCGCGGTAAAGCTATTGCATAGTATTTTTTATCAATTTATGCAATTATAATTATTTATTTATTTTATTTATGCAGTATTTTTTTTTGAGGAGGTGCCCTAACGCCGAAACTCTAAGCAGGCATGAGTCACCAGATTGCGGGGCGAAGAGGGAGATTACGCATGCGCAATAACGCCGATACAACCAATGCCACCTAGAGGCGAGTTGCTGAACTAAAGAGACAAGCGTGATATTTCGAAAAAGTCATTGAAAGTTCTGCTATTCATCGATAAATGGCAAAAATAAAAAGTATCACCGCGGTGCCGGTCGGAGTGGGGGGTGTTAGGTTATTTTCGTTACGGAATTTCTGGATTCGGTCTCCATGCTCAAGGCCCGCGATAGAAGCTATGCAATAGCTTAAAAACGATAATTAAATCTGCCCATTGGAGACAGTTTATCAGTTACTTCTAAAACTGGATTTTTATTCGTAGATCAATATTGACATTTACGTTAATATAAATAAAATAATCTTTTCAAATTTACCCAACTATACTGGTGTAATTTAGCGAATAGTTAGTTTTTAGTTTTATATCAACAAAAGATAGATAATCGTTTTTCTATTGATTTGGCGAATGTGTAATAACCATCCAGTGACGTGTAGCAACCATCCCAAGGTCAGAATTTAACAACATTCAAATCAATCTACACCTGATAGAACAAACAGGTCAATAACCGTGCCACCGGCAACAGATTTGTATTCTTGGGTAGTCAGCATGAAAATTAGGGTATAACTTTCTCGGAAGAGGTGTGCCGCCAGTCATAAAAATGTTATTGAATAAAGAAATAAAAGGAACAACTGTTGATGATGTCGTAATATTTATCAGTTTATTTATCATTGGCTGTGGCTTCGTGCGCGTGGAACTCATTTCTAAAAACCGGCTAACTTTCGTGAGCTAATCTAGATGAAATAAAACCAACATGTTGCTTCAAGCTACGCTCAAAAGTCGTCTGTGAATATCTCATGAAAATTTGTCTTGTGGTGTCTAGTGGTTTTAAAGATCAGTGTATTGAAATAGACAAACCCATAGATAAAGTTCTTAGAAATACTGTGATTGTATTCCGTATAATATAATCGTAGTTCCTGCATCAATTTCTGTCAGTTTACAGAAAATATTTTTAAGGTACATTTTTAGAGTTTTATTACATGCATAGATATTTCAATAATACGATTAAATTAACAGACAGTTAAACGAAACACTTGTACGATTTTTTTAAGAAGTGTTGATTAATTCAAAACTTGAATGAACTCGATTACAGTTTGACGAATTGCGTTTAGGTGAAAATTTTGAAAAATTTATTATCGAGTCAGACATTGCAATATAATACAATACAAAACATAGCACTTCTCTCACAACTATGGCGAATCCAAGAAAATAAAAGCATGTTAATAAAATAAAAGTATTAATATTCAATCAAATAAAAATATGTCGACGCTTCTATTATAGTAATTCGAGTAAATTTAAGTAAGTGATATCTGTTACGCAAAGCATACGTAACGATTCCCGCCTGCGTTTCTCATCACTCTGTAATGTGTGTTCTCCGATTTCTCCCGCACGCGGCCACAGAGTGTCAACGATTATTGAACACTGGCCACGTATTTTGTATACAAAACCAAACGCCAGAACATTTATTACATACGACAGTTCGAACATTCTGTCAAATTCTCGTAGATTCATATTTTAGCCGTTTTCTCTAGCATTGGAATTTTATAACTCGATATGTACGACGACCCGTGAATTCGGTGACGAGTTGCAAATTATTTAAATATGAAACGGTAGCGTGAGACGGCGTGCCTCTGTGCTGGTGCCGATAAGTGTCGGGTACCTCGATTAGAATTAGGATTGTGGGAGGGTGACGAGAACCTTATGCCGAAGTTTTAAGTTCTTTTTCTATAAAATGTAAAATTTTAATTAATTGTCCATTTCTTTTTTCTCCAACACAACATATCTGATATACGCAACAATACTAGTCAAATAATATTTTAAATAGCATAATTCGTGAGTGAAAATCGTGTCTTTATAAAACGACAAATCATTCATATTCTCGTGTCATAATAAATGTAACATTACTGTACAGAATGTCTATTTATTGACTTTTACCCACAACAGAGCGACGTATTATTTGACACGCAATAATTAACGTTATTGTACCTCCATTCTGACATAATCTATTTAGTATAGAAAACGAATAATCTTAAATAATTACAGTTAATCGCAAAACGTTTTCTTTTCGCGGCCTGCGAAGTGGAAAATACTCTCTATAATTTATTTAGTTACATATTTCTGCGGCTCAAAGGTATCGCGTTCGGCGCCACTGTCGCGTATTCGTTAATTTATTCTAAAATATCGGATTTCTATCAAAGCGAGTGCCGTGAGCGGTGTTTATTTCTCTTTGACGTGTCGCCGGCCGCGCCGTCGTTACCGTAATGACGTCCTCGAGCGCGCCGGTTAAATGTAATGTTTTGTTGATATTTTCCCCGTGTTTGCCGTGGTGATATTTAAAAACGGCCCATGCAAATTATTGCTCGATCGAATCAATACGGCCAATTTACTATAAAGATATAGTAAATGAGTCATTAATTTTCCTACGAATTTAAACGTCGGGCGGTTTCGAAGCTTTTCTAAAGAGAGCCGTATATTTTATGTAAGTAGGATTTATTATATGTTTTGAACGTGTTTTATATAGGCTCTTAAATTTTCAAGTTTCTCAACAGAAAGAAATATATAATACCATCTCCTCGTAAAATAATTTTGAACGTGTTTACTTACATCTTTCAGTATAGAAAAATGTTACTTTATTACTAAAAAAAAAAACGAACAAATTCGAATAGGACTCGCACCCTTTCCGTACAACCTTCATTATGTATGTAAATACTTATCCATTAAAACGACGATTTTGCGTGTTTTCTATGTCAGTATTAGCGAAATATCGGTCCGTTAATCCCTAAACTTTTGTTCTTGTCTTTTATTCGATTTTTTGAGAATTTTAAATGTTCGTGTTAAAATGTAGAGGGAAGTCAAAAGGTGTTCTCCCACATCACAATCCACACAGCAACTGCAAAAGTCAAATTGTCAACGCAAAAAAAAAAATATAACTGTAAATTAAGGCTTTTCATATTCTTCTTTGACTTGTGCTTTGAGATCTTACTCCGTATCAAATTTTATATACTAAGGCGATAGAACCTTAAGGCTTAGATTTATTTGCGAGTTTTAAAATGTGTGACAAAAATGGCTGTATTTTTGATTGTGTTGACTTAGAAGTATTTTCATTACTCAATAGTAATTTCAACTTGATACCTTCACGTATCCCTGAGATGAACGGTTCGACATACTGACAGACGGACGGAGAATCAAGTGATGCTATTTAATGTTTCTCTTGAGGTACGGAGCGCTAAAAATATAATTATTATTTTGTCTTTGCTGAAAAAAAATGATCATGATCATTAAAATCTATTCAGATTTATAGGATTATAAAAATTATGTAATAAAAGCATGAATTAATGTCTGAATTATAGAAGTGACGTTTCACACTCTACTAATGAGCTCAGTTAGACGATTCTCTTTTAAACATAAACATTGTGAAGATTCCAAATGCATGAGTACTGAATCATTGGCTTAATAAATAAATTTAATACTATGATTGTCATAAGAAAACAAGTGTACAGAACAATGCTAGTTTTAATTTAGGCTTTGTTTAATTTAGTGCTTTTTTTAAATCTTTCTCAAGTACCATGCACAGTTGTGCTTGCAACGGTTCGTACGGGAACACATTCGTGTAATGAACTTTCCCGATCATTGATAGATGGCGATATAAGCATCGATAACGGGAGGTAAGATTGTAGAAATGGCCGGTTCGTGCGATTAGCACCTATGCGATACTCAGCGTGATGATTAGGGCATATTGTTCTATTTAACATATATTTTGATGTATTGCATGCGTGCCAAACGCCCAAACGGGTTCTGTCAGTAAAATTTATTTTTATTTTTTTCATACTAAATTAAATTCAAAACAGTGAGCTCGTTATTTACATCGGTATTGATAGAGTCTGCCTACGCGGCAACGTGGGTGTGTATATATTTACTATCAATTCAATTTGAATAAGTACAATGCACATCCAGTATTTACTCTCTATAAAAAAAGCAATTGTTTTGCATTCCGGAAGAGATGACAATGCGTTTAGTCGATAAAGAGAACATCGGCCACAGTGCATCTGACGTTGAGGTGACCATGATTTGTGCATAAAATCCGTTCTGAACAAAATTAATTGAATGCGACTAATTTATAAAATATTGAACCTGGTCGATTCTAAGATGAAATCCTTTAAATGAAATTCAATTTTACTGTATTGAATTATATTGTAATTATATTGATATTAAACATTTATTTATTGAAGTAAATAAATGTTTAATATCGGACTAGTTATATTTTATATATAATATATAAAAACCATTTTATGGTTTTAAGCGATGAGGAGTTCAAGGTAACATTATTTATCTTCTAGAGTTCTACGCTCAAGGGTCTTCGAGGACCTCACTTCAGTCAATATCGCTTTGCCACTGGTTCTGATGTCCTCGTCCTTCAAAACTATTAATTCTAGATTATATCAATACATAAATTGAAATCCTTGAATAGTTTTAATTCAACCTGTTTCTGCTTTACAAACTTTTCGATGGAATGTTGTAAACCGCGATTATGACCGGGCAACGGGCTCATGAAAAATTATGCCAAAAGTATAGGTTCCGTATTGTGGACGTGAAAAAAAAAACGTACAGAAAACGAGTGGGCATCAAAGCGAACCTACCGAATTCATATTACCTTATCAATGTCGCCAGATTGTCGTCCACCTCGGGTCATCTGTTCTTCTATTCTCGTTTACGAACGTAATTTGAGAGAGGAATGATCGCCTTTCAGAATTTTACCGCAGAAATAGTATTTTATTTTGTCAGTCGAGTCAACGGAAGTTTTATCTACACGGTCGTCCTCCGTCCTTCAGGATAAATCTGACCAGCCGTCGTGGATCGCAGCGGCCGTTTGCTTAGCAATGCTCTGTCCGCAAGTTTTGTATCTGTTTTATACAGAATAATTACCTAATATACGATGTAAAATTAATATAATTATGCACATGTTATTTACAAAAGGTGATTAAAAAATGTTATGTGCATTTTGAACGATAATTCAAATTCCAAATATCTTCATTTCATACATCATTAAATAAAACTTGAATTACGTCATAATATTTTGTACATTTACTCTGTATCAATTTTTCAAAAGCCGGTTCTCCCCGAAGAAGCACGAAATTTGAGAATAGATTGTTTTTAATTTTCTCATATGCAACTATAAATCATACAAAATTATCGGAGAATTAAAGAAACATGTGACAAGTCGAACTGGGTAAGCCGATGGATATTATAAAATTCACAATACGGATAATGTCATTAATATATATATAAGTATTATGTAATACTTTTTTCATCAAGTATTTGTTTCATAGATACCTTAAATTTGTATATGAGTAAATTTTGTATATCCATGGAGACCTTATTGAACGTAAATTTTGATTTCGAATAATATGTGTATGCAGAGCTCCTTAAATAAATTCGTGATGTTGTGTAGTCGACTGACATGCAAACACAATTTATTTTTATTTTTAATATTTGATTTATGTCTATCGCTATTCGGACATTCCAAAATTCTATCTCGCATGCATTACATTTTGCGTGTACAAACTTATGTAAACTAGATACTTCAACGTTAGTCGAACAGCTTTTGTACGGTCAGAGGCGCAGCGGGCGAGACCTGCGCGTCGACATGGTGGCCCTACAGACAGAAGAAGAAGGAGAAAAAATAAAGTCGCGTGTGACAACTATTGGCTACCGGCTTCCGGCCCATAATGGAGCGGCTCCCGTTAGCTTAAGAACGGGTTTTCACTCCGGCACAAAGCGTCAAGTGACGCCGTATTGTCGGTAATGGCTTCGTTTTGTCGCGACGCTTTCAACTCTACGGCCTTTTATCGCTTTATTAGGCTTCTGCGATCTGAAGATGCTTTTTTCCTTCGCGTCGCCGATGGAAAACAACCTTCGGTTGTTTGGGGAAATGCCGCTGGCGCACGTCTCAAGCGAATTTGCATAAGAATGATTATTGTAGTGCTTCATTTTGGAAAGGTTTGAACGTTTGTAAGGTTTGTATTATTTAAAAGTGTTTGTTGTAAGTACCGATGTATGCCGATATATGTCTTTTTTATAACGATTATATATATATTTACTTTACAGTGTATGATAGTTATATTTATGAAATAAAAAGAAGATTGTATGAAAGTGATGCACATAACTTTTCTAACAATTATCTGTAATAACTACTTGTGAATTTGGTACAATTAATGGGACAATGTTTACACCATTATGAAATTGTCACTGGATTATGTCTTTGTATTACAGATATATCGAGTTCGACTATTTAGAGGAATCTGAACTCATAATAAATTTTTTTTTTCTATCTGTTTGATGTGATATTAAGCAAAAACCTACTGAACAATTTTCGATAAACTCTTTAATTTTATAGTTTAGATTCGAACTTAAAATTTAAGTCATATTTCATCTAATTTTATAGTCCACGCGAACAAAGTCATAAGCAGAAGTTTGTATAATAATATATTGGTCAATAAAATTGTCGGTCACCATATGTTACTTATAATTGATAGCTGTCACACATATCGTTTTAGAGCTACGTGATTTATCTTTCGATTTATGATTCGGGACTTACCAGAAAAAACTTATTCCGCATATTAATATACCATAAAAATACCGAAGCACATTAAAGCTTAAATTCCGTGCATAGCTTTCGAGATGCATTGTCCTAGAAAATGCAATTTAGTTGATATTCTGCTACGATTAGCTTTCAACATGAGGACGTGAGCCGCGCGTTGATTCCGGTCACGGAGAAACCGACGGTTATTTCTGGGCCGAACTTCGGGTCGGGCGTTTCGTGGACTGCTTTATAAAAAGAGAAGATGCACATCACATTCACGGCAAAAAATGGCTCAAAGTGTATCTGACGTCTTTGTCTGACATTTTATGATACTACTTTTGCAGTGCCAAAGGAAAATAAGTGAAGAAACATAATTTATCATCAGACATTTCAATCGAAATGTCATAACATAAGGTTTATTTTTAAATGCAAAAAGAACAAGTTAGGATTTTTTTTGTTATTGGAAGACAATAAATCCTGTTTTTTTAGAATTTACAGGTGCTGTTATAAAACAAGTCATCAATGGAAGGGTATAATATTATGTTAAATATTTATTATTGTTTTTTGGTCGAAAATATGAAAAGGATTAATTTTTTTTTTTCGTAATAAAACTTAATATAGTAATCACCTAAAATTAAAATTAATATGAATCTTTAATTTCATAATGTCGGTAAAAATGTATATTAAATAACTTGATAATTTAGTTTTTTTAGCAAATTACATACATACTTATATAATTTACAAAAAACAAATTAAAATGTAATAAACATGTTTATTTTTGAATTGGTTTAATCTATTGCATTATTTTCCTTTAGAGGTAATTTTAAGATTTGTATAAACGTAAAACAAATAATAAATAAAAAAAATAAAAAAACCAGTCCATTAGTAAAAGAACAGTCTCTATCGTTAAGCGACCGAATAATGTGACAATGCAACAAATACGAGACCGGTGTTGCGTGAGTCTATTTTTTTTAAGTCGATTTATATCTCGACTTTTGATGCTACTTTAAGTGAATAAATACAAAATACTCATCGAATACATGAGTCTTGATGAGTACAAAATTTTGTTTATTGAAAATAAAAAATACCATCTTTTTTCATAGCTTTTTACATGTAATTTTTGCACTTTTTAGCAGAGCACTTCGACGTCATAATAGAAGATATGACGAAACTATACTGGATGCAAGGAGTGCTAAACTGTCTGTTTTAGCACTCATTTACTGCGGCCGTTTTTGAGCGCGGGACTGTGCATTTTGTCTTTTTTATAAATCAATGGATGTGAAGCGGCAGAACCCGCATAACAATATTCTAATCGGTTTCGTAAACAGTCACATGGCGCAGCACGATATCGAACACGCATCGCCTGCGTCTTGGACGTATAAACCGCTAAGCTATCGCACCTTGTGGTAGTACCACGAAGCTGTTCCACGATTATTCATTTCACTAAAGTGCATCCATATTTATTGCAAGTTAGATGGAACGCTTGACTGTTGCGTGTTCTTTAAATTGCAATGCCCCAGTTCAGTCGTTATGCAGTGCGTTCGATGAACACTGATGATGATGATGATGGGTCATTTGGACTTACAAGTTCTAAAAGTCACCGGCCAGCACGTTGAGTTAATTTGCACATTGAAACTGTTTTAACATCGTGTACATCCTAGAGCCTGATTACGAATTCATGACTGTGTCGGCTCTTATTTTTGTGATATTGGTTGATATGAATAATACAGTACCTAAATCTTTCGTATTGAATCTTCACCAAATAAAATTAATTCATCAATTATAAGCATCTGCCGATTTCGATTCCCGTGATCGACGTATTTCGACATAGCTGTTCTGAAACATTAACAATTTTATTGTAACTAATTGTCGAAATTGTTTGATGACTAATGGTATAATGATGTCACTCACACATCGTATCCAATGCGTTCTATCAAAGAATATTTTGTTTAGGGCAAATATAATCTCGTTCGCTGTACAATAATGGTTACAAAAATTTATGTCGATTCCAAAACAAGAAAAAAAAATGTTGTTTGCATTAAAATTCGCACGCACAAGCCGGTATTTACATACTTACTAAGGAATACTGAAATTGCGAATTACCTAAGAGACTACTAATCTCATTTTATGCATAATAGTTTTTGTAGCTTTACAAGGGTATGTTATTGTTTTTTTTAATTATAAGAACAAAAGCTAAACAAATTCAACGAATCGTTTGTGATTTTTGAATAATAAAATTAATATAAATAAATATCAAAATAAAGATAAAAGAGCTTCATTTCCCAATGTTATGTATGGAAAGCAATCGTTTTTTCTTCGTTATAACTTTTATTAAAATTTTATGGTCGTGACAGACAGCCTACCGCCTCCTATGGCCCCGTTGACCTCTTCTGGTCATTTGGGCTATTCCGCCGATGGCCGCCGATAAATCTAGCCCAGTTGCTTCTTCATATCTCTTACAAGTATTTCTTGTCCTTTTTTTTTTTGTCCTAAAACAACTCCCTCATAATAGGGCTTATAACAAAACAGCACGCACTTCATCGCCGAACATCTTTTGTCTTCTCATTTCTGCCCTCGGCGCAATTTGTGTCAGGTACGCGCATGTTCCCAAAACCTGCGGAAGTTCGCCCGAGTGCCGACGGGATCCGCGTAGTGAGCCGGAACCACGTTGATCACCTCAATCTCACTCAACATTGCATTTCTGATATCGTTGTATAGAAGGTATGACCACAGAACGTGGAACATGTCCTCTTACGGCTGTCCGCACAAATATACGCTCATCTCGTTCAGTCCCACATCGAAAATCTCTTTCTGAAGTATTCATGTCCGGCACATAACTGCGAGGGTTTATAGTCCGGCTCGCCCGGGATGAGCCGAGCCGGTACATCCGGAAAGTAGCGGTAGAGTTCCCGCCTATTCCTTTCCTCTCCCACCGATTCAGCAATTTTGGATCGCTTCGTCCCTGACACCACGTCCGAGCATACCGATCTCGGCCCTGGTCGTGTCGTCACGCCCAATATCGAACCTGCCTGCCGCTGTTACTTCAAGGTCCGCAGATAACATCCCGGCTAACATCGGTTAATATAAAACACATTTGTAGAATTTTCATTAAAATGATAAAAAAGACTTCTAGATTTATAAGCCTGTGACATATGGACAGACGGACGGCCGGACAGACGAACATGATGAAACTTTTAAAATTCTCTTTTGTTTTTAGCCACGGAAGCTATTGTTCGTAACAAAAAAATAAAGGTATATATATACTAATATATTGATGCTGTACGTTATGATCAAGGGTTACTAAAAAATATTCATCGATTAGTGAAATTAATGTAAGTACCGGAAAGCTCAGTTCATTGCTAGCGCCTGGCGGCGAATTTGTTCGTCGTCTTTCGAGTTCGCCGTTAGTGTATCGTAACGATATTTCCACGGGACTATTTGCTTAAGTTCATTTTCCCCGATAGATATTTAGATACATCATATGCTAAATTTAACTGCTACTCGTTCTCACGTCAATAATGCCCATGTATTACACGTCTAATTTATGTCATTTAAAGCCACCTGTTGTTGAGAAAGTTACATTATAGTCTAAGATTCGGCGTTAGAAAAATATACCAGATTATTAATAATCGAATAAAATAATGTTTTAAAGGTACATAACAGTATTATAAATTTATAAGAACAATGCCTGACAAATGATTTCCCTTATCTTTTAATTAAAAAATATTAACATATATATAAAGTTTACAAAATTTTAAATATATTTATAATTGGCAGTTACCGTGAAATCATTTGCAACCTACATAAAAAAAATGATTTATGTTAATAGCAGCAGGACTACGATGGCAGACATT
Organism: Eumeta japonica; assembly: GCA_005406025.1. Classification (NCBI taxonomy): domain Eukaryota; kingdom Metazoa; phylum Arthropoda; class Insecta; order Lepidoptera; family Psychidae; genus Eumeta; species Eumeta japonica. Next base: position 250,025 of record BGZK01000131.1, read on the forward strand.
GTTCTCATAAATTAATAATATTGTAATCTGCCTGTAAAACATTTGATTCGATTAACAAATGAGGAAACATTTTTCTAATACCGGATCTTATACTATTAAGCCTTCTGGTGATTCGCAGTACATTCAACAGCATAGAATTGATGTTGAATCTCGATGATCTCGAAATTATAAAAAGTGGCCGTGTAAAACAATGGTTACAAAGACACTTTTTAATAGCGTTGTTCTAGATAAGACAATTATATAAATAAACTTGAAAAGTGAAACATTAACAAAACACGAATTTTCATAGACATCATTAGAGCCGTTGCTGAAATACCGATATATAAATTATATTTGTAGAAAAATTACTCACTTAAAGTAGTAACATACGTAAAAAGTGTGATATGTACAGTATTTACGGGTCAGCAGTAGCACGATTTCGACTCGAACTTGACCACTTTTTTTAGCCTACGTCCGTCTGTCTGTGCGCCTACGCCGCGAAACGGATACTATGAGAGAAATCGTAGGCGGCTATACAAACGTAACAAGCTATTGTCTTAGATTGCGTTATTCGAAACGGCCGAATTAAACCTCCTTTCAAACTCCCGAAACTTCATTTTGAATTCATCACCTCCTAACAAACACGGATATCACTTTAAATTTATTTCGATCGGTTCGCGTCGATCGTTCCGGCCGTGCGTACAGTAGCCGGTTTTTAGTGTTACGCAGGCGACGGGAGCCTGGCGGGTAGTCGCGTGCGTTGTCGTTGTGTTTCGTGGAGGCCCTTGCAATTTTAAGCTTCTCCAGACACTCCCCTCAATTTAGAACTTGTCGAGTTGAAAATCGATAAGCTCCGAATTTAACCACTTTGTCATTTCTGTTGACAAATCGTGTAATAGTTTTAGACAGAGAATCGAACACGTAGTTCAGAAATATAATGTCTATACAAAATGAGAAATTCTATTTTCATGGTTTTGTACCTCAAAAGCACCCTTTTGTAGGATTACTTCGTTGTCCGTATATCCGACTATCCGACTGTCTGGCTTCTCTGTGTATCCAGATACATTATATTAGGAATGCGTGGAGTTGTTAAGTTGAAATTAATATTAAGCCATAGGTCCACGTTCCTTGAAGCTGCAACACAGTCGATGCGATCTAAAAAAAACCGGCCAATTTTGTCGCATATTTAGACACTTGCAAATAAATCAATATCTATCAAATATTTTCCTTTAATCTTAAATTACGAAACGGAAAAAGAAATCCGAGTAAAGAAAAACTCTTAAAATCGTTAATTTGTACTTCCATCACATTTTTTTTGCGGTTGTAATTTGACATTGAATTTGACATTTGCTGTTGGAGAATGAATCGTCATGTAGATTGATATATTGCACAACATTTTTTTAACTTTCCGCCTTGAAAATGTGACATTGGCAAAAATTTAGATATAAAAATAAAATGAAAAAAAAAAAATCATCAAGTTTCGAAATTTTCAAAGCGATATCTCGTCAGTATCGGTATCGGAAACAAGCAATAATCGTTGCAACTTTGAATAGATACGTGAAAATATTTACATACATAATTAAGTTTGTACAAAATCCTTCAGGTGTGAGTCTTTTTCGCACTTATCCGGTGCTTGTCATAATAACCTTTTTGTCAAGTATTGACATCTAAGGCCAATAATATCTGCTTTTGTGTTACTCGGATTACAAAATCATGGAAAACATACGACGTTATTATAAATTAGTGGTAAATAAAAAAAAATATTTTTTTCAAAAATTTTATGAAGGTCGTACAAATTAATTACATTCAAGCAATGAGCGATTTGATAATATTTGCACCCGACGAATTTCGCAATATCTGGCTTAATAAAGTTGTTACGATCCTCAAACGTAATTAGCAGAAATAATTAATTTATTAATTAATTCGTCGGACTTGAGACCGAAGCACGGATCGGGGCAGCGGCGTCGCGACAGTGTGCACTTGAATATTTTCATTTTTTCAAAATTGTCTAAATTATAGATAAAAACGATGTTAAGCGATATAAAACGAAAACAATTTTTTATTTGTCAGGGCAACGGCTAAACTCTATCGAAGGTATCGGTACGAGCCGTCGACCAACGCCCGGAGAAGAGGGTGAGTGACGGCGGGTGCTAAATAAAATTTAATAAGTCCGTTGAGTATGATGTCAAGGACCAAAATTAGCAAACGGTCATAATCAGTCCGAGTCGCAAGTAAAACCCAGACTTCGATAAATAACATAAGAGGAGTCAAAAAAAACAAGCAGAGAAAGACATTTTCCGGGGTGACAAAGCGACCCGGAGATATTTTATACTAGCGCGAAGTGACTGTTGACATTTTTGGCTAAATTACGTATAAAGTTATGGTTACTTGATAACTAAAAAATATGAAGTAAAATAATGTTTACTAAAATAAAATAAAAACCGCCTATGAAAACCTATATAAAGAGTTCGTTTTTTTTTTGAAATTGATTCCAACTAAAGCAAGATAAAAGAAAATATAATTATACTTTATATAATATAATTGGATATGTATCATATTCGTGAAAATTACATTTCGTCTTATTGCAAAGAAGTTGTTATGTAGTTAATTAAAGTATGTAGTGCAATAGTGAATGTTTATTAAAATAAAAAAAAGTGTGTGTATTAGTGTACACACGTAAGAAGTGAAACTTCTTTGTGACATCATTTTTCGATAAATGATTTACTATTTACAACTTCACAGAAATTGCTTGAATAAAGCTAAATTAGATAGAGTTTATGCAAAAGGCTTTTATTATCATAGACATGGATACAAATAACTATATAAATTTTTTTACGCTAATCACTTAATTGAAATATTATTTTTCACGTCACTACTGAGTTTCAGAAATAGAAATGTTCAGAGTTTCATGTAGGAGACTTGGTAATGGAATATGTACCTAGAAGGGTGATAGCTAAAACTTTTCAAGTAATGCAATGTTATAAAGGGCCATATAGAATTGTAGGAAAATTATCGAAAGCTACATATAAAATCGAGTCACTCAATGAAAGAATGTGAGATATAGTTCATGTATGTCAGTTGAAAAGGTTTCAACTTAGATAATAGGAAAATGTAATATATACAAACTGTAAATAGATCTAGGGTGTTGACAGAAAGTATATGTGACAGGTGGCCTTAGTAACAATTATGTTTATGCCACGATGACATTAATAACATTGAATAAATATGGCGCGTAACGGAAAAATGTTACCCAGAAATAAAGATGGCGCGTAACAGATAAAGATGGCGCGTAACAGAAAAACGTTACATTGCTATAAAATTTCTCCCATACGCCGATAAAGAAGTTTCACTTCAATTATGATATTTAAAAATGGAATTGAAAATTTAAAGAAAAACATAAGCTCAATTTCAAATACCTAGTTGTTCATTGCACACTATATTCTAATAAACTGTCAAAATTCATTGAAATTTTTGAAAGAAATAAAACATTATATTTTAATTGTATCCGTTACTTTTAAAATTTTGGAATGATAAAGTACCTGTAGTTCTTAGTTTAATGCAATGTAATGGATAACTGTAAATGGGAATATATTATTGCAAAACGGATACTATTCGAGTTAAAAGTTATAACATATTGTTCAATCTTATATGATTATATTTCCTTTATTCTAATAGAAAGTTGCACGAACCTAGCATATTTTGTATAAAAAAGCGTATATTTATCTCGATACTTGTACAAGTATTCCCGCAATATTTAATTAAGTATTGATACAAAAACGGCCACAGACAATTACGGACGAAGACAAAAGAAGGGGAGAATGGATTCATAATCGGGTTGCCAGATGTCAGCCACGGCAGTTGCCACTACTGATATCTTGTAAATGATATGTCATGATGACTAGAAAAGGAAGATTTTCCTTATATGCCAGAATAGTGTTACGCAGTGACGTGATTGCAAATAGCAATATTACTTTTGTTGTTTATCGTTGCTATACAAAACTGAATCCAACTGATTTTCTCTTGATCCCACTTTGTTACAGATACACACAAACAGCGGCGTAGCTGGGGGAGGGCGGCGGGGGCGGCCCGCAGCGGGTGTCACCCAATTAATGGTGACACCCTAGTTCAACCGATCGCAAATTTTGATTCACAAAAAATGCGCAACGAAATATTAAACATTGTTTATCATTAGAGTTTTTATTTAACTTAACAGTTTTGATTTTTAGGGTGTCGCTTCAAATCCGTCCCGGGCGACACCCAGGTTAGCTATGCCACTGCACACAGATGTGCTTGCTTATGCCGCTCAGCGATACTGGTAACTGTTTTCTTCCTGTACGAAGAAACATTACCAGAATACTTCACATGCTTTCAATCATTGTTCATACATTGAAATTCTTAAAAGTTTTGTGAGGCAAGTCGCAGTTTCTTAATGGTATCTAAGTTGAACCTCCTTGTTGAATAGTATACTAGAACGTGTTATAACTCTTGGAGAGATAAAGTAGTATACTTGAAGTACCGATAGAACGTATTAAAATCTTCAGAATGATATTTCCGAGGTTAACCCATTTTGTTTTAATCTCCTAATAAACGAGGACGGGCGTACAAAATGTTATAGAACCTAAAACAACACGTTAGCGGTGCTACTCAGCTCCGCGCCGGCTATGCAGGGTGCATCTGTCTGTTGCGCAAGAGTTCGTAATTTCTCACATCCGCCGCGGCGCTGTCGTCATCGCCCGGCCCGGCCCGCGAAAGTGACAGGATTTTTTTTATGGTTACTTTAATTTTATTTTATGAATCGCATAAATATTTATTACGCGGCCAACAAATCGAAATTCGATAGAAGAAAGAAAGTAAAGTGGCGATGATATCATCTCTTTGTTGCGGCCATAATGTGTGAAATTATAATATTTGTTCATTACACTAAAGGAATAAATTAAACTTCAATGTTTTTAATATTTTATTTTTGTTGTTTACAACTTGGGCATTTTATAAGATTTATTGGAAAAAACAGGCAAATTATTTTATATCGAAAATATTCTATTAGTTTTGTACAATTATAATTTCGAAATATAACACGCAGGCGAAAGTAAAACATAACATGCTTATGTATGTGTGAAATGTTTGAAAATTATTTTAATTTGTTCTATAATACGTAAATATAAATTAGACCTTTTATCGTGTAAATAATATACAATATTTAAGTTAATGTTTTTCAATTCTATTCAGATGATATTGATCGAAGAATTACGTAGAAAATTGATCCTTTTTATGTAATTGCCATGAAAGTTATAGACAGACGGGTCGAGGCACCACCACGGGATAAGGAGGGGGAGAGGCCTGCGCGTGAGCCGATGTTGCGACGCGAACCGCAAAGGGCAGACCTTGTCGGGTGCCTTTTACTGCCTCAGAGCCGACATGAACGAAAGCAGCAGCGTATACAAGTTACTAGTATGCACGAGCTTACGATATCGTTACATCAAGAGTTATTTTAATGCAGCACGTCCGATTTTGAAGGCGAAGTCGGAAAGTTGAGGCTCAATTTAAAGTTCGGGTCGATACCGAAATTGGAGTCGGTTAGAAAACAAGGAAGTTATTAATTTGCAGAGATTGTTTCCTCTCCCTCTGTAACGGAACGGAGTTTTATGTGTATTTTACGAGAGGTTACAATAACGACGCTGTTGTAACTCGAAACCCCGCCATCTCGGGGAGGTATTTGTAAGTCAATTGTGTAGATTATTTTAGTATGTTCTTCTTCGAGTCAGAATACTGATATTAAAATAAAAAAATATGTGAAATTGTCTTACTGCTCGATAGCTAATGTCATAGCTAAAAAATACGTAATAACATTGCACAAACTATCATTATCATTTGTACAATTATTTGTATTATGTGTATTACAATACCCACTTAGTATTTTAATATCGCGATGCAGCGAAGACATCGCTATTTGAAGTATCGTACTCCCTAGAGTTGTCAAAAGGGCACATCGACATGTCATGGTTTGACTCGGAACAAGTGCAAATACTGTTATTAAGTTTAACTTTAAAGAAAAAATTCGGCTTTGATGCGGATATGAAAGATCAATTACGAGAAAATAAGCTGTAAATAGAACTTATGTATCACGATGATTTTTTTTCCATTCGAATTTATGTAACGATTTAAAGGTTGTTTCATCTTTTGGTACAATTTTTCATCTCAAATGTAAATCGCAGAGATATTCAAGCGATCACCATGAGAATTGGCATGTATATCTATTTTTTCTTGGAGAGCATTTTTATGCAATCCTCTTTGTTGTAACTTCCCGCCAGGGGGAGCTGCAGTGTATCAAATTTTATACTGTTCAACTTAGTATGGACATGATATAGACTGATAGGACTACCTCTGCCGGGTTCAGCTAGTACAGTAATAAAACGTATTAAGCCGCTAAAATCAAACTCATAAATACATTGTGAGTTTCCATTCGCTGATAAACTTATCATTTTTTTAAAACATTTCACAAAATTAAAAAAAAGTTTGGTCATTGCTAGCGATTGTACAGTTACCTGTTATAAGTGTCTAATTTTCCGTAAGGGGAATGTGATTAATTTCAGTATACAATAACATTAGCCGCAGTTCGGTAACTAACTACGAGAGCCCACTTAAATTTTAATGCTCTGTTAGTTGTCACTTAGCGCAGGTAACTCCCAAAGTCAGCTGAAGGCCCCCCGAGTACACGGCGCGATGAACTGTCAATTAACGCATTTAATGACAGTTAAGTATACATTAGAACTAATGTAACGTGTCTTTCTAAATGCAGCCATAAGGAAGTGGAGTTCTCATTCTGCGACTACGTCTTTCGTGGACATTGGTATAGATTAAGACGGGCTGGTGTTTCAGACTTAGAAGTGATTTGAAAAAGCGTTGAAGCCAGAAGTTTCAGACGAGTATTTCAGTATGAGCAGTTTACATTACACCTACGAGTCAGAATTTAATAATATTACTTTGTGATATCTAAATCTGACATAAATAAAGGGTTTGTCGTTTTGTATAAAGTTAATTACGAGCACTATGTATAGCCTAAAATTTAAGTACAGCCTCGTACATGAATTTACTTTTTATATCAATCTACGTCGCTGTCAATACTAATTTCGATCGCGATTCTGCCTTTTGGTTACTCTGTCCAGTCCTATCTCAACCCGTTTATACGTAGAATAACAATAACTGAAACCTGTCAGGAATATATCTTCCTGCATTTAATAATAATACTGGTTTTTTTCTTTTTTACATAATTCACCATTTCATGATATGAATATGTAAAACTAGCTGTCCCGCCCGCTTCGCTGGGTAATTTTTATTATAAATAAAATGGCGAAGGATTTACGGAATTCAAAAAATGAGTAGCCTAGAACCATCTACAAATCATTCATCATCGAATGGTCCCAGTCCCATGTCTATACGTTTAGTAGTTTTTACGTGATTGGCGAACAAAGACAACCTATTTTCATTATACATGTATAGATGTAAAAGGCATACCGTTCGCTTTGCGCATGCCGCACGACGATTACAGAGATAACTTGACTGTTTTGGAAGTTAATAACTCGCGCTGTACGCCCGGTGGCGGCTCGCGAGACGGGCTTTATTACCTTTTTCTGAATTCATCACACGAATCAACTTAATCCGATATCTCTTCGCGTCCACCTCCACGTGTATCGATTTTTAGTGCGTGTGCGTTCGTATTTCGTTTCGCACGAAAATTTTGTCTTTAAGGCACCAAAAGATTTTTTTATTCTTGTGATTCTACAATATTTTCCGAATCTCGTCGTCCAAGATCAAAAGTAATGGTGACATGCTTTAATAAAAAAGGCGATCTTAATAGAACCGCCAGTCGAAAATGTAGGTTTCACGGGCGTGAAGATGTATATATACACAGGTAGGTCTCTATTCATTTTTTAATTTGTTCCATTTTTTGAGATTAAGTTTTTAATGTTTTCCTTTTTAATCTTGTAGTGCTTTTGCGGCAAGTATATAATTAATTATTTATCCTAAATTACAAAATAAAATATACAAAAATAGGACGAAAAGATCAACTTTATGATAACGTCTTACAAAATCGTGGTCCATTTGTAGGTAAAGTTGAATTGATAGAATTGGAAAATAAGCAAATAGATTTTGGTGCTATTTTCGAATCGAATTGCGAGGAAGTTCTATTTTTGGTCTTCGTCGTATACCAACTTGACAACGGAGTTCGTGTAGTTGATATCTATGCAAGGTGTAGTATTAATTAAAATCAGTATAACAATGTAATTCGGAGTTTGTCCATTGTGGAACGGCGATCTGGCAAGATTAGCATGTAATTTAACTGTACGACTTAGCATTTAAGAAGATGTCATAAAAAAAGAGTTAGCTCCATGACAATATAATATAATACTATGCAAGGATCAGTCGGGGCTGACAATAATATTTATAGAGGAAGATCTGTCCGCCGACTTTAGTCAAGGGAAAGTTTATATAAAATATAATATTTAATGTATGACGTTTACGATCTTAATAAAACTTCGCATTCTTGTTAACGAAAAAATTCGAGATTATTATCTCGGAAATGAGTTGGAAAAAGTTCGTCTATGTTTGTCTATTATTCTTCGTATCGAGCGGAAACTATTCTATGAGAAGTTAGGAAAAAGGCAACTCTAGAAGGTATTCCAAAATAAACAAAAGTAGCACTAGAATAAAGCAATACCTAACTTTATGTTTGGGTTAATTTTGTTTCATTATTCTTGTACAATGTTGAAAGAAGAAAAGGTCAATAGTTTCGCTTCCAATTTAACTGATTTTGATGAACCAGCATCATAATTGCTCTGTCTTCGAATGAGAAGCGTAATCTAAGTCTGGCATCAAAAAACATCGCCCTTGGACTAATTTACCGATGAGCTTTTAACTTAACTCAAATTGAAGCACAAAAACACGTTAAGCTAACGTTGTCGGATGTACTCACCACATTGACGATCGTCAACAGCGTCAATAGGCCGAAGAAGAGGATACAGCAACATCCAGACGCCCTTCTCGACGACAACGGCGACAACAATAAGATTTAAATGAAAACTGTCTATCCCAATGTTATTTCTTGTCAAATTACGTTCACGTAGAGTAATGTTCATTTCGACTTATTTTAATCGGCCAGTGCGTTATATTTATTACGTGACTTTGTTTTTGATCACACCCTACTTTTTATTCAAATCAATGTTCTTTAACGTACAAGATAGTTTGTATTAGACAATTCCGAAAACTATGTCGCTTCCACAATAATTGAGAAAAAACAACCGCGTGCACACGAAATCTGTAAGACATTTTGTTTAGGATTTAATCATAATTATGAGCTTTTTAAGTTACATGTATTAGAACACAATTTCTTCTTCAATTTATTATCAGAAAGCATATTTATACACGATCGATTGAACTCTTCAAAGGGTATTTTAATTAAAGACAGCCCGCGCACGCGGCGGCAGATGTCGCGATGGTTGTTTTTGATCTGTAATAACCGTGTCAACGCAACGAGCAATTACCGATACGGCGCTTTTCATACATACCTTTTGCTTTGCCGTCCCTTTTTCGCTTTTGTGTTATGCCGTATAAAGAAAAGAGAGGGAGATATTTGTATATGTTCGACCAGCTCTGAAGAGAATCGTCACATCTTTAGGAGACACGTGGAATATGGCCGCAAATAAAATTATTCGTGACTCGGCACGCGATCGCTTCGAGGATGTCACGCAGTTCAAGATATCGTGTTTACGAGTCGGCTTATTCTCACAGAAAAATAAGTGGGAACAAATCGACACAAAAGCATACAAATACATTTTAAGGGTTTACGTATGTGTTAAAGATATTTATATATTAATTTCTATAATAACAACATTTACATTGTATTTAAGAATGTATAACATTAAAACAATCAGCTGCATGGTCATGTTGTTTAACTATTCACATCGTTTAGCACCCGATAAACCGTAAAGCTACAAAGAAATGAATTCTAAAAACATCAAATCTTTCACATTCTCAGAAACAATAACACATAAAATTAATTTACTTGAATGTTGAAGTACTTACTTAGTATTCATAAAATAATTTATTTGGAGCTAAATAATTTATTTGGAGCTAAATAACTCGTCGAATCCTATTATGCCCAGAACAACATAGACTATTCGCAATTTTATTTATAATAGTTATTTACGAAAGTTAATTTTCTCGTATGCTATCCAGATGCTTATCGAGATAGTCAATATATGTACAATACAATATTGTTGCCCTATCCAAAAATAATAATAATATATTAATACGTATATTAGAGATTATGACCCGTGTGTATTATTTGGAAATAAATTTATAGTGGCAATTAATTAAAATACCTAATTACTAATTTAAATTGTTATTAGTAGGTTATAGGTCTTGTATCGCGACTAACGTGAGGGAAGTGTATCGTAGCGGCTAACGTACGCCACATTTATAGACTTACCCCGATGTGCTCGTGGCCGTTAGAACATAGTCCAGAATTACTCTCAGGGGTCAAATTCGGAAGTGCGACTTATCGTATGAGGATTAAGTCATCACTTAAGATTGTAGATGTGAAATGTCATAAAGTATTCAAAAATTTTGCAAATAGTTCAGATGCTGCCGTGAAATTGAGTCGTTTTTTTCAATTTGTGTTTTGCTTAGAAAGAAAATACATTAAAACACGAAATCGGTATTAATGCATCGCTCGACAATCGGTATATACGTCAGAAGGTTGCTCAGTGTGTCATAAGCTCGGCGAGTATCAGATAAAGACAACGGATGTCGCACAGATCGGCCTCGTTGCCCGTCCTCACTGTCGGCGAGGGCTCCGGCGGACGTCAGCCGCAAGGCGGGCGGCCGTCCGCCCCCGCGAACCACGATGACATCTGTCGGTGGTTTATTATTTAGTATAGCTCTACTATGACTATTTCAGGACGTAAAGAAGAATTGAAGTTCGTTAATGCTAAAGTGTTCTTGGGCGAAGAATTGAGTTCGTTCTTTCTACAGTATTCCTGGGAATTACTCTAGATAACAAGCTTCCATGCGGTCCTCATATCAGTAAATTGGCGAAGAAACTTAGTAAGTTATGTCACCTATGCGGTCAAATAAGATACGAAATATATCAGACGTCGAAACGACTACATTAGTTTATTTTGGCTGTTTTCATAGTCTGATGTCGCACAGTGTCTTTTGCTGGGAATATGCCGCGGATAATCATAGAACTTTCGAGCTGCAGAAACGGGCCGTTTGCGCGACTTAGAAGCTCGGCTTTGGCGTAACTCTTACGAGCAAGTTTAAGAAAATTTGACTCTTAAATCGGTATCCCGGATCATATATGAAAATTTATTATATGTAAAAATAAAGAAATATTAAAAATAAATAGTGGTCGACGTAAACTCAGTACCAGAATTAAAAATAAACAGATTTAACATGTTAGTCGACGATGCAAAGTCGCAATTGCTTTAGGGGATTCTGTGATTTACTCATAAATAAATTTAAGAGCACTGTTAAAAAAATCGCTCAGTAAAAAAAGGTAACTAAATATAATTTCTGAATATTTAGAAGACAAATATCCAGGCACACAGGCGGCTGACTTCTTACCGGGCTGTTTCGTTCATCAATTGTTCTGTATGTATTTTGATCATACATAATGAAGTTAGAAAAGGCCTACTTCTAAGTTTCTTGCTCTTTCTTTTTGAGTGAAAACTGCCTTCCGAACGAGTGGTGAGTGTGAACTCGCAAAAAAGTATGAAGTAAGTATTTCAAGTGTTATTGTATAATATGTATATGAAATAAAGATAATTTCAATTTTATTTTCATTTAAATTGTAAAGAGTAGAAGTAGAAAGAAATCTCAATACATACAAAAATTTGTCCCAAATAGCATAACGACGCCGCTGTCTTACAAATATTAATATTTAACGTTCACTTAAATAAATACAATAAAGATATTAAAAACCCATTTAAATATCATTTAATCGCAATCGCAGACCGCCCACGGAAGTTAAATGCGACGTTGTCCCTTTAACTTAATACATAATTAGAGTGGATTATAAAGAGTACTAGCTTGCACCCAAATTATATGATGTTTTATCTGTGATGTTAACCACGATAGATTAGAAAAATCGTTATTACGTATGAAAAAAAACGATTTGTAAATCAATCAACGAGCTGTCGAACGACTAGTTTTTTCATTTATAATTTTCATTTAATATTAATTTTACTTATGATTTCACGACAACATCTCAGAGGATATACAGAGACCACACCGCTCCACAAGTTTATGATCTGTGCACATCTCTCTTGTTTCATTAACACCCATTAATCTATTTATGTTGGATGATTTGCTTCAGATGCTTTAAACTTGATCCCTCTTTAATATGCCGTCGATTTGGTCTACGTCAGATTTTATAGAACGACCTTTGGCGACCCTTCTATCACAAACCACACCGTTATCTGACTTCAATATTTCTATATCTATCTTTCTAGAATATTCCACACATACTGGCATCGATGAATTCATGCTCCTTTTACCATAATCTACTTTCACTGCCGTGAATAATTAGAAATATTTGGAAATACATTTCTTATATTATGGGGTTTTTATGGATAAAAACTGTAGATGAATTTTATTTTCGTTATCCGACTTAATAAGCCCTAAATACGGATCCAATCTAAACATATTTTCCTCGTGGACATTCCATGAAAATTTATTCAAAAGTTTACTACATTAGCGTGTTTAAATAAACAGGCAAACTAACACAGTCATTTTTAGAATGGCCTTTTGTGTTCTATTTCTAGTAGATAGACATAGTGATTCTATAGTTCTATTACAATATGTGTGCGTAAACTACGCAATAGAAATGTTCCATTAATAACTAAGTATTTTTTAGGTATTTGAATAATAACTTTATTTCATTATTTTTCACGAAAAATAATAATTTATTAACACAAAGTAAAATTAAAGCCTAAAATATCCAACTGACCGACTTAGATTATATGCCGTAAACTGGGGCTTATGTTAACGTCTGATTCTCTGCTTATTTCATAACCTTCAGAAGTAGGTCAGTGCTCGCTTTAACTATAAATTACATTTAGTCTAGTACGAGTCAGGCTCCGTAATGAAGGTCCCGTATGTTACAATATTTAAAAATAAGCTGTGCTTCAAGGAGACATCATGATCTGGATTGAAGGATAATGAGAAAGAGAAATCACTAGATATAAAGAAGGAGCTCATTCTAAGCCCTAGCGGGCGAAGCCGCGAGCGAAATCTAATATTAAATAAAATACAAACCTCAAGCAATATGAGCGAAATACTGCAGAATGAGCTAGTAAAGCTTAAATAGATTATATCCTAGCCTAATGGCATACACACGGTTCGAGAAAAAAAAAAGAAACCAAAGCTCGTAAATCCAATATTACTTCATATAATACGTATTAGGTTAATATTATCCTTGTCCGATACGAGATTGCTTTGAACCGATTTTCGTAATAACTAATCTTATAAAATATCCCATCAAACAGAAATGATTGTTTTTGCCCCATATTTTTTAGGTACACATATAGATAAGTTGTCTATCAATGTATCGTCGTATAAAAAGTTCCAAATATATAAATCGCTGGAGCAGAAACGTTCCCGAGTTGGGCCTATTCCGAACTGGCGTTCCCAGTGTGGGACGACCTCCCATTGGGCGGAAGTCGTCCTAATGAAAGTCCCTAGCTGCTTGCAACCAAGGTATCAGTACGACCCGAAACCGCACGTCTTTGAAATCTAGGGCAAATTATATCCAGTCGTGGATGTTTTATGGTCGAAACAAACGAATGCATATTGACGCTTCGTATAGGCTCAACGATGTCGCTTTGTGGATAACCAATACTAAAAAAAAACCCTCAACCTCAGTGTATAATATAAGAATATGCTTTTGTCCTTTGTTCCTTTAATATTATATGTGATCTATAATCTATACAAAAAAAACAGACGCGTCTGTTTGTGATGTCAAAATAAATTATATTTTAACATCCATGAGATCATTTGTACGTTGCTAATATTGGAGCATTCTTATTTAAAACTATCTCTGCTGTCAGTTTGTCCGGGACAAACTTCGGATCGGCTAAACCTTGATGGGATTTTCACTGGGACGTAAAGGAATTCCTTGCGCTACACTGGAAATATTTAGGTTATCAGCGTGAAAATTGAAAAATCCATAAAAGCTAGGCAAAGTTTAAAATTAGGTACGTATTAGTTACGGGGACCGGAATCGAAAGTGGAACTGCAATCGGATTCGAAATTTGAATCGGATCGTTGTCGATAGCGCGACCGGCCGTTATGGTGCGGCCGTCGAAATAAAAATTATGTCTACGCAGGCGGAACCGGGGCCGAAAATTATGTCTACGCAGGCGGTACCGGGGCAAAAGCCAATAGTAAAACAGTAAATATGTGATTCTCGGCACGCGTGCGGACAATTCGAAAAAAAAATTTTGTGTATGATCGTTCATATAAACCGTACAATCGTAAATGCATTTATGTAGTATGTAAGAAATGTACGTAAAAATATGTAAGAAAAAACCTTATGTACCTGTTTACTAGGAGACCGGTTTCACATCTGTCGTTTTTCAAAAAGCTTTATCAGGCTGTGCTGGTTTACAGGCCACAGCGAGCCTACAGTTCCTCCATCTATTGGAACATTATTCCGGGATACGGTGAACTCGTTGCGTAAACGCCATTCATGTTTTTCCAAACCGAATAAATCATGTAACTTTGAAGCGGATAAATTAAGGATCGTTGTATTGTAAGCGAAATACGGCTGATTACAATATTATTGTAGGATACATACCACAGGCCATTTTCATTTTAATATACTAGCTTATACTTACGACTTCGTCCCCGTGGCCTTTAAAATCAGTTAGACGTGGTTTAAGATTTTACATTGAATCCCAGTATCCCAAACAAATACCATCATAATTTGTTTAGTTGCTTTTTCGTGATATTATTATATTTCGTGATATAATTATAATCAAACAGACAGATAATTACACAGGAAAACTCTAAAAACTAAAGCTTATAAAATAGAAATGTCACTTTTACGTTTTACTAGCGGTAGGTATTAATACACTTGAAATTATTGTTTGAAAATTAAATATGTGGCTTATAATTTCATTTTTATACAGTTTAATTTAACTTGCAACGTTCGTACGTAAGTTATGATTCCAAAATTTGCAAACCTTTTTTTAAGTAGATACTTCCTGATAGACGATTGTGCTGAAATTTGGCATTCTTATGTAAGTTCGATGACAATGCTAGAATATGGTACTATCGAGTTTTTCTGGTCATGGAGCCGGAAGGTAACAAAACAGGGTAATCCCATCGAGTTTGAGCTCGTTTGATTTGTCTTCATAACTACTCTAGGTCTAGATAATGTACAGGGTCTTGACAACTGCTCAAACTCATGGTGGGATAAGTGTGCAGGAGTGGTATTACAGGGAGTGTGAAAAAAAATGCACACACACAGAGATATACAGACATCACTTGGAAAATAATTGAAATCGATTTCTAGGACCCTAAAACGTCAAGATCTGGTGAAATTTTGTTTTTAGAAAATCGTACTGAAAACAGTATCTTCTGAATTTTAGCGGGAAGGTTTTTATAAGTTAAACGCGACTGATAAAATTTCAAATAATCTATATATTATTTTTAAAAAGGATCGAGGGGTACGCTTGTCTAAAACAATTTTCTAATTGACAATGATCGAAGAAGTATTAACTTTAAATAATTTGCTTGACTACATCCGCGTACATAGTTTTTAAGCGTTTTATATGAAAAACGCGTCAAAACGCTTAGAACACGAAACGATGCGTTGCACATGCGGATGCAACTATTAGATCTTATGCGCTGCTCGCTGTTTAATTAATGGCGCTGTTTAATAACCAACTTCATAATCTTAATATTTTGCTAAAAATATACACGACTTTCGTGACATTCCAAAATTTCACTCTCACCATTTTGTCGTAATGCGCATGAAGGAGTATAACTTCAAAAACTTCGGACGTGGTAAATAAATATGCCACAAGTTTTCAATGGGGGGTATTTATTTAGCGCTGAAGCTCGCCGTGCGCCGGCGACTTGATCGTACCGACCATCGATCACTTCACATCCGTATCTTTGTGCGAGAAAACTATTATTGATTTGAGCATTATGCACGAGAGGGCACCGGCGTCGCAACACTCCCTTTTATGCGGCGCTCCAGATACTTAAACAATGACTATTATTTATCTCTTTCAATGGCTTTTAAAGCGCGCGGTCTGTCATCACGGCGAGCCCTTCCGACAGTACAGCATTTCGCAATGCTCAGAAACTGCGCTCAGGGCCAACAGTGGGACTTTTTAAGTTTCCAGTATTTTTAACGGTCAAAAAAGTATGTTAATTAACGGTCAAAATATTATATTGCCCCTATTTAATGATACGATGAACACTTTTTTATTTGTTATTGAAAAAAACAATTGTGGGTTTAACTTGCCTTTAAAAAATAGGAAACTTTGTATTAGACGCATATTTTTTTCATATAAGCACACGGGACTTCTCGGAAGTTGCTTAACTGGTTTGGACAATTTTAACTTTATTCCATACGTGTATTAAAGTACATATATCCCGAGATGGCGCCACGTAATTGTCATAACGTGAAACGTGCCACTGTTTACAAAGTTGGAAAATCACATATTTATAGGATTGTCATCGATGGACGTTTTACATGGACTTTGTATTGTTTTTCAGAAAAGCGACAGCTGATTTAGATTATCTATACTGTGTGTTTCATTTACAGAGTTATGCGAAAAATCACATTTTTTATTGCAATCGTCTCAGTGATTTCTAAGTCACATGGTAACGCGGCTTACATCACATTGCAGTCACTCTCGTCCTCTCCCTTTCCGGCGGGTGAGAGAGTACTCAAGGGAGTGTGCTTGAGGGCGCTTCGGTGAATTGAGAGAAAATCTAAAAACATAAAGACGTCGGATTTAATAGAGGCCCGGCGAAATTGCAAGCCGGAAGGTGGTTGAAATCCTTTAAACACCTCTTACCGGCGTCTTCGAAAAATTTACGCTGTGAACTGGTTTCTCAGGTTCTTCGTACAAAAGTAAAAACTTGCCTATTATGATGTATGTGAGCAGGTGGTTCGGTAGACGTTGTTCTGCTCTCTACCGTGAGTAGCATGTCATAACCTACCCGTACCCGTAACTTCCTCGACATGGGTATCGTAGAATTTCTTTATTTTTTATGAGGAAGCGGCCGAACGCCCGTAACTGATAATATACCGTTTTTCATAGCGATCGGTTGAAAGGTGCAGTAGTCGATGCGCTACAGCACCATACAGTGGTGAGTTAAAACGAAGCGAACATCACGAAAACCTCCTCCGTGACAAAAAAACACTAAGATATGCCAAATCTGGGTATGGTTGATCAAACAATGTTGGGCTTTAGAGATCTCATATACACAAACATTCACTTTCATACATACAGTTTTAAAATTGTCTTAAGCCACGAACGAAAAAGTAAATGAATTATAAAGTGTAATTAAATTATTTTTAAGAAATGTTACAAGGCAAATGAACGTAAAAACTTAAAACCGCATTAAATGTCTGTTTATTAGTTAAAACAATTAGTTGTTTTCGGGGTTGCTGGCTAATTATATATTAGACGTACTTATCTCAGATTTCATCACTTGATACTAAGAGTCCATTGCAAAAGTGATTTAATCACGTTTGCACATAGGTGCATATAAAGTTATTTTTTATTTCTAATGTAATATTAAACGCGAGATTTTGTAAACATAAAAAAATAATACTATTTTACTTGGGTCAACAATTAAAAAATCATATACGCCTCCTATGTTTTGGTGATTCCGCTGCGTTTTTGTAACGAATGATTAACAATTGTTACAAATCTTTTAATACGACTTTTAAATTTTTAGGTGTGTATAAGTCAAAATGATTAAAATTTATAAAATTTCATATATAGGAAAATAAAAACTTAATGGAAAATTAACAGCGTTTGCGTTTCTCGTGCTGCAATAGCCGATTTCATCTTGTCGCCGTACTTAGTCTTGACAGTTATATATCATATCTCCGAGTTTTCAGATTTTAAAAAGCACACTACAGCAATTATTTGGGCTCAGACTGGAGATAGTTAAGATCCTTATTCAATTCGAAAGGTTTTCAACTCTGTTAACTCCTACATTATTGTATTTATACAAAATTCTAAAAGTAGTTTTAATTTTTAGGGTTCTTAGCCAAAATCATAAAAACGGAACCCTTATAGTTTCGTTATGTCCGTTTGTCCGTCCATCCGTATGCCATAGACATATATTCAAAAACTACAAGACATATATTGATGAAATTTATAGTGTATAAATCTTGGATAAGTCGCTACTTAGTTTGGAGATTAAATAACATAAATAAATATGAAAAAAAAAATGACCAAGGTTACGCTTAATAAACACTTTCAATAAAAATTATTTTGAAAATGGTTGAATATATTGTTTTTGAGTTATTGTCGAAAAACTTCGCTTCTCAACAAAAGGACGTAAGTGCCATGAAGATATGCTCTTTTGCTGATGAATTTTACTTTACACTAGTTCAATAGTAATAGTCGACATAACTACATGTTTTTCTCGTTATAGGCGACTAAAGTGCTTATAACTATTTTGTGCGGGAAACGTGGAAAAAGTCTAAAATCTCATTTTTTTCATCTGTAGTGCATTTCTTTGTAATAATGGCTTCGCAATCCTATAATAAGCACGGTCTGACATGCACTTGGCCAGTTTTTTTAATTCTAATGTGCATCGCTATCGATCGAGTCTATGTTCAGAGGAAAAGAGAAGGCAGAAAAAATGCCGAATCCTAGGCGTGGTCACGGCCAGTGCGATATAAAAATATTCACAGCCGGCATTAGAAACTTTAGAGTTCGGAATAAATAAATAAATCCGAAGGCATCTTTACGCTGACGCGCGACTCCACATAATGCGTTACGAAAGTGGCCATAATACGAATTGGAAATGTAAATATTCGAGACGCGCGCTTTTTCCGTGCGACGTGTCCTCCAAACCGTTGCGCCACCTATCGCGCGATCGGTGACGACCGCTTATGACCGTTGAAAGTTTTCGGCGATTCGCGTCTGAGTTTTCGTATCGTTTAGGGTTTCACGCTTGTAGTTCAAAACTAAACCCATTACTGTAATATTTTGAAAAATTACTGTACCGTTTTTTGTAGTTATAGTCGTTGCTGAGGACTTATAATTTGGAACGGCTGCGAGTTCACTTGTCCGCTTTTATCGCTGACTAATAAATTTTGGATACTTTTGTATCGACACAAAACATCTATCGGGGAACTTATTAGACACATTTGTTTTTTCACGTCATCTTTTGAGTTACCGTTCTGAATGAATGCCTAAGATTTTTCACAAAAGAAAATTGAAATTCCCATAAGTTTTTGATTTATTAGAAAAAGCTTTCAAAAATACTCTTCTCTCTTTATTTCCTAACTTTATAAATATTCGTTAGTTCTTGTTCACAATAAATTATCCAACCGCTACTGATGAAACTAAATAAAGATCGCGCGTAACAGAAAAACGTTACATTGCTATAAAATTTCTCTCATACGCCGATAAAGAAGTTTCACTTCAAAAAAGTCGATATATTGTCAATAGTTACAAAGCAAAATTCTATTTCGTGTTAATAAAGTTACCGAACCGAACGAAAATATTTTCGATTTATCATAAATATTTAACATCTTGCGTAAATTATATGCATTAGTAATTTAATAGATTATTTTATAGAAGTTTTGGTGGTCGTATTTATTTTATTTTTTGTAGATTTTGTGCTGCAAAAACTATTCTTTAATACAAACATCTCAGTGAAGTGTAAAATAGTAAAAGCAAGTTTAATTTATGTTACGTTTTTATTTGTTTGTCTAATTTTTGATTGGTACGTTTACGCATATTTGCTGTGCAATCATCAGAAACGGACTTTGACATTGTAAATTGATGTTTCAATGTGTTGCAGTTTCTTAGCATTGTTGAGTTAGTGAATTATAATATGATATTGTATTTTTAAAGGTAATCACTTTTCATAGTATAATTTTTAAACGATCGAAATGAATCAAAACCCATATGAGCTGTTGTGCGTGTGACTTTAATAGGTGGAGTTAATTTCTATAATTTATTGTTATTTACTTATTTCTGATGCACGCTACTTTAACCGTAAAAGGCATTAAGATATTGAAAATATACAGAAATATATAACATAAATATTTCCTTTTAAAGTGTAGAGTATTAAGTAGATGCGAAGTGTCAAAACGAGGCGATATCGTGAATGGTAATATTGAATAAATATTACGAAAGGCAAATTGCGGTTTTATGAAACATAGCGACAATGCATTCGAAGTGAGCGCGTAAGTGCATTTTGATTTCTCTAGAGGTGGTGCAAGGCTGCGTGCGGCGCGTCTCGAGCGCATGATGCAACTGCGGGGTCACACGCCACCGGTTACCTCACCGCGACGCCCACGCGGAGAAAACACGGCGACTTTCTACCCCGACCGGCGCCCCCCGCACACCGTCGCCCGCGGGAGCCCGCGCGCCGCTGTTAATGAGACGAGCTGCCCGCTAAATGCCTAATGTATTCCGTGGAACTCGCTTCTACATACGCCGAAAGTACTTCGTACTTTCACGGCACCGTGTGATCTGAAAGAGAATCCTGCTCGGACGGGCTCGGCGCAATCAAACAAAGTAGTTTACTTCTTTATAGTTTTTATGCAAAGAATTTATGTTACAACTATAATTACGTTAAAATTACTATTTACATAAATACATTTAGGCACCGTAATTTTTTCGCTACTTATGAACTAGGTGTCGTCGAGGACGCAGGTATCACACGGGGGAACGCGCTCAGTAGGGGCCCGAGTGGCCGGGCGGGCCGTACTGCGTGCTGACGCCGCCCGACGAGCCGCCGTGGCCGCCGCCGTGCCCGCCGCCGATGCCGCCGCCGATGCCGCCGCCGATGTCGCCGCCGTGTCCGCCGCCGATGCCGCCGCCGATGGCGCCGCCCGCCAGGCCGCCCGAGATGCCGCCCGCGTCAACGATGCCGCCGCCGATGCCGCCGCCGATAGCACCGCCGCCAATAGCGCCTCCGATAGCGCCGCCGCCCTCCTTCTGGTCTTGTATTTGATGAAATATACCCGGTTTCCTGAGGCTGGGGGCGCCGCGGTCGGGATGGTGATGTCGGGCTGCTCGTCGGGCTTCTTGACCAGCACGTATACGAGGGTCTTCTCTTCGTTCTGAGCCTGGGCGGGAATAATGGGCGCGACGGGTGCGGGCGGAGCCGGGGCCTTGATGAAGATGATCTTGTAGTGCTTCTGGGGCACGCCGCCGCCGCCGATCACCTGCGGGCGGCGTTCTTCTGGTTCCGGAGGAGGCACGTGCACGTAGATGTGCTTCTGTACGATCGGGGCTCCGCCGAATGAGCCGCCGCCGATGAAGCCGCCGCCGCCGCCGCCGCCGGTGGCGAATCCGCCACCGCCTCCCGCAGCAAATCCGCCGCCGCTAGAGAATCCTCCCCCGCTGGAGAAGCCGCTGCTGAATCCACCGCTGAAGCCGCCCCCGCCGATGGAGCCGCCGGAGAATCCTCCACCGAGGCCGTGGCCGCCGCCCAGGCCTCCGCCTAGACCGCCGCCCAGACCGTGACCGCCGCCCAGGCCGCCGCCCAGGCCGCCGCCCAGGCCGTGGCCGCCGCCGCCGCCGCCGGACGGGGCGTTATAGCTGTAGCCCGCCTCGGGCCGCGCCGAGCCGAGCGCTGCTACGGCAGCTAGTACCTGCCGGGAATGTACGTTTAGTATCAAGCATCAAGCATTAAGTAAGTATAACCGTGATACCCTCAGCGCACGCGACCGCCCCTAGCTCAATTTTTGGATGAAAAAGGAACTGCAAAAAAACTATTCAAAGGTAGTCGTCGACCACCCTAAAATCCCGTTAATGTACGAATAACTTTATGTGACTTACTCACGGTATGATATCGTCTACTACATACTATAATTTAAATTTAATGCACTATCTCAAACCGAATAAATAAATTAAATGAGGTCCAAAATCCAGAAAGTATACGGGTCGCGTTCACAAGATCAGGTTATGGCAACATCACTGAACGACAGGAGCACTGTTAGGCATCGGGGCGCCCGCGACGGCACTGGGTCACTGCACGTATTCACTGGCCCTTACCAAGAAGGCTTTCATGTTGTCTCACGGAGATGGCGCGGTGGTTTGATGCGGAGGATGCTCACGCGCAGCTTATATACGGCGCCCGGTCACTCCCCCAACCCCCATCGAGTATAATTCGGCCTTCGGGCCACGAGAATTATGATTTTAATGACATGCCCGTCGAATCGATGTGCTTCGGATGCGGTGAAAACAATATCGCTTTCTCTGATGCACTTGCACACTCGGGCCGGCGTAATTACTCGCGAAATACGTTCGCTGACATAACGCAAATGTCAGGTGAGTGGTGTCGCTTACTTACGAGACAAATGAAAGTAAAACGCAGCGGAATGGCTAACTTTTAAGTTACGATTATGGTATATGTATTGCTTTTAGTAATTTAATTTATTGTATAAAGTTTAAGTAACTAAAACAATAAATACAACAAACCTAAGACAGGAAATTAGAATGTCATTAAAGTTGTAACAATTTAAAAAATTTGATAGGGGAGTTAACTTTCGGAAAATAAATTCACCCCCTCACCCCGCAGGGTAAGGGTGTAGTAATTATATACACCCTTAAATGCACTTAATAAATACACATTTTATGGATAATCAACGCCATCTTTTTGGCTATGTGTAAGGTTTTGTGGAATGTAGTAATTAAAAGTGCGGCACTCTTAAATATATGCAACCAAATTCAAGGGATAGTTAGTGAGACATATAACGTGATGTTAATAATTATAGTTCCATGGATCATGTTGCCAGCAGTAACATGATCAATGGAACTATATGTCAGAAATTTAAAAATGATCTTGAACAAAATGAATTTGTACTCCTTCGCAGACTTTCTCAGACTTTTCCATGTCTACACGACAAATATTACGAGCATTCACCAATTAATATTTATTGGCGTGAAATTTTACAAAATTTTAGTACGTAAATAAATATGTAGTGCCCTGTTTATATAACTTAGGTTAGGTTAACATTAAATAATAGTCAGTAAAAACGTGTAAATATCAATCAGAATTATATAACTTTTTTAAACATTTTAATCAAAAGTTGATGAATATCTTAAGGTATTTATTTAATGTTTGGTGACATATAAAATACATTTTTAGTAAGGACACATTACATTATGTTTTTATTTATGAAAATACATGGAAATTAAACAAAGTTAATAGCAGATAAAAATAAAAAAATCTGTAAATTAAAGAAATTACCCTAGTCACAATAAAATAACCTAGTCACAATAAAATATAGACACATAAAAAGGTCCATAAATTATAAGGAATTTAAATTCTTGTTATAAGATTATTGTGGGAGTCATTAAGGAGTTAAAAAAATAGAACTTGGACGTTGGCAACGTTTATTTTTTTTATAGGATTAATAAGGGGCAAACGAGCACTCAGGTCATCGGAAAGTAGATGGTCACCGCCGCCCATAGACACCCACAACCCCAGAGGAGTCATTAGTGTGTTGCCGGTCGTTTTTTTCTTGAATACCCCTTTGTTAAAGTTCGTTGGGAATTCCGCTGATGGTAAATCATTCCAGAGTCCCACGGCACGTACCGTTAAATTTAGATAAGAAAAAATATCAACGCTTTATCTAAATATTTAATAAGTATAAACTTTGAATGAATTATTTATAAAAGCTGTGATCAGCACGTTATATACAAAACAGAGAATAATGAGATCGCGATCTCTGACCGCAAAGCAAACGGACTGACGAGTCAATTAACATAAGTTAAATTAAACCAGTTATTCGGTGCTTCAATATTTACGTTAAGTTGCCGGTGCTGGCCGCCGTTACCCCGTCAGGGACAAGGGTCGTTACGAGCCATAAATCGATATTTCTATATATGTATTTGTACTACGAGCGATTGAATTATGCAAAAAAGACAACCCTTAGAGGGACTTGTTGCCACACATAAGGCTATTCTAAAACCACAAAGGGTTATTTTTATATACCTAAGTTTTTAGGTATATTATTCGTATATATTTCGGTATATATAGAAACGGTATATTTTTAGGTATATATAGAAACCCTTATCTCTCTAGTAAGGGTTTCGAAGTAGCCGTCGACCGCTCTCGCTATAGGTTTTGACTAAAACAAAAGGTAACAGAGCGGGTGACGCCCGTCGTCATGGGTAGGGTGACGACATTCGTGGCCGACGGCACAGTCTCCGAAGCAAGGAGCGAGTGATTTAATTTGATTTAAGTTAACATCTCGTCGACGAGTTTGCTCGTGGTCAGGACTTCTACCCGGTATCTAATCATATACCGTCGAAGACTAGGCGCTGGCAACTCACCCGCCAGCACCGTTCGATTCATGGATGTATATATCGATGTGCGTATACAACATTTGTCTATGTGATTATGCAATCAACCAAATAACAAATCCGCAATTACCTATTTTTTATTAATTTGAACAGTTAACGCAAGAGTGTTAATTTGATTTTATCTTATTTAATTTGAAAGTCCAGCCGGACGAGGCGGCCCGCGGCGCGCGGCGACATCGTCAGAGAACTCCTTTAAATGGTTACGTAATAGTTTCATTAGCATGAGTGTAGCCAGTGCGGAATCTTTTGATAGGTGTGCTCCACATTTTGAACCATTATTATTTTATAATTTAAATATGTATGTATTTAAATGACTTCTAAAATGTGACACGTATTTAAAATATTTTGAACTATTGATAATTATTAAGACGGCGTGCAGTTTTGATAAATCGAACTTTTAAAATTAATAAAAATCCGTCAAATGTGAGTCTAATTTACTGATTTAAAGTACTGTGGGCGCTTAATATATTTTGTATACATCGAAGTAATATAATATTATTTTCCTTTGCGAATAGTTGAAAAAAAAAAAGATTTCATTTTTTTAATTATCTGCCTTTTCTATGGAAGTGTTAACTATTTTTTGTTAACTCTGAGTTTTTCGATTTATTCTTTTGTTTAATTTCGGCGATTATGAATAACAGAGGGAACCGCGACTGTTTTACATGCACTTCCAAATATTAAAACATTTTGAATAGCAGTGCATATAACGGAAATTGTGTAATCAAAGGATTGTAAGTTTAGAAGTAGCGCTTGAAAAATGACACAAGTCACGATATATATTACACAACATTTACAAGTCTACTGTTCAACGATTTCTGAGGTGCCGGATGAGACACATGTGTAATATAGACAGACGTATGAGTGGTATTAAAAAAATTCTGTTTTTGACTTGTCGAAGATATATTGACCTCTAAAAGCAAATTTAAAATATGCATCAAATAGGTGATCACCTCCAATCAGACAACTTACAAAAAGAGAAACAGATTAGCGCCCATCGGCTTAGGTCGCCTGATGCGCCCAATTTTATGAGGACACGTCTGTATTTCTTTGTTTCCGATAAACCACTCCCGTTGTTTATTAGTTGTGCCTCATTTCGATTTTATTTTGCCTATGGTTACCTGTTGACGTCATTTCGTGAATTGGTGGACAGCCACGTGCGCGCGGGCGCACGGGTGCGCGGTCTCGTTAACGCGGCGCTGATCTTCGGCCCGGTTATCGAATTACCGCGGCGGCGTAAAATCCTCGTTTCCAAACGCGCATAACGCCCACGTAACCGATTATCATGTGGGGGGATTCGCGGCGAGAACATTGCGAAATCGAGCCTATCGGGCCGCTCGCGCATCGAAACTGGCAGTTCAGGGTGAATCCATTTTCAGGGGGGCTGGTTCCGTATAGTATATATTTTGTATACAGATACAAAAAAAAAGATCTGCTAATCAACTTTAAGGTGATTTTTGGTACGTGTTTGCAGAACGATGAAGTCGGTTTTGTGATCTTTACATTAATCAAAAATAAATCAAATCAAAAAACATCTTTATTTCGTAAGTAATGGAATTACGCTTCAAATACGCCATTAATGAATTTTCTTCTATATTGCTGCGCATTCTAAATACCGATTCACCTTGAGAAGAATGGGCAAGAAACTAAAGGTTGCTCTTTTTCGCTTATGAACACAAAATTTTGAATAATGGATAAAATTAGTTCAACCTTTAGAAATAACATGAAGCAACCTGATACCTGAGCAGTTCAATCCAATGGGTTTTTTTTATCTAGATATTCAGACACGATATAATAGCCGTTGCTATATAGCTTTGTTTTAATAAAAATTTTAAATTCATAAAATGAAATAGTAAAGCTGGGATATTATTATAAAAGCGCACATCGGTCCTTGAGTGATGTGTTAATTTCACTATCTACGTGTGAAAGAATGTTTAGAATCTGCAATAGTGCAAATATGCAGATGGAGCTAAAGCGAAATATCACTAGTCTATTTATGGAACTTTTTACGAGGACTACGTTGGAATTACTGAGATATTGTTAAATGCCTGTTTTCTCGCGAATCATGTATGCGTGTAAGTCCGTTTCACTATAAAAGCGCGCGCAGTAATCATTTCTCGCGTTTTTAAACGTTGCTGTCATAAAATGCGTTTCTGTGAAAAGAGTAGTATATTTGAAACAGGCACACTGGAGAGCTATGATATACTATGATTTTAAGATTGGTGTATCCAAAGAGCAATGCCTACAGCGGTTGCAGCCACCTTTTAATAATGAAGCGCCATCTTCAGCCACTGATAGCTCAAAGGATTCGGTAATAGACTCACTTCAAGACGAAGAACATGCGGAAAGGCCTGTTTCAACAGTCATTCCAGGTAATGGTGTTCGTAAAACGATAAAGGATGACAATCTATGCACCCACCACATGATTCAGAATACTCTTGGGTTTAGATCCGTAGCGTATAAGATCTTGCATGATGATTCAAAAATGAAAAACATTGGTTCTCCATTGGTTCCATATCATCTTACACGACACCAAAAATCCGAGCGTGTAAATATCAGTCGACAGACCTTAAAGTTATTAAACGAAGCCGGTCGCCGAATAATATCTAAAATTGTATCAGGTGATGAAATGTACATTCCATTTTATGACTCGCCTACATGTTATGAAAGCGAGGTATGGGTTCATAAAATTGACCCAGCGTGAACCGTCGTGAAAAAAGTACGTGAAATGCAATGAAAAAAGTAATGTATACCGTATTTGTCAAAGTACAGGCATGGTCAGAGCTACTAAATTAAAAGGACAGAAAACTGTCACGGCGGTCCTCACACCACGCGCATGCTAGAAGTTCTTCAGAATCACGCATCCTCTCATCCCGCTGCGCTCATTGTCAACTTTTTGAAGGACTACAACATTGTATCCTTAGAGCATCCGCCTTACTACCGGATGCAGCAATATGCGACTTTTGGTCGGTTTTCAATTTAAAAAAATATCGACTCCTATATTACTGAATATTTTGACCTTATTTCTGTAAGCGACTGGCGCAATGCTTTCCGTTTGTGGAAAATTCGTTTACAGAAGTATATTGAGCCTGAAGGAGACCACTTGAACATATGTAAATCTGATGTGTCTCGCTTATGTAGTCTTCCTGTATCTCAAAAATTTTGGGGTGACGCTTGTATAACTGAAAGAATTTTCAGAGTCTGCAATAACACAAATAAATAAATGAAGCCAAAGCGAAATGTTAATGATCTATTTTACTCAGGGTGCTTCTTATTAATGAAGTAATTTTTAGAATTGGTTTAGTAATTCGGTTCAGTAGTAAAAATATGCGGACGATTTCAGATAAGAATGCTAGTTTCCTTTTTCTGAAATATTCCCATGTGCGAGTACAACATATTGGCGCTTCCATAGTAGTTGGTACGCAAAAAAAACAATGTACACACTTATTCTTATACATTACACAACCGCACCCCTCTCACTTATTTGTAAAAGACGCATCTCATTACTTTTAATAAGCAATTTTCGTACCAAATTTCATAGTCGTACTTCGTTTTATAGAAAATTTTGAACGAAATTAAACTCTCTTTTACTTCCATAAAAAACGAATTATGCTCATATACACGCAAGTACATAAAAAATTAATATGAATACTAAAATAATAAAAAAAATAATGATTTATTGTATGATTGTTTTTTTGTGGTCATCTATCATACGGTGCATGGAAATTAAGCCTATTACTTGTAAAATCACATCTGTTATTACTATACATCAATTTTAATCAAGATCAGTCAAACTTTTCTTAAGTTATATAAGAGTACATAGATAGCGAGAAGGACAATAACTTTTCACTATATCACACAGTATAGCAATTTTCATCACGTTGGATCCAATTATTGCTAAGTTATACAAAGAACATTAACACAGACTGACAAACATACAGATAGAAAACAGTCTATTATTTGCACAATCACATATTTTGACTGAACACTAATTTGTATAATAATCAGTGAAACAGTTGTTAGGTTATAAAAAAACATACAGACAGAGATACAATAATTTATCATCGTCAATTTATCATGGTTTAATTGTTCACCAGCTTTCATCAAAATTGGTCAAACCATTCTTAAGTGGTACAATAACATACATATAGACAGCAAAAAAACAGACAGTGGTCTGTCATTCGCGAAATAACATGTATGACTTTTTACGGATTTTCATCAAGATTGATAAAACATTTTTTAAGTTAAAAAGAACATATATAGAGAGAGAGAAACACAGATAGACAGACAGTAGCCTGTTATTTGTGCAATAACGTGTTTCAAGTGTACGCCAATTGTCATCAAGATCGGTCAAACCTGTCTTAAGTTATAAAAAAAACAACATACAAACAGACAAACACATAGTAGCTTATCATTTGCGCAATTACCTGTTGTTACTGTATATCAATTTTCGTCACGATCGATCAAACTATGCCTAAGTTATAAAAGAATATACAAACAGATAAAAACATGCATTTTAAAAATGATAGAATTGAGGTTGGTAAGTGATAAAACATATATTAATTACAAAATTTCACAAAAAAAAATTGAGTGTACAGACAGACTACAGATTTATATACAACATAAATTTTAATACGTATGTAAATACGAAACGATTTCGTAGTGAATATATTATGACATCGTTTTATTTATCTATCACGTAACACGAATCAAAAGATAAACTAAGTAGAATAGAAGTGGTAACTTAAAACTTAGTTAGAACGGGACATCGATCTTTAGGACTGGCATTTCGAAGCGAGCGATTCGAATACGCGAGGGTCGACCTGAATGTGTGAAAACAAAGTCGACCCGTACGGACGGACAGACGTCTAAAGAAACCATCAGACGTAATATTGGATGAAAAGGCCGGCGGAGGACGCAATATGGCATTATTAGATATGGTCCCTCCAAGTTTGGAAACCTGTAATTTGCAGGCGGCTGCGCGGACGATCGCAGAAATCGAAAGTTGACCAATGAGCTATCCTTTTGAGCTCGAACAATGGGGCCGTATTGGATTTGAGTACGAAATGTTACGATTTTTTTCTTGGATTCTTTGTTTTTAGGATTCCGCGGCCGAAGATCAAAACGGAGTCATTACGATGAGACTTGCGCGTCTGTTTTTCCTGTCTGTTTGTGTGGTATGGTCATTTTTGTCATCGCTATCGGGTTGATATTTAACAGTTTGCAATACGAAATTCGTATTTATGTCTGTCAGAATTACAAATTTTATATTAAGAAAAACCTCTGATTTTTTATTTTGTTATATTACGTGCCACGTTTGTATCACATAACGAATAAATATATTTTTCCTTAAGATTTAATCGCACTAGAATTGCAGTCGTAATTCTTCGAAATACCGGGATTTTTCAAAATATTTCAATGTACGTATGTCAAGTGTGGTCGTATTCGCTTATGAAATAATTGGAATTAAAAAATATTTAGAATTTACAATTCGATTTTCAACTTATGTTCGAAAATGCACGAAAAATATTGCTGCTCTTTATATTAGAACTTTACACGCTAAATATTTCAGATTTTATGTATTTTTAAATAAAATTTAGTTTCAGGTATAAATAGTATACGTAAAAAAATGTTAATATTATGCTTCTAAGCTACTAACGAACTAGCCGAGTAACTTATATTTAAATATTGTATCGTATGGAACCCTCGGGGCGTAAGTTTGGTTAACACTTGACTGGTTTTAATTAGTTGTAATTATGAAAACATCATACAGACCTATAAGTTATCATACAGACCTATAAGTCTTCTTCCGGTAGTTGGAAAATTACTCGAAAAGATTGTATTAAACAGAATGCGAGAACATCTAACAGAAATAATACCAACTCACCAGTTCGGCTTTAGAGAGGGACACGGTACTATCGAGCAAGTGCACCGTTTGGTTGATGTAATCGGCAGAGCGCTGGAAAACAAATTATATTGTTGCGCTGCCTTCCTAGACATATCCCAGGCTTTTGACAAAGTTTGGCACAGTGGACTGCTATACAAAATTAAAAAAATGTTGCCTCATTCATTCTTCCCACTCTTAAAATCATATCTTGAAAATAGATGCTATGAAGTGAAGATAAATTCCGATACATCTGACATGCACGTAATTAGGTCTGGAGTACCCCAGGGTAGCGTACTGGGACCGGTTCTTTATTTGATATACACAGCAGATCTACCCGCTCACGCTTCCACAACTACAGCGACATATGCAGATGACACCGCGATCCTTTCAACACATGAAAATCAAGACTCAGCATCCGATAGCCTCCAACAACACCTGAACCTTATTGAAAAATGGCTTAGACAGTGGCGAATTAAGGCCAACACTGATAAATCGGTTCAAGTAACCTTCACTCTCAGAAGGAAAACATGCCCACCCGTAAAACTTTGCAACGTCGAAATCCCACAAGCAGATGATGCTAAATATCTAGGTATGCACCTCGACCGACGGCTCACGTGGCGCAAACATATATGGACAAAAGGAAACAACTGGACTGCAAACTTAGAGGCATGTATTGGCTCATTGGACGCAAGTCACAGCTGTCTGACGCCAGTAAAATGACAATCTATAAAACTATACTGAAGCCTGTATGGACATACGGCATTCAGCTATGGGGCACTACCAGTCACAGTAATATAGAAATATTAGAGAGGTTTCAAAGTAAAACAATGAGAGCCATGTTCAATATTCCACCACATAAGCAACAAATATATAAACCTAGACTTGAATCTGAGAACGGTGAAAGAGGAAATAGAGAACTACAGCAAGAATTACCAAACAAGACTTGACCAACATATCAATCAGCTTGTCACAGAACTACAGGGGAGGGCAGTCTAAGATACTCGTCTAAAAAGAAACAGTATATCAGATCTAGCAATAAGATTTGCCGAAAAGTGATGAGAATGGTACCACTGGGGACACATCTCAGCTAATTCACTTTCTCTGATGTAAATCTGATATCAAATTAGATTATTGTTTCTGTAGAAACAGATTGCTAAGTCGCAGGATAGAGAAAAAAAAAAAAAAAAAAAAATTATGAAAACAGTTTTTTAACGTCTAAAAGCTGATCAATATGTAACATATGATATACTACAGATTAAAATACATGTAATTCTTTTTTGGTGATTTTAAAATTGACATGTACTTCAAACAAATTCTTTTATAAATGAATACGCAATAAAATATAAATTTTAGTAAAACTTTTGTCATCATTTACGACATAATAATATGCCACGATTGTGCTTTATTATCTGCATGTGATGAATAGAAGAGTTCATAAACTTGGCGTGAGTTATGTCATTCCCTTAAATCGCAACAACTTCTCTGAATTTGTCAAAAGTTATTAAATTCATTAAGGACATAAAAGTTTTATTTTAATATTAAATTATTTACAATGCCAACAGATTTATCTATTTTCTATGTTTTAGCACAAATCCTTCAATACTAGTACTTCAAAATGTTAGATTTTTGTTAATAATCTTTTCTTTCTGATTATATTTTTCGACTCCGTTATTTTTACTGCAATATTTCGAATCTTTATGCAGACGAACGGGTAGTTTCTGATAGGCCTAAATAAGAATATACTCCCAATAAACCCCTGAGAATGTACTCCGATTAACCTGAATACTGCATCGGTTTAGAGTAATTTCAATAACGTAACGTTACGATTGCGATAAAAAAGTACCGTTCACGGCATCGACATGTTGTCAGCGACTCAGTGCGACAGGCATTGTTATCTTAGACACAATAGTCTATGGTTGATTATCAGAGATTTTTGCATATTTTGATCATATTATTGGATCATGGACATAAACTCGATGTATAGTCATTAATATAGAGGTTTAAAATGCTTCATTCCCGCGAATCGTAACAGATATAACATTCAGGAAAAATCTATACATAAAATAAAATCATAAACGAGCCGTGTCTTAACATTAAATACATAAAAAAAAAACAATTTATGAACATTGCAATTATGTTACCGCGGCCAAGAAATAGATTTAAGAATTTTTGTTTGTTTGCCTGTGCGTTTGTGCACGCTAATTTCAGAAACGGCTTCACCGATTTAAATGAAATTTTCGCTGATGTATCATGGCAAGCTTCCCGTAACATTTAGTGTTCGTTTAATTCGAATCAGTTTATAAACAAAAATGTTATGTTTATATTCTAATCGTATTATGTCGATAAAAATTAGAGCAAACATATGATTTTTTTTTAAGTTCAATTGCTATAGCTGTATTTATTGCTATATCGATTATATTGCCGACAAGTTTTCGTACATTTTTTACGACTTGCTAATGTTCAGCATTAACTAAAAAAAAAATGGAAAGAACTACATTGTTGCCATCTTGAAATGTGATCTATAACATAGGAAACAAAAAATACATAGAATAAGTAAAATATTTAAAAGTATGCTTAAATTAAAAATATTTCTTTTTTATTATTTATCTCATAATTAATGTACCAAAATAAAATTCTACTTTATTTATAAAGAAAACTTAAACAGCAATTCTGTAGTCCACGCGAACGGTTTTGCGGGCACAAAAATTATTGAATATTTTATTCAATAATATTATATATTTGCACTACAATAATTTTTATTGTAGTGCAAAATTCTAAAAATTATTGTCATCTATTCTAGATATCCGTTCAAAGCTTAAAATAAAACTGGCACATCAACTCGAAATGGGGCAAATTCAACCTACGGGACTTGTTCCAAACGCACATCTATAAAACTAACGAGACATGTCAAAATGGTAGCGACGATGAAATAATTACAACACACGTATTATCGGATGTCCGTTGCTAAAAATAAATTTATAATCAACAATTACTTTCATTAATTGATATTCTTTTAATGTTTCTTTAATTTCCAGATTTTATAAAAACAAAATTCTTAATATTTACTAACTGAAGAAATTATAACATTAAGAGTTAGCATAAAATACATTAAATACACACACGGCAGAAATAATAAATCATTTATCTTATGATAAATTAAACAGGTTGATATTAAAAATACGTCTCTAAAATTTTATAGAATAATCGCTGTGCGTAAACACCCTTAGTGGTGACTTCACTGCAACGAGGAGAATTCTTCGCCATTCTCACGCAGCGACTGTCGACACGACGCGTGTGTAGCACGCAAAAATCCATCGGTTTTTATTTGCATGCATGAGAGTTAAATGCATGAATTCATATAAATTGATGATTACATACAAATGACGCTGTATAAATCGATATTATATATTCATATCTGTTTATATAAATATGATACAATATTCATTTTTTATTGAAGAAGTAGTGTTAGTTTTAAAAAGATATATATTTAAATGATTAGCCTTGTCTTTCACCTTTATGATTCGTATACCCGATAAGCAAATGGAACCCTTGGAGGATCACTCTCGTGTCTGTTTGACTATTTCTCTGTTATAGTCTATCTTCTTTTAAACTACTAGACGAAAATGTTAGTAGGTGTACAGGTTAGTTGTTAATGTAGTTAGCTCATGTAATCACCGTTGCATAGGGCAAAAAAAACCATTTTCGAAAAAAAAAACTTTAGTCTAGAACATCGTATAATACATTACAGGAACGAATATGTTGTCAGAAATATAAATATATATTCTTTATATAATAATAATAGTATAAACTCACACCTATTTCCCAGAAGTGCAGGCAGCGACTATAAATTTCCACATGGTAAGGTTTTTGTTTATATCTCTTGTTTCATTGACGTCCAGTCAACCATCAATCTTATCATGCAAGTTCGTCAGTTTTGGGTGTTTAAAATTTAGTCCTTTTTGTGATGTACCAGCAATTTGATCTGCATAGGGTTTTCTAGGGCGACCCTTGCCGACCTTGCCCTCATACATATTCGCCTTATAAATTTATTTTATCACTCTACTTTCATTCATAGTTTCAGATTACCAAACTATTGCTACATACCTTTTTCCTCTCTAATCACTACATCTTATTTCAAGCAACACCGTTCTGACACAGCTGTTTCTACAACTATGTTTCAAGAACACTTCACACATATTACGCAGAGATCGCTTCTCCACCATACTGATTCTACATTCTTTCTTCTTCTGTCATTCCCAACTTACACTATCATGCATAAGCGTAGGGATAAGGACACCATGAGTACCCAAACGCGCTTGTTATGAGACATTTTTGCTATTCACAATAGTAACTAATGCCACTTTATTTCCCACATTCATTTTCTTTTCAATATCTCTATTATGTTTACTATAATTTCTAGACAGACTACTTAAGTAATCAAACTCTTTTACTTGTTAGACTCTCAGTAGTGCTTTTGGTAGTGATTTAACTTCTCTATTTTTTTTAACAGAATCATTCATTTTGATTATCATTGCCTGCAACTCGTACGCCGACAACGCGAAGACTTCATCTTCAGTTATAGGATGCATTTGACAGACAGCTCATTAATTCTCAGTCCAAACTCATACTCTTTTAAATATGCAAGTAGCTATCCATGAATAGGTTGGATTACTATGGCGAAGCTACCCATTTCCTCACCCCACGCGGATGTCAGACCAGTCAGGGTATGCCTTACTTATTCCGACACAAGCACTAGAGCTGTATAGAGATTGTAGCCCGTATCAACTCGCTACTCACGCCATGTACGAATAGGGTTCTGTATCGATCGCTCCTTTTAACTTCATTATAAGATTTTTCCAATTCTACAAAAGTACAAAAAACCTTTGACCCTTGACAAAAAATTTTTCAGTAATGTTTAACGGAGAATTAAATTTGGTCCGTACACCCCATCTCTTTTCGAAATCCCGCTTATACATTCCAGATATTATTTTCACCCTTATTCATAACCCTTTTAATAAAGATTTTCGTAAACATTTTGCTAACGACACTGAAACGGCTTCTAAAGTAATAAACTTGCCGTGAGTCTTTCCTTTTATTAAGGGGTACAATGATGGCTTTGCACCAGTCATTAGGAACCCTATTATGTCTGTTAGTTTTTCCAACTTTCATAAGTTTTAGTGCTTACACAATTTCACCCATCATAATTTCATTTTAGTTATCATCATCAATTACATGTTCAGTTGCCGTAACATTGATATCTGTAACTGCATTTTCATTTGCGAAAACACTTTTGAAATACTGCTTTCAGCGTTCTTTTACATATATTTTCTCATTTACTAAACATTTATTATTGTATCTAATTACATTTATACACAATTTGTCAAAATCATTTTGAGATTTAAAATGATTTTGACGAAATCATTTTCACCATATTCCAGAAAAGTTTTGATTTTCCCGGAAATTATCCAAGAACCTCCTGTTATAGCATTCTTTTATTTCACTAATATTTTTTTCACAAATTCTATAGTTCTTATTTTTGCATCTTACACTTTTACTCTATTTTAGCTTATCATTTAAGTTGTATTTTGTTGACAGTAAATGTAGCCATTCTTTCTTCTTTTCACCAACTACTTCACTTGTTTCGAAATTTCCTCATTCATTATCTTTCTTACTAGCTTTTATTCTCTTATTCACTTCATATACCTTTATGGTTACGTCTACTAAAATAGATTTCCTTACATTCCACAATTTGCCAAGTTATATATCTTCGTAAAGTTTTATTTCACCCAAGATAATTTTTGATCGCTCTACATACTTATCTTTTATGTTCGGATATTGAATCTCATCAACTTTAATTCATTCTAGCTCGATAGTGACTATTTTTATATAGTGTCGTCAACGCTAAAATAAAGCTTTACATAAATAGACCACTAAGAATTTGTCTGTACTAACGTTGCCGTCACGGTACACACTCGCATCCACAACTTTATTTCTCAACCCATTACTCACAATTATAAAATCTATCACGCTTTGTGATAGCCATCTCATCTGAAATCTTAGTCAATTATATGAATTTATCCTTCTGTATTAAAATGTGGTGTGTTACAGACAAGTTAAACTCTTTACGTAATAAGAGATAGTTCTCATTCACTCTTTATGACCAAATTTACTTAAGACTTTCTCATATCTACCCCGTTGTACACCCAGCCATTAAAATCACGTAACATGATGATCCTTTAATTTCTATTATATTTCACTGGTATGTCTCTTACATCAGCTCACAAGCCTTCCCGCTCCTTCAGCAGTTTAGATATATCTGTGGCGTATGCGCTTAAAATAAAAAGCGTATCACTTTGATTTTAAAAGCTGGAGCCAGAAGATCCTTGGATTTACACATTCGTGACCATTTACACATTCAGATAATATTTTTAAGAAAATGCAGCCAACACTCCGGTATTCTCGTTGGCTCTAATCAACGCCAGACCAACTAGTCTCGAAGGAACTGTGTTTGATAGCATCATCACTATCCTCCATTTTAGTCTCATTTACGAATAGACTATCAAGATGTTTGTCTTTATCAAATCGAAGACAACATTAATTTTATCGTCACCATACCTCCACACATTTAGAGTAGCGACACAGACTTCTTTAGCGCGGTCAAACCTAGGGCTCCCGATTGCTCGGGAGGGGAAATCACTAAACTCCCCCCTCCTCTCAGATACGATGAGACTGCTTAGGAAAAGATTATCTAGTCTAGAGAATCTTTTCCCAGTACTTTTCTGGAGTAATTTTTTTTTAATTTACGCGATTATAATTTTGAGAGAATTTTGGTGTAAATAGGGGGGATAAGTGAGTAGGAAGTATAGAAAGTCGAGAGGATATGAGGTTTTGGTGTGGGAAGTATAGGGTATCTAGGCTATCCCTGGAAGGAGG
Organism: Eumeta japonica; assembly: GCA_005406025.1. Lineage (NCBI taxonomy): Eukaryota > Metazoa > Arthropoda > Insecta > Lepidoptera > Psychidae > Eumeta > Eumeta japonica. Next base: position 287,417 of record BGZK01000131.1, read on the forward strand.
AGTAGGTGGGACAGAGCAGGAAGACTTGGGTTGTGCCTCTGCGTAAAGCCGGACAGGAATTGTTCTGATAGATACCTTATAGAGACTCGAGAGACTTTTTCATTATATTTAAAAAATCATTTAAAAAGATACTAAATCGGGTATTTTAATTTTATCCTCGAAACAATCGAGTTTAAAATTTTCTAAAACTTACTTAATGTAAGGCCTCACTGATAGTTGACACACAAAAATAAATCTAAGCTTTAATCCTAAGATTCTAAATTCCCATGGGAACACTATACCACGTTTATCTATCCATTTCATTATGTAAATAATACAATGTTGCATATGCAGCACTAATAATACATATTAATAATTAATAATAATACATAAATAATACAGCACTTACGTCTATTGTACATCCACATAGTGTTTATGATCGATATGATACCTATGAATTGAATTTTCAGTCTATATAACCAAGAATTGTACAGGTACACATGTCAATCAATGAGATTCACGAAAATTACTTCCTTGTGTAATTGAAACAAATTTAGATGAAGAGTTGTGATTTTCAATTTCTATATAAGTAAATTTTATTTATGTATAGAACCTTAAAACCATTGTTGCTATTAGTTTATTCTAATATCTTTAGCAGATTCATCGTAAATTATGACGAGACTACAACGACTTAGAGAATAAAACGAAATAACCTTGACTTTCGACGGTTGTAAATGTCAGTCAAAGACTAAACGAGATCGAATAATGTACCGTAACAACATCAGCGTTGGGCAGTGCCCATTACTTTGCAAAAATTATTAAGCGCTAAAGATAACAGTTAAAATTTCAATAGTAGCTGTTCAAATACTTATCGTAGAAGTTTCCAAGACCAAGTGCAGTCCATTATTGTAGGCCCATAATAGCTAATATTGGATGTACGTATTTTATGATTTTCTATGTTCATTAGCAAAAAAAAGTTGTTTAGTCGTATCTGGATATTATTGCGCATTTTAGTAATTTTTAATAGGAAAGAAGTGCAGAAAAAATTGCGGAATTTTTAGTTGTATTAAGTTTCTAATTAAAGGATTTTTGTGCATAGAGAGTAGGAAAAAAATCTCCTTTTTGGTTCCTACACTGTTTTTAATGCCATATTTCGTAACTATAAATCTTTTTCCAGTTATGACCCTATGTAGCAATAATTAGACCACAAAGGGGATTCAATGTAAGGCCAAATGTTCTTAAAGCCGATACAAAAGATTGCTCTCAAACTGTTACTGTCAGATGTTATCAAACCGCCCACCTTCTTCAAACTATAGGGTTGACAAATGAGATGACGTACGTTGTTAGTCGAAATTAATTGCTTAGTATGTCTTTAGAATTCGGTAGTATATTATAGTTCTGAGCTTTTGGACTAGCAAGGAGACGGTCAAAACAGAACGCCGAGCTGAAACAGGATGGTAATCCATTTAAGTCCCGACTTGACGTGCGCAGCTTACTTATACCTCGTAGACGACGGGCCGCCCACTGTGCCATTAATAGCGTGTTGACAGTAGGCATAATATTCGTCATCGATGATTAGTGAATAGTTTGTGTTCGATACTTTGATATTTTCGTAATTAAATAAATAAGTATCCATATATGTGTTCCCGGTATGAGGCATTACAATATGTCGTCGAAAAGAGAAACTCACAAACACTTTGAGACCATAAAGGTTTCCGTTCCGAAGATTTTAGAAAGTAAAAATATAATAAATGTATATGATATCATACAATATACATACGAAGTCACATAACATATACGTGAAGTCGCAAAAAGTCGACGCGAGTTCGGTCCACTACGTGTCCGGTCATAGTTCGGGGATTACTAAAATCGACGAAACCGAAGCCGACGTTGAAAAGGAGATAATTTTGCGAGAAGACAATCTTTGATCATGTCGAGGTCAGTAAATGAGTTACAACACTATCGTCCGGCCATCGGTTGACTAACGCGATCGCTTTTTACGGCCTCTAAAAGCGAACAGGCCGTACATGTCTCCTTTTGAACGCAATTTCCGTTGCCAACTTTAAGTGTTTAAGCCGTGAAGCTTTTGCTTTTCGCGAAGGCGAAGCTTGGCTGGATGGTGCGCTGTCTATCTTTTGGTATATATTTAAATATCTATATATATATATATATGTAGGCAACTTAAGTTGCCTAATAAAAAAATGATATGACATATCATTTTGACGTGATATAACGTGTCATTTTATGAACTGTATTTTATATAATGCTAAATGATGACTGTAGAATGAAAAAAGTAAAAGGTTACAAATCAATTTTCACAATTTTCTTAACTTTTCGCCTACCCCTTCGCCCTTGTGGATAAAATCACTTCCTTACGTTTTATGTTGATCGAAATTGCTATCAATCTCAAACTTGGTTTCTCTTTCGATTCTGACCCCGGCACCGCCCCTCATGCCGGTGCCGTCTCTGTCTCGGCTCTGGCTCTCGTCTCGCATTCGATTTCGATATGGATCTTTTTCTTAATTTCAATCTCGCTCCTCTCGATTGTGTTCTCCATTTTTTTCGTAACTATGATCGGTAGCAGAATCGCTTTCAATTGTGAATTTGCTACCGGTCGCAATTGAAATTGGCAGAAATATCGGGGGTAGATGCTAGTGTTAAAATAGATTATAAACTATATTACTCGGGCATAGTGTAGCTTTCTATTAATGAAATAATCTTTAGACTCGGTTCAATAGTTCGGTTTACTACTACAAATGCGCGGTTGAAAACGGAGATATCGCCAGTTTTTTTTTATGTAGAAGCCTTTAACGGTATACATAGGATGTATTACCTAAATTTCATCACAATCGGACGGCACGGATAAAAGATGAACAAAATACGTAAAACATTTTATGTATTAGGATAAATAAAAGAATATGGTTGTTATCCTAGAAAATATACCTATTGCCATTGTCATGTTCATGTAATATGATAGTCCTTTCGCCATTAGATAATAACGTAGCGAATTCTCTGAAACTAAAATTTTTAAGTTACGTCATCTTTTCTCTTATTAGTATTCTTATATTATTCTTGCCATTAGTTATCGAACATTACACATGCTATTTAAATGATTATATTATATTGTGGTGGACACTCAGCCATCGATATAAATATTTAAATAAAGTATCATATTTAAGGAGCCAGCCGTATAATACACAGAAGGAGCTCTAATTATTTTTACTAAAATTAAAAGTATTTCGTAGCGGAATCACATACCTGGATCATAAATAATTATACGATGACTATAATAATTTGTGGTCGTCGCGTTAAAAGCTTACATAATGTTTCAAACTAGATTCATAAAAAGAATTATATAGTAAATTCATTCTCCTGCCAAATAAATAACAGAATGAAACTCCATTGTTTACACTAGATTGTAAACGTGTTTGTTGATAAAAGCTGTGAATATTGATTGGTTGGATTTTTCTTGAAAGTGCTGTTTGTTGCTTTGTTTACAATCGAAGGCGATAATTTTGACTTATTTCGCAATTAAGGATTTTCTAAACCATCGCCCCTACCGATTTATATACAGGAATAAGTGGAGAATTTATCTCTTTTCTTGGCGACCGGTACTTTACAAGTGTAATACTGTCAATGAAAAGTGTTCCAGTGGTTTCGTTTTCGTGTTATAGCATGAACCTTCTATTTGCTTTAGTGTTCATCCTTTTTATATCTCAATGTTTGTATACCAATAGGTGTAGAGTGTAATAATAACATATTTTTAATAACACAGCCACACTATAATGATAAGCCGAAGTATTGACAGACCCGCCTGTAATTCTAATACAAAAATAGAATTACAGTTCGAGAAGATTCGTAAATATCAAACATAACCCCGCTCCCACTCCGACTAATTGATTAAGCATCTGATAATGAATTCCGAAGTAAAATCTTACCTAATAGAAAGAGATGTGCGCATCAGTTGATTATGCGTGCGCAGAACGTGACTTGTACGCTAATCGGCTACCGCGCAGCTACGATCACTTGTTGTTCCGGTCTAATCTTTTATGGCGCTGATTGTTTGTCGCTGTGCGATATTCACGTACTTGCAAATGACAGCAATGTGTGAAACACTCTCTTTGTCTATGTGCTATATCAATCTCAGGGATATAAAAGAAAACATCTATAAATTAGTCTTTATTTTGTTCATAAATTCACATATTGCATACGATGAAAGATTTTATAATTCATTCAAAGCGGGTGTAATAAATGAAGTTGTTTTTGTGCCCGTTAATTATTACTAGCTCTCCGCCTGGAGCTGCGCTCGTATGAATATAAAACTAGTTTATTACATCTGTTTCCGCATTTAATTGCAATACAGTTCTCAGTACCTACAAATATCTCCCGTATATACAAACATCGCCATGCGCATGCCGTGGGTGTTGTCAAATACTTCTTTGAAGGTAGATAGATCACGTGGTTATTCTCAAACGTACATCTAAACGTACGCCTTCACTGGTTTTCGTCTTGATTGGTTCAACAGCTTAACGGTGAAAACCTACCTGACAGTCGGTTACCTTCCGTTTTTAGGGTTCCGTATCCAAAGGAAAAAAACAGGGCTATTACTAAGACTCCGCTGTCCGTCCGTCCGTCTGTCACCAGGCTGTATCTCATGAATCGTGATAGTCAGCTAGTTGAAATTTTCACAGATAATGTACTTCTGTTGCCGCTACAACAAAAAATAATAAAAAACAGAATAAAATAAATATTTAAGGGGGTTCCCATACAAAAAACGTGATTTTTTTGCTTGTTTTCGCTCAATATGATAACGGCAACAGGTAGACGCTTGTTCAGTCACTATTTACAGATCTGGTTCTAATTTAATACTTAATTAGTATTTTTGAACCAGATATTATAAATAGTGACTAAAAAACTTTGTAAATCAATAACTTTGATAAAAGAACTTTTGCAAGACTGCAGCAAGGCTAGTGTAGGTATTTCAGTTATATTATATGATAAATGATATGGGTTAATATAAAATAAAGGATTACTGAAACGATAAAGAGACCTTTGGTTTAAATTTACACTCCTCCAACTTTTCACAATGTAATGTTATGGGTTTCATTTTGCAATAAAAATACCATAACTATGACTTAATTGTCGTGATGGGTAAACTTTTACTCATATACCTATAGGTTTATACGGAACCCTCAGCGCGTGAGTCCGACTCGTACTTGGCCGGTTTTTTTAATACTGATATGAACAACTATAAAATACTCATAAGATGCATCATCTGTGTCATTTGTTCAGGGCCAAAAGCACATTTCTTTTAACTGGTCCATCATAATCAATTATGGAAGAGCTACGATTCCTTCAAAACTATTTTATTTATAAAATTTCGAAAAATTTTCAAATTTTGAAGATATATTCTAAACGTATATTATAGTTTAATCTAAAAATATTTAAGCTAATGATATTAAGAATTTTGGTTCGGAATTTAGTTTCTTATGATCTTCATTAGTTTGATCCTTTAATTAATGTTCCTATTTGGTTTAAGAATCTTCTTGCATATAACTTGCAATATTTCTTGCAAGTAAGCGAAAATAAGTTCCAAATTGCAAGAAAGTTCTTGTTAATCGAATTTCCAAGAATATATTCATCCCATCTCAATAGATGGGATTATCTTAATAGATAAGAAAAGAAAAACCTTGCTTCAATGAATGACTATAAAAAATCTACATATAAGGAATTTTATTATTTTCTATTCTTCACAGCAGTAAATAAATTCTTACCAATAAAAATAATCTATTGGTTGATCGGTTATTGGGATTATTACATGGAATAAATGTTCTTTTTCCTTTGTATGAGAGTTTTTCTTGGATTGTCGATACCTTATTGACTAAGAGGGTAGAAGGTGATATCGGTGTAGCGGAAATGCGATATTTTGTAAATGAATAAAGTATATAGTATAGTATACATGTGTATTATAATGTCGAAACTGTTATCTAAATATTAACTAAAAAAACGTAGCTAGCTTATATTATCCAAATTATAGATAAAATATGGATTTGCTAGGCAATATCTTGTGAATTTAAAATTATACTGATACAATTTAATTTTGAGAATGTTTCAGAATACGTAACTTAATTTTAGAAAACGGGATGTTCCTCTTTGCTTTTAGAAATGGTATTATTAAAAATTGGTTTCATTTTCAAAGGTTTTTGAGAAAAATAGATTAAATTTAATAGGAAATTAAATAAGGAAAATAAGATACAATGTCCAGTATGATATCCAAAGAGTGTATAGAATAGGTTAATTGTTGGAGAATTGGGACAACAATATAAAAGCACCTTCACCGGGTGTCTAAATTGGAAGAACTAAACGCAAACCCTTTTCATTTTAATACATTGACATTATTTTAATTGTTTTCTATCGTGTGAGGTTTTACTTCATGGAAGTTCATTTAATTACACGTTTGCATGCTATATGCAGTAATTGCAGCATGCAACGCACCGTTGATAAATTAGAACCTGCTCTTCCACTACGAATCACCGTGCAATCATTTGAATTTCCAATATCAATCCCGACTTATACTGATGGGAGGTCCAAATCCTCAAAGTACTCAATGTATAACATTTTTAATGTGTTACTACAACTTACTACGCCGATGTATATAAGTTCATTTAAAATAGACGTTGGAAGTTACGTATTTTACCACATTTCCACTCTCTTAACTTCGATGTTTCACTGAGCCCCGTTTATCGTGTTACGTCTACTTTGTGATGCGTAAATAAACGGATTTAGGGCCTTCGGCAGAGATTGCGCAATGGGATTCGGTAAACTGTGACCGCCTGCCTATCTTCGATAAAAAATATGGATACGAAGTTAATTTATTTTTATCATAATTTTATCTTATAAAATATATTATTCTCTTTTGATATGACAACATATAACATTATAATCAACATAAAAAATACTTTGTAGTAAGAAATGAATTAAAAACAAAAAGCAATAAGCCCAACTAAAATACATAGTTTTTCTCTATTCTGGATCCTGGTTCGTCGGCATTGTACTATCACTTGTGACGCAATAGGTCACGCCGACCGCCGTGTGACCATGTCACCTTCGCACGTTCGCTTTGACACTTTTGCAAGCGTCGCACCTTGTATGTGGTCCGTTCCCACAGCCTCCGGCGCGCCCGCTCCTCGAGAGCCATCTCCCAGCCGGTGGGCTGGCTCGAGATGGTGCTCGAGTGTGACGTCACCCGGCGTGATGGAGTGGCCGCGTAACACTGCTACCATATTGACGACCTCGAAGACGTGTATTAAGATCTTAGGTTTTCGTTTTTGTGGGCGTAATGTATTTTTTATGTTCTGTACCGGAATTAGCATAATCCAAAACTTATCGGGCCGTATATGTTGTGATAAAAAAAAAACCGGCCACTATAAGGGGATCCCCTTTAATTTTTGGACTTTATTTTTAATTTTTGTCATTATAGTGATTATAGTAATACACACTGTGAAAATTTCACAAAAAATGTAATAATTTGTTAGTTGTTTATCTATGACGGTTCAGAAGATACAACCCTGCGACAGACAGACGGACGCATAGACGGCGGAGCTTTAGTAATAGGGTGTCGTTGGTATCTTTGGATATAGATGCTTAAAAACTAACAAAGAGTTAAAATATAAAGCAGAATTCACTTAACCATATATCGTGATTTCGTAAAAAAGATTTTTTCGACGTCTAAAAGGTCGTGTTTATCTTAAAAGCTCAAACGCGCGGAATCTAAACACATACCATGCTTATAATACGCGTATTAACTATAGATCTTATTTGCTGTTAAAGTTATTGATATTTTTATATTTATTTTATCTTCAAATAAATAGGACTATTTTAGAAATACAGCTTCAGCCTAGGATCTACTGAAAATCAACGCTGTGATTTTAAACCGCAACAAAAGTTGAGCTGAATCCATTTTAGCATTCTCATATTTTCTTGATTTTATAGTTTCCATACTTTGTTCGCTGAAAGAAAATTAATTTTTCTTTCTATCGTTCTTACTGAAAGAAATAGGCGAAGAGCTGTCCACATATCGGTCGAAAGAAACAGTCGGAGCTCAATCGTTCGACGCTCGACACTCAATGTGTAGATGGTGAATTCAAGACTCCAGAACAATTCAAATCACATCAAATCAAATGTATTTTGATTTTTTAAGTGATAGAATTACGCTTGAAATATATCATCATCGAATTATTTTCGACATTAATATTATCACCCATTTCAAATTCTGATTCACCTTGAGAAGAATGGACAAGAAATTTAAGAGTATGACACTTAGAAATAACATGAAGCAATCTGATAGCCGGACAGTTTTTTTTTCTTTGACCTATTCAAATACGGTATAATAGCTTTTGTCATATAATTTCTTTGAACGAAAAGTTTTAAGTTCGTAAAATGGTAAATTTTGATTTTCAGCTGGGATCATATTATAAAAGTGCACACATTGCCCCTTAAATAATTTACTAATTTTGCTTAGACGGATTTTATGAGCAGCAAGATCGTTCTTATGTCTAGTGTTAGTGTTATGGAAGTCGCTCATTTTTTGGCACGATTCTATATTTTTCTTGACATATATTAAGTTTTCGTATACGTATTGTGATGTTACAATTAAAATATGAATTCCTTTGAATGTTTCTCAGATGGATGCTTTTGATTTGAATTATAAATGGTACGAACAGCCCGCTACTGCAGTAAGAAATTGTATTATATCAGCTGTATGACTCCATAAAAAAATTTCATAGATAATGACATTATGCAAGGAACTGAAATTAAAGTCTCGCGGTGCTTTCATCAGTGGGCCACGGATTTCTTTTTAATGCATATGCTGCAGAACCAAGCCTTTTCGCTAATCTCGTAATAGTAGTAATAAAGAAATCCTATGTACTAATGAATTGTTCCCAACTTTAATATACATTCATCAATACCTCTCTCATATCGTATTCGCATTGGGAGCGAGAACGCGAAGTTAAAAAAATAGCTTTACAAAAATTTAGACTCCCAAATTATAATGATCCAACGATCGCCTACTTCACTCCGGCCAAGGGTATCGTTGCCCTTAAATTGGTATATGTATTCGTGCGGTGCGCTGTGCACCGTAAATTGCTTTATAAGTTTAATCATGAAATATATATACGAATGTTTGATTGGATACGTTGAACTAACATTTATATTTATGATAGTTGACGTACAAAGTCAAACCATGCTCAACATAGGTTAAGGTAAGGAAGATAACCGATCACTCGGCAGGTGAACGTGTGAGGGGTGACGTCAATTTTTGACAAGCCAACGCAGCATCGCGTTACCGTCACGCATTGACCCGACCTTTTCCACTAATTTCAGATGATGCAACATACAGACGGCCTTTATAAAATTGGAAAGAAGAAAAAATTATCAACACTCTGATACATTTGATTTTTTTTTATACAATAAAAGTAAATATTTCGACTTCACTCAAACATATGTTACAGAATAATATGTCGTGTTATTATTGCATTACAGTTTCTTAAAAAGTTAAAAAAATTGTATATGTTTAATTGTATAACGTGATGTATTTGAAGTTGAAAAGAGCTTCCTTCAAGTTTCTTGCTCGTTCTTTCCTTCTCAACGAGTGGTAAAGTGGTCACGCTAAGTAGTAAAATGTAAATTTTTGCAGCATTGTGATGTATTTTAAGTGTTGTTTATGACCTATGAAATAAAGATATATTTAAATACCTTTTAAAACATAGTCGGAGCTGTAGTATTATTAGGTATTTAAATTAAAAATAATAGTGCCAATTTAATTTGTAAATATGTAGTAGTTTTTATCATCTTTATTTATTTACATTTTTGTTGGTATTATCGTAAATTAGGTGTGAAATCTGTAATATTAACTTATATTAAGTTGTTTTATTCAAAAAGAGACTAAGTTAATGAATTTTTTATTTAATTTTTGTAGAGCAACCAGACTGTAATATTAAATACCAGATCTGAGACAACTTTCTGTTGAACGTGAAAGTGTTACTTTTTTATTATACCACTAGCTTTGCAAAGCTCGCAAGAAGATTTCGTCAAGATCGGTTCAATTGTTCCGAAGGTCGCCTCGGACAAACAATTAGACAAACAGACAGATAGATAGATAGATAAAATTTCTAAAAAGCATTGTTAGAATACTGGTAACGCAATAATATAATCCTAGATGGTCTTATAGTAGTATTTATAAACTGCTGCTCTTCTTGTGTCGGGTATTTATTTTGCCGCTGCTGAAGCATCCCCTTCCACAATCTCCACATTAAGGGTCTACGGGCATGGAGTTTAAGAGTTCCACGTTGGCCCAGCGCGGGTAGGGGCTGCTAACGGCCATCACACCAATTCGGTAGCACCGTCCCACACCGACGACTTAACATTCTCGTCGAAGCAAGGAGCGAGTGGTTCAATATGTCTTCATTTAAAAAAGACACTGCGCAATTAGCCCGTGGTTAGGATTTGAACCTAGAACCTATTATTCCGAAAGAAACGGTCTTACTACTCGGTGACCATTGCACCTTATTTTCATTGTCACCGATTTAATTTCTCTGATATATTAGTAATAACTTTTGCCGAGTGGTGTATGTGAGTGAAGTGTTTTACCAATTTGTTTTATTTGTGTCATCCTAAGCCGTTGGAAATCTATGGAATGAAATCACTCCTGTATATCCATATTTTATAAATATTTATATAACTTTACGATTACTAATCGCACTACAAAAAGATTGCTTTTTGAATAAATAGTTTAATATCATCAAGTAAATTGACATAGACAAGTGTTTATACAGTTGTTTAACGTGGGTCGTTTAAAATTTTGCTGAACTATTATCCATTTAGAATTTTGATTGTAATTTAATTATTCATTTTAACATGAATGTAAAAATGTATGTGAACAATAAAAAGTTTTCTTTAGATAATAGCACTTATTTTAATGACTTCTTCAATAAGTATTTCACATATTTTTTAAAGAGATGGTGAATTTTATGGTAACCGGTATGCACAAGATCTACGTTGATCAATCAGGTCACAGCGTGCCGGGCGTCGAGAGCGCAGGCGCGATCGCGTCTCAAGATGTAGTGTACTCCCACAGCCTCCGACGCATCTGTTCCACGGAGCGGTCTCGTGCCTCGTTCCTTATCTTAAGACGACATTGCGAGCACGCCGTCGTGGGTTTGCGACATCGTGCGCGGCCGACTTCTTGACTTCTTGACGCGGACGACTTGACTACGCCCGTGTATCCGCTTTAAGCGGGTCAATATTATATTTATTTTATTGTTTAATGTCGAATGACGTAGTCCGTTACTAGATAATCATTTGTCCATCTACATACGGATGGAAAAACTTATCTTTCCTTTACTGCGTCTTTGAGTTCTTAGAGTTCAAAAATATAGTTCCCTCAAAGCTCAAAGGTTTAACTTTAAGCTTTTCGAGCTTAAAAATTCGAAAATCGGTTGACCTCATAGATTGAACAAAAAGTTGACTTATTGCTACTTTCGAGCTGAAAGTCTTCCAAAATATTCCTATGAGGAAATTATTGAGTTTGACCACAAAATGTCGACTTTTATGCCTATTCAAGCTCTTCAAACTTAAAAATATAACTTTAATACGTTTACTTCGACTTCAAACATCGAGATTTATTTAAACAACGCAATCGTTTAATTTTTAAACTACGATTTCTATCGAACACGTTCGATTTTAATCTGCTTTAGAACGTTCGATACAGCTTTTTAAGCAAACAAAATTGACCGATACTAAACGTCAATCTAAAAAGAACTTTAGAAGTTATTTCAAAAAAATAATCCTTTTCGAATTATTCGTTAACGATAGCTCTCGGACAAACCGATCGATTATGATGAAGTTTACGATGATCGCCGTTGCTTTCTAAGCAGAATCGCTGGGTAGATTTTAGAATTTATCGGTAGAGCTGTTTAAGAAATATCGTAAATAATACTTTTTGAAAATTTTTCTTCAACGATGTCTATTAAACCAATTAACCGATTTTGTATGATTTACTGCAATCGAAGTATATGTTTGAGAAAAAGAGCTGATTAGATTTTGGTATCGATCAGTTTGGTAGTATAAAAGTTATTTTAAATAATTATTTATTCCAAAATACAATTTTTGAAATTTCTTCGGTTTAATATTTTAGGAATCGGTTTAATATTTTAGGAAGTCTAAGTTGAGTAAACTCGTTTCTAATCCCGCAAACAGCTTTTCAATCTGCAAATTTGTTCAAAACTTATGAAAGACTTACAGGTACACACACACCCACGCATGCGCATGCACCCACACACACACACGCACACACACACACGTATCCACATTCAAACACACATCCACACACACACAACACACACAATACACATAAGCACCCACGCACGCACGTCCGTGCGTGGGTGCGTATCCGCCGGATATCTGAAATTTGAAAGGGCACTATATAGTATGCTTCATTTCGTAAACTCAAAATACAAGATAATAAGATTCACATACACAAGTAATTTTTTACCGCTCACTCAATTTTATTTGTTTTATCTTGCGATTCTGCACCGATTACATCTTCTCCATTGCGTACAATACACATTAGCTACGTAACACGTTACTCAACAAAGATTTGTAAATTAATAAACATAGATTAAAGACTATTTCTAAATACCAGAATTAATTTTTATTTCATAAATAAAAAATTACACGTCTTAAACACATCATCAAAGTCTCTCGCAATAACAATATAAATTATTTACAAAATTAAGAAGTCAGAATTAGCCACGGATTAAAAGTAACATAGCATTATTGAACATTGTGAATTTTATTATGAATTTATATTGAAATTCATATAAACGTTGTAATTAACAATTATATTGGAAATTAAATTTAAACTCTTTTGTTGTTTGAACAATTCGATAATTTAAACGTATAAATATTTGTCTAACTTGGCAAAAACTACGGTAGATTTCCGCGTCACTCGTTTTATTTATCATAAGTTGACATTCTTAAAGTGGCCTAGTTGGTACCTCATTTTAACACAATGTGAGTGATAACACAATTAATTACATATTTGATATTTGAAAACGATATGAAATATATCGCTGTAATTCGCCGTAATGTATAGAGAAATAATTTCTTGCGAAGCATGAAATTATATAAGCTCAGACCGTTCATAATAATTATGTGCTCACAAATGTGGTTAAGCTCGTGGCCTACAGTAGAAAACGAAGGAGGGTGCTCGAAGAAACCAAAAATAAAAAGTAAATAACAGAGGTCTCGTAATTATAACCTCGAAACCAAAGAGAGAGAGAGTTGGGGCGGGAATGAGAAGATGACGTCACGGCCGGCGATCGTTGTCGTTACGTAGATCATCCGATCTCATAGATCGTGACAAGCGTGCTCATTGTCTTTACGTAACGCGAATTACAAACGCCGCACGCGGCGGCCACCAGGAACTTTACTCGTTTCCCAAGATTGTGCCAGCGCAGTGTGTAATAGGTGAGCGACTCGAAACTCTCTCGAATGTTAATTTCATCGACCCTAATAAATAGTAGTTCATCAACCGGTGAGGTTAAGTTTTCATAATCACCTTCTGGATGGCGGCGTTTCCGCGTCTCGTCGCGTGTCACATTTTTTCAGTCTTCCAGCCGGATTCGAGCGCGACTGCGAGAAGAATCGGTCAAGTGCGAGTCAGACTCGTCGTGGGTTCCGGAAAAAATGGTGATTAACAAAAATTTAGGCTCAGTCGTTAGTGATTAGCAAAATGAGACCTAAAAGTCTGTACCTAAAAGTACAGACTTTTAGGTTGAAAATTTCTATTGGTACGTTAGGCGATTTTCGGATGGACAAAATCTTATGAATTCGCGTCACCGCATCATTGCATCATTGACATGCTAATGCAGTAAATTTGGAATTTAATTAAATTGCAACAATGTTCTTGTCGTTTTTAAGTTAAAACATTGCAATTTTACAATAAAACCATTGTCTTATTTCAAACTTACTGAACGTACACAGTCCATTATGTGTTTTTATTAATCAATGGATTATATGCGAAATATACATAATTATTGTTCAGAGTGCCAAAAGATGTAAAAATTAGATTACTATGATGACATTTGGATTTTTGATATAATAATTAATTTCATAATCCCACAACAAACCATTGTTTTTTTAGGATTTAAAAGTGTGAGTTTCATATTTTATGCAAAATTTCGGATGGAGAAAATGTTAAAGATGCAAGTAACATAGATAAAATGGCTTTGAATATTCGAAGAAAGGGCAATAAATTATTTTTTATTTTAGGGTCAATGTTAAAAAAAAAATTGAAATAGTTTCAACACGTTTCAGGTGCGGACAATTTTAATAATGTAGTATGCAAACTGTTTTAAAAATCTAATAGACAATAACAGTAGTAACAGAGAAGGACAGAACACTGATTTCACTTTTAGGGTTCCGTTTAGACTTTTTCACAACATTTATCATGCAGACAATCGGAAATAAAAAGACATCGTCGAAACCGATATCCCTACAGTGGGATGTTAAAAATTTGAGCTATTCAAGGACAAATTATGTCATCAGAGTTTAAAAGTTGAATCGATAGGCTGATAAAATTGGACAACGACAGTCCCATAATATCAACAGCCATCCAAGGATTATCAGTCTGTGGGATTTTTTAATTAAGAATCCAAGATATAAAAATTCCTATCGACTAGGGAACTCAAAACAATGTTCCTAACGTATAAGGAATATTGTTTCTTCCTTATTAATATATTAGGAATATTCTCAATTCGATTAGACCTAATCTAATGGAGAGCATTAGGTCGCCAGTCGTAAGTATTTTGAATGCTGTAAGTTATGTGAGCTATCTTTTTAAAAAAGTTGTTTCGATCTTCAAGTAAAACTTAGGTAAGAGGCTGCGGGTACAAGTTGTATTAGAGGTCCGATCACTTGAATTCCAGGTTCCAGGACTTTTGACATTTCTATTATTAGAATTCATGTTTGGATCCTTTGAATTTATATCTCATTTATTAGGGAAGTCTAAGACAGACATTAAATACCGATGTTAAGAACCTAGATGTAGGTCCTGTTGTATATGTGGCTTGTCTGCGCTATGACATCATAGTTTAGGAATAGGCAAAGTTATTTCAATAATTTCCTAAAATATTTCATATGTTTTACTTCAGATGTCAATAATTATAGTTGTATTTGGCTTCAACAGCGAGAGCGAGTTGTGCTTCAAACATAACGTATGCTTTTTGAAAATACCGTCTTATACACGTTAGGTCGAAAAAAACTGTCCTAGTAAATTTTTAGAGACATTTTAATAAGACTTAAGATATTTTATGATTCTCGCAAAATTCCATTATAACCGAACAAAAATAAAATCTGCTATCCCAAGTAATAGACGACTTAGCGAGTGATCACCACTCAACCTGTAAATGGCAAAACAGATTTATAGATTTTTCAACATTTAATTACATCTGTTTACTAAATAATACCGATAGCTAACAACGAAGTAACACATTATGAGGAAACTCACATTTGAAAGGTGAATAAAAACTAAACTGTAGGTAAGCGTACCCCGTGAAACCTGTTGTGTCACCATGGCGATAACTCGCGACCTGCCTTATTGTGGGGTCGAGCGACGTTAACCTGCACCGAGTGAGCCATTTCAATGTTTACATAAAAGTTGTTACAGTAGCATGCAATGCAGGTCCCGCCCATCCTTCGTCATTCACCACCCATCTTTCGTCGACAATTTCCGCGAGAGCAAAAGTGGTCGTAGCCGGTTCGAGTGTGCTAGTTCCCAATAATGAGCTTCACTCCCTCGCTCTTTTCTCGTTCCAAGAATGTGCAACAAGATCGAGAGTGGTGAAACGGATGACGTTCAAACTCCAGGTATTAATACTTTAATACAGTGATACGTGTGAAAACAATTTTCGCAAATCAAAAACTCGAACATTCAATTTGACGACCATCATACGGGATATAAAATGGAACTACCCTGGGACTCGCAGTTCATGCTGATTAATTGGTACAGCGCAACGCACGAACCTTTACCGCTCTGAATTGCCTGCAAATGATGTAAAGCGCAGGTTTAACACTCCACGACCCTTCCTTCTTCTTCCCCGCGCGCCAATTTTACGCCATTGCGAGACTTTCGTGACTAACTTCACAGTGGCAGAGATTCGTGTGCTTTATACTACATATTAAAATTATCGACCATAATTTAAATGGAACTTTTTACAAAAATAATTTGTTTCGAAAGCTTGGCTAAATTTATGAATAAGCTATATGATAAATAGTTCAAAATAGTGAGCTATCACATTTATTTATTAAGGGTTTAAGTACACTATAGGTCTCTACAAAGTTAGTGTTATCTTAGGTTTGAACTTGTGAAGTTTACTTTACCAAAGGCCCTACGATTGGCGCTTTTATATTTCATAACGTATATTTTATGTCGAGATGGAACAGTAATATAATTTTAAATCGATACTTTTGATCGTTCAATAGCTTTCGTTAGCAATTAAGGATTATATGTGGTTTTATGCGTAAAATAGATCGAAAATAGGTATGTACTTTTATAAAGCACAAGAGAGCGTACCGGTTTTAGCCAAAAAGTATAATTTTACTAATACATTTAATACATTTTAATACATTTTCGGTACAAAGCTAAATAAAGCATTTCCTCTTTTTATTATGCATGTGTGATGATCCGTGTTTAATGATAAGCATTATGACTTTAAAAGATGATCTGTTTTTAAAATCTCGTATTTATGTTTACAATCGTTAAATAGTCAATATCATAGAATATGTATTATCTACCTCATGCGTTACTGCACAAAACCTTGTACATACATATAGTACCGACAAAGATAACACAGTCCGCCGACCTCGGCGCAGTGTTGAAGCTGGAATTGTCTTTTTCTCGTCCAACGCATGTTCTAGAACAATCACACGATCTAGAATTTTACATCTTCGGCCAATCCGTACATTTTTTGTCTTTTTTTTAGCTATTATGGTAACGGAAAATGATTTTGTCTAGAATCCTGAATGTTGAAAATGTATGTATTGTTATTTTCTTTTCGTACGTTTCAAATAATTGACGTCATTTGATGTTGCGGAGACTAGTCATTCTGAGAGAGAAATACGTAATAGGTTGAAGCCTAATTTTATAAAAATATAAATAAAACTTCTTAGAAATAATATTTTACGAAAAAAAAGTTACTGAAAGTGTCGTTTACTACGACACTTGCAGCAAATATGCAAATGTATAATATACCTTATCTTAAATAAAGTGGAGCACTTATGGGCAATACAAAAACAAATAAATTATTGTGCAACGTAAATTTTTGTTATTACTATTACTGTTCTGAAATATTTTATTCTTCATAAACTATTCCGTAATTAGTCAAAAGTTCAATATGGTATTGTCAGTAGCTCATTAAAATATTTACATAAAGAGCTGTGTTCATTTCAAACATTTCTGAATATAGATGAATAATTCACGAATATAATTTTGAAATCAGTTACTACACTTTGATTTGCTTATATATTAAAACGTTTATTAATTTATTCACAATTGATGGCAAGAAATTTATGTTTATCTATTTTTGCCTCGGAGACCAGCTTTTGTTTTGTCATTATTTTTTTAATTTATGGATTGATCAATCAGTTTTTTTCTATGTAGTCGATTACTCAATTTTATGTAATATTTCTCCCGCAGTTCCGCCACGGGGACAGAGATTTCTTCACCTTTTGTATCGATTGATCACTCTTATACTGCATTTATTAAAAATTGTCTTAGTAATAACGCATCAATTATAAAATTATAACTGTTTGTTTGTTCGAGCATCACTCAAAAGTATTGAACCAATTTCGATAATATTTTATTATCTTAAGTAATATGTACTAAAGGTAATTTACTTTTAGTCTTGGAAGTTTATAATTAGTCTTAAATATATGTGTATATAATATATCTCTACAAAGGCAGGAGACAGAGTTCCCGAGTTCAATCTCATGATTGACTGGGATTAATTCAAATCGCGCCGAAGACCAGTCTTAGTCGCTATTCGAATACGAGTTCCATCGACCGTTTCTATCCCGGACGCGTCCGTAATTCCAATCCCACTCCCGTTTTAGACTCCGGCGTCACCTTGCCTCTGGATTTCGATTACGGTCCCACTTCCGCTCACGATTTCAATGTCAATCTTGTTTTGGATTCCAATCCTAATTCTGCTCTCGATTTTAATTATTTATTATATCGGATGTTCATGTAAATGTATTTAGAATGGGAGCTAACTTTACATTGGTTGCACTAGTTACAACTCTAGTATCCATTATAGCAGCAAAATGAAATACTCACCAGTTTTGAAACATAATCATAAAGTTTTAGGCATTAGAAGTTAAATGAAATTAGATCCAAAAGTTTTTGTGTAGGTTATGTTCGAAGAAACAAATAGGATTTTTTTAATATAAATCTAATGGTGTATTTTTGAATTGCCATTAATAAATACGTATTAAACTTCTTTGCTGGAAGAATGTAATAGGTAAAAGTCGCAGACAAAAGAGTAAACTTGTGATTTGTTTTTTGATTCAACATAAGGGCAGAATGATAAATGAGTTCATAGACTAATATTTTTTTCACACTTCAAACCTTGTGTCAAGCCGAAAATCGCCTATTACCTATGTAAATTAGACCTAATAGTAATATTAACACTATCTAATAAGAAGGTTACTATTATTATTATAAATTGACGTTCATTTCTCAAAGGGATAGGCGGAAACGATAGATTCCCACATAGTACGGATCTTTGCACGTCTTTATTGTGTCACTGACATCCATCAATCGCTTCATACAAACTCATCAGTTCTTGGGTTTTTAAAGTTTGTCTCTATTTTAATATGCCCTCAATTTGCTCTCAGTACCTAAATGCAGTATTTATTCAAGTTCATAATTTTTATATAAAACTTATATCTTTCTTAAACTAAGCACTCATATTGAAACGCGGCTTGATCTATTTTGACCGCGTACGAACAAGCCGTTTGCTATCGATAGCGATTTGTTACGTCTATCTTTGTTTATTTGTGAATGTGCAATGCACATGTTTTTGTAAGCCGTACGTACATCTTTGCATTGTCGTAGTACGTTATTTAGTTCTGGCCGTAATCTTACGATTTTTAAAAGTATCATAACTCAAGGTGATATGAAACATTTGATAATTTCTATTTAATAATATAAGAAGGTTTGAAAAAGTAACGATTTTAACTTAAAAAACTACCATTATTTTTTTATTTGCTTGATTAGTTCCAACTTCCAAGTTTGCTACTTACTACTAAATTAAGCAAAATTTAAATAAGAATAAAATAAAACGGTAATGTACTATTTTAATTAAGTAACCACAATTCTTTATCTGAGTTTATAGTGGAGTAATACTCGATATTACTCCATTATAAACTCAGATAAAGAAAATAAATATCAATGATACTGTATTCCTGTATTGCTTGCATTTCAAGCAAAGGTTCATTTCGAATTAAGGGCACAAATATAATGTAAATAATGCAGAAGCACTAATTATAAACACAATACATTAGAACTAAAACTGCTACAGAAATCGAGATTAGAATTTAAAGCACTCTCGGTTGGGAAACTAGAATGAGTATGTCAAGGAATATAAAAAATCTTATTTTATATCCGCGCGAGCGAAGCGGCAGGCGTAAGCTAGTATAAAGCAGATCAGTACACTACAGAACTACAGACTAAATATTTTATTGGTAGAAATTTTTATTCTTTCGCTAAAGGACGCTAAACCGTTTAATGCCACATTGATTTTCCTTAAGCGACCTCTGACGTTTCACCGGCGACCCTCATTCCAGGCTCAACATATAAAGAAATAAAATAAATAGAAATAAAAGTCACATAAAATACATTTTATTTGCGTCATGTTAGGTAATCAGCTAAATAAATACGAAGAATGTCGCGTTGAACGCAAGAACAGTTTCGTAACAAGTATTGACAACGGCCGCCGCTGGCGGCGATCCCCAGATATTGCTTATTTCAGTTACCTTACCTATACATGATTATGTTTGTATAAAATATGGAAATTTATATATTTGTTCATCTTAACAAGGTGATGTGATTTAAAACTTCTATAAATCGCAAAAATATATAAGTTGTACAGCTAGTCTTCCATGATGGTCGATGTTACAGAAACCCTCATACCATCCAGTTGTCAGTATATAAAAATCTTGGCTTGGGTAGGATCTCTAGGATTTCAAGGCTTCAAGATATAACTATTATGGCTTTGCATTATCATAGGTCAACATGTATAGGATTCATCAAAATAAATTATACGTTCGATGATATAATTAATGAATTCGATGGTCCAAATATTCGACGGCTAAATAGCCGTGAAAAGATAACGTTTATGACCGAGAACTAATGAAATGATGTAGAAGTATTTCTATGTGATAAACACAAGCACTTGACTGGATTTTCATTCGGATTGTATTAACAATTTCGTTGAAGTACCTACACCCATATAGACTATTATTGAGTACTCCGGCAAACTCAGTTGTTGCGCTATCTAGTATTTTATGGACCATCTTACGGTGTCATCGTTATTATCTAGTTAATTTGTAATGATACGGCTCGACTGGATATGTACCCATATTCTCCTACTATAAAAGCTGATATTTTCCTTCTTAGCCTAGCAAGAGAAGATACTACGATGTTTTTTGTTGTGCGCATACAAAAGATTTATTCTTCTAAGTAAAACATTCTTTCTTAAAATTGAAAAATATTTGGTATGTATTGGAATACAGTTAAATTAGCTTTGAATTCACTTTTGAATTGAAACTACTAAAAAATTTGATTTTACCATCACTTTGAACATTGTGCCTGTGTTTAACGCTACGATAGGTATCCAAGTTGTAATAGGTACGTGTTGATTTGATACATAGGGAGAGACGTTTATATTAAATGCGATTTTCGTTACAAAAATCTTTATTGTTATTCATATGTATTAACTATTATTATGGTTATAAAAAATGTCACGGTGTTTTTGATACGTATGCATAAGATCATAGACATCAGCCATCATCGTTCTATGTTCCACACACACCTTACCTCTCCTGGTGTATTCTTGTTTGGTCTTAGCTCTTACATAAGCCTCTACTCAATGTATGTAAATGATCATATTTAAATCCTGTAAGACTTCAGCGCCTTAAACTATTAGCCTATATATACGATACGCTTTTCTAAGTTAATATTGAAATTCAATAACATCATTTAGGTAGACGACGAATATTAATTAAACTTCTAATCTAAAACTTACGCTTAGAAACTGCCTAAAATAGTTTCTACAGTTTTCAGTGTTAGTTTCAATAGCTACTAAAATATTTGAAATTGTTTCGATGAGACCAATATTTAGTTCAAATTCTACTAAATTATTTGTCCCACAGTCAAATTCCGATAAATACGAATTCGCCTTAAATGAAATGAAATTCGTTGAAATTGTAGTTTATGGAATTTCTACAGATATACTTTTCAGTAGCTTTGTGAAGTACAAATACTACGAATATAGTTGACGAGTAAACATCGTGTGAATGTTATTTACTCATTTTGTGATTAGCTTACAGTATAGTTTTTGATTTGGGGAGAGTTTTCCTCTATATTAATTTTATTCATTGAATTTACAGTTATACTCTTCGAACAAAGTCTTGCTGTAAACATCAAACATTTTTGTAAATATATTTTTCAATATACTATATTATGAATTCGAGGTGTACGTGCAATCGATTAGCGACCACCCACGCATCCCTCCTGAGGTCACAGAGCTAGCTCGAGTTGTCCTCCTAGTTTTCTGGTCGTGGTCGAAGCCATCGAATTGATCATTACCTAGAAGGAATCTTCACTGAACAATATATATATGATTAGTTAAACAATTAATAGTATTTCATACAAATATTATTTACGTACTGCTGTAACTTTGGTTTCGACTTACGTTGTAGCTTATGTCACAATTATACGTCATAATTATATTTTGATTTCACGTGCTCTTCGAAACTAACGGTTTTCGGATTTAAGCATTACAAGTCATAATTTTTAAAGAGAAGGACTTTTAATATATTAGGTTGGAGATTTTTTTTTTTCGTATTTCATAAGTAAAAATTTGCATCAAAATCTCTTTGGTTGTGCTGTTTGTATCTGGCTAGTTTTGATAGTAATAAATAGATAAAACTTTAAAAAAGAGAAGTAAAAAGAAAAATCGGTGTCCCACGATTTTTCTGTTGTCTTTATGTCTAAAATGCGTGAGTCTAACGTAAAAATTTGATACATTTTGAAGTTTTATTACAAAAAAGGGAAAAATGCGATACAAGCCGTGAAAAAATTTGTGACGTTTATGGACCTAATGCATGTCGGTAAAAGTAGCACAAAACTGGTTCAAGGGTGTAAAATCCGGTAATTTTGATGTCGAAGATGAATTTAGCTCTTATCGACCTATTACCGATAAGTCAATGCTGTCGTGGCAAAAGTAAAGCAAGATCGGCATATTAGTTCTTACGACATAGGTAAAGAGCTGGGGATTGACTACAAAACAGTCTTTAGCCGTTTGTAAAAAGCTGGATATACAAGAAGTTTGATACTTGGATCTCACACGAGCTCACTAAAAAAAAAAAATAATGAATTGTATATTCATTTGCTATTCTATTGAAACGTAATGAAACCGAACGATTTTTGAGAAGATTGATCACTGGTGATGAATAATGGATTACTAACAGCAAGAACGATCGAAAAAGATCATGGTCTAAAGGCAAGCAAACTGCACAAACTACAGCGAAATCCAGATTAACTCTCAATAAGTTCATGCTCTGAGTATGGTGAGATTGGAGGGCATTATTCATTATGGACTTTTGCCGCCGGGCAAAATTATCAATTCCAATTTGTACTGCCAACAGCTGATGAGACTCAAGCAAGAAGTAGAGAAAAAACGGCCGAAATTGATCAACAGAATGGCTGTAATTTTTCACCATAACAACGCCAGACCGCACACATCTTTAGCTATTCAACAAATATAGAGAGAGTTTGATTGGAAAGTGTTAATGCATCTACCATACAGCTCTGACCTTATACCTTCAAATTTTCACCTGTTTCGGTCTTTTTAGAGTTGTTTAGGTAGTGCTAGGTTAACATCAAGAAAGGACTATCAAAATGATTAGTCGCAGTTTTTTGATCTGAAGTCCCAAAATTTTACAGCAATGGGATTATATCATTACCTATAAAATGGCAACAAGTTGTTGAGCAAAATGGCATATCTCTGTATTGTAATTAAATATAAATAAAATATGATGAAAAATATCTTGAATTTGTATATAAAATACGAAAAAAATTTTCCCCGACCTTATATAAATACCTTTAGTGGGATTATTTTTTCAATACTTTAAATTAGAAACTGATGCATTTTGTCGCTATAGGATTCAATGTTAATTACAATTCGATACTTTTAAGCCGTTTTTGGAAAGAAAAGTTTCGACACACGGACTCACAGCTGACAACAACGAAACCCTGTAAAGATTCTTTCTATTATAATACGCGGAACCCTGAAAACTTTAAGGTGGAATCTTAAAGAATATTGTCGAAGGTTTTAAATTTAACTTATCTAACGGCGGGTCGTTTGGCATCAATTTAAAATTAACCGTCGAAGAAAAAGCGTGACTGAACGTTGTCAGTTAGTTTCGCAAGTCGTAGGACGATCGGGGCGTAAGAAACGGCATAGAACCGGGCGCGGCGGGCGATTGCCCAATACTGCCGGCGGGCGGCGCTAGCGGCGTATCACCGCTCTGTAGCAGTTTGACGGCACATGAAGGAGATTCGCTACAGTTGTCGTTATTAAAGATCGACGCGTTCGATACGTTAGATACGTGTTTGTGTCGGTTCATCGGGTTGGGAGTTTTGAACATGATGATGTAAATTTAAAACGGATGCAGCAGCTGGAAAATAGCCGTGGGGAAATTTCAAATGGCTCATTTTTGTTGCTTAAAAAATAAGTCTTAAACAAAATAGATATACGATAGATCGCGAGATTGGAATCGAATTCGGAATAGAGACCGACACGGGATCGTGTTCAAAGAACGAATGTGAGCTCATTCAGCATTAATGCAAATTAAGTTATATACAGCTGACTGCTAGGCTACGTGTCACTGTTAGCATACAAAAATACTATCATTAAAAAAATTGAATGACTTGCGTTGTGTTTTCAAAATATCATAGTTTTATAATAAGTTTATTTACATAAATGACACTGTCATAAAATGGGAATTACAATTTTGTATCCGTTAACTTTTCTTTATCATGTTATTTGTGCCTATTTGTACTTCTATACCGATTTTGTTATTTCATAAAACACAAATTAATAAGGAGATTCCTATTTTAATTATTTAATTCATATCATTCTCACTATTGTTCTATCGCCTATGAAATGAATGAGAGTCACTTACTCACGAATTAAAAACACGCAAGTAAGTGAACATATTGGCCTTTGTAATGTCCATACATTGATACGACAACCGATAATGATTTACAATATTTCTTTGTCAGTTTCAATCGCTATATTCTAGAGCGCACGTAATCGCCTAACAGAAGGAGCACGATGGAGAAAAGATTATAAAATGAGAACGAAAAGGTGAAGTAACAATGATATTATCGCATTATCCCTTACTTTTACAGAGGACCGGAGGAAAATCCTCAGACGGCACTTATTTGACACAATAGGTGTTGACAAAAAAATCTTATCTGTTCTCGCCTTTATGACTGGCACAGAATTAATTCTATGATAAATTCGTTGTTAACGTACTCCAAAAAATACCAACCAAGTGCGAGTCGGAACGCGTGCAGTGTAATGTTCCGTAGTTATTCGTCACGGTATACGGACTTAAAGGGGGTTTTTGTTTGATACTACGAACCTATTAATTGTGTTCACGTTTTACGGCTGATGACGCCTAAAACGGGCCTACACAGGACGGGTTTAGGGATGTTATGATTTTATATTTCCGTAATATTACGTGCTTCATATATGTCTATTTACTACCTGTTTTACTCAACTGACAATGTTATCTAAAAGTAATTTTCAATAGAATTTCTATGAAATATTTAATAGAAATTCTAAGAAATTTTCAATGGATTTCTAAGAAATTTTGTTTTTGCTTCTCCAAGTATATTTCATAAGTTGGTCGCCCATTAGACGTTAACTCGTGAAGCTTACTTAGCTGTGATAGTTTTCCTTTTAACTTTCTGACATATGCAACTGTTGTGAATTTTGTCACATACCCAAACCGCAATGTTTATGAATGAGCTATCCAATGATATTCCACACCATTGGAGTAACGGGAAAAAAATTCAACCTCAACTTCGGTGTAGATGAGGTACTGCAATTATTTTTTCTTTAATATTTTATTCTACGACTTTGTTGGCGTGATAGGGTAACTAGGATGATTAAAAAAAAATTTTGTTGCAAACAGACTCATAAGTTTCTTTTTGACGTAAAAAGGTATCAGTTAAAATTTGAGCCCTTAGATATTAATATTACGATTATTCGCATCGCATTTTTCTATTTTCCATAAAAATAACATGGGAATTTTTTTTTGCATCTTCTGATTTTTATTGCTAGCCTGTCATGTATCATAAAAAAAATTCATTGTCTTATTTTTATAGAGAATTGAACGTTCTACCAAAAAGGTATCTTATGATTTTTCGCAAAACCTAATAGATTAAGAGTTATACGGAGCCAAAATTCAATATATTGCAAATTTTAACCTTTTTGATATATTACAGCAAATTTGATAGTTTCACTGGAACAAATCATCAAAAAAAAATTATATTCATCTTAAATTTAGTTTTTAGAGAATAATTGTTGATATTTTTTTGCAATAATAAGATCAGTGAAACTCTTTGACAATATTTTTAGCGTCAGTGAGCTTCAAAATTGTAGTTTATTTCATTTCTGTTTAATCTAAAGTCAAAAAATTTTCCCCAGTCATTTGAAATACTTAAATAAGGAATAAATTAAATGACGATTGGTTTTTTTAAATGAAAAAAAAATTACTTTACTTATAAAATGTTTTAAAATTACTTAGTAATAAATTTAATCCAAAATTATTTTTGAAGATTTTTTTTAAACAGTTTTAATAACGTTGCCGACGTACTCAAACTATATACTTGTAAGAAATACTGTAGTCGCTCTTCATCTTTAGTGAGGTGTATTATATTTTTTCATTAATGCAATTCCTCTTTCAGTTACGTGATTCATTAAAAGTAATGTTTTAAAAATTCAGCCCATCGATGTAACTATTATCATTAAACCAAGTTGAAATATCCTCTTCTAAAAAATCGCCATGTAAGTCATTTTTTTTAAACAAATTCCATAATTTTTTTGATGAAAAGTCATTTAAATCTTCTTATGAAATAATTCTACCTCATTTTCGACCATTCGATATCGCTGATTTGTCGTTGTAGCAGCAGGTTGAGAATTAATTGCCTCAATCATCCTTCTTTTTATATCTACGGAAACATTAGCATCAAAGAAATAACAGTTGATTCTTCACTTAAGAGCCACAAGTGGTCATTCCTTTTGTCACAAGCTTTCTGTGAAACTGCCGGATCAACACTTTCATAGGAAATATTTTTTTGTTTCAATCTAAATCATTATTTGGTGTCAGAATAACAGATGACGCCGTATGTGGTGTACGACGTTGATTTAGAATAGGATCACAAAAATAGAAACTTGTCGTAAACTGTTTGTTTCGTGGGATGAAAGATAGAATTGATCTCGAAGCATGAATATTTTCAAGCTGTAGAAAGCTTTTGACATCCATGATGACGCATAGCACCGGGATGCCTAAAAATAAATATCTTTGCTGATCAGCTATTAAGAAAAATTAGTGATAATAGCAACAATTCTCGAAAATCGTCTCGTAGTTGTAATGTCTAAAAAAAAGTTAATAAATTATGTTACGATGAATGGTTATGAGCATCCTATTATAGTAAGCAATTTTTGATTATGAGCAATTGTTAATAAATGTGGCGGTTTCAGCACGTTCATGTGTTGAAATGTTTGCGACAGTTTCATACTCCATTACACTTTTATACTTTCACTGATCAAATTTGTCCCAAAATTTTTCGAAACGATTAAATATCGGTACATTAGGACCAGATGTCGTATTCCAATACACTTAACAAATTCCCCGCAAAATAATTTCCAGTACGTGATGGCGTCATGGGAGCCATACTAACTTCCAGCTTTATTATTTTTCACTCAAATAAATGTATCTTTGTGAATACCTACAAATGAAAAAAGTATAAAATTAACAAATAAGATTAAATATAAAAATTTTGGAGTAATTTATTCATTGCATACACTTTACCAGTATTAACGAGTGGCGTGTCAAAACAAATCGTTTTCACGTATGGAGCTACATTCCATTGGTTTAAAATTGAAATAACAGCTGAAGCCTTTTGATGTGCTGTCCCACCGTCAGCTTTTGGAACTCCAAGAAGCTGATCAACTCCATTAACGAATAGAAGAATCGCAATACGATCTACAGTTTTCATTTCAGAAATATCGCACAGAACTTTACCGTCCCAATGCACAGTATAACGGTATTTCGTGCGGAATTCCTTTCTCAAATCTTCGGCCATATTTTTTGTAAGCTTAATACAGTAACGACAAAGAAAGTGTACCTACTATAACTAAGAGTGAGGGTGAAAAGATCGCTCCCTACGCTCGTATGCGCAGCAGCTAATATGAAAAGAGCGTTTTTATTACTAACTTTTCCAGCAAGTTCGGGTGTCATTATGTCAATTTTCTTTAGTTGGCTCATCGGAATTTCAAAGTCAGATACTAGATTACATGTTTGACTAGATGTGGTCGCTGATAAGTCAGATTGAACTATCCCAGATTTTTAAGCGACTAATAACATATTACTTTCAACCTCACCTACATCTAAAAATACAAATATTAATTCATATTTGACTAATAATCAACTCAAATTGAAAAAGCAATACAAAATGTCATAAACCTACCAGCATAATCAATAATCATATCTTCATCTATATCTTTCGGTTTAGAAATATTATCAATCTATCCAAATCGACTCTTTGATCTTTGACTGGCGAGGAATAATTTTTGATCGTCATTGATAAATCTTTCACCATTGAATTGAGCAATGTCGAATAATTTTTTCAATTTGTGACCAAAATTTGACTCTTTCTACTTCTTTGTATTTGACCGTCTACGCTTGGCACTTTTTTGTAAGCTTTTCAGTTGATCTAAGAGGCCAGAAAGTTTTTTGATTGCATAATTTTTTCTACACGTTGGAATTCCCGCTTCTGACCACTTTTCTCGAACTTCATCAATTATCAATCAAAAGACATTCATTCCTTTGTAATTTTACACTTTTTTTTGTGATGAAGATAAACTGACAGTCTCTTGTACGGAAGGAAGCTTACGTCCAACAAAATCTTCAATTGGTTTGTCACCAACAACATGACTAAATACAAATAATCCATGGTTAATGAATAACTCTTATTATAAAAAAAATAGATTAAAACTCAAAATTATTAAATAACTGTCAGTATTTGATGAAACTAATACTTTAATAAAAAAATACACTCAGGAATGCAAAAATCAATTTTTACAAGTGTCAACAAACTAAACTACTTTATCTACAACTCCACTTATAGTAGAATGATAGATTTAAAACATTTACAAATTATTAGATAAAGAGAAAGGAAAAATATATATATATATATATATATATATATATATATATATATATATATATATACTATAATATATAATACCCTATATATATGTGGGTATATATCACCCTAATCCATATCAAATTACAGTTTTCTAGTACTAAGAGTCTTTAAGCTAAGTCGCGGACCGGCAGATGGACGGATGGACATTACGAAACTATAAGGATTTTTTATTGTATACAGAACCCTGAAATTTTTTTCTATATATTTCATAGTACTTTTCTGTGGGCTTAGCATGCTAGCATGACGCTCTAAAGAAGAGAGATGTAGAAAACCTATGAAAGAAGATATATGAAAGGGACAGCATTAGGCATCCTTTGCATTCACCGTATCTATACAACAAATTGAATAAATCAGTATATGCCTTAACGAAATTTGAGTGTAAACATAGAATCAATCAGTTCTTATTGAAGCAAAACTATGATGATACTGAGGCTCTTTTAAACATCATAACATGAAATTTAGGAATACTATTTTTTACATCTTAAATATATTTTATTATTATTGTTTTCATATCATTCATTTACATATTTTATTGTTTTCGTCAAATGGCAAGTCGCTTGAGAATTGTTGTTTTGTTTATATTTTGATGTGTTCTACTCTGAATGAACATACATAACATGCTCTTAACATGCAGTACATACAGTTATTCTATACATTCATAAAAGTGACCGTGTGATCAAGGGGTGGGTGCCTGGAAACCTATAACACAAGTTGAACTTAGTTTGGTTCCAGTCCCCACAGTAATTTCTAATGTTGTACATTTTTTATAATCTTGCATTCTAAACTATTGTGGAGGAAAATAAAGAATTATTATTATTATTCATTGGCGAGAGCAGGAAAGTCCTATACAGATATTTTGGAACGAAGTTCCTTACGGCGGGCTTGGAGGAGATAGGGATTTTGCTGCGCGACCGAACTGAAAAAAATGTGATAGTAAAACCGTAAGAAAAAGTCCGTGGAATAAAACCGTTAAATGAGACGTGCGCAGGCGCGACAGTCGTATACACAAGCGAGTAGTGTATAATACCTTTCTTTCTCCTCTTTCTTTTCGTTCTCTCATCCCTTCTCTCTCTATTACCACTCCACCCCGCCAATGCATAGTATATACTCATAAATTAATGGACAAGCACGTGGCTAATATTCACATTATAGATACATTTTACTGTGAGTAGTCACGTTTATTTTCATATAATTTCAAATCGTCAAAACAATAATAAATATAGTAACAATGGCAAGTGAACTAACAAGTGACTTGAATGCAATTGACAGTGATAATAGTGGGAAATTATTATATTTCTATGTAATTTTGTGTTGTCAAACAAAAATAAAGACATATTTTGTTATTTTAGTTGATAATTTTAATAACGATTTTTTTTTATTTTACGTAATTTATTTTATTTCCTAAAATACTGAATTTCCTAAATACTTTCCTGTACTTAAATAAAAACTAATCAGCAAAATTTAAAAGAAAAATCAAGAAAACCTACATAAAATTGAGCACGATTTTTTTTTTGCAAATTGTGTCGATTCTACATCAGCCGAAGGAACTTCGTTCCTACCTGGTGTCCCACGACACCACTCGTCTTTTTGTTCAGGTCGTCATGCTAAGCCTGCTGGGCTATATTTAAAAGAACAATAAAAATTCCAAAGGTTTTCGAAACTTCGAACAAATATAAATGTCTGTTCAAGTCAATTTTCATCAAATCTATTTTTTTTTGTTTCATTTCTCGTTGAAAGTAAGTAGCTACGCAATAATTTTAATCCCGTCCTCGAGGAAAGCCCTCTCAAACATCAACGAGCTTTGGGTATCCATTAAATTACAGGATTTTTAAGAGTCGAGTTACGTTTTTAGGTTAATAATTATTACGGTAATTGAATAAAGCCTCCTATTTCGCCTTTAAATTACTCTTGACGTATTCTTGAGTAGCCCACGTTTTTGTTAGCTTAATTACGGGTCTGCGTAAAAGCATAGAAGGAACTGTAAATTAACTTACCTGTTAATAAACAGACAATGCGATAATGTTTTAATAGACGTTATCATATTGTCTGTTTGTAATGTCACGAGACAATACCTAAATGTTTATTATGGAACTCTCAGCTTTCATTATGAAGTTTCAGTAAAACTAAAATGACTCAGTTCAATAAGTAACAGTTTGCAGACGGTCGATAGAGCTAGATTCGCATGCGCACAGATTCAAAAGATTTTTTTTCTGTTCTGTTCACATAATAAGCATTGTCCATTGATTTACGTAAAACGGTTGTTAAAGCGAAAGCACCAC
Organism: Eumeta japonica; assembly: GCA_005406025.1. Taxonomy (NCBI): domain Eukaryota; kingdom Metazoa; phylum Arthropoda; class Insecta; order Lepidoptera; family Psychidae; genus Eumeta; species Eumeta japonica. The sequence continues at coordinate 318,527 of BGZK01000131.1, forward strand.
AGAAGTAATGTAGCCCGCCTTCGCCGCACAGCGCCACTGTCACGTTGTTACCGTCATTATTAGAACTATCTCAATGTTAATATTCATATACAGGAAACCAGCGCTCCTCGGGCTTAGGTGTCGGCCAGGGAGGGGGAGGGGGGTGTTGCTTATGAACAATGACAAATTGTGTTGTTAAGAAATACGACAAATTACTTTATTGTTATGTATTACATATTTCTCTAGGACCGGCGGGGTAAGGACCTCTTTATGCGAGGTTTAGTAAACGCGGCGGCGCGGGCGCCGCGAGCGGCGGTGGCGAATTTTTTTTGCATTTACAGTAATCTTCCGATTGGCACCTTGCAAATTTGCTCTATTTATTTTTAAAATATTGAGAACAAAAATACCGTCATTGTATGAAAATGGAAAGAGCGATGCGGGCTCGCAAAATTACGATTCTGTACCAATATTTATGTAACAAAGATCATAGAAGTATATAGGTCAAAAGGCGTACATAAGTAAAAACTTAAATATAGATTGAATAATTTTTACCTAAATAGGTAAAAAATATTCAATCTATATTGATTATACAAAATTGTACTGACAAAAAAAACCTGCAATTTTTCCATAATCTATGACTCATTGTTTACTAACTCTACTGAAAATCAAAATTTTTAATTTTAGCAACCTACGAGGTCACGAGGGTGGCGGAACGACATTTTCTAGCAAGTTTTAATCTATGTCAATGACTATTATCATTTAAAGTGTAGAACCATACTGTGGCCGATTTAGATGCAGCACGAAAATGGGCACACTCTCGCAAAATACAGACGTGAAGTAACAGCTGCAGCTGTTACGATTATTCCGGCAAGTGAGAGTTCCGGTGGCCCGTTCACCACTCCATCAGCCCACTACCTGCATTCAATCAGATGTCCTATTCCTTAACAAAAGTCTACAACGCACTCGTAACTTCACCGAAATCACCTACTATGTAGTAATTCGCATGATCGTTTGCCCCCTTAGAAATGCTATAAAAAAAGTTTATTGGGCTAAAAATTATAATAAAATGATTATGAAGTACTTAGATGTAGTAGCATTTTGACTATATCTTATAGTATACTTCAATTTTACTAAAACTTTCATTATGCAGCCAACTTACTTCTCGTTGTAATTTATGAAATCATTTTTTTAATTGTTTTCTTACAATTTATGCGCATTTAATAAAAACCTAAAATTATGCCAAAATTTCAAATTCCTACGTAATGCAATTCTTAATAAAAACTTCTGTAACAAGCGGATAGACATGACAGTGATTTTATAAGAATTTCGTTTTCCTTTTCAGACACGGAACCTTAAAGACGATTTAATAATAGTCAGAAGAGTTTGTTCCGGATACTCTGAAAGAAGAAAGTGTTTATTTCAAATCTAAAATGTTGAAAGCGAGAGGAGTTGTACATTTGACGCCTATATTTGTCTGAATCTGCCTCTGGATGAAACGTTGTATCATTGTGGAGCAAGATGATACAACGCTTACGGTTATTTTTACGGAGTGTGTCAATAACTTTGGCAAACAAATAGTCGTGTACTATAGTGTATAAATCACTATTCTCGGTATAACAATTTTCTAAAGCAACGTGTGTTCAGTTTTATTAAAAAAATTAACAATCACCCGCTTAGGGGCACTTCGATCGCACGACACTTTCGTGATTTCGGCTCAACTCGATATACCCATACGGTCGATTACTGCTTTGTTTTGGAGTTCGAGTGATAAATCCATGTTCCGTCACCTGGTACTATATCCCACATCAAATTTGACGCCCTTTTATTGAATCTAATGATTCAACGAAAATTCGTTATTGAGATTGACACGACCGCACTTGAATTTTGCAAACCAGTTATAAATAGTGGTCTTGTATGGTGCTTTATCGCTAAAAGCAGTTTGAAGCCGAGCGAGGTTCTGCTGAGCTGTCAAATTACACTTAAATTTGTAGAAAATCGTAGTATGAAAAATTTCACGACTTAAATCCATAGTGATTTATAAATGACGCCACAAATTAAAAACAATTGACAGATAGATGAAACAAACTGTATTCTACAGCCAAAGAGTTTCATTTTCAAATGTAGTAATTACTTTTAAAATATTGTTTATGTAAGTGGCCAGTTCCAGAAACGAATATTTCTCCCCACGTATTCTTCAAAAAAAGTTCTTTAGTTTAATATCTTTGACAATTAGAAAAAATTGTATATGTATTATATATTTCCAACTAACCCTTAAAATAAATCCTTTATATCCAAATAATTGCACTTCCGTGTTTGAGCAAAAAAAAAACAAAAATTTAGGTAAAATTATTATTTCAAGTCGGTCCATCATTACATTTATTAAATTCGTGAATCAAACATCATAAAAAAGTTGATTTGAAACCGTTTTGTATTTACAATAATTTTCTAAGTATTAAATTTAGCACAGCTACAAATAAAACTAGAGTTGAAAATTTGAAAAACCTCCGACACACCTCAAACAATCCAAAAAAATAATATTTACAAACTCATGTTGACCTTTAAATGTGTCGGGGTACCACTAATTAAACAAAATAGGTATACAATTTGAAAAAAATTAAGTTTCTCTTACAAAATTTACTTATATTGTCTAATGACAATTTTAAAAAATATAATGAGTCTCAGATTCTTTTCAAATTCAATTTTTCGGTTTAAAGTATTTCAAATCGTTAGGAAAAATCGTAAATTGCAAATTGTAACGTACCTACTCATACATCTCAGAAATTTATACAGCTTTTTCCATTTGGCCTATCGCTCAACGTCTAGACGTCGTCCTCGAATATAATAGTATAGACTAGAAATTTGATTTATGCTCGGTATATCATATGTTGTAATGCTATCGTGTTACGTGTTACAAAAAGTTTGAATAAAATCTTTTACTGTACGAGATATCGTAAAGGCTGTGCAATATTAGTTTCATCACGCCTTCCACGGCGACACGCCGGTCACATAGAATTTCTCAGTATTTGAAACATTTATAGCGAAATAAGCGAAGTTCTATGACCCCGCTCTTTTATTCTCTATGGCGGCGCATTGGGGTCACTCATAGACTAAAGAGCCACGGACATTATTTAGCGAGATCGTTTCGCTAGCCTTTATCTTCTGGTCTTTCTCTGTCGAGCGCCAAAGTGTTTCCAAGTTATGAAATTCAATTAACGTATCACTTGTTTGTGTAGAGTTATTCTTTATTTTACCTTGGCCACATTGCGGTTTTTTTTCATTACCTATTTGATTATATACGTATTGTTAGGTAAGTAATGTTAAAAGCTGCAGTCGTCTATGCATTTTTATAAAAGAAAAATTAAACACTATGAGTATTAGAGGATTCTCGTTAAATATCTCTAGGCGATTTATTTATTTAAACAATTTGTTGGAATGTTATTAGAAAATAAATAATTGTGGAATCTAAGTTATTATAATAAAAAAATGAAATATTGTAATCTTTTATTGTGAGTTGGGGTTGAATATATGACATTTTAGTATTATAGGAATATCGTTTACATGTCATTAACCCCAAACTTAGGAACTTCCAAATTCCAAAAATTAAATTTCCAAGTCTAAAAGCTCAACAGAGTTTTATTGACATGAAATACAAGTAAATACTTTTAAAATAATATCTTACATTAGAGATTTATAAAGGTAACATTTTTTAAACAATTTCTAATATCATATAAAGAAAAAAAGTTCGTAACATTTTTATGAAATAAAATTATATAGGACAATTAGGCGTTAAAAATTTTATATCTTAATATCAGTCGTGCACATCAACCAACTAGACCGTTAGATCAATTTTAGAGTTGTTAAATATTCTTACATCGGGTGTGAACAGCCTTCATGGTGCTGAATGTACGTCCCTTCTCTTTTTAAGAGTCCAGCTAAGGACAAGTGAGTTCGATGACAACTTTCGCAAGCTGCCTGGTTGTTTCTCAAACTACTAATTCGATTAGCGGTCAAAGGTTAATTATTTATGTATCTATTGGTTTTCTTTTATAGGAATATCTGTATATACGAAGATGAGGATTATACAGGATATAGATACGATGCCGTGTTCAATAAAAAAATTGTCAAAAACATTATTTGAAGTACATATAAATACTTTAATCTGTTCAAAGCATTGAAGAGTGTGTTTCCTTTAGAAATTAAATGCACTGGGTTAAAATTCCAGTTAGAAACTCTTCCACTATCTCCTTTTATGATAAAATTTACCAAAAAATCACTTTTATAATAAAATTTGCGTTCCACGTCCTCTTTTTAACCGTTGTTCGGGCTAAAGCCTGTTAAAAGGAAGATATGGAACCCAAATTTTATTTTAAATGTAACTTTTCTAATATATATATATATACTACTTATTGTTATATACATGCACTATTACATACTTTTCGTATATCGTAAACGTTTGCATAAAATTTGAGTGATCTGTTTCTATTGGTAAAACATATTGTGTTAATCAGGAAAATATCTTTGAGAAGAAATTAATATTTTGGGTATTTATTTGGTAAAATAATATCATTCAAATAAATTATTTTATATTATTTCTTTAAAAAATCAAGGCCCTAGTATTTGATCGTGGAGTTATTTTAAGTTTCCAATTAATGTGAAATAGAGTATTAATTTAGGAATCGTTAAATCTTTTATATGTTTTAAAAACTGAAAAGTTTTTAATTTTCATTGAGTCTTAAGTGTGTTTCTCATTCCGATTTTTTTTCTCACTAGCCTTCAGTGGCCTACTGCATACTGTCATTTATTAATTTATTGTGATAATTATTCTAACTTAGTTCGCTGTGTAAATTCAAGACCGGTATACTGGTCCACACTAAATTAGGTGAAGTTGTCAACGAATCAGTATGACGCATTTAAAGCCCGGAGCCTCAAGCCCCCCGCTCCGGCCCAGGGCGAGTGGAAGGGGTCAACGACCGCCGCGATCGACGCGACAACAACACGACCGAGCTTAACGTGCTCTCCGAGGCACGGAGCTGCCAATTTAATTTTGACGTCGATTTGAAGTCGATTCACCACCGAAGTCAAACCGATGAGTACTTTTTGTTCCAAAGGCAAGGGCTCTCGATCACTGAGCCATTGCTTTTCGATTGGGTGAAGTATTAGTTTTATACAGTAAAAAAAATAACGAAAGTAGGCTTAATAAATATTTGCAAAAAAAAAGTATTTTAAACATAATCGGATATACCGTTTTCGAGTTATTGCCAAAAGCTGTGCTTCTCAACAAAAGGACGTAAGTGCTATCTATGAACATACGCTCTTTTGCTGGTGCTTCTTAGTTTATACTAATTTAAGAATAATAGCTGACATACCTACTTATTACTCTAGTTATAGGCGACTAAAGTCCTTATACCTATTCCGTGCGGGAAACGAAAAAAAGTGTAACAACGTAGTTTTTTCATCTGTAGTGCATTTCTTTATAATGCAAAACATAATTGTTCCATTCATTATAAGGTTCAGGAGAACCCTATAATGAGCATGGTCCGACGTGCTTTTGGCCGGTTTATTAATGTTCTCAGCATAGTATTAATAAGTATTTGTAAATAATAAATGTCAATTGTAAGTTTTTCATAAATACAGAACTTAGAAGTCTTTTTTTTAATAAAGAGTCAAATAGAAATCGTGATGTGTACATATTTTTGGTTCAAATTTTATGTTCCCTCTTTACGCATCTTGTAGTTCTTTTCTATGAATATTTAATATGATTGTTAGATAACTTATACTATAAATGGAGATAATTTCTCGTAATTTATTAAGTCGCTTTAAACGTAAATGAGGTATTAAAGAACTGCGCGAGCAAATAAATATTTCTTTAAATTAACGCATGCGCAGCTTTTTAGCATTTATGTCTTAAGATTTCTTTTAAAACTGTGCAACCGACGATATGTATGATACTAGTTTTATTTTTGTTTGTTTCCCTAAAAGTCAATTTTATAGCTTTTTAAGTATCGATATAACAATATAGCGCTAATAAATTGAATGCCAGTCTAATATAAAATAAAATATTAATTTCAATTAGAATTGAAAATTTAATAAACTTGTCAGAATAACCAGATCGGCCACTGCCGCGAACATCCTAGTCGATCATACCCGCGCAGCGAAGAAGAATCAGTCTAAAAATTATAGATATTAATTTAGTGTCTAATCTTGCAAAACCGTGGATTGACCTTGGTCGTATCTTCACATAATTATATTTACAGACGGTCAGTCATATGTCAAATTGCGGTATCGCTCTGACGTACATCTTGTTATAATCGGTCATGTCGAGGCCATTACAAGTATAAAGAAGTTAAATGTCAGTTCGTCAAATTAAGTAAACGACTTTAACTTACGAGTTAAACTGAGAAGGGGAGGAAATTGAGGAGAATGACAAAAGGAAAATTGTACGTGTATTTAAATTAAGAAAAGACATTTAGAAATGTTTAAGGGAAACAGTGAAAGACGTAAACTAGGTATTAGGAATGAAAAGAAACTGTGTTTTCATATAAATCGACTAGGCGAAGTCACAGATTTAAGGGGTTTTATGTGCGCATTTTCAATGAGGCCTTTATAGATATGAACGATTCTTTATTTTGTGGTAGAGAAATATCATGATCGATCTGGCTATAGTCCAAAAATGGGCCGGCACTCCTGGTCAAATACCACACTCTCGTGTCATATAGACGTGAAATAACTAAGCTTCTCCTGTTGCCTTTATAACTCCACTCCTCTTCCATCGCCTCTACCACGTCCATCGGTCCACTCTCCCCGGTATCAGATATCCTATTCCTACCCACGAGATTGGCAACGCACTAATGACTCCTTCGGGATTGTGAGTGTCTATGGGCAACGGTGACCATCTGCGTTTTTGTAACTCATATTTTCGATTCCCTCGATCTGCTATATAACATTATTGAACAATAGTGGGGAAAAAAACGTATTGTACAATTTCCGAACATTTAAGAACACAGTAATGGAGCACGTATTCAACCAACTCGACTTCTATTTTTTTTTTTGATAATTTTTTTATTTGATTGTTTTGTATATAATTAAATTTGAAAAAAAAACTCACAAGTTTCTTGATCGTTATTTAAAAAAAAAAAAACTGGCTTCCAAACCATTGGTAAGATTCTATACTTTGAATTATATCATTGAAAATGTATACCTTTAGTAATGAAGTTGATACCTTTTTATTCTTAAGTTGAATAAGATACACTTAACCACGCTGGATCGATCTGAAAAACCATCGAAGTATTCATAGGTACGGCCCCGACCGTTTTAGTATGTCCGATTCTATGAATGTCTATTTACGAATCTACAATTTTAACGTAAGTTTTAAAACATCGAAATAACCCCTCAAAGGTTATATTTTTATTTTTATTCCGGTCTTGAATCAGATTATGTTTAAACAGTTGATTTCGATTTTGGTTCTGTTCTCGATTTTGAACCGTCCCGGTTTCGGCTCTCGATTGTGCTCCACGTCCCATTTCCAATTTCGATTTCGTTACACGTCACAGCTCCAATTCGAACGAAGCCGGGGCAAATAAAACTTATGATATCTTACTCGGAGATACGCGATTAAGCGAGAACAATGTATCGCCAGCTTTATAGTACTTGGGTGAATGGTATATGCACTCAAAAAAAACGAATACAGTACATATTTAGCTTTATACATTGACACCTCTCCCTCAACCTAACCGTTAAAGTCTCGTCTCTCTAATTTTAGTAAAAAAATTTATACTAAATAAACACAATAACAAATCGTATCTCGCTCCATAAAGTTTCATATAAAATTCAACCCTCTTTTACTCCCATATGTGGAACCTTATATACAACCTATACAACCGATCACCAAACCCAATCTCATTATGAACGAACTTATAGTTTCGGAGATCCGTGGCGAAGTAACCGGTGGATGGTTTTTTCTGATTATAAACTGTTTTCATTTTGTATTGTTTAATAAAACATTTCATCAATCAGTATGCCGTAAAAGGTAGAATCTCCATCCAATTTTCATACTCCTCTGTACTAAGCCATACCCACTCCAAACCATCGTATTTCAGATTGAAGGGCTCGGGCGTTAAGCTCCCCACACTAGTTCAGTGCGTGTTGGGGTGATAGCGACTGTAAACTTCTTCACTTTTAACATAAAAACCATCTCTGTGGCTGAAATATTAAATTTAACACTTAACTTTTTTTGTGAAGTAATTAAGGATACATATTTTTTCTGAACATTTTATTTTCTTTTCTCAAAGCGTTCAGGCAGCGCATGCCGATAAATCAAACCAGACGTTTAATTTTTTCCGACTCCAATTATTGTTATTATGTTTTCTTACTGAAAATACATATTAATAACAAATTAAAATTACTAATAGTCTACTGGAATAATGTAGATTAATTAGTGACAGAATTTTTGGAATCGGATCAATAGTTCCAGATATTATTTTTACACATAAATTTACAAATTCACAAACTTCACCACTTTATAATGGTGATATAGACAACCTACGTCTTATCTTTTAAAACGACGACGATCCAATGACAAACTTACATAAATTATTAATCACAGAAAACCACAATAAAATTATCATCTACACTCACGCATATGCTCATGCTCACACGCACGCAAACGTACACGTACATAAACACGCATCTACATAAAATAAATGAATATTTCTACTAAAGAAATACAAATCTACTGGGTTATTCTTTTATATTTACCATACGTTGTATAGAAATTAAATATAGCTTATCATTTGCACAATCACATGTTCTGATTGTACAACAATTTTCATCACGATCAGTCAAACCGTTTTTAAGTTATAAAAAAACAGAAAAGCAGACAGACGATAGCCTATCATTTATATAATCAAATGTTTTTACTCAAATGTTCAAAATTTTACAAAAATTAAAATGGAATATACAAATCAACGTTATAGATTTATATACCTAGTAGAATAGATGTCATTTAATAGATCTAGTTATATTTTTAATTCTAATTTAACATTTCCATTGCTTTGGCTGTGAGACGCCCGCTTTGAACACGAGAGACGGTGTTTTATTTCGGTTCTGACTAGAGTCTCGGTCGAAGGTCTTGTTATCTCATTAATTTTCACAATTTTTATTACAGGATTGTGTTTTCCAGTTTTAGATTTGTCCAATTAATGTATCTTGAAGGCATATTGGGATTAGTGCTTCTTCATAAGTCGTTAAATATCAAAGTAAATCTTATTATTAATTGATATATTAATCGCATCTAGATTTAGCGCATTTTTTCATAGACTGTGCAGATTATTAAAGCACTATTTATGACCGGGGCGGTTAGGGAATAAATAGGTGATTGAATGGACATGGATAAGTAAAATTAAAATGCTCTCGCGTCATTTTGCTAGGCATGATATCATTTGTTCAATAAGTATATTATGTTCCACGACAGAATATTTTTCATTCAATGACAACAACTGTTAAATCTGTCGGTTAAAATTATGATAATATTCAATAAAACTACATAGCTTGTATTTTGTTAGAGCGAATAACCCTTCAGAGTTTTCGAGTGATCACTTTCATTGTAAATGATTGATTGCGACGGTTCTACTTTGTAAATTAGGGCGATGTAATGGAATTTGTTTATCTAGAACGAATTACAACCTGCATTAGTAATGGAAAACAAGTTATATTCGATTCGCAAGCCTCTATACATGCAGGCTGACGACAGTCAAGGGCATTTAAAAAATAAAGTCTTGAAAAATGTAAGAGATTGAATTTTATAAAGTAATAAAAATAGATCAATACAATGCAGAGGACGATCTATCCATTATTCTATCTATCTATCCATATTTATTAAGTTCGTTTTATATGATACATTCCAAAACAACTGCTCGAGGGTGCTGAATACAAATAGACGCTTTTATTAGGTGAGACGAGCTTTTAGTAAGCAACAGTATATAAGTTAGTATTTTATTGTAAAATTGCTTTGATTTTATTCGAGGTTCTACGTGAATCGAAATTGTCAAAATAAACTTCTACGTATCTTCAATAGAATTGAAGAATACTTTGTTAGCGAGAGCTTAAAATATGTAAATTGTTTATTTTATAATAAACTATATACATATATATAGTTTTTCTAATTTAATAGATTCCATTTGTGATCGTGTACCCTGTAATATTATAAGTTATAACTCCTCCAAATTAATATCAATGCATACTAATTTGAACTTCTTTCAGAAATATGCGAATTAATGTGGCCTTGTTTATGGTTATGAACAGGAAGTGTTTTTGGCTAGCTATCATGGACTTTTCATCCTCATATTTATATTTATGAAGGGACAAGTGAAAATTGACTGTGAAAGAAAAGACATGAAGTAGAATTCGTTCAATCAACAGAGACTTTAAAACATAGATATAGAAACAGTGATGTCAAAGAACGATGTGGCGATGTGGTTTGAGTGAAGATATAGTGACTAGAGAAGAAAAAAGTGATTTGTCGCGGTTTGGTCATTTGAAAAGTATGAATAAAAGGAGACTGACAAAATAAATCTATACAGTTAATGGAGGGGTTGGCAAGGATTATCTTAGAAAATCTTATGCAGACCAAAATAGTGGAATATTAAGAAAACCGGGCGAATAAGACTGACACCCTGAGGTTTCTATACTAAGTTTTTTTGTTATAGTATAGTTGAGGGGCAAACAAGCAGGCAAGCAATAGAATAGTCGATGGTCAACTAAATCCGTGGACACTCGGAACCCCAGTTAATTATGTACGTAGATATTTCATTCATCAAGAGTTGCAATGATATTTATCTGTTTTCAATATCGATACTGGCGGGACATCATTATTTTTTTCTGAATAACCGATTTTTGAAAACCTTTAAATTTTATAGTCAGAAAATATAAGAGTCTTATCCCAACTATTCATGTAAATCACGGTTCCTACTCTAATTGCAAGCGTAAGTTTGTAATCATATTTTTTTCGTATGTTATAATTACAAATGAATGATTAATATTTGATACTGTACTTAAACTAGAAGAACTTTCTTGTTGTCAAATTTCATAATTCTAGGTAAATTAAAAGTACTTGAAGTTTTGCTTCCCTTGTGAGTATCAAAATACGCACAACAGACGCCAGTATTTTTGATTGCGTTGATTTAGAAGTTTGATTTTTTCACAGCTTCAAGGGATTGCATACTTGAATATTCGATATTAATTTCAACTTGATACTTCTACGCGTTCCTGAGAAAAAGGCTTTCAATGGGCAGATAGACGGACAACGAAGTGATCATATAAAGGTTCCTTTTTTCCCTTTCTGTTATTATATTTATATATACGTGTGTTTCTCTTGTCCACTTCCTTTTCTTCTTAGCAGAACGATAAGTTTTGCCACACTGCAACTATCGACAAGCAGTACATGTAAATTGTAACGTATGCGACGTGTAAAACGCTTGTTCTGTAATAATAATATAAAAATAAAATAGTGCGGTGCCGCATGTGTGATCCCAGAGCGCGACAAAGGGTGAGCCTTCACTAATTATTTCCTTTCCCTGTACTATTTATTTCGACAGTATACGTATGCAGAATCTGGAGGCAGACCGGCATACTTTTCTAAATTTCGAGGAAACTGTGATACACTAATTGGAGATTTTGGGTTGAGAAAGAACTTGAAATTGACCTTCAACGAACACGCTTGCATGAAATGATAGATGTCACTGAAGCAATAAGGTGTGTAAAGATTATATCATGTGGTGATCTGACGTCTCTATTTACGCTGCTGGAAAACAGGTGTTATCTTAGAAAAAAAAAATAAAATTCAATGAGTATTTATAAATGAGATGTCGTAGAAGTCAAAAGTTTGTGGGTATTTTTTTCGCGATTAGAAAAGCGCCAGAGAAACATTGTTGGAAATTTAATTTTTGCTTAAAAATAAAAAAAGAAGATGATGTAGTGAATCGATTTTTGCTCAATTAAGATTTCTTGAAGGATCTGTCATTTATCATATATCAAATAAGGATATACAGCAGTACAAAATAATGCACAACAAATAAATACTTGCACCAATATGTCATAGAGGTTACATCCTTTTAATAACCATACGCCTTGAATTTCTTTTTGTCTTGTTGTTATTAAACATTGTACACTACGATCGTCTGCCTTTTATTTTTTTCTGGCATTGTTAAAAGTTACACAGAGAACGTTGTATTAAGTGGAATCAATTACAAAAAGAAAACAAAATTACGTCAGAGGATCTCAGCAACGACACAAGAGCGAAACAGCGGACGCATAAATCAGAACAGATTAATGAACGAGTGTCCGCTTACGGAGGCTATCGGAGGGGACGGTCCCTCCTATGGAAGAGTGCAATGAACACGTGATTTACAATTAACGGATATTGTCTCGTATTTTCATTTACAAATTTAGAAAATACTAGCTTCTGTCCGCGGTTCCGCGCCTGTGATATATAAAACTGATTCCTTCATCTTGTAAATCGCCCCTTCACTAAATCAAGAACCCGATTGCTATCTCTTTCTCGATTCCGATCTCGGCCTCTGCTCTCGATGTCAATTTCTTTTATTCAAATGGCAGTCCCGCTCTTGATTCTAGTTCTGATCCCACACTGGATTCCGACCTTGGTCTCATTTTCGATTCCAATCCCGATCTCGATTTTCAATTCTATTTCTCGCCCTGTGTACGATTTTGATTCTGCTATTCGGTCACGCTCCTGATTTGGACGAAGACGTTACCAATGCTAATGTATCAAAACAAAATTTGGCTCATATCACTCGGAGATAGTGTAGCTTTTTACATGTGAAAGAATTTTTAGAATGCTTAATGGCAGAAGTATGAAGCCAAGTTTTATTTTTAAAGTATCTTATTTGCGCGAGTAATATATTTAGTAACGTATCTAGTTTCATTGTAATGGAATAAATGGTTAAAGCACACAAAAAAAAAAAACGAAAAAAGTACACATAAAGGTTTCGATTCTCTATAAAACATTTCATCTTTATGATTTACTTTCATCCTTTTAGATCTACTTTTCGAAATTATTATTTATTTGTAATAAGTTCAGCTAAAATATAGGTTTTGTTCTCAATGGTTTTAGGGGTTTTATTTTTTTTATACATAAAAATTTCAACCCTAATTTTACCTCTTTTAGGGTTACTTTTAAAAACGGTTCATGTCATTATTTTTTATTAGTAACTATTGTTAAAATATGAAATTTGACGGAAATACCTTCAGCGGTTTCAATTTGCCACACAACATTTTGTCCTCTATAATACCTCTTCGGGTTTAATTTAAAGAAAGAAACGAATGTATTTTTTTCTATAATATTTTCTATATGAGTAATTGAAATGTTAAGTTTGACATCTGTAGCTTTAACATTTTCGATTTTTCATACAACAGTATTTCGCCGTTTTCCGCTCCTTAGGGATTGAATTTCTAAAAGTCTTTGCTTAGTGCTCGCCTACATTATAACCGATAGAGATTAATTACTACTGGGTCTAGAGACTTGTAATTTTTTAGAGATCTACAAAATTGCAAGTCTCTAGACCCAATAGATTGGGTCGTGCGTTGATATATCAGTCAGTCAGTTTGTTCTTTTATAGAAATATTTATATATATATATATATAGGAGCAAGATAATAAATGAGTGTTGGCTGTTCGGTGGTTAAGCGCACACTTCGGTCTTGAAGGGCACCTAAGTCGCCGCCCTCGGAGGTTGTCGCAGCGGCGGTGACCGCGCTCGTTAGCGGCCGCGGGCTCGCACTAATCCAGCGTGGGGGCTTGAACGTCCATTTTCGATTTGGAATAAAAGGATTGTGAGAGCTTAAAACTCGGCTTTCAAATCTGATACAAACAGTAAATTGGACTTTTTCCTTCAACACTCTCCAGAAACAGCAACGGCGTGATCGTCCACATAACGCGAGCACGATCGACGAACGATTTCGCTTTTTGGATTCGACGCTGTGGCTCTTTAGATATATATTTCTTGAGTTTTTCTAAATAGAAATAAGCAAAATGTTTCCACAACCCGCACGGTCGTCGACCCGCGCACGTCCGAGAGTCGCGGCGGCCGCGCTGTGCGTGACGTCACCGGCAGACGTCCCGGTCCCTTCTTTGCCACACCGCCGTCGACGGCGTCCGTATGCGGTACGACTCCAATCAAGTCAACGATGGATTACGTCACAGTTGGGATTCCGACCCGTTTCAAAAGTGCGTCTAATTTATGCCCGCGCGGCCGTTGTTGACGCGCGAACAGGAACTTTACTATGGAATCCGTGTATGAATAATTAAGTGCCTTCGAAAGTTGTTCACGTAACTTTTATTTGCCAGTTATAGAAATGTTTAAAGTTTTTTACATTTTAAACTATGTGTGGCTTAACCGATTGGGACATTTTATCGACTGTGTCGTCAATCGGTTTATTATGTCCATAATTATAATTTTAAGGAATTTGAAATTAGTGAAGCAGTTATTATGTGAAGCGGAATATTCAGACAAGTTTTTTCATAATGAGAACAAAGAGACAACATTATTGTATAAATATAAATAAAAAATAAAATGATATACACGTTTTTACGCTATGACTTTAAAAAAGTGTTCATAAAACATTTTGAGATCGAACAAATAATAGGTAGACAAAAAAATATTTAACTCGATACTATGTGTATTCATTTAGATTTCGAAATTTGTTATAGAAGTGTAAACTTCTATAGGCATGTTAGCCAAATTTCGGATGAGCAAATTTTTACGAGTTCACGTCACCGAGTCACCGGTATGCCAATGCAGCATATGTGAATACATACTTCTTTATGCGCGTTGGGCGATTTTGCATAAATAAAATCTTATGAATTAACTGACATGTTAATATTAATAATATATGTGAATTAATAGTGAAAATCTTTTTTATGTACAAAAATTATATTTCTGAATGTAATTCTGTTGCAACATTATTGTTTTGTTTAAACTGAAAGCCTTAATATTTTGCAATTAAAAATCTTGATATGCAGATTGACTTTTATTTCAAATTTTAATTACTAGCCCATCGCGTGCTTTGATCGATGTAATAAACCATACAAAAATGTATATAATAATTGTTGCTTAGAGTACCGATAGATGTGAAATTAAACTAATGTTAATCTTTTTCATTTCAAAATTATGATTTAAAATTACAATTAATTTAAGCATTTCCAAAAAAAAACTCTTGTTCGTAATTTTAAGTTTTCACTTCTGTCAGTAGTCCCCAACGGCTATTTTATTTTATCAGCTTTTATTGACTGACTTTTATTTTATAAGCTTTCGCCTCCACCGGTGTCTGTAATTAAATCTTGCAAGCGAAAGACTACTTTTTGGTTTCCAATTGAGATGAAATTTTGCATACATATGTATATCTGACGACAATGCAATAATCTGGTACCGCCGAGATGATATAACGATGGAGTCATGAGATAGATAGTGGAACTGTTTAACTGTGAACAGCACAGGCACAGACTTTTGTATGTACATTTAATAAAATTGTTATAGTTCGTTTTGAAAACATGGCTGTTGTACCCAGAGGTAGCTCCCAGCGACGGAACTCTCCAACGAAGAACAGCATAGAAACGAAATTTTTTATACGAATTTAATTGTAACAGCTTGTTCTAAACATCACCATGACATGGCTGTTCCACTCAGGGTTGGTTCTCGGCAAGGGAACTCTATAACAGTGAACAGCATAAACACAAAATTTCGTATACGTATTAATGTGATAGCTCGTTCTAAACACTTTCATGACACGGCTGTCGCAGTTAAGATTGTCTTCCATTAAATGTATGCAAGTGAACCCACAGAAAGAAGCATACTTTATAATTCTGAATTTTATGGTGGCTATAAGATTTTACTAATTATTATCTTTATATAGTATAAAACGAAGTCGCTTCCGCTGTCTGTTCGCCTAGCTCAGGTATGGACAACCTTTGACATGTTGTGGGCTAAACTTTAGTGTGCAAATACGTTCGCGGGCGCGTTAAAAAAGTATTGCATTTTAAAGTAATGTTTTAAACTAGTGTTCATATTTTTAGCGATAAATATCAGACATGAAATTTTACAAAATATCTCGCTAGCCTGATCATATCTTACAGTGGGCCGGATACAGCCCGCGAGCAGCTGGTAACCCACATATGGCTTAGATCTTTTAAACTACTCGACAGATTTAATGTGGTTTTCAGTAATAGATAGAGTGATTCAAGAGGAATGAAAGTTGTGAAAGGTCTGACATTTTTTGCGCACCTGAAAACTGAAAAAGGTGTTATTTACAATACTTATCAAGCAGCATGCAAAGCTAGGGTCTCTTGGTAGATGATCGTCACTGGGAAAACACATTCACTCAGAAGCTGCTACGTGTAGTTCACCTAGAACATTGAGATATTTGTTTGCCATCATTGTAGCGTTTTGTCAAGTGACCGACTCTGTTAGTCTATGGAATAAATTTTAAGAAAATATGAGAAGTGACATTTTGATTCGGCGACGGCGAGAATTATTTTTAGATGATGTCCAATATGACTAAAACATCTTTGATGAAGAGTTATTTAAATTGAACAAAGTAGTGCAATTACTTTCGTGTAAATCTCTCAAGGATTTTGGACTGCCGATGTCAACTCATATAACTAATTCAGATTTAACCAGTACCGAATACACAAGAGAAATATCATACGGCCAATCAAGACTGTTACAAGATGAACTTCGCTTGAACATCGATCAAAAAAAGAATTCACTGCGTTAATATCATCAATTGAAAAGAATGAAGGGAAATTATTTTCCTTGTCGCTCCAAGAGGCACAGGAAAAACATTTTTAATCAATTTTCTTTAAGCGAAACTTAGATCTACTGGTAAAATAGCATTAGCCGTCCCATCATCAGGCACTGCAGCTACACTTTTAGAAGCCGAACCGCACTCTCGGTATTCAAACTTCCGCTAAAGATTGCCATTGATGATACTAACACTGTCTATAGTATTTCTAAACAAAGCAGCACGGGAATATTGATGCGTGATTGCTCAATAATGGTTAGGGACGAAGTCACCGTGGAGAGCGAGACTTCCGTGGAAGCATTGAATAGAAAAATGCGCGATTTGCGCAGCAAAAACTCACCAATAGGTGGATGTACAATTTGGTTCTCAGGTGACCTTCGTCAAATTTTACCAGTTGTGATTAGAGATACACGTGCTGATGAAATAAATGCCCCATTAAAAAGATCTTACCTTTGGTCACACGTCAATGAACTGGAATTTAAAATAAACATGAGAATTTCGTTGTCTTCACGTGAGAATAGGTTTTTTTTCAGAGATCTTGCTCAAAATTGGCAATAAAGATCTAATACAATATAATGGAAGGATTAACCTAGACAATCAAAATCTTTGTGTTTTAATAAATAACATTCAAGAGTTGGTCAACAGTGTCAATCTCAACAATGATATCATAAGTTGTAAGACTTATTGGTTCAAAGAAAGAGCAATCCTGTCACCTACTAACGAACAGCTAGATAAACTTGATTCTTTCAAAAATTGATGCACCGACGAAAATATAGTAACACGGTCGACACTGTAGTCGATTTTGAAGAGGCTGTTCATTTTTCCACAGGATTTCTTAATTCTTTGCACCCATCTGGACTCTCTCTAAATAAACTGGTTTTGAAATTAGGTTGTCCTGTTATTTTATTAAGGAACTTTAATCCGCTTAAATTATGTAACGGTACGCAATTATTGATAAAGTCCCTTGAAACATTCATAATAGAGTGCACAATAGTTACCGGATGTGGTACTGGAGAAGGTGTTTTAATTCCCCGAATTCCTCTAGTACCATCGGATTTACCGTTTCAATTTAAGCGCCTGCAATTTCCGGTAAAGCTATCTTTGCAATGACCATTGATAAGTCGGGTCAAACATTTGCCGTTGCAGGCTTAGATTTGAGCGTTGAGTGTTTCTCAGACGGCCAGTTATATTTATGTCGCGCTTTAGAGAATAACCTTTAAAGAAAACATGTTTGTATTGTCTCATGAAAAATCAGCTGTAAATATTGTATATAAAGATATCTTTGGTATTGACTAATCATAATATTATTAATCACTCCACACTGCCCCATATTAATATCTACATTACACCCGTGCGAAACCGGAGCGGCTCGCTAGTTAATATATAACATTGATAATAATTACTAAGCTAAATATATTACTATAATATTATACAATACTAAAATGTAAAAAATAAATAATAGTAAAAAATTTAAAAAGAAGCTTTTATATTAAAAAAAGTAGTAAACATTAAAAAAAAAAGGTATTTCGATTAGAAAAAAGCTTTTGTCTCCATTTTAAATGTTCATCGATATTAAAGTTCTTTCTTTTTGTCAAACTATTATATTATCAGGATAAAAACGTGTTACACATTCTATTTTTTAGCGGTTTAAAGCGATCTAAATTTATCAACGGTTAAAATGGAGAAAATAACTTTTTTCTAATCGACAGAAGTTTATTGTTAATTTTTTACTTCTTTTTTAATAATATAAAAGCTTGTTTATAAAATTTATACGAGATAAAGATTTTTTTTAGAAAAGAACTTCGACGTTTCTCTGAAAGCGTACCGCCTTTTTCAGGGTTCCAAGTCCAAATTGCAAAAACCGTATCGTTATAGTTTCATCATGTCCGTCCGTCCTTCCGTCCGTATGTCACAGGCATTTTATTCGAAAACTATAAAACATATATTAATAAAATTTATAGTGCAGATATCTTATATAAACCACTATTTAGTTTCGTAATTAAATAAGAAAAACATATATTTCTAGGGAGGACAACTCCATACATCATGTAAAATAAATTGAAAAAAAAAATTTTTTCAGCAAACATCAACGAATTGCACATATTTCGACAGTTTTTTTAAACACTTTAAGGTTCTTAAACAATTTTTCTGATTACGTCAATGATTTCGGAGGTAATCGCTCCCAAAGTTGCAGAAATTGTGTCCCCTTGTATTTTAAACCGTATGTTCCAAAAATATGAAAAAAATAGCGAAGATAACTCTTAATAAATATTTTCAAAGAAAATTATTCTGAAAACGATGGGATATGCTGTTTTTGAGTTATTGCCGGAAAACTGCGCTACTCAACAAAAGGATGTAAGTGCCATGAAGACACTCTTTTGCTGATGCTCTTTAAATTAGTTTAGTAATAATAGTCGACATAACATGGACAAATGTGTATCAACGTACTTTTTTCATCTGTAGTGCATTTCCTTGTAATAATGGCTTCGGAATGAGCATGGTCCGACATGATCTTGTTCAGTTTTTTAAAATAAGTCACTGTGTTACATATTACGATGTGAAAGGTCATCTTGCAAGTGTTGCATGGCACGTACGATATGCAACATCCACACTAGCGGACGACGGCGAAATGTTAATTAACCAATGCCGAGTTATTTCTTTAGAACAATGTAGCGCAGTGTGACGGCAGACAGTGTAATAGCCGGTTGCAGAGAGTTCCCAGACCGGTCGCCGGCGCATGAGCCAACGGCGCGATAGCGATCGCTCATCGTTGGATGCGGGCCGATTTGCGCTCTAGATTGAGTTATGTATTAGGAAATCGTAGCGGATTCAGTACGAACGGCCACGGATTTCTTTGTCGTTGCGTCAGCGAGAAGGTTATATTGAAAAAAGGAAACTTTGGATCGTTGCGCGTGGGCACAGGGCTAGTTTCTATTTTTGATTCCGACTTAAAATACGTTCTAGTGTACACCCGCAACTTTAAGCTTACACGGGAGCTTGTCGATCTCTTAAGTTTCTCAATTCTCATCATAGAGGTCGCGATCAGGGAAGGACCCTAAGTAGGTTCGTTTTCTGATCTGATCCATTCCTGAAATCGAATATAATTTCAGGTGTCTGTACGCACCTGGCGGCTGTAGGTATGCGCATATCCTCATCACACGAAGACAATGAATACTATGTTTTCAGATTTTCATCTTTTACACTGTAAACGGTAATAGTAAATACGGTCGCCCAGTTTCTGATGTCTTAATAAAGAATTAAGACTTTGTCGTGCTTCTCTATTATAATGAATTCTCTTTAAGATGTAATTACATTTTTACATAACAGACGAAGTTTTTGATGGCTCTATAGATAAATATAGAACAATAACTTTATTAAGTCCAATAATTTGTTCAGCCATTTTTACAACAAACAAAGACGGTTCCCACAGTGCGAGCGCGCTGTTCGGTCACCCATCATAAACCGTAAGTTGAGTTTAGTCTCTCCATAGGGTTTTCTTTTCAATGCATTTTTGGCATTGAAAAGAAAATGTTTAATGTATAAAAGAGAAACATTTGAAATATTACGAATCGCCCATATTTTGCATTTAATATTGCTAATTCGATTAATATATGATAAACATTACGCATTCAAAATCCAATACGACTTATACGTCTGTTTTTGCTCAATTATAGATATTGTATGTAGCACCTAAAAATAAAAAAATCGCAAAACTTTGGTAAAATTAAAAAAAAATCCTTTTATATATGGTTTACAATTCTTGAAAAAATGTTTTTGTATTTATAGTATTCATCAACATTTAATTCTTTCATTTGGTGTTTGACATGTTGATTAATTTTTTACATTTTTTTTATATAACTTTAAACGATTTCAAGTTTCCATATCTGACGATCTATAAATGAATCTATTGTAACAGAGAGGCAGCTAGATTTATATACGCGATTAATTTTATAGAGTTTCCATTATACCTTTGAGGCACAAATCTCTAAAACGACAAGTTTTACTAGGGGGTGACATAGTCTAAAGAAAACAAAAGTTTCAATTAACATATCGATCTGCCTAGTATTAATCCTTATCAAATAAATATTGGTATGGAACACTGATTGTGTGAACTCGACGCGTTTTTGATCGTTTTTTTGTTACTTTAATAAGGCTGTATTTTGATCCTACTCCTACTACGGAGGATCATTAGGGAAATTCTCTAATGTTATATATTAACGAATTCTACGCCCACCTCACATGTACTTAACTCTTCATACTTCACTAATCACTGTAATCTGGCCAATTAAATATCCGAAACAAAGCGAGGGCGCCCACTTTATAATAGAAAGGATTACAGGCTTACGGAGGATTTTCAAAGGGTCTCGCGCACGTAAGGTACAAAAAGTATGCGTAATAAATTTATACAAATAAAAATCAATATAAGTATGTTTGTCCTTTATGCGTGCCTAATCAATTGATCCGATTACGGTAAAGCTATGGTGATTGGTTGTACGCACACTTGGGAAGGTTTCTAAAAAAACAACTAGGATTTGTCCCCGGCTTCATCCACGTATTTATAATACTCAACCGAACTAATGAACGGATTCAAAAAAATCTTTTATTATTAGATATTTGCACTATTCTTGAGTAAATGAGGCTGCTAACATTTATCCCTGGTTTCATTCATTAACTGATGTTTTTAACTCGATTTTGACAATTCTTTAACTCATAAAAGCTATTCTATCCCCGAGTAGTAGCATATAATTTATTCCAAAATGCCCCATTTCATATTTGTTCCAACATAGGTAATGGGTACCGAATGAAAGGGCTTTACAACTAGAGCATAGTGCATGGCGGATCAGAGTTCAAACAGCGGTCTAGAGCATTGCTCAGACAAGAAAATAAAATCGTGGGGCGTATCGTAACCAGAATTAATAGCATTTATAATGATAAGAGCTGTTGATTGCTTATGAAAATTTCACGCGGCCCACGATTTAATTTTTTTGTCTGATCAATGCCTTCAATCGATGAGGAGAATGCTGTGTTGACTGGTACCTAAGATCTGCGTATTTATTTATTAGCGCTTAATATATTATTCACGTAATTATTTTCAATAAAACCGTTTAACTTAAAAACCTTTTTAGTAATTTTATTATTAAAAAACAATTTTTTTTCTTACATATATCAAATTTCGGTAAATAAACTGCTATGTCACAGTTAAAATTCCAATTTCTTCAAACTTACTTCTAAGAGAAACACGAGGTCCCAGTCCGTAAACAAAAGAAGAAAAAATTTATTCTACGTCCATGCTGGGGGAGCTCCGGGCATAAACTATACGGGCGAGCCACCGCCAGCCACAAGAAAATCTAGAACAATTTCTGTCAGACTAGTTATAATGTAAGCTTAATGTAGAATTATTTTGTTGGCGAGTGAAACCGTGGTGTAGGTTGTGTGACAAGTTATCAGTCATAGATCGATTGATTAGATAATACCTAGATGAGTAAGATATTATTGAATATATATATATATATATATATATTATTATAGTCTGCTGAATTTAGAACGAAATTGGGATTGAAAGCAAAATAGTTTAATATAAAAGATGAAGAAATATATGTTATCTCTACGCGGGCGAGGCCGCAGGCGACAACCTAATCCTATGAAGTGTAGTCTTTGAATGAGACTATACTGAGCAATAATAAATTGCATCAATCGAAAGAACATAAAACACTTTTATCGTCAGCCATTATGTTATCATATTATTTATAAATTTGCATAATTCAATATATAATTTACACCCTGTAATGTCATGACCTCATATAAAATTCAATAAGAACACGCCGAGGTGTATTATTACACCGCCCGTCGGACGCGCCCGCGGGCCGGCCGTCAGCTCTGGACCATAAACAATGGCGGGCATTATCATAAATTAACAGATTCGAGAATAATAGTTTTCGTTACGTGCGATGTTACATTGTTCAGACGAACGCTCGCATTTCGCCGTTACAACGGGGCCTTTTCTAAGAAATGCGTCGACGTTGGTTGAGGATACTGCCTGAAATTTTGATTCTTAGGTAGCGAAGTTATTAGAATTCGATATGGGCCGTAATGTTCGCACGTCAATTCTGTAAATTTAGAACGATTCAGTCGGCACCGCTCTGATGTCGCCTTGACATAATTTTAACGTCAACGATATCGAACGGGTCAATTTAACTTTACAGAATTGGTTTGCAGCAGGATTGTTTAGAACGTTTGTTATTTTTGCACTGAACCGGTCTTTGGTTCATCATTCATCATCATTCATCATATTTTTCCTGAAAAGAAAAAAAAACCGTGTAAAGTTTTTTTTCGGGAAAATCTGTGTGGTTAGTTTGTAAGATATCTTAAAAAATAATTCTAAAAAACTGGCATTTTTTTGAATAAAATTTTTTAGATTTTTTTTGTATAAAAGTAGTTTATCTGGTCATGTTTAGTATGCAATACTGCAGGTTTTGTTGACGTGAGTACCGAACGAAACCTTACTTTTTGGCCTTACTTATACGTTGATTATTTGTAATAGCAATGTCCAAGGGCGGACTGAGATCAACGTCGTTTCGGGATCGGAATTTAGAACTGTATCGGGATAGGCATCGAGAGTGACACTCAGATCGGAATCGAGAAGAGGACCGGGATCGGAATCAAAAGCAAGATAGTTATTACGAGATACTATATGACGAGATGAAAATTAGAGAAGAGATTGAAATGGGTTTTAAAATAAGATCGAGACCGCGATCAGAATTGAGAGCGGGGACGGGATCCGAACTCGGAGCGTGACCGAATCCGAAATGAGGTATAGCGTAATCAGTCGATGTAAAAGATAAAGAAGCTCAGATCTAAGTCCACGCAGGCGGAAATTACCTTGATATAAAGAAAAAAGTAGTAGCAGGTTCAGGAATATTATATTACAGAAACCGCGAGGATCGCTGATGTATGTGGAGTTTATAAATGTTTTCGAGAAATTCTACTTTATTATGACAAAGACCTGTTTTTGTATTGTCACTTTCAGGCTCTGCTTGTACAGGCAAATGGCGAGAACAAAAATGGATCTAAAAGTGTGTTTGTCACGTGTCACACGTGACGTTATTTGTGTCAGAATCCGTAAATTTTCGATTTCATTTCGAGATGTCTGGTTCATCGGTCTGCTACTCTTGGACTAGGCTGTGTGTAATTAAGTTGTCGTACTTTATAACGTAACAAAGAGAAACCGGTAAATTGAACTTAGACGAAGCATTAATAATAAGGTACGCATAGGGAACGTAAAGGAACAGTTATAAATTATTTTGTTAGTTTTCTTTTTGAGAAAATTACTGCTGCTTATTTATCTTGAGGGATAAATAAGCTGTAGGTATACATTTTTTTTTTATAAAATATGAACCACAGGGCGTATCTATATTTAATTACAATGGCTGGCTTTCTGTTTTCGTTTGTTTTACGAGCTGGTATAAAACCGATTTTAATCTAGGTAATGAACATAAATTTGTGAATATTTTATTATTTAATTATTCATTCAGTGGGTAGTGAAAAACTAGCTAGCACATGTTTACCGCGATATTTTTACTTTTAATATTAGAGAATTTTAAAAGAATAAAATTTATGAATCAGATTACAGTGTAAAATAACAACATTATGTTTATATTTGATCGAGGTAAAACTATTTGAATTAGCTAATTTCTAAGTAGTAAATAAAAACAAATATATTTCATCATCAACTTGTTCAGATATTGAAAGACATACATATTTTTTACTCGTGTTTTTATATGTTCGTTCCGAATAATTTTGTACTCAATTTGAAACAAACTTCCCAATGAGCTAAAAATTCAAAAACACTGCATGATAATGCAAAACTAACTCGCTTTCTTCTGTATTTTTTTTTGTTCGTCTGATAGATATTATAGCATTGGGTTCAACACAAAACAATTAAGTGTTTAAAAAAGAGACAGAGGAAAAGGGGAAGAACGTGAGACTAAAAAGCAAAAAATAATGATTTAAAGAAAAAAAACTTAATGTATCGAACTAAAAATTATAAATTATTTTTTTAACCCCCATACAGACTGTGTCACGAATTGGGGATAGTTAATTTTTATAGCTATTAAAATACTTTAAAAATTTAGAAAGACGAACAGGAGAAATTTCTCGAAATTTGTCTTTTAAATGTTGAGATATTTGTTTATTTTCGTCGTGGTAGTTAACGTATTGTAGTCCCACACTTCGACGAATTCAGGTTTCACTAGCGAATCGGTAATCAACTATCGATATTATTTTGTTAAGTATTTAATTCCCACTTATTATTTCTATGAAATATCTCTCGTTAGATATTACAGTATTTTAATCTATGTATTAAGTATTGACTTGAGGAAGTAAATAATATTTATGCTTAATCCCATCATTTCATCCCATCTCTATCTATCTTTAGCGCCTATCTTTACAGTAGATATATTATTTTATGTATATATTGATGTACACACATATTTCTTGATGATAAAATTTACGACTCGATTATCATTAAAATATGTAAATTTGGAACGTATATGCATGTACGAATCATATATTAAAGAAAACTGATATTTGATGTAGTTCTATAATTATCAAAAAAAAATTATACATGTTGTTTTCTCGGTGATTGCTTTATTACTTCGAAACCCATCCCCATAATTAATCTAAATTAACATACTTCGCTAATACAAATAATTTCACTAACAAATTACCTTTATTCATTTAGCGAATCATTTGTGGTCTCGTTAATGTAGAGTCTTTGTCAGTCCCAAATGTTTTAAATACATAACTGCTCGGTTCGCCGGCCCGCTGCAAACGCAAGTAATGGATGTAAGCGAAGAAAGACAAATGATTCTGCATTATTTGCCATCCTTTTATTACCATAGACACAAACAACTAAAATAATTATTATTTATTTTAGTTTTCACATGAAAATTACTTGTGAATCTTGCGTAGTATTGAAGTATTAAAAATTCGTTATGCAGGGACTATAAACTACGGCAGAAGAAAATTTCTGTTTTGGCTGAAATTTGTGTACGTACAAAAACGCAATATTTTTTTAAATGTTTACATACCAATTTTTAGTAGTCGATTTGTTTGCATGTGCCTATATTAATATACGAAAAAGGTGAAATTAAATATTACAATATTCATATGTAAAATTTAGATACGATTACCGAATAAAATTATATGTGTAATAATTTCGAGATATTCAATCTATTTTTTTGAGTATGAACACCAAAATATATTTCGTCTTGATTGATTTTAGCTAACAAAAGAACGTAATCTGCTTTTTATATTTAAGTTTTTGAAGATATTTATATCGATGCCAAAATAATGTCGTAACGTTTAAATTAGTGCAAAATTTTAGAAGCGTGCAACGATGTCTATAAAATAAAAATATTGCATAATGATACAGACATCAACATAAATATAATACATATAATTCATAAAAAAACCGGTCAAGACCATGTCGGACCATGCTCAGTGTAGGGTTCCGTAGGCGTTACTACAAAGAAATGCACTACAAATGCAAAAACTACGTTGTTACACTTTTTTCCATGCTTCCCGCACAGAATAAGTATAAGCACTTTGGTAGTCTATAACTAGAGAAACAAATAGATAGTTCAACTATTACTTTTAAACTACTGTAAACTAAAGTGCACTAGCAAAAGAGTTTATCTTAATTGTATTAACTTCCGCAGGTCGAGAAGTGCAATATTGGCAATAATTCAAAAACGGTATATCTGATCATCTTCAAAATAATTTCTTTGAAAGTATTTTTAAGCGTTACTTTTGTAATACTTTTTTTTTTATTTTTTGGACGTACGGTTTAAAAAATAAAGTGGGGCAGACCCAATTTCTGTTACTCTTCGAGCGATTATTTCTGAAAATATTTAATTAATCAAAAAAGATTACTTAGAAATATTAAAATGTTTTTAAAAGACCCGTCGAAGTATCCGTCTCATGTTGATGTTTACTAAAAAATTTTTTTTTAGCTTCTGTAGGAGTGCTCCTATAAATATTTATCTTTCTTATTTAACTGCCTAAGTAGCGGCTTATACAATACATCTATTCTCCAAATTCCAGCAATTTACATTTTGCGTTGTTTGAGCAAAATGCGTATGACATACAGATAGACGGACGAACATGATGAAAGTATAAGGATTCTTTTTTTGCCTAATGGCTCGGAATCTTAAAATCGATTTTTATGCTTATATTTCATTTGAGCATTATATTTTTGGTCACACGGTTTGCAAATGTTTGGCGTTTAGTCTAACACTAAGTTTTTGGTTTAGAATGAAAAATGTTCGTGCTTTTGTTTAATTTACCTTTTTTTGTGTTCGAAATTTTTTTATTTAAACAATTATATCATTAATTTTCACCATTTTTGAACAGCCTGCAGACTATTATCTTTTCAATTGCAATTTGTTTGTAGTTCGCGAATCGGTGGCTAATATTGATCTTATTATTGAACATAACGATAGTTTGAATAGGTATTCAAATGTCTTTACAGCGTGTTTTTCGATATAGTTGTCTAAAATCAAAATGAAAAAAATTTTTGATTTTGATTTTAAACAACCTACGATAGATGGTTTACACGAGACATGCTAAGGGAGTCGTCTTTCCCAAAATCCACAGTCAAAACTCTCTACAAACACTTTTCATTCGACGAACACAACAAGTAATCGAAGTGCACTAACGATCTTGCCAAAATTAACCCGGGCGGAGCCAGAAGAGAGATAAATCACCGGCACGCCGTTACGAAATATTGCAAAACAGCGGTCATAGCGTTTCGCAACACTCCGCGAACGCAGAGTTTAGAAGCTGCGGCCGGCGAAACCTTTCTCTCGCTCCCGCTCGTGAGAAATGTTTAATTAACACGAAAGCTCGTAAATGGTACGCTCTTGACACGGAAAAAGAAATCTAAGACGGTCAAGCGCGTTCATACGCGGAAGGAATTCGGTGCCGTCGCCTAAAATAAATCGACACAATAGCGAATCGTTTCAATGTGAAGGTATGATCGATTCGTCGTAACTTCTGCAATAGTTTCATATACGAATGTATTTCTACATAATTTTGGTTTGAAAAGAACTATCATTGAGTTTCTCGCTCGTTCTTCTTGAGGGATAATTGCCTTACGAACGAGTCGTAATTTAAAGAAAAAAAAGTGGTATAATTATGCAAGAAACTGTAAATCCTTTATCTTTATGACCTATTTCGACTTTTTTATGGTAGCGAACAAAATAATCATATTTTTAATTTGTATTTAGATCGTGTGCTGTCTAAAACATATTGTGCACTTTCGATATCATAATTTTGCTAACGTATAACATAAATGTGGAATAAAATTAATTGTAATCGTATGTTTTGTAAAATAAGAAGAATAATATTGTAATAGATTATCCATCAATAATTATTATATTTCAATCGCTTGATTTCGAAAATAAATTTAATGTCTTGTTTGAATCATTAAACGGTTTCATAATGTTGATAGAAATATGCGTGTGTTTACTGCGCTTTTGTATGTCAGAGTTCGTTTGGTTTGATAATTTATGTTAATAGTTCTGACTCAGAATTTTATTAGGAAAGAATTTGGCATTAGAAATCATGTAATAAAATTGATAGGGTGGCTTCGAAAATACATGATTAGCTCATATTTCAGTAAAAGTATATTTAACGTATTTGCGGATGACTGAGTTCTCCATTTGCGTAGTGTCAGCACTATTATTTATATCGTATGGTAACTTCATGTTTCACCGACTTCAAAAAAGGAGGAGGTTCTCAATTGGACTATATTTTTGTATATGTACATAAAATGTTAATCATTACCATTACATTGCATGTTGCATGCAATGTTTGCTTGTTGGAAACTCATAGTACTAGCGGCAAAAAACAATATGTAAAGTAGAATGAGTATAATATACACTTCATACAAAATTTTATATTATGTAATCAAGCATCTGTTGATAACTTTTTGAAAATTACCAAAAATATTTTTACTTAACATCGATTTTATATTCAATTATTACTTCGACTTTATATTAAATATCATTAAAAATGCTCTTAAATTCACATTTCGAAAAATTATTACCGTCTCTACTTCTTTCGCAGTCCTCTTTGTATGAATTTTTAGCGCGCATGCCATCTCTTAGTATTTCAAACACGCCCGCGTAGTACAACACCCAGTTCGCGTGCATAATAAGTGCACGCGGTAATTTTTTTCCCTAATTCGTGCCCCACAATTTGGTACAATTCGCCAAAATACGCGTATTCAGAACACGCTAAAACGGTTGACCTGCGTCGGCGGTTGCACAAGAGCGGTGGTGCCGCGGACGGCGCGCCAAAAGGAAACCGCTGACTTTTGTATGTGAAAGTACTGACTCCATATTTGCGGAGAGTCGACGGCTATGCGCTATCGCCGAGTGTAAACTGTATTCCGAGGCAAAGGGACGCGATGCGGATGCTACGAACTATTTCGTGTTATTGGTGATCGGATCAATGTCTAGTTATTAATTATATCATATATTTTTCTATTCATCAACGACACTAACTAATGAACCAGGTCACGATAAATCTGATGTTTTATTTTAGTTGATGAGAAAATAAGGAATAAATCAATCCCAATATCGTTATTGCTTTCGATTTTGGTTCCGATACTGTTTATGTTTGCGATCTCAATCGCGCTGTCGATTCTAATCCTGATCCGGCATTCAGTTCCGACTCCCATCCTAATCTTGTTCTCGCTTTTAATTTTGGTTCCGGTACTGTTCCTGATTTCGATCCAGGTTAAACTCTTGATTCTTATACCGGTCCTACTTTCGGTTTTAACCCCGTTTCGTTGAGCGCGTAATAATTAGAAGGTTGAGTGTAGGTTTTTTTTTTCACCGTGATTCGCTCGTATAGTGACGTCTATAGGCCTTCGACACTAGCAATTTTCCTTGTAATTTTTCAGGCTAGATTTTTAATTGAAGATAAATTTTTTTTGATATCCAATTTAAATGAAATACGATCTATATTATATTCCAAGACACTTTGTGTCCGTAAAAACCATATTTAACCCATTTAGTAAATGAGAGATGTGTGAGAAAAAACAATTAGGCAAAAAATTTAAAAATCGTTGTTTTTCTTTCACTTTGACTTTTTTTACATACCTTTAATGTATAAACACACCCGGTTTTACTGTTTTTATTGTATGTATAGATATACTTTGTATTACACATAATTTTTAAATAATAACTAAATGTATTTCAATTTTACATAATACTTTTTATTTTCAAGCTCCACTCGATGCACTTAATAATTTGATGTTAATTTCTAATGTTCCTTCAAAAATTAACTCCTGGAATTACACCACGTTTAATTAACTTTCATTTTGTTAATTTTGTTTTCTTTTTTTGTTTAGTACATTCAAAGAAAATAGGCTACAACTGATGGATGGACAGGTAAACAGACAGACATACAGACACGAAGTTGCTAACAGTTGCGTTTTTTCATCGGATGTATGAAACTTAAAAAATGATATACAAATGCACAAACGACGCAAAAAAAAAGTAAAATTTAAGCTAGATATAGTAAATCCTTATTTAAAACCTGCAATTTTTGCATGAAAAAGCGTAGTTCTATTGTTTTACGAGAACTAAAACGAAATTAGAGGCTTTTTGGATTTATAAGGGTTATTTAATTTACAAAGGACCATCGCATTACATTTTATTTCGAGAAAACATCAAAAGGTTTGGATTCTTTTTACTTTTCAGTAATAATCAAGTAACAGACTATCTTTATATTTTTATTTTAGAAACTACACAAGGAGTTGTACAATTTACTAATCCAAATTATCTTTATGCTAAAAATTTTTCTCATAAAATAATTATTTAGACAAACACTGAGTGTTGTGGTGATCGATAGGTTCGAACACTACTGCTTTTAAAGCTAAAGGGTTAGAATCCTGACAAGGACATCTTCGACGACACCTCAATCGACTTATGAGTTTTTAAGTTAAATCAAATTAAAAACTACACGGTCAGTTCCAGACCTTGATGGCTTTCAGTAGTAGCCTCCAACTGCTCTTGGGATTTGGCGGGACTAAGGTTCACACCCCTCAATCTGAAATATAAGGACGGTGAAAGGATATAACTCTGCAGTGCAGTGATTAGGCTGGATTCAAAAATATTCAATTTAAAGAAAATATACAAAAATCCTTAAGAAGTTATGGCTCGTTACTGGTAAAATGTTATTTTTTAACTAATTTGCATCTCGTTCAATAGTTTTGTGGCATAACGTGAAACTCCTTTGAAAGCGAATCTCTCAATACGTATAATATAATACGTATAGTATAATATAATTTTGACATTATAAAATGTTTTTAGCAAATATAATTTATATCCGTTTTCGAAGTCCCTCCGCAACACTCCTACGTTATTCCGCAATAACGAAGCATTTATGACCTGTTGCGTCCGCTACCGACTCACCTTTGGAAGACCGTTGCGAAGTAAAATACGTACTCGATTGGAAAACTTCACCACAACAATGAAAGTATTTCTATTGGTGACTCTAATGTAAGACGGCAATGACAGAGCGCCAATGAAAACACTGTGGACAGTTTGAAATACTTGCAAGTGCTAATCTCATTGCGGCAACGCGTTAGTCTGTTGCTCAAGCACGTTCCAGTACAGGCCTAAGGCTAACTTTAGGGTTACATTATTTATCTATGGTCTGATGTTGAAAAGCCGTAATAGTCTAAGGCCAACAGTCACTCCTTTAAGGCACCATGCGCCGGTCGAAGCCTTACCGGTCAGTGTTTATTTGAAGATTTTATTATCTAAAGCCTTAACTACACGTGAAGTTCCCAAAACGTATTTGGGTCAGCATAGGGACTTTTACCTAACGACTAAAAATATACCTTTCTCTCAGAGTAGGTTTATACACTGCAGATGAAGCATTCTATAGATTTGTACTTGATTAGACAAGTAGCCGTTTTGCCGGTTATCGGATGCCGGTACCTGACCGGCTAATAAGCTGGTTAGCCGAATACTCGACGACCGGACATTCGGCCGCATATTGCCGTTATCTTAACGCGTAAATCTGAGCGAGTCGACGAAGTTCGATCGAGCGTATTCGGATACATTCGGTCTCACGGGTTAAGGCCGAATGATTTATCGACGTCGTCTCGGCTATTTGATTTAGTGTAAGATATTTATGTTATTGAAAGTTAAACTACGAAAAAATATCATCGGCGAAAAAAAAATGTTCTTCTGTTTGGGAATGTTTTCATGAAAATAGCGACAACCGTGTGTTGAAAAAGAATAGTGAATGTTATTTTCATTTGAAGGTATAGTGTAAGTTTTATGAAATTTTCATATTTTGTTGAAAATTCAGGATCTACTACTCGGTATTCGGCGGCATAGTAAGTCTATCTAATGCGAGCAATAAATGACTGAATACTATAAAACATTTCAAATGTACGACATTTGATAGTAAATCTTACTTGAGTATTTTCTTCAAATCTTCAAATGTAAGCTATAAAAGTTTTCTACCGACAGGCACTACATTTATGAGTTTGACACAAATACTGTATGACAACCAATAATAACAAAGCGATTACAAACTCATATAGCGTGTGACAAAACAGTAACAAGTTGCACCAATCGTGTCTACACTATAAACCTATTCTGCAGAGGTGGTAAGTTCTTTCGCGTTATGTACTCATTTTTTTTAATTATTTTGTAATTTTATAAGTTTCATAAATTTAAATGGTGTAAATTTATGAAACTTATTGCATGTATTGTCAAATTTAAATTTTTACTCATGAAACACATATATATTTTAATATACGCAACACGTAATTTACAATAAACAGATGAAACCCGAATAATTTTCAAGCAAGCAATATCGATCGTATATTAGTTTCTCTATGAAATGTTTTATTAACTTTACGTGAGTCATCAAAACTTTTTTCGAACAATTGCCCAATGAAACCTTCGAAAATAAATTCATAATAACTCGAGCAAATATTGAGATTACTCTTGTCTGCCCTTCGGATGTTTTCCGATAGTCTGCCTATCAGGATTGTTCATTTGGATTTTGATCAATAAATTATAGACAAAGGTCATATGATGCTTCAAAAATATCATCAATGAAGTATTATAAAAGAAAATGGCGGTCAAAGAATTCCAGATCCATTTCAACAGTTGTCTTTCCAGTAAGTACAATTTGCGGTAGTTTTGTGATTTTTACTTATATCTTACTCAGAAAAGTGTTGACCACAAATAAAAGTTTGTTACACAAATTAATATGGATGCGAATCGGGCGTTCTCAAATGGGGGTATGATCGTATTTTTACCCAACTACGACGAAGTCAAAAGGAGGGTAATTATTTTAACGGCGCATGTGTATTTAAACGCGCGCTCATCTGTTCGCTCACAGAGCTTAAACTGCTTAAGCGAATTCACAATGAGAGGCGTCGCGCGCTGAACTCGTTTCGATTGTTCCGCTGTCATAGGCCGGAGTTTTTCGAAACATCCAACACACCGGTATTGCGTAAAAATGCATTGGCTGATAATTTAAAAAGCATCGAATCCTATCGCGACGGGCGTAAAATTTAAGAAACATTTTAAAAAGACAAGATTGAAGGTTCCGTTTCTAAAGGGTGCTAACGGGAACTCGTTGATAAGCCTATACGCCATCTGAGTAACTAATTAACCTTTACGCTGAATATGTATTATTATGACGGACAAGTTAAGATAATAATAATAATAAAACAAAAAATATATTGTAGAGTCCCGATTCAAGGATATTTGGATTTTGTACTCTCGTGATAATGATAAATATAGAAGCATGACAATGGGTGTTATGATAAAAAAACAGTATTAATAAAATCCCGCTATATGTGTCTCGAGCTCGGGCTAACGATTCTGTTTCTGTAAAAGATGAAAAATGGATTCCTTCATTTTGTATAAACTGATCATGATTCTCTTATATCCCTTATATTCCTGATACAGGTCCCGTTTTCGACCCTGCCATTGCATTCGATTGCAGGATGGATTTTATTACAAATCTTTTCACAAATATTCATAATCTCCTTCTTTTTTAGAACAACTTTGCCAAAGTAACTATAACAAAAATATATCATTGAAAATACACTTATAAATAATATGGACGCGACACTAATTAATGCTGAACCAGACTGTAAAAGCGGATGTGATTGCGTGGCGCAGTGCGGCGCTGTACTTACGCGTCAGATTTCCTAAGGCTGTCAGTACGACATTTCTACGTAGTTGTTCTTAGCTATTTTTCTCAGAAACTGCTACTTCAACGACTGTTGTTTCTTTAGCAAAACTATTTTATAGGAAGAGAATATTATAAATATTTGCGAATAGATGCAGGATAAAATTCATTCCGTATATTGAATATTGTACAGAAAAAAAATGTTAATTTCTGCTTTTTTAAAATTTACTTCTAAAATAAACATTTTCATAAAAGAGCTCAATTGTTTTAATAATATTTGAGGTCTGATGTCAAAATACTCCGTTATAACTAAGCTCTAATATCAAAATATTGCACTTGTACTAAAATTGAACTGAACTAAGATACATATTTGTACTTGCATTATAATTTAGATGTAACATAAAAATATTACACTTGCAGTACGATCGAAGTCAAACATAATTTATGCTATAATGATTTCTAACTTCAAAATATTGCACTTATGTTATAATTTAGGTCTAATATCAAAATATTGTATTTGTACTATGCTTTAGTTCAAAAAGAAGGAATGGCAAATTGATTGATAATGAATTTTCAGGGCACCTCTTGTACCTATGTAAAATGGGTTGATTTTCTTTGAGTGTTTCTTCTCTCGGAGTTTTCGAATGAAGTAATGTTCTTTAATGACATTTTTATCAGCCACACTATCTGCACGAAAATTTCCGCCAAATCGTTAACAACGTATTCCTCCTTGTAATTTATAAGCCGTTTCATCTGCAATGCTGTAACAATCAATGAAGACGAGGCTATATACGTATAGGTTCTTGAAATTTTTTCTGAATATTCTACGAAGAATAATATTCGACATTTTCAAGATAAACTAGAAATCAAATCAAGAAATCAAAAGAATATCTACATTTTATAATTAATAATAAGTTAAGAATCATTGTTACTTCATTAGATACATAATTTTATTAAAGTGTGATAATAAATTTAACGTATAGCATACCGCCTCGGATTAAGTATGAATACAATGTCATAATGCTTTGAGTATTTCACACACACATTGAACTTAAGCTGTGCATGAACGTTGCCGGTATTTTTTATATTGAACACAGAAATCACTATACCGAAATATAATACAGGTACATACTACCGTTACTTAAAAGTCAAACATTTAGACAGTTACAGTTGCAAATAAACGGCTTTCAATAGCGAAATTACCGAATAATGATAATGCGTTTACTATTTGAGTATTTTTAATCCGATGTATTTTGATTGCAGAATCGTGTCATCTGTATATTTATGTATACAGATGACTTTAGTACGTACATACAATCGCTAAACTCTAATATCGTTTAACCGATCACCATGAAAGTAGGTACATCTAAATGGCCTATTCACGAAGAAGATTTTTATGTAGTCTATTTAAGTGTTCGTTCCCGACTTCATTCACGTTTTATACTGTTCAACCGAACCGCCACACCGATTCTAAAAATTCTTTCAACTCAAA
This sequence comes from Eumeta japonica, assembly GCA_005406025.1. Classification (NCBI taxonomy): domain Eukaryota; kingdom Metazoa; phylum Arthropoda; class Insecta; order Lepidoptera; family Psychidae; genus Eumeta; species Eumeta japonica. The sequence goes on from BGZK01000131.1 coordinate 354,050, forward strand.
AAACTTACGGTATCCTCAAGTAACATAGTTAATATTTTATAGGATACTAACATTTGGTCTGGTTTCATGTAAACTGGAATCGTGACGAATAGTAATAGAAACAAACTGATGAGCAAAAACAGATTTAGAACCGAAGCCGAAATTGAGAACGAAAGCGAGGTCGACATCGAGTGTGGAACTGGGATTAAATCAAGAGCGTAACTGGGGTCGATGGGGTAGAGAATAGCGCCGGGACCGGAATTGAGAACGGGAACTAGATTGGAATTTTACTGATAACAAGATTGTCCAATATAGAAGATAAAGGAACACATTTTATTTGTGCGCGTGCGAAGCTGCTGGCGTAAAGCTAGGTTTCTATATTTGCTATTGTTTATAGTGCATGACAGAAAAATTATAATTTGATACTTCACTCCTTCGAGGATATGACGAAATCTATACTTCGTATGTTTCAAAAAGACTCAATGTCAAAATGACCGTATTGATCACACGAATCAAGCTCGTGACGAAACGGATCCTTTTAAAGCTCAAATTTCCAAAATAAACTGTCTGATACCTATCTGATAGTCTGTGTATGGTAGAAAGGATTCTTTCGATCCTTAGATCAGAGGTATCTATTCCACATAGTCTAAAACATTCTCTAGACTATATTTTATATGAGATTTTAACAATACTCGAATGGATAAAAATCAATTATTTTTATTCAAAATTAGGTGTTACAAAACAATAATTTTTGATGGTTCAGATTACTTACATTTAAAGTTATCTATCGGTATGAAAAAGATAACGACAAAAAAAAATCAACGAGGAATTATTATAGACATTTTTCTTTTTGTCTTCTTCTCTACATTTGTTATGCGTTTACGTCATCTGTGTTTATTAATTCAAACAGAAAAAAATTTTTCTTAAAATAACAAAATAAGTGATTGCCTAAGGTTAATATAAGACCTAAATAAGTACGAAGTTATTAACACGCTTTGATTAGCTTCAGTTGTATGTATGTATGTAACCGACTCCTTTACACTTGATTTTGTCCCACTTTACAAGAACAGATTTAATTTAAACTTTGTACGCATATCAAGAACCGGTGACAATACCATGATTCAATAAGTTCATCTCGTTATCCTGATCAGGATCGCCAGAATTAAATAATTTACTCACGTATCCTCTGCGTGAGAACAAGTGAGACAATCGGGCAGTCTGCGCATGCTTACCGTTTACCTACTTTCCGGCTCGAGCACTCGGCTTATTGGTATCAGTAAATTCGTTTATACCCGTATAGTCCGTTGGTCGAGTGGTCTAAGGCGCAAGTCTTAGTTCACACGAGGCAACAGATTCTCTAGGCGTGAGTTCAAATCCCGTCCATGGCCGAAAAAAAATGTTTGTTTTTAACACGCCAAATTTTCGCAGGGTCCAAATATATGCGGAAGACATCCCGTCAGTCCGTATTAATTTCGGTTCAGACGGTGAACATGTAATTAAGCCAATATCGATACAATTCCCAGCAAAATTCAGCTATGGAACTGCTGAGAGACGAATGTTGCTACTAATACTGAGTTGGGCATCGACCGTTCATAAGATGCAAGGTTATCTAGGCTCTATCTTTATCTAGGCTCTCGACTGTTTGCTGCTGGACAAGCTTATATAGCACTTAGTCGGTGCAGATCTTTGGACGGTATTCGAACTGAAGAACTTGACTGCTCAAAATCGACAGGTAAAACCCCATGTAACAGTGAAGCATTAGATGAAATGATTCGATTAAGAAATCGCAATTCATGAGAGTCATCAATATCACTTGGTCACTAATAATATAAAATCACTATATGAAAAACATCGCTACATGATAATTTGAAAATAAATATTCTATTACGCGTGAGCAAAAATATCATGCAAGAAAATTGATTTGAAGTAGAGTTGTTACGATATAGGAGAACTTTTGAGTAGACTTAATTAGCTTGGTTACTTTTGAGTTGAGATTAGTTATAGAGTAGTCCTGAATAGAGATAGAATACTGCCTCTTAATTAATCAATGATCTTTTGAAATGGCTACATTTAAAGCAGTGGGTCCATTTTTAACACGCTATGCGTATGTATATATGTATGTATGAATAACCGACTTTTTTAGACTTGATTTTGTCCCACTTTGAACGGATAGATTTAATTTAAACTTTGTACCCATATCAAGAACCAGTGACAAAACAATAATTCGATAAGTTTATCTCATTATCCTGATCAAGACCCACAGAATTGAGTAGCATCTCAGCACTCTGCCCAGCACAATAAGACAACTAATTATAAAATAATAGTATGAGTACTATTATTTTATAATTAGTTGTCTATATTAATCAGCGCTAAATTGAACTAAAATATAAAAAATAAATTTAGTTTAAAAAAACTAAAAAAACACGCTTTTATAATAAAGTAAACTAAAAAGTAGAAAACAAATTGTAATATAGAAATAAATTAATAAACAGTAAATAGTATTATTGTGGAAAAAGCGTGGGATGCTCCATATATCAGTTTTTGTAAAGCGCCTTCCCCTGACCTCCTTATTATCTAGCGAAAACTTAGTCAAGGGAACGGGCTGGGAAAAATCAGCAGGGAAAAATGATCCTGTTGAGCTTGACTCTAGTCTGGCACTGTGAAGAGATATGAGAAGTGTAGCATGAGTGGGAGGTGTTGACGTCGGCGTTGAAATACCATTACTTTCATCGTTTCATTAGTTATTCGATTAAGCGGAACAAGTATGGACTAATATTCCTAATAATTACCGTGTTCTAGAACCAATCGTGTTGTTTATGTAGCCCGTCACACGGGACATTTAGAAATTATACTCACAAGTGATCCGGTTTGAGGACACCGCCAGGGAGTTTGACTGGGGCGGTTCATCTGTCAAATAATAACGCAGGTATCTTAAGGGCAGCTCAGTGAGGACAGAAACCTCACGTAGGGCAAAAGGGCAAAAGCTGGCTTGATCTTGATGTTCAGTATGCATAGAGACTACGAAGGCACGGCCTATCGATCTTTTTGCCTTAAAGAGTTCTTATCAAGAGACGTCAGAACAGTTATCACGGGGATGTTCTGGGAGGGGTGCTTTTCAAAAACTGATATATGGAGCACCCCACGCTTTTCCCACAATAATACTATTTACTGTTTATTAATTTAATTCTATATTAAAATTTATTTTCTACTTTTTAGTTTACTTCATCATAAAAGCGTATTTTTTTTAGTTTTTTTAAACTATATTTATTATTATTAAATAAATATTGTTGAAGTAATAAAATTTATTAATGTAAATTTAATCTACGTTAAGTAAATTTAACATATCATATTGTGCTATAATCGACAGTTTAAATCAAATGAAAAGAAATTATTACAATAACTTTAATAATTTTAATGAGACCTTTGTGTTAATTTAGTGTAAAACTTGAAAAAAAAAACCAAAATTATGTATAAAAAAGGGTTCTCTTTACCTAACTATTGCAGTAATGTTTGCTAGAAATCTCTGTATTTTTAATTAAATGTTTTTAGTGTAGATCACTAGAGTGTTTGGTATATACTATTAAATGATTCTAGTACTTTTAACGAATCTGATTTTGTACTTCTAATAAAACTGTGTTCTTGTTGTTTACCAACTTGCTTTTGTTGATTTACAAAAGTCAATTTCATAAACTGGTTGCACAATGCGGGAACTTTCATATATTTTGCTGAAAAGATCTAATATTGTAACTATTTTTTAATATTAACACGAAAATATCTTGCTGGTATTATCATAAATAAGGGTTTATGTATTTTACGAAATATTGTTGTTAATATAAACTTTGTTTCATGTTACTTCTAGCTAAAAATAATTCTTAAATTTGTAAGATAAAGTAAAGCAATTTTAATCAAAATCAATTGTCACCATATTTTTTTTGATATTATTATGACATACCGGTGTTACTTTTATCAAACACTATTCATTGGTATTTTAATGTTTTTTGCCCATACATTTCATAAAGTACTATCGGTACAGTAATTTTCCAAGGTAGATTAATTTATCATTACTTTAATAAATAATATGAATCATTACGTTTTTCACAATATTGTTGCGCTAAACTTACAATATAATATTATTTCACAAAAAAATATGTATTTTATCACATGATATTATGTTTACCTATTTTACAAAACACCTTCATTTAGAACAAATATATCTCCAATCTATTTTAACGTAATTTAAAGATATTTCCATGAAGGAAAATAAGGTAACATCAAATTGATATTAGTTAGTCATTGGCGTTTCTTTTAGTTAATGTTACGTTTCGTATTAGTTATTATTACTATGTACTGTTTGTTATGTTTATTATGAGAACTATTTTGTGATTTCACAAAATATAAATCTTAAATTAACTACAGTTATTAGTGTGTACTACCAAAAATATTACTAATGAAGTGTACTGATTTTCACCGCCATCATTGTTTAATCTTACCTTGAAATAGGTCTTTTCACAAATAATTAATTTGAATTAACTAGATTCAAATACAACCACATGTTTTATATTTAACATAACATATGAAATTGTAATTTCAAATTAAGTACTTTTGTTTGTTCATTCGTTTGTTTCAACAATAAGTCGTCAATATAAACGGTTTAGTTGAAACAACATGCATTTTTTTCAGTGGAATAACAAGCTATCTTGGCCTTTGAAGTCGATACGTTTCTTATACTGCTTATATTCCCTAGAATATAAGCAGTTAAAATAAACCTATTCATTTTGGATCGAGGAGAATTCGGATCGAGAAGGTAGATGTGAGGTGAAATTAAAAAGCCTCGAATTGAAAAAGTGAGTCATCTTGAAATCAGCAGGCTTTCACCCGTACACAACGCTATAAAGCTCTGTGCCATGTTTCCACAATTAAACAAACTAACACTATGTTAATATAGAGATGACAGAAATTACTACAAAATATTTATGGTAATTAAAGGTTAGGAATATGGGTCTTCTAAAAGTCGCCATTTTACGATCGTTTCTATTAATATGATGAGTCATAATAGCTACGTTGGGTAGGAGAACTGATGATCAATAAGGTTAAGCATCACGCATTTCTGACCTTCTGTTTTTAGCCACTCTGAATTTTAGGTCTGAATTGATTAGTATGGTTATTTCTTAACCGCCTTGCACGAAATCACGAAAGGAATTAAAATAGTACAGTTTTATTTCGGAAACTGCACACATAACAGTAACAATATAATATAGTTATCTGAAAGTAGAAGAATGCTGCTTTATCATATATAAATAAAAAGACATTCTTTTAAAATTACATCCATATTATATTTAGATCCGCTCTTTACTTTTTATTCTTATCGTGACGGGTTTATTTAAATTGCTTTATTCGCTACATAATACGTAATGCACGATTTTATTTCGCAGATAACCTATCACCTTTAACAAAACTTGAAACTTAGTAATAACTTTTAATTTTATTACTTTCAGCGTGCAATTTTGCAAATACGTAAATTTATACATTAGTATTTCGAAAATGGCTCTAATGATTTTCATGAAAGTTTATATTTTGATAACGTTTTATTTTCAAAATCTATGTATCAGCGTATAAATCTTTTCCCTAAATAAAAATGCTATTGAAAAATATTTTTTATAATTATGCATTTAAGCTCCAGCTCTTAGAATTTTGAGGTAATTAGTTTGTAGCTATGGCGTTGGATATAGTATTGAGGAACCAGTAGGCTTAACGTAACGTTCTTAACAACAGATGTCACTACACGATATAAATTAGATGGATGGCAGGACGCGAGATCATTAACGTGATAGCGGGTAGCAGTTATATTTTGCATATTGTCTAGCATATACATGTTATGTATCTAAATACGTAAAAAAAAAAATTGGTTGCCTGTAAAGTCGGTATACGGGCGAAAGTTTTACGTGACAACGACTTTGAGTGGTAAAATCATTTTAATGTGAATATTCATTCGTATAGTAGGAAGAAGGATGAAATAATAGTAACAATTTAAAACATTTATTTATACAAAGAATTATATTTAAAACATTAATTTATACAAAGAATCTCGCACTGAATTTCATATTAACAAAATTTTATTTTTACCTTTACACATACATACGTATTTATATACAAATATACATACAATAACTTGCAATACATTTGCAAGCTATGCACTAATTCTCTAGTGCTGCGCGCACGGCAGACCGATCATAGTTGAGTGGGAGAGAGACGCAAGGCATTCGGCGGGCCTCTCTCTCGTTCGGTGACTCATCGTAACGTTACCGAGCGTTACACTTTTTCATAAGTGACTCCCAGCCGCAACCTAATTTAAGACGTTGTCACGTCAAAAAAAGGAACGAACTATTCCTATAGAAAATTACGTATTTCCACGGCAAACTTGAAAGACGCCATGCAAAGTTAGGTTACCCAGCTAATAGTTTTAGTAATAAACGTAATACAGATAATCTATTGTACCACTGCCGGCTGGAGGAGAGGATTGTGTTGAGTCGCACTTGACATATCTTTTCACATATGAATATGGATAATATCCTTCCGCACGACATACACGTACGTGCGCGTTTCATAATCCCGGCCATTAATTCTCAAAACGCGGAACTGTCTAGCCGGTACCTAACATTGTATAATTGACGCATTCTCATGCGTTCTCTTGTCCGACGGCAGAATGTGGGTCGGCTGGGTGCCGCCGCCGCGCGCATGCTGATTCGGCACTTAAAGTGAAAGGCGCTTAGATTTAGTTTCGTTTACGCCGTTGGCTGTTCGCAGTCGGAAATTATCGGCACGTGAGACGGCAGAGTAATTAAACATAGGTGGTGTTCGTTTTGAAGTCTTTGTTACGATTTAGAATAGGTCATTGCGGCCGCCCGTAATGGATGTGTTTTGTAATGCGCTTTTTCATCGATTCGATGTCATATTATTCTTTGAAAAGAAATAATATAGAAAGTGTACTCGGTACATATTATGAGTAATATCATATGTTACACGATACCAATTTCAAATTTATGGGAAACAAGATCCCGATTGAAAAATAACATACGATATGTAAAATGTGTCATTGAAATTAAACGTTGCGTTTGTAACTTCCCGCTTAAAAAATTGAAAAATTTTCATTAAACTGGGTAGTTATTGTTTTTACAGATCAATTTTTTACAGATCTTAATCTTTTAGGGTCCAAGGAGTTTTCCAAGTGATGTCTCTCTGTGTCTCTTTCTGCGTGCCTGCGTGTCGGTGTGTGCGTATGCGTGTGCGTGCGCGCACGCGCTCGTATGTGCGTGTGTGTGTATGTAAACCTCTCATAATTTTTGAACGGATTAACCGATCGAAATCACAGTTTGCGACATTCGAAAGTGGTCCACTCATTGTAAACTTCCTGAAATGTTGGTGTTATTCCGCCAAGCACTTTTTAGGAATCTTAATCATGGAGTTTAAAAATAATATTTTTTTGAAATAACTTTTAGACCACTGCACCGATCGCTAACAAAATCTAACACACCGACTGTTGCCAACTGCATAAAAATCGGTCGATCAGTTCAAGAGATATAGTTGGAGAAAACTGTTTAAGAAAGCATTTTTTAAAATATTTTATTAAGTACTATACCGTTAAAGTTCAAAATTTAAGAAGTCCTTTTTTTAAAAAGCGACGTTGATTGTCGTAAACTACTTCAAAATCGTTGATTCATTCAAGAGATATCGTTAACTATCACTAAAAAAAAATATTTTTTCAAAATAACACATTTATGAAATTCTTTGATGAATTAATATTTGGTAGTAAGTTATCTTTTTCTGATTAAAAACTGCATCGAATGCTGTAAAGCAGATCAAAATTTAATAACGCGTTCAATAGATATCGTAGTTTAAAATAAAAAATAACAGTTTATTTAAATTAATCAAGATGTTTGAACTCGAAGAGTTGAAAACGTATCAAAAACATATTTTTGAGCTCGGAGAGATCTAAAAAGCAATAAAATCGACCTTTTCAACTCAAACTTAATAATTTACTGCTACGTAAATTTTTGAGGATTTTGAGCTCGAAAGTAGCAAATAGTGTCAGAAATTGTCTATTAGGTCAACTGCTTTTCGAATTTTATGCTCAAAAAGTTTTTATGCTAGTAATCTTTAAACTAAGAGACAGCTATATTTTTGAACTCGAGGAGTTCAAACACACCGAAAAATATCATGGCGGGAAGTTTTAGGGACGGTCTGCAAGATCAATAGTTATAATTTCTTTAAATTTTGCAGGTAAGTATACGTATTACTAAAAAGGTACATGTACCAGCGAGTACTCCAATCTAAAACTTATTATCATAAGGTTACAATAATTTGTATGCAACTATATTTTCATTTTTATATAATCCTAAAAATCGATGTATAATACAATGATTATTGAATCTTTGGAAAGACACGAGATATTGAAATTCTTCATAAGTGGGTTCAGTACTTGCTGACTTAATTTTTTTTGGTAACAAATGGCTGTAAATTATCAGTGACTTTTACAACACCCACAATGAAGTTCATTAACAATAGACTCTTGCCTTTGAATTAGAGACATTGATCACCATAGATATGTCTACAGTATGATGTAATCTACTGAATAATTGGTTTATAATGACGGCATTGAGATACGCATTGAGGTTGTTTCAAAAATAAACACATCCACGTCTATCACCGACATCTGATCCTTCAGCGAATCGTTACGAAACATTTTTAAAGATAGGTCCGTGTGCGCGCGCGCAGCGAGTCATGCCGAAAGCAAACACTCATAAAGGAAGTGGCCACTTGTGCAAGTTTTAAGAAATAAGTGCATTTATTCGTGATGACTCTTTGTTGGCCAACTTTTCGGTGATTGGAGATTTTATTTTTTTCCGCGCGCGGCCCGCGATAGATACTCATGTTGCAAGTCGCGAATCATGTGAATGCACTAGTTGCGCGATTGCGGTTTTGCATTTGATTTATGCACTTTCTACGCGCGCGGTGTCCGTCTTTTGGTTTTTTTAGAAAGGCGTCCGTCCGAGCTCGCCGCGGAGCCGGCGCGGGCGCGAGTTGCGAAAATCTACATCGGAGATGTAATCTCAAGATTTTTCGATAATCTGCTAATTGCAATGAGCAATTCAATCATTTTGAACTGAAGCAGCGGTAAGTTTTGATGAAGTTTCTGCAATGTTGATTACTAACTATTCATTAGCAAATATTACAATAGTTACCAGGCATTAACAATATGCTACTTTACAGATATTTAGAATATTATATTTGTTAATGAATTATGTAAACTTAAACTTGATGACTAAAAGCGAAATTAATATTAGTTATTCAAATAAAAAAAGTTTTAAATAGAGTAATATAAAAAAATAATAACAAAGTACCCTATTCATTAATCAATTATTAAGACGCTGGGGGCGGCCCATATAACTACGCGAGAGAAGAAGAGAGCGCAAGTATAAATGGACGTAGAGGCAGGAGCGAAGACTTTCAAACGTACCCATATGCGAATTAATCAGAACAAATCTTGGCTGAGTTTGTCAAACACGACACGTGGATGTGAATTTCTCAAGGGTTGACATTTCTTCGTACAATTTGCTTGGTAACGAAAAATAAATTGAATATTTTATTAAGATTGCGTTCTAACCGATTGGTCTGCAAATTGTGTAAATATATACTCGTTTGTTTCAGTTAGAATCAAGGATCTTTATGTACACGAACCATTCATAGTACATATTTACCGTACACTACGTAAATAAGGGTTTTTATAAAGTAAAATTCAACTTAATATTATATACTTTATATGATCTGACAAAATATAATACAATGAATATTACCGTTGGAACATTAACACATTTTTTGATGTTAAAATTTCTAGTTTTATAATATTTTCTAATTTTGTAATAACTTATGCGATGCTTATCACCCTACTACAAAAATATACCCCCCTCAGTTCCCAGCATCCTGCGATGCATTTTGGTCATGATTCGCTTTCGGAGTCTGACGACGGATCTCGGAAGTCCATGACAGAACAGAAGTCCGTGTTCTGGTTTGTTGGACTTACCTTAAGACACACTTCGGCTATGATTGATTTTTGGTAAGTACGATATTTTACTTTTTCTAATATATTTTAAAAGTTGCTTGACCATTATAAGCTGGTTAACTTGTAAAGCTAATTTAGCTGGGATCGTTTTTTCTTTTAACTTTGTTATATGTACAAGTCCTGCGAATTTTTTCACATATCCAAGACTAATTTAGTGGTGAGAAGGGAACACTTGAGTCTAACAAAAATTAGAAATAAAGCTTAATATTTCGTAAATTGATTCCTATAACGGAAAAAATGGTTTTCACAGACCCATAATGTATTTGGAATGAACTATCCAACTGTACTCTCCAGACCATGGGATAAAGGACAAAAACATCATCCCTACTTTACCTGTAGGGGACGTACCTTAAAAAAAATCTTTAGAATTTATTCTATAACTTTGTTGAAGTCATTAATATGTATGCCCATTCTAAATTACACCATTTAGTACTAAGAGTCTCTAAGCTAAACCGCGGTCAAATAGACATACAGATGGACCGACAGACGGACGGACAGACGGACGGACATGGCGAAACCATAAGGGTTTTTGTTTACTACGGAACTCTAAGAACTACATAACGCCTTACATATAAATATTGGCACAGTGAAAAAATAAAATAAAATATGGATGATTCACTTTTGTCGCCGAGGGAGAGGGGAAGCCAAAAGACTGATGAAGGGACGTTGAGAAGAAAACGGAAAGAGGAAAAAAGAGGCAGAAAGAGACAGAGTGACAGGTTGAGAGCGAAGGGACGCGTGGGCGAGGTGGAACAGGAGAGGACTGGAATCGGGATTACAATTGAGGTCGGAATTAGAATTAGAGTCACTTCAGATTTAATATCAAAGTCAAGAATAAAATCTCGATTACTATGGGAGCAAAGCCACGGGCAAAAACTCATATAGATTAAGAAGCTAATGAAAATTTTTAATTGTTCAAATTCAAATTTCAATTAAAATGTTCAATTCGTTTAAATATTCAAATTCAAAATATATTTATTTACAGATTATAATATAACAATTGAAATACGTCATAATGCTTAAAGATTTACAGTTTTTTAATATTACCCTTTTGTTTTAATTACGTTCGTAAGTCAGTCATCTCTCAAGCAAAACGAGTAAGAACTTGAGGATAACTCTTTACAAACCAAAACTATATAGAAATGCAATCATATATAAAAATGTTTCAAGATAAACCAACGAGTAGGAAGTCGAGCTCATTATGTCTATTTATCCTCTAAATATTCAGAGATTGTATAATACCCTCTTGTGCTAAGTGTTTGCTTAATAAATACATTAAATCTGTATAAGGGTAAGTTTTGTATATGCTCAGTAATCTTATTGAATATTTAAACACAGTTTATTTTTGTCTTGTATTGAAATGATGTTTATCACTATTTTTATTAAAATCAAATCCAAAGTTTTCCGACGTATATTAAATTTTGACTTATAAACTGCGATGTTACAATTAAAAATCCAATTTCCTTAAAGTTATTTCTAAGCGAAACACGAAGTTTCAGCATGCGCGAATGACCCGTTCACGCAAAATAATAATTTTGTGAACATCAGCTGCATGTTCCCAAAGCAGGATGCCGTACGACATCAAACCTTTTCGCTAACTCACCGTTATAAGGACCCCATTGAAATTTATTATCAAAAGGTAAGACGTAGGAATATAGTAGTATCAACAAGGTCTAATTCCTCGTTTCTTATTAAAATAAAATAAGATCCATTTTACACATTCGAAAGTGAGAATTTCACACGTTTTGTTTTTTTCCTATTAGAAAGTAAATTATTTACAGTAAACCATTTTTTATTTTTGGGGATAGCAATGTTCACATTGCCATAATCGCGTGGATATATTTTAACTTCTAATAATAAAGAGGTATCATCTACAAACAGTACTATCTCATGAATATCCTTAACAAGGCTAGGTAAGTCATTAATATAAACTAAAAACAAAAACGGATTGAGGATCGATCCCTGTGACACCCCTACACGGACCACGGATCCAGAGGACATCATGTCATTGACATCGACCCTCTGAACCCTATTAGTTAAATATGATGCCAAAAGGTCGACTGCCTGTAATTTTATAATGATATAGCTTCCTGATCAGTGTTTCGTGATTGACAGTCAAAAACCTTAGAGAGATCGTAAAGCACTCCTATTGTATTCCACGAATCCTCCCAGGCTTCAAAAATTTTTCAACAAGTTCAACATCAGCATTGATTCTTGAGCGAGCGAACCAAATTGAACTGTTTTTAGACATTAAATTATTATTATAAAAATGTATTGGAAGTTGATTTAGAATCAACTTTTTCAAATTTTACTTAATGTCGGCAGTACTGATACAATTCTTTATTATTTCTCATATTCCTAAAGAAACAAAATTTACAAAATGATACAGCATGTATTTTCAGCATCATGAACCCATTTTAGATAATACATCAATTTGCCGTATTGTTGACAGTTTTGGGTTCCAGTTAAACTGAAAATTTTCAAATAACTGTCTTTTATCATTCACGAGACAGATGCCTGTGATGGGCGGGGGAAGTGACGGACAAACTAGTTTAAGAAAAAGAATTTCCTTTTAAGTTTATTTGTAAAGAAAAGAAGACTGATTCAACGGACACGTGGATGATCCATCAAACGTTGTATATATTTTATATAGTTTTGATACATTACACGTACACGTTTTGTCTTTACTGAGACGCTTGTAATGTTACAATCTTAATCTAGCTAAGCAAAGTTAAGTTTTGCATTAATTGTACAACACGCACTCCATTTTATACTTCATATTTTATTCGTGGGAATATTCTAAGAAGTCTTAAACTATTTGACTATAAAGGCTAAGTAAGTATTTGCTTTTAATTATTTAAAGGCTATGTAAAATTGAAGTTTTGTTAGATTTCGTGTAATGTACTCGTTCTTTTCGTACAAAATACTGTTTAATGTTCAAGGAGAATCTGGCTATGTTTAATTTCATCGGAAATCTAATACTTCGACCTATTTATATCATATGTTTTAAAATATGCTTTTAATTTATAAAAAAAATGTTATTGTATATACAAACTTGTTCGAGTGTAAAGTATTGGTGGAAATATTTATTAGTATCGAATTATGCAAATGCGATATAAAGAAAGTGGAAATTACTCAAACGGATGAAGATTTTATGAGTCACAGTGTAAAATAGTCCGTTTCTTAACGAACCTCCAAACCTGATTTTCGTTGAGTGTTTTATTTTGATTACTGTTTTATGCTATTGTGAGTTCAACGATAAGCGACAATTTTTTTCGAGGAATCGCATTAGAAATATTCCGATTTATAATAGATGATGATTTTAAATCCGTTTCGGCCATCGATTGCTTGATTATGGCAATCTTTTGAGGTCTTGAATTAATTTTGGACGAAAACAAGTGTGTTTATGCAATAAAATAGAGAAGAAAGTGGGTAAGAACGTGAATAAGTAATGTGAATACAAATTGTATTATAGAAAGGAACCTTATATTATCTACCTTTATAATACAATGTTAAAGTAACACAGTGATAAACTATTCATGTGACGCGGTGTAGCATCCAGCAACCCGCGCACACCGTGATACTACATATTAAAACGCGCAGCGCGTTTGCTTATTTTTATAGGTTGTAAGCGACAAAACAGTTTTTTCAAAATTCAATCCTAGTTTCTATTTAAAAAAAAATAGAAACCGGGATTAATTTCTAAAAATCCCACTGACTTTTTAAAACGTTTGTATACATTAATCTACATAGAAAATTTGAAGGTTCAAATCGGTCCCCATTACATGTAAAATGTAAATCGCTGTTTTAAAAAGCTGTATTTGATATTTGTTATAATCGTCAATAAATAGTGTAACTGCAACTGATAAATAAAAGTCAATAAGAAATGAGGTACCAAAGATGACTTTCACATGTTTTGCATTTTTTTGCAAAAAATCAAGATCCTTACCACAAAAATTTCCAATTCGTCACCTTGAGAGCTAAAAAAAATAAATTGTTCTTAACGGGGTTAGGTGATGTATTTTTAATTTTGATTTCTCAGACTCAGACTTAAGGTTATGTAGATCCACCTTTACCATAATAGTCCAGAATCCTCTTTCAAAGATGTTGAAAACTGCAAAGAGATTTATATGGAATATATCATATTTCGCGGAAATTCATTATTGGACGCTCAATTAAATTAGAAAAAGAAAGAAGTAATTGAATTAACTCTTTGGATCTTACAATTATAAGAAATAATAATAATCATGAATTTAAATGTATAGGAAAACTACCTGCACAAATACATAACCATCTTTTTGTCATCCATAGCAACATAAATTGGCAGCATACAAATCTATGAATCATCGCTTATTTACCGAATTGGGTTCTTGTTCTTATTCTTATGCAGTTATTCATCTTAATAGTCAAAATTACTCCCTGTTTATATTATAGCATTAGCAAATCGTTATAATAAAAAGTGCATTTATGGCTTCATTAACACAAAACCAAAAAGTATTATAAATAACAGTATCTACCCAATACACAAAGAAAGTCAGTTAAGTATATAACGAGTATAATACATTATGGCTTGTTATTGGATAAGATTACAAAAATACAAAACATAATACACTGCATTTAAAACAGACAAGATCTTACAAACATTGTATAATAATAAAAGTAAACTATATAAAAACAAAATATCGGGAATATGCAAATTAACTTGCAACGAATGCAAGTCTGTTTACACAGGTCACACTTGACGTTGTTTCGAAACTAGATACAAAGCACATATTTCGGCTTATAGGAACAACAAAGGAGACAAAAGTTTTTGCTAAACATTTGAGAAAGACCGGTCATAAACTTAGTAACAACCACTAATTTGATATTTTGTCTATGTGTGAGAAAAGTTTAAATGTATGTGTTCTGAAATCGTTTGAAATTATAAAATATAAAAATAGTGATAATATTCTTAATATTGAATTAATATCTACAAATCAACGTCATTGGACGCTTGTCTCTGACAATTTGAGTATTATTTGGTGATGGTTATTTTGTGATAATTGACAAGCATATCTATTAGTTATTGTTTGTGACTGCTGGTGGAGGAGCTTCTGGCATCAGACGAAGTGGTTGTTGTGTAGTGGGAGCGCATCCGTTGGTAATTTTAACACTCCTAGGTTTAACACTCCTGACAACCTGGTGGATTTAACTGTCTGTGAAGATGTGCCTAATTGTCATGAAACTTACACACAGGAATTGTAAGTAACTGATTGGCGATTAAGTATATCAATAATAATAATATAAATTCAATCCTATTTCCCAGTAGGGTAGATAGAGATTATAGATTTCCACATGGTACGATCTTTGAATATCTCTCTTGCCTCACTGACATCCATCAATCTTTTCATGTAAGCTTGTCGGTTTCGGGTGCTTAAACTTTGGCCTTCTTTTAATATGCTATTAATATTATCTGCGTAGGATATTTTAGGGCGACCCTTGGTGACCTTTCCATCACACACATTCGCTCTATAGATTTGTTTTGTCACTCTACTTTCATTCATCCCTTCCAAATGGTCAAACCACCGCAACATAGATCTTTCTACTCCGGTAACTACATCTTTCTTCAGATCACACCGCTTTGTAACATCACTGTTTTTACATCTAACTTTCTGAGACATTCCACACATACTACGCAGCGATTGTATCTCCATTTTTCTTCTGCCATACCCAGCTTTCACTACCATACATAAGCGTAGAGAGTAGTATCCCATTATGGATAGCTAAGCGAGCTTGTTATGAGACGCTTTTTACCATTCATAATAGCGAGCAAGGCCCTATTCATTTTATTTCCTGAATTGACGGTTAAGATAAATAGAAAACTAGCACTTGCTTAGATGTTCGATATCTGACAATCCTCTAGAATCAAAATTCCATTTGTTGAATGAGGATTCGTAGTGGAAGAATAGATTCGAGGATCAGCGATGAGTTGTACGCTGCACGTTACTGCGTGTCGCAAGCAAGCGTTTAGATTTGAGGTTTAACGCCTATATATTAAAAGTCAAAGCTTAAACCTATCTGAAAAGATAAAAATGAAAAGGATTATAAAATATTCAACTGCGTTTTGTAGCAAGTTGCTATTTGATATATTTTTCTACCAACCTCCGCTGGTTTAATAGGTATATTCTATCAATATGTGTTCTGTTTAATGTCTAGTTACTTCAAACTTTAAGTTGAATAATTAATACTGTAATTGTGTCTAAACACCACGTAATTGTGTTTTATTTAAATACTCTGTTTTTTCCAGAAAAACAGATTTAAAGAGATTACTGCTATTAAGTAGATGGCCTTTTTGCCGTCTACCTTCATAATTTAAAGACTTGCTTTATATTCATAATAATCACATAAAAAAATTTCATGATGAGCAGGATTTATGGAATTCGTTATTTAATTTTAAAATAACGTGTGCAATGTCATGAAAATACTATCAGATAGCAATAGTTTAACGATTTAGATATTAGTACCTGATATTGCAAAAGCGATTATAATTAATGTCACTTTGACATAGAACAAATTAACGTTAATTGTCAAAATCCGTTTAGAGAATTAAACTTGCTTTATGACACGCTTGTTTGGGGTGTTTGAAGTTTGTCTAACGAGGAAATATGACAATTAATTTTTAACGTTACAGAATACATAATGTACAAAGTTTAACTTCATCTTTTTGTTAGAAAACAAAAGTGCTTGATATCATTTCGGTATCATTCTGTGGATGCACGTTCAGAGTGAACAAGCAAACAGCCTTATTGTCAATTCTTTAAGAAGTCTTCACCACTTGTGACACTTAACATAAATTTGTATGCAGAGTACGTGCGTGAGCGGAACGAGCGACTAACTGATGATGCGTTTCAAGATTTTTCTGTGTCTCCATATTCCACACCATCATTCACAATGATCCAGATCTGTTTAAGGCAAATTCGGTTTCTAGTGACAGTTAAAGTAAAAGAATTTCCTGTCATAAAGGGGAAGGGATTCCTTAAGGATCTATATTGGGTCCCTTTCTGTTATTAGTGCACATAAATGACACTGCATTTGGTAAAAAATGACGAAAACACACGCAACAAGCACGCAAGCGACCCCACCCAGATCATTGTGAAAAATAAAACTGGCCAAGAGTATGTGGGACCACGTTTACTATAGGGTTTAGAAGCCATTATTACAAAGAAATGCACTGCAGTTGAAAAAAATACGTTGTTATACTATTTCCACGTTTCCCGCACAGAATTAACTATTCTACTAAGTAGTTTAGTTGCCTATAACTGTAGGTATAATTGAAAACAAGTTGGCATGTTGACTATTACTAACACAAAAGTGTAAACTAAAGTGAATCAGCAAAAGGGCGTATCTTTGTAGCACTTACATCCTTTTATTGAGAAGCGCAGTTTTGACGTGACAACGTCTTAAATTAGGTTGCGGCTGGGAGTCACTTATGAAAAATGTAACGCTCGGTAACGTAACGATGAGTCACCGAACGAGAGAGAGGCCCGCCGAATGCCTTGCGTCTCTCTCCCACTCAACTATGATCGGTCTGCCGCGCGCGCAGCACTAGAGAATTAGTGCATAGCTTGCAAATGTATTGCAAGTTATTGTATGTATATTTGTATATAAATACGTATGTATGTGTAAAGGTAAAAATAAAATTTTGTTAATATGAAATTCAGTGCGAGATTCTTTGTATAAATTAATGTTTTAAATATAATTCTTTGTATAAATAAATGTTTTAAATTGTTACTATTATTTCATCCTTCTTCCTACTATACGAATGAATATTCACATTAAAATGATTTTACCATTCAAAGTCGTTGTCACGTAAAACTTTCGCCCGTATACCGACTTTACAGGCAACCAAATTTTTTCGGCAATAACTCAAAAGCAGTATATTTGACCATGGCAAAATAATTTTCGTTTAAAGTATTCATTAAGCGTTACCTACGCTATTTTTTTTGTATTTTTTAGACATACTGTTTAGAAAATAGAGGGAGGAGACACCATTTCTGCAATTTCAGAGTAATTATTTACGAAATTATTCACGTGATCAGAAAAACTGCTTAGAAACCTTAAAATGTTTTTAGAAGAACTGTCTAAGTATGTATCGCGAATTGATGTTTGCTGAAAAATATTTTTTTCAGCTTCTGTCACATATATGGAGAGCCCCCAAAAATATTTAATTCTGTTCTTAACTACCAAACTAAGTAACGGCTCAAACAATACACCTACACTATAGATTTCATCAATATAGGTCTGGTAGTTTTTGAATAAAATGCCTGTGACATACGGACGGACGGACGGACATAACGAAACTATAAAGGTTCCGTTTTTGCCATTTTAGCTCGGAACCCTAATAAAAGCTGTCGGAATAGCTTCCTAGGATCTTAAAATCTAATGAAATATATAAAAATACCTAATGAAAATGTGATTGTAGAAAATTCTAAGATATTTTCCAAAAATTTCTAATTCTTAGCGATAGCATGAATGTAAAATGATTGTGACAAACGAAATATAGTAAACATGCGTAGACGATTTTCCAGTCCAGTGACTTCATTAAAAGAGTTAACTTTATAAGTGTTACCTACATACCTACCTCAGTTTAACTCACCTTGAGTTTCTCAATATGGATTTAAAACGGCATGATAATTATATTACAAATTACGCAGTTTCATAACTACATCTTATAATCGTTTAAGTGCCGCTTTTTATGATTCCGTAACTTACAAAGAAAAACCAGAACTCTCATTGTTGTGTATTTCATTTTTCTGTCATTTCTGTTTATCTAAAGTAATTTCATTTACCAAAGTGAGATTTCTAAAAGCGTCTATCCCATTTCATTATTTTAATTTTCAAAACGATTTCTTCTTCCTTAAACAAAAAGAGAAAAGAGAGAAATTGCAAAATAAGAAAGAAAATTAATCACTATAGTGAATCACATTTTTTATTTTATTTGTATTTCCCATAACTTAATTTTAATGACAATGGTAACCACAGAGGAAGAATAAAAAATTAAAATTGATGAACATAATACATACATAATTTCTGAATTCTATAAGACTCAGCTTTGCCCCTTCAGCTGTTACGTAGTGCATCATTGAAATGAAATGATTAACTGTACATCGAACATTAAAGTAAGAACACTGGAATTATATAAGTCGTGTAAAATGTGATTTGCAACTAAGAAGTGTACATAAACAGCCAGTTTTCATCTCAAGAGTTCTGTCGGTTTTATCAGTAAAAATCAAATCAACTGGCTCCAAACAATGAATTTATATATAAACGTGGAACCGTCAGGAGAAGTTGGACACGTATTTGTTTTCACATTTATAACATTGATAATCTATATTTACATATTTTTTTTAATTTATAGATCTAAAACATAACAATAATAATTTTTATTTATTATAATCAAATCCTGTCACCTTTGTTGTTTTTCGTTTTCTACGTATGATTTAGCGTGATTCTGCTCGTCTTTCTAAGATCTGTGAATTTTATTGTCTAGCAGCGAAGCGGGACAGTAAGTTTTGCAGACACATGTTAAGTACGAAACTCTGTGTGCATGAGTCCAACTTGCACATGACTAGTTTTTAGAGTTCCGTACTTCAGAATGAAACAAAACAGAAAGTTTATTGAATCACTTGCGTATTTATCCGCCTAGCACAGTGAATTTGCTTCGAATCTACTGGTCTAATAAAAATGAAATTGGTACACATATGTATTTCTGTGTCACAAGCATGGATGTGTAACTTAAATAAATGAACTTTGAATATGGGGTTCACTTTTAGGGGGCAAATGAGAAAATTAAAAAGAAAGTTTTACTATCTGTGGGACTCATTAAACGAAAAACTTTTTGTGAGAGTCTCGAATACATTTTTTATGATTTTAAAATTAATAGTTTTATTTAAGAAAATGGATGAAAATTGACCAAAATGGTTTTGAAAAATTACAGAAAATTGGTCTTCGCTGATAGATTACAGAAATACCTATAAAAAGTCTATGGTCTTAAAATAACACGGTAAATTTCTCAATATTGTGAGTGAAACCATATATTTGCAGTCGTATTAGTTACCTTAAACAAAATGGAATGAGACTGAAAGAACATAGCAGATAACATATAAAGTACGGACCCGTCTCGACGCGAGCTCGACTCGCACTCGTCCGGTTTTCATATATAATTACGACGACTAACAACAGCGTCATCGTCATCGGCCAAACCTGTCCTACCATCGGGCACCATGCCCGGCGACGGCTGGTTCCGCTCTTACGACACGGCGATAACCGCTCGTGTTACGTGACGGCGAATACGGACGAGTTTGGGCAATAGGATGAGAGTGCAGCATGAGACAATGGCGCGGTCATCCCGCCTCGGACGGATGATTTCCGCTCACGATCCGTATCGATCTATTCTGACGTAACGCTATCACGTCGATGCGGTACAGTGTACGGATCGGCAGTAAATCAATTTTGTCATGGTCGTTTATACTTTTTGACAGTGGAACATGGAAGTACTTGTATGGAAAAAGAAAAAGATCAAAGCGAATATCAACGAACGGAAGTAGGTTTAAATTAATATGATACTAACACGAGCGCTCGCCTATTTAAAATACAGTTAGACAGCATTCAGTAGAATACAAATCTCCGCAGGGTTCTGTTCGTATGCATAAAAATAATATTGTTTTACATTTTTCTCCGTGAAATTAATATTTTGAAAAATATTTTTTATGTCTACTCAATCCTTTAAAATATTTGACGGTTTTATTTTCATAATCTCCATACTACAGAATATTTAAAAATCCGAATCCTTTTAAATATATAAACTAGAAAAAAAGATTAACCTCTTCTGCTCATAAACTCGATTGAATTTATGGGCAGAAGAGTTTATTGTTTTCCTATTTTACGCGTAAATTTTGCTGGGTATATACAACATTGAAGATTAGCCCCATTATGCCCTTTCTGCGGGTGTATGGCTTATAGCTTGTAGTAGATATGTTTACAGTCATTTAATGTTTTTGAATATAAATACAAGACTTAAGAATGAAAATAATCTAAAACTTGTTTCAACAAATAAATGGATAAAACTGCATAACTTAAACTGTTTTTTATTGTAGACGCTTTATTGGTAGTTATGATGGTATATATATTGGATGGATGGATGGAATAATTATATATATTATTATCATAGTCTTATATAAACTAATACTTAAGGAGACTACAGCTTCGTCATACAAGAATTTTAATATATACACACACACATCAGTTTGAAATTCTACAGCTTAAAGGCACTTGAGAAGGAAATTCGCGAGATGGTGGCCGAGTGGTAAACACTTTGGTTTTAAAATCAGAAATGAATAGATCTGATTCCTGACTACAGGCACATGTACTAATGACTTTCCAACTTAAATTGATTACCTTGTTCCGTACTTCAAAAATGAGGATTAAACATCAAATCGGCAACTTAAATTATTGTTAATTCGATAAATAGTAGTTAGTCATTCTTAATAATATATATTGAAATTAATTTCATTTTAAGGCCAGTAATTAATAGCTGCTATGAAGAGATGTTTTCAGATATATCATCAATATTAAGTTGATATTTTTTACCTAAAAGTAGAAAGAAGTCAAACAAAGTAATCCAAAATTTTTTCTATTAAAATCTAATACGCCGAGACGTTGTAAAGAAGTAATATTTGTTTATTTTATCTGAATCCCCGCGTCGGGGATAATAATAATGGAATATTTTTTTTAATAACTGAATATTCGTTATTTATGTTGGCACTAGTAACTTAAGATTTTCTAGCATACTTCTTGCACATGATTCAGTTTGGGTTATCATGTTTAATAAGAACAAATACCTTAAAATTCATATACATTAATACACAATAAGGGAAAGATTTCCACAGTAGTAATATTATATTTATTCGTACGTTTATTAGTATTCTATCATTAGTATTTTCTGTAACATAATCTTTTATATAGTCTTATTACTGTACTTTTTATACTCACTAATCTTATTACCATTCACACTGATACAAAAATTATTATACATTTCTAAGTTCAAGGCCAACTATTAAAAAAAATATATTTTTGTGTTTCTAATATTTACATCGGTCAACGAGATTATGTCTATTTCATCTGAGCAAATTTCCAAACATGTGTTTTTGAAAAGAAGTTATGAAATTCTATTTATCAAGTCAAACTATAAAATTATAACCACCTAAATACAATATTAATTAATGTATTACATTTGCAAGGCTCCCACGTCGAAGTCAATAACGGCCTACTGTCGTTCTTTACGCTGGAACGCAAACGGCAAAACCGAAACGGTACATTCTGTTTCGACAGTGGTACGACATGTAATATCGCTATTGGACGCAGTTATACACGCTTAAATTTAATGACCACAAATTGCAATAGACAAATGAACTTTTGCACTAATGCACCGCCCGGCGCGAACGTAAACTTTACACGTAACATTACGGCAAAATGCAAATGAACAACGTGCGCTTGCGCCGACTCGCAATTACGCAGTTGTCGATTTTAAACGGACTTCTGTATGCCCGTTAGCTTTACCCGCCAGTTAGTCATCGTGTAGGAAATCGTTTGTTCTGCTGTGGTCTTCGAAGTGTGCGTGATGCGCGCGTGAACGAATGTGTTTAACGACAGTGTACGTTAACATTAGATAAATTTTAGGGTTCCGTATCGATAAGGTGCCAACGAGAGTCTATTACCAATCAGATATGGCAGCTGTCGAACCGTCCGTGCGTCCTATCTTTAAGGAACAGTATAGTTTTAATCGTATTAAGTACCCAGTAAATTTTTTTACAGAATGAAACATATTCTTATTCACAAAGTCTATACGATAGCAAACCAATAAAAATATGAAAAGTATGAAATGAAGATGGGTCTCCATACAAAAAATGTGCTTTTCCATTTTTTTTTTCGTGTTTGTTCTATAGTAAAAACGATGATACATACAAGCATTATATTATACTTGATGTGATTATAGTACAAACTCTGAATTAAAACAGCAAAAAGATAGCGGTACGGTACCCTTTCGTATGCGAGTCCTACTCGCACTTAGCTGGTTTTTGTTGGTAAGCGTATAACGGTAAGCTGAGTAATGCCAGTCCGTGAGAAGCAAAATTTTGTCTAATGTCACCTGTTGAAGTGAGAAAAGAGATTGTCTGTCCGATTGTCCGCTGATTTATGACCTGTTAACGTGAATGATAAGCTTGTCCGTCTATTTGTTTGCTCGTCTGCAACTTTGACGTTACTTAAGTCGGTTGTAACACGACAGTGTAAAATACGCATTGTAAAATATCCTTGATTTATTACGAAGATACTTTTAAGCTCGATGTTGCGTAAGTTCACTTTCACAATATTATGAGTACATGTATATTTTAAATAGTTTTTGTCTGTGAATACTATGGCTAATACGGTTTTTAGTATGGACTTACTAAATTACATTTTAATTTAAGTGTCTACGTCCAGAGTGACTAACCATTTCTTTTCAACACTATCGATTTCTTGTTCTTATTCACGTTCGGTTCAATTCCTATTATTTCACATTTTTTTTATGTTTAAAAACTATATGTTCTAAGTAATTATTATCATTAACTAATTACCGTTATAATTTTACCAGGAGATCAAACGAATGTAATATAGATTATACGTTTTCGAAGTATTATACAAATTAAATGACGATCAAGTTTTGCCGTGGTATAATGTTACAAAATCATTCTTTTTTAAATCAAATTTTTGCTTCCTTGCAATGGAATAGGATCAAATAAATTGAAATTTAGGACTAATTTATATTCACACAATAACTATAACCAATTTCGCTGAGAAACAAGATTTCGCCTGGGCCAAAATTTAAATAAAATAACCGTACATCTCAAATTTCAATTCCCCCGTTTGTATTTGGCACCGACCAAAAGTAATACGAAAATAGAAAATACATTTTTATCCAATCGGATTGGATTCCGTTGTTGAATAAAATGATTGCTTATCTTTTAAGTTGTATATTGTATCGACCATAGATCGTTAGGTGTTATGATGTTATCTGCATAAATCAAATTCAGTAAATGTCGACAAGCCTGTCCCCGGGAGTGGCGCATCCACGGCCGGCGCCGGCGCCGCTATAATTAGCGGCGGCAGATGGCCTACCGTTGTTATGATCAAATTGATTTATGCTATAAACCGAAGTGAAATTCTATGATCTACTAAATTTAGTACACAACTGCGGATGGCTCACTTCGGTTAAGGAACGATTGTCTTCGTTTGTAGATTTATGCTTTTTCTTTGACGTGCACGCATCGACACGAGAAGTAGTGCCTGAGGTTTATCGATACTCGTATTCGTTTCCCCCGCACAATGGCCTCTGATAGATGAGGAGTATGAGATAATCTTTTCTGAGAGGTTATCTCACACTCCTCACCTAACAGAGGTAGGAGGGTATGAACGTATGAGGCCTCTGAGAGAGTATAAGGCCATAGACTTTCGCCTCCTCACGATCGCGGACATGACACTTCTAAGGAACGCCTCATGTCATGGTAAAACTTCTTCAGGACGTGGGTCTCGTCAAATGTTTTCGTCGACAACTTGTTATATTCGATCTCCATCACCCGTCCTTTGGCAAATACCCTCCATAATCTTTTTAGTTCAGACCGAGGACCTGCCCTCCACGGCGGCGGTCGGGCCGGGGCTCACTGACGACCCATACCGCTAATGCATTGACTTTCGTTTGATTCAAGTTGAAAACTCATTGGTCAATTCGGACATGGTCAAATCCACTTGCCCTCTATTTCGAAGATGGCGCTCTTAACCACTGCAACGAGCTATGATTGATCTTTCGATACGTTTTGCAAATGTTATACGTAAATATCAATCGGCCTGTCCTCGCTCGTAAACACTGAACCCAATTCTATCATACAAAGGGATCCGTTGAAACTAAATTGAAAAACTTGTGTAGATGACTACGTGTACTGTTGAAGTTACTTTTGAAAAGTTATAAGTTTTGATATCAATGCCAGCAATCGCGTGATTGGTTTTCCGTTTAAAAATAGCATAATATAAATTCATAGATAAAAGTAAAATATATGCAAAGAAAACGTAATTTCTTCAACGGCGAGTCTAATTTTAAAATTAATACAGTAGTCCATGGAATGACATGCCTTCAGCTAACCAACAAATGCCTGTTTGTCGGTGAACATTAAAATCTGGAATGAAAGTTAGAGTAATATTTTGTTGCTTTTTGTCCCGTATTTATAATTAAGTTACAGAGGTTTTTTATTTTTACGTCGCTTTCAGTGAAAAAATGCTATTATTTAATCTGAATAAAAAACCATAAAAAAGTAGCACTAAGATACTTTTATACATTATTTACAACAGATAGAAGCCAACTTGAAGGCTCTTTTCGGATGTAATAATAGAGAACTCAACTTGTCGGACCCAATTAAAAGTTTTTTAACCTCGATCAGCGCCGTAACGAGGAGATAGCGTTCCATTGTGTAAACTTTAATCAGCCCCGAAAAGAAATTCTGTGTGAATCGTAATGTATTAATAATTTGTTTACGCTAGTGAATATTTATCGAGATACGCCTTGACTAAACACGGACCCTTCGTGTGTAACGTTGTTACAAATTATCACCTGCGTCCATTTGACATTGTTTTAACGTTCTAAGTTCCAGTTTCCAGTGTCAAAAGTGAACAGGCTGTTAAAGTCAAGAACTAATTCGTACGAAGAAAGGATTCTAAATTAAATTAACATGCTGCAAATTGTTAATATTGATTGATGAAATTGGTTTATATATTTTGTAAAACATTTAATTAACGCGGGCTCAAATAACATATTGACACGTCAGATGTGAATATTAGTAAGTTGCGTTATATCTTTTGATACGTATTTCACAATTTGCAATAAATTATATGTACTTGAAATTGCTAAAGATCGCCACTACAATGAGGATTTGAACCCGAACTAAAAACAGAAATTGGTCTTAAATAACAGTGGCAAGGTATAATTATACAAAAATAGAAATTAATAATTCTATATACTTTAAAATGAAAAATAAAATATAACTATTTATGACATTTTCGGTGTTGTAGTTGCCTACCGCAAGTTCAGTGGTTTAATGTGCACTAGTTTATACCTAATTTTTATGCTAATTTGGATTTAAAAACTTTGTAGGCGTTAAGAAATATCTAAACTATAGGATATATAGCAAAATACTATATTTAAAGTGCAGCTATTTTTTACGATAATGTAAATTTCTGTATTGATAATAATTAATTTCTATATTGAATGTATAACATTATTATTCAAATAAACCACAAACATTTTATTTCGCCGGCAAAAACCCTATCATGCGCATACGACGGTAGCACCTATTACATAAAATAATTCGACATCAAACAGGTTAAGAGTCAAAACAGGCACGAAAGGAAATAAAACATGTAAATGAGATTTCACCGCGCGTCAAAATACCTGTTACCGCATAATAGGTAGTAAAGCCATATGAATAGTAAACGAGTATTTTTATTACTTACACAAACTGAACATTTGTATAGTCTTTCTTGTTTAGCCCAATCATTACGCTTCTTTATAATAAATAAGCATTATCACTTCAATATTATTCTGTATATTCCCTTTTAGCTTTCGCTCGCGACTTCGCTCGCGTGGACATAGAGTAATTTTTTTCATATTGTACATTGAGCGATTTATTTTTCAGTCATGATCCCGACCTCACTCCCGTTTCCGATTTAAATATGGACTCTAATGTATGTTCCGATTTAGTATCGGTCTCAATTCCAAAACCAATACCAACACATGCGCTCCCAACGACATCGCCATCCTACAGACGAGCGCTAATATCGATGGGTTTGATTGCAGACTAGCTAATGTCACACACTACACCCACAATATTTTGTTAACGTAAAATAAATCATATGATTTATCTTTCCTTTTATTTTTTGTAAACTTTTATTTTTCCTTTTCCTTTTGTTTAATTTACATTGTTATGTATGCTATTCTCTAATGTAACCATTGCATGTACAAACGTTTAAGGATTATGATCTAGATTAAATTGAAAACATGTATGTATGTAAGTAAATATGTATTAAACTATTTACACAATTTTAAGATGGTTGTAATCTGTTGTGCACTTTTAAATAAATTAAATAAGATACATAAATCTACGACTAAAATAAAAAAAAAAGTATAAGGAAATCACCCAATGTGGGAATAGAATTTCTGCATCTAGGGTTTCTTAACGGCGAACGACTAAAAATCAAAATAGGGATGAATGGATTTGAAAATTATTCAAAATTATTGTTCTATTAATTGTCTAATAGGTGATATAACCTTTATTATATTTTTGAGAATCGAAAGGAGTGTAAGAATTACTGAAATAATTTTGTAGTATGATGAAAACGGCCTCTCTAAACCTTAGGCGTGTAATTCGACCAATACCAACTAAACCTCACAGAAAGAATATTTTAGAATTGAAAGAACGCAAAAACTTCCAAAATCTTATACACGTATATTTTCAGGGTAACCATTTTTCAAGATTATTATATGCTCGTAATTATTTTATTTCTTGACTTTGCCATATAATGGTTATAGCTTGGCAATTAATACGCCTTTGTTAAATATTTTTCAATGACAAACACGTTATTTCTAGTTCAAGTAATAATGTCATTATATAAATAAAAAAACACATTTTAAAATTTACTTTTTCTGTTACATGGTTTTGTATTTTTATACGATATATTAGTACCCAAAATTATTGTAATTTTGGTTTTGCCATCCATTATAAGACAATGCGACATAGGCCTTCTAGGATAATACAATTGTAGCAAACCAAAAACAAATATGTTAAATAACATTAAAAAAAAAACATATAAGATGTATTTAATAATAGTTGTCATATTCATCGTCAAAAACGTAATATAAATGCAGTTGATCGATATAGGTACGTGTGATGAATATTATCTGCAGTTCAAAGATAACTAGATTATAGTATATCCAAACCAGTTATTATTTATTTTAATTTTCGCTTTCGTATGTTGTACACAGCCTTTGTTATTTCAACGTTTCAATATTTTTTTCAGGCGAATTATTATAAGGACCCGATAAATTAACTTTGACAACGTCGTAATTGCATATCTCATTTGAACTGACGGATCGAAATCTAATAATTTGCTTCAGAGACGCTTCCTGAAATAAAGCAATTTATCACGAAATACTTTCATGATGGACATTATACAATTTTCCTAATTCCTGAAATAATGGGAATTCACTGCTTTATGACGTAAGCACTAGATTTATTACTCTATTGCTAAAAAAAAGAAATGCAAATATAGACATAATCTCATATCTTCATTCTGTTCAGCTAACATCGCAGAGCAGCTTCTGAAAATCCAGTTATATACCGAATGCCATTTAAGCACGCTTCATACGTTGCGACTTATCTGCTATCTACTCACGCGGGCAGCAGGGGCAGCCAAGCGGGGCGCCGTCTGAGCGGCTCCAGGGGTGCGGGGGTGGGTTTCAATATGTGTATCAGCCTTTTGACCCCCCTCGCGCCTATCATCGCCACCGCCAGGCTGACTAGCACGAGCGCACCGCCCACTCCTATCCATAGAGCCTGAAACAGGAGAAAAAATTTAGAGAAAGCCTACTAAGCGGGAAAACGGACTCGTCAGAAAGGATTTTTTGCTTATTTACCCGTCTATGTTACGAACAGACTTTTTAGAAGGTTAGTATTGTTAGTAAGTTAAGTTAACGTTAAAATTTAGTATAATATTTGGTGATTGTTACAAAGAAGGTTTAAGACGAAATTTTGAGGTGAGTGAATGTATTGAGTGTAGATGTAAAAAGGCTGATTAGGACATGAAGATTATAAATCTAGAAATAAAAATCAAATTTACTTGAAACCATTATACAAATATAAATAATTATCATCCTCTCCTCGATTTAGTCCGCAGAATACTACTTAATTAACCCTAAATAACCCAGACCCTGACAGTACTTTCTATTTAGACTAATAAACATTTTGATACCGAAATATTAGTTATTTTTTCAACAAAATCGGATATAGACAAGTAATAAAACCGTTACATATATTAGTAGTACATATGTTTAGTCACTTTTCGCACGTCCAATAATGATAATCAGTTCTATACCTACTAGTTATTTTTATGCTTCAAAGAAGTTAGTGAACATTAATCACGGTAATTCGATTGAGCTCAGTTCGGATTTTTCTTTAGACGTGCCGTTAACGACGTATTTAACGAATGTATATACATTAAAATATGAGGTACATTTGCAACATTCCTCCTCGTTTAGTCGCGTTTTAATGTAAGCAAAGAAGAAAGAAAAACGTAAATTACAGTGTACTTTAATTAAGTACAAAAGATACACGATATAACATTCCGCGTCTCACGTTTAATTAATTAAACGAGGTCAACATCAACGAAGTAATCAATTATATTTACGTTTAAATTTTCTTGTTCAACGTGATCATATTACATTTTTTAAACATCAGCGCCTCTCTGCGGCCTTGCGCATACAGACGTATTAGGCACTAGCTTTCGGTGGCAGCTCCGCCCGCTCGGATCAACATTAAAGAATTCCTCAATCTTTTATACATATCAAATAATCACGCTAGCGGCCATGATCCTGATTCGGCTCCCGTTCTCTATTCCCATCCCGATCCAGATGTACAACCTGATTCCGGTTCCGCTGCCAATTCCCACAACCGGTCCTTTACCTCGTTTCTTCAACCCCGATCCCGACCGCTGTCCCGTTTTTCATTGTAATCCAGATCTTGCTCTTGATGGCAATTAGTCTCACTTTCGATTCCGATCCCGGTCCCATTTTTCACTCCTAGCCCGCTTCCGATCTATTCCGATATTGTAGATACCGATTCTGGTCCCGCTCTCTAGCTCGGTCTCAATTCTCATCTAAGTACAGGTCCTTCTTTCAATACCAGGTACGCGTTTGGTTCTAATTTTAGTCCCACGCTTAATTTCGATCTTGATCCAGTTCTCGGTTTCGATTCCTCCATGTCTTGACTCTCAATTCCGCTTCCCGTCTCACTTACAATTTCGATTCATCTCTCGATCATGCCCCAAAAAAGCCAATAGTTTATTTTTCTCCGAGAGCTTCTTTATTACGGAATTTTTAGAATCGATCGTCGAATTCATAAAAATTGGATGAATGGTTTAGGCACGCGAAGAAGGCGAACGTAATGCACGTTCATTTTTAGAGTAAATGGCAAAAGCGAAACCCTTATACTTTCATCGTGTCTGTCCGTCCGTACGTCACAGTACTCAAAAACTACATGATGTATTTTGATGAAATATGTGGTACAGATGTTTTACAGACTGTCAATTAGTTTGGAAGTTAAATGAAAAGAATAAATATTTTTAGGGAGCACTCCGTACGTGTAACAGAAGTTGGAAAAAAATTTTGGAACGAAGTTACTTATCGAACCTCACACTCAGGCGTCGGCGGACGAGAGCTACACGAAAAAAAGTGTAACCGCAACGAAGAATGGTG
Organism: Eumeta japonica; assembly: GCA_005406025.1. Classification (NCBI taxonomy): domain Eukaryota; kingdom Metazoa; phylum Arthropoda; class Insecta; order Lepidoptera; family Psychidae; genus Eumeta; species Eumeta japonica. Next base: position 384,736 of record BGZK01000131.1, read on the forward strand.
ACCGCTGTTGCTTTAGTTAACATTTTTATAAATTCGATTGCCAACGTCCTTCCCACGCCGAATACACGGGTTTTCGCCCGATCACCGAGGTTAAGGAGCGTCGAACGTGGTCAGTACTTGGATAGGTGACCGCCTGAGAACACCGCGTAATGTTGGCTTTTTTTTTTATGGTGTTGCGTTAATTTTATGGTAATTTATGATAAAATATTAATTATGATTTTTATTGTAATATTTTTTTACAATTCTTTCATTGTTTTTGGTAAATTTTTCGTTTCATTATTTTCAAAGGTTGTCTATTTGTTTCATTGTGCTTGTATATAATTTATAATTCATTTTTTTTCCCTAAAATATTAAATAAAACTTTTGGGTTGTTTCAATTTTGGAGAGTATTCAATTTTAAATGTTCAATAAATAAATAATTATACAAATATGTGAAAATGACATCTATTATTGATTTCATAATTAAAAAATTGTATGAATTGCCAAACTTAACAAATTCTTTAATAAATAAAGCACATGGTGCTGTTTAGTGCTTTTTTTTAGAATTTCAATTATTATAGATACAAAAATGTTTATTTGCAACTTAAAAATATTTCTTGCCATTTATGCACTTATATTATTATTATTTATTTACTTCCTTTTAAACGTTTTAATTAATTTAATCGTTATTATTCAGTTCATAATATACATTTATATATAGCGAAAGCAATTTCGTTCCGACCGGGTGTTTTCAGCAAACACCAACATGTGGCACATATTTCGATACTTCTTTTAAAAACTCTAGATCTCCTGAGTAATTTTTTTGATTAAGTGAATATTTTCTGAAATAATCGCTCAAAAAGTAGCATAAACTGCTTTTATCCTTTGTCTTTTAGATCGTATGTTTAAAAATATGAAAAAAAAACTACGAAAGTAATGCTTAATAAATACTTTAAAAAATATATATTTTGAATATGATCGGATTTACCGTATTTGAGTTATTACCGAAAACTGCTCTTTACAACAAAAGGACGTAAGTACCATGAAGATACACTTTTTCCTTGATACTTTTACACATCGTATTTTTACATTTTGAGGCTGTAGTGTTTTGATTGTGTTTTAACGCTCTTAAAATTCAATAATAGTAAGATATACTTAATATAAACTTTGTATAAAAGGTAAAAGATTGATCGTTTTTGAATGACGTTCGAGGACGTGTAACAGTCTGTGTCTTGCGACTTCAAGTCATTTGATGACGTTTGGTTGTACGAAACAGGGAGTGAATATATGTTTGTGAACCATGTAAAATTATGGAAGTGAAAAATCATATCATCAGTCATTAACACTCGTCCTATGCGGACCCGTTTTTAGACGTTATTAGCCGTTAAACCTTAACTCAATCAATAGGTTCATAGTATCAAGCAAAAAAGGCCCCTTTCGAAGTCCGCATACCGTGACGAGTAACTACGGAATCCGACATTACGCGTGGCCCGACATGCGCTTGGCCGGTTTTTATACGTTGTACAATCTCACTCACTCTTCCAGCCTGAAATATTGAACTTAAATATATGGTTTCATGGATTTTTTACCGAAGCTATCAAAGGTTAATATTATTGCTGTACACTATTCGTTATTTCAAGCCGATAAGCGGCGCATGTCTATAAATCAACCATATGGTTCGTTTTTCCTGACTTCATTTACTGTTAATATTTTCTTACAAAGAATTTAAATTTTAATTAGAAATAGCCAATAGGACTCAGGAATAATGTAGCTTCATACTGAAAGCAGAATTTTTAGAATCGGGTCAGTAGTTCCAGATACTATACCTTATGTCCAAATTTACGAATTTTCCAACTTTACCTTTTGTAATATTAGTATAGATAAATAACCAACAAATACTTTTTTGTTAAACAAAACTATATTGAAAAAAGTGAATATGGTTACTAAAGAAATCCTAAAATATTGTCTTTATTTTTGTTAGTATATAGTGCATCAAAATCACATATAATTTGAGCGATTACATGTTCTTGGTGAGAATTGGTAAACCGTATCAATTTTCTTCAAGATCAGTCACACCGTCCTTAAGTAATATAAGAACACACAGTCTGATAGACAAATAAAGACACAGCCTATGGTTTGTACAATCACATGTCCTTATTGTGTACCAATTTATAATATGGTCGGTCAGGTTGTTCATGAATTATAAAAACATATACAGACAGACAGACGTAAATTTAAAAAAAAAGAACAGAATTTGACTCGATGAGTCATAAAGCGAGTATTATCAAAAAAATTGGCAGAGAAATTTAACATATAAGCGCTACAGATTTGTATAATAGTATAGATGATAATTAGAGAATATTTTGAACACTAGAACCTTGATTGCGTAATAGGTGTACATGCCATGAATACAATATCAAACGTACTCACATAACTCCTCAAAGGTGTTCTCCTCTCGTCCGCCGGATCTGTGTACAAAGAGATTCATGAATAACATTACCACTTTGATACAAAAGCAAGTCACTATCCAAGACTACGGAGACCACAGCTTAGTAAGTCATCCTGTGTCCGGCCGCGGCATCTCGCCGTGCCTAAAGACGGCCACGGATAATAGAGCGATTTTTGAAGTGACGATTCTATAGCTCGTACGGTTCACGTAACATAATTCGAGTTACGTAAGTTTATTTAAATGGAAGAAAAATATGAAATGGTAACCATTTCGAAATGGCTAAGAATACGGCTGTTGCGTAAATTCTTTTATACACAAAGTGTACATTAAAAAGAAAGCTACAATGTAAATACGGTCCATTTCAGGCCAGGACGTCCGCAAACGTGGCTATTGGTCGTCGGAATCACGGGCCGTCTGTTTGCGTGATTGCAGCTATGAAATTGCAGCGGATAGATTTTATTGCAGCTTACAAATCATCAATACCTAATTATTCTCGAGGCTTATAAAAACGAGGAGTGATTCTAGATTGGAGTAGAAATTTAGATCTTATTATATCGCATTTGAAAAATAAGCATGTGATCCGAATAGGCGCAAATAATAGCAACAAGTATCAATAATAATAGCAAACAAGTGGCAAAAAAGTCTATGTTTTTGTCAAAATATTTTAAAAAAGCATTGAGATGCGTTTGCTTGTCTAATCTTAGACGATGGGTCGCTCTCGTGAAATTCCAGATTGGCGAAACGAAGGTGATATTAATTATGTCCATACGAACGAAAATCAGGAGATAAATTTGTGTCGCTGTGACACCACGAAATTGATATCGGTGTTTACTAAGTAAATTAAATTTTCGTCGAATATTGGAAATTTAGAGACAATTTCTGAGCAAGATGTCCTAGTGTGATTTTAATAGTCTCATATTCGTTTTGATCAAAATTAAGAAAATATTTTTCCTCTTATAATTAAATTCAAAGTATAATATCTTAAGGTAGAAATTAAATAATACCTATTTTAAACACTTTAATTGTCGTTCAATCCGTCTTTTGATTAAATTGTCATACGCCAAAACCAGTTTTTGAAATTCAAAAGTATGTGGGTATACTTATTCGGATTAGGAATACTCCTAAGAAATCATTTTCGGAAACTAAATTTCCGTCTAAGAAATACTATGACTCGTGAATCGACCCCCTTTTCAATAATGATTTATATGAAGGAGTGTGTCTGGAAATAAAATACAATTTCTTACAAATTTTATTTATAAGATTAAGCAGAAATACTTATTTATAACCTTGTACATACGAGTATATCTCTAATTTTGGTAACTCTCCATGACGAAGCTGTATCACATTGATGAAAAGAACTACATATGTGATTGTGAGTGCTTATAAGCTACTCAACTGAAACTATTATGAAAACTTGATAATTTTGAATGTCTCTTTTCTTGACTGCCGTTGGCGGACAGTACCTAATTATCGTAAAATGATTATTAGCATCTATCCATCAAGGAAACATATCATCTCAATATCAAATAAGTGTATCTATATGCTGTATATTTCAAGAAGTCACATTAATTAAAAACCACACGCCCTGAATCTTCTGTGTTTTTTCATATATTTAAATGTCGGGAATCACGCTTCTTTAACTTCTATTTTGATCTTATATTGCTTAAGAATAGAATATTACGTATTTTAATAAAAACTCTTTTTTTCCAATATAAAATGTAACCTACTATTGTTTACTGTCTTAAATATGATCACTACTGTTATAATTGATTTAGTACTAAATTATCTTCAATTTATTAGTGTTTGCTAAATATAAAGTTTGTAATAACTGTTTCTCTATATCTAGTTGTGTGATAAAACTGTTTACGTATAATCGGAACAAATCGCTTCAATTACCTAACATTTATTTGGATTTTCATTTAATCAAATTCTATTATATTCAAATATACTAAAATATAAATAAAATTAATAATATCTCTCAATCTTAATCTTTTGATGCTCTATGAATGCAGGCGTCCAAAATAGACAGATATTCCAGAAATCGACAAATGTTTTACATAGCGCTAATGGGCTCGGCGAGATGTTTACGTGTCCGTTAAAACTTTGTGTCAGCAGTTACATGAAACTTCATATCTTTCATTCCTCCTATTAAATATTTATTTGAAAAGTTTTGGATGTCCGCGCCTTCTACAGTCGATTGACTTCTTCTGGGTTTCACTGCTATCAAATCGTTTGATAAACTCTTCAAATAAGTTCAAACCTTTGAAAGCAGAACATAAGAAAATTGAACGAGCTATTATATTGTTGACTCGGAAAACTCAGGAAGAACATGTTTTTTACGTTTTTTTTTTCGTTTTTGGAATTACGAGTAAGTCCCTTAATAAAAGTTGTCCGATTTTCTACCCTATTTCCACTTTTTAAGGGTTGGGATTTATTCTGAATTGACTCTTTATATATTTATTTATATAAAAAAATATTTATTTTAATTCAATTCCGTTTAGCAGAAACAATCTTATGTACAGTATTCGATTTTGTCTTCATATCACTGCAACAACACACTCTCGCACACAATCAATTATTTTCAGATCTTTTCAGCTCTTTTATTACAGCCGTGTGTCGTGCTTGTAAGACGGAAATTTTTTGCATCAATACGCCGCATCACCACGCATGCGACAACTAAATCAATATGAATCAGAGCATAGTCGTTCGATTTCGAATTTGAGATTCCACACTCACCGTCGACGGTGCCGTTCCCGGGCGGGCCGGAACAGCCCCTGTCGTCGATCACGCTCACCCTGGCGAGCATCCGCACACGTCTGGCGTTGGCCATCGGCAGCGCCACCCAGCGGGTCCTGTCCCCGAGGATGACGGAGCCCTTGGCGGGCACGCGCCTGGTCACGGTGTGCGCGAACCAAGGGGACGGATGAGCGTCCGATACCATTTGCTTGCCGATGCTGTTAAATAAATCATTACAGTGATTTTAATAACGAAAACAAGAGAAAGCGTTAAAAAAGACTTATGCGCTCAACACAAAGCATTGGGATTCATATATTTACAACCTTTAATTGAAATCGTACAATTTAATTATCAAAGCATAAATTGTCACGCGACAAGACATAGAGTTCACATTAGTTTGCATCGTGACCGTTTAAACTGTTTTAAGGAATTTCCATCAGTTTAATAAACACATCGCGTAAATATTATACAAATATTGTATTGTCTTAAGTTTCGCAAACGTTTGCTATGATAAAGACTACGCCTATATCGGTCATTAAAGTTATTGCTGTATCGCGATATGACGTGTAATCGTAGCACCATCACTCTGGTTAACAAGGGAACAGATACCATCATTCTAATAATCGATAACTTTTCGATTAGATTTTCATCATAATCGACAATCTATTTATATTCGATTCGATATTCGATATTCTTCTGTACTTCGAATGACTACGACATATCTTTAATGTGAATTTTTTCGAATTACATTTATTGATAGAGCATGTATCGAATATATCCATTGGCATCAGCTTTCGGCCTTTGTGATGTGTATTAGATTCCAAAAAAAATCTGGTTACAGCGATGTATGTCAATACGACATAATACGTTGTCTAGACATTTTTATGTTATATCACAAATAATGTTCTACACAAATTAATAAATTTGAAATTTTGAAGATTTTGAAAGTTTAAATAAATATCTTGATTGAGATAAACATTTCGTTTTTAGCATGTAATCAAATCCCTGTTTTACCCCCTTTCTTTGTAAGAATTCGTGTTTATGCGAGATGTGTGATTTGTTTATGGACGTCTATTTTAGTGACACCGAAGAAGAATATTTTGAGAGCGTATAATAAATACATGTAAGATTCGTTACGAATCCATCTAATACAAGCGAAACTTTGAGGATGCAGTTTTGAAGGCATGCCGCATTACGCCGACTGTCGTTTGTCACAAACAAAAAGAAATATTGCATTGCAGATACACATTTGCCACAAGGATGGACAATGCATTCTCGTCAAAGAACAGCTTAAATCGATTGTACCCACTGCGAGTTACGTTTAGATAAATTAAACATTCGGTGGAATTTTTGAAAATACGTACCGCACATTTCGAGCAAGACCGAGGTGCACTGCTTGCACAACTGCACTGCTTGAAAGTCAATGGCGCGCATCATATAACAGTAACATAATATATTTACTGCCACGGAACCGGAGGAGACTTCGATAAAAGAAAAGGATATTGTCACCTGCCTGTCATCCAATGAAAATCCTTTTGTTGGATGTAGTAGAAATATCATATCTGTGTGACATGCAAGATATCACATTGTCTGATTATGAGTATTTCGATTAACGGATATTGGCAGATTTGACGCTATCCGTTTGTCGTACAAGGCTCAACGACATATGTATTCTCTGATAATTAGCTATGGGACGGTTTGTACTCTATGGCCTAGTGTTATTTTCCATCCATCCATAATACATTCAAAAATACGTCTCAAGATATTTTATCTTTCCGCTACGAATTTCAAATTTTGCTTCAACAATTAATCCCTGAAGTTTTATTGTAATAGTGTCAAGTTTTTAACCCTTTGCCGAGACAAACATCCACAATGTTTGTGTTGCAGAAGAAAGCTTGGGGTTTAAATCCGGAGCCTAAGGCTTAACATACACTCTGAAGTACAGAGTGGATTTAATTAGACTTAAAAATTCTTTTATTAATTCACCCGTGACCTTCTTGACTCTGTCGCTCTCAAAATAGATAAAATTTAATTATAATATAATTAATTTGTATTATTTAATTGTAAAAAGTAATTTAATTTAAATGGCAATAAGTCTATAAAAGCGGTCAGATTTTTATAAATGACTAACTAGGTTATATAAAAAACAATGTGCTCAAGATATTTTCCTACTCATGTGTAGCTATTTTTACACAAACGAGCGATACGAAAGATGGGATTAATAATGCAAACACAAAATGCATAAAGAAAAATCGGGGTCCTACCATTTTTCTATTAATTTTCTATCCACCAAAATGAGTGAATGTAAAGCGGAAATTCAATACATTTTGAAGTTATATTACAAAAAAAAGAAAAAAGGCGACACAATCTATGAAAATAATTTGACGTGTATGAATTTATTGCAGTGTTGTTAAGAGTAGCACAAAACTGCTTCAAGGTTTTTCAGTTCGGAAATTTTGTTGTTAAAGATGAACTTAGCTCTTGTCGACCTGTTACGGATAAAGTGGATGCCATTTTAGAAAAAGTAGAGCAAGACCGGCATATTAATTCTTACGACATAGCTTAAGACCTGGGAATTGACCACAAAACAATTTGACCCATTTGAAAAAAGATGAATGTAGAAAAGTTAAATACTCGAGTACCCCATGAGCTCACTTAAAGCAATCTGACGAATTGTGTACTCATTTGCGATTTTCTATTGAAACGGAATAACACCGAACTGTTTTTGAAAATTTTGATCATTGATGACGAAAAATTAATTATCTACTACAAGATCGTGTGAAAAAGATGATGGTAAAAAGGCAAGCAAGCCCCACACACTATAAACAGAACCTGGATTAACTTGCAATAAGTTGATGTTATGCGTATGATGGGATTGGAAGGGTATTATTCATTATGACCTTTTATCGCAGAGCAAAACCATCAATTTGAATCTCTACTACCAAAAGCCGATAAGATTTAAGCAAGAAGTAGATAAAAAATAGTAGGAATCGATCAACAGAAAGAGTGTGGTTTTTCACCATGATAACGCCAAACCATACATATATTTGGTCACTCAGGAAATATTGAGAGAGTTCGGTTGGTAAGTGTTAATGCACCCACCTTATAGCACAGACCTTGCACCTTCAGATTTTCTCCTGTTTCGGTCGTGTCAGAATTATTTTGGGAGTATTAGGTTGTGAGAGTATTTGTCTCAAGAAAGGAGACTAAAGGATTGTGAAAACTACTTGTCCCAGTTTCTTCATCAGAAGTCCCAAAATTTCTACAGCAATGGGATTATGTGACTACCTACATACAATGGCATATATACAATTATAATATGTGTATATAAATATATATACATATATATTATAATTATATATATATATATATATTATAATTATATGTAATTAAAAAATAATGAAAAATTATTTTGAATTTGTATATACAAAAAACTTTTTCCCCAACCGATATACCTCGAGATAAACTCAATTCGCGTCAGACGTTCCTTGAGCGGAAAAATTTGACATCTGTTGTCGCCATTGTTTCCTGTGTCTGTTCACACATTATCGCTTATCACATAATATTAATATCAAAATTAACATTGTACTCTGTTATGAGAATATTGTATGAAGTCAAACGCCAATGATATTGTATACGCCATTAGTAGACGGCCAAAAGTTATGATTCCTCAACTAAGAGTGGGAGGCGTCGTATGTGGTATATTTGAGATATAATATTTTTTCATGCACATGCACTGTAGATTATATAGAGCAAACGATATAGTTACCTTACAAAATACGAAGCTCTCTTCAAAGAGGGCGGCAAACGTAAAGGTTCAGCCGGCGGCGGAAGACTCCAGGTCACGTTGACAAAGAGCTCGTCTTCCACCGCCACGACCCTGGCAGACACCCGAGGCGTAGGCAGACGTGGCGCGTGCCCGCAGGAGCATACGCCGGCCACGCACTCTGTACGTCATAAAAGTTACTCAAGTGTAATTCAGCTTCACTTAGTGAATGGGTATTTCATTAATTTTATTTCGACATGATATACACTTTAATTTTTTGAGTCAAATGGACAGATGAGAGATGACCTAGTTCAATATATCACTTTTTCAATAAAGGACGCTAAAATTTCATTGACTGTTCATAAATTCACGCCTGTTTCAGAATAGGATAAATAGAGACAACAGATTTCCACATAGTACGATTTTTACATACCGATCTCTGCTAATGCACTGATTTGCTTCACTAACATCTATCATCTGTTCCATGCTAGCTTGTCGGTTTCATGTGCTTAAAATTTGGTCCTTTTTTACTATGCCACAAATTTAATAAGAATAAACTTTTCTATAACGAACCTTGAAGACTCTTCCATCACACATATTCGCTCTATAAATTTCATTTGTCACTCTACTCTCCTTCACGCTTTCCATTAACACTATGACCTTACTTTTTCTGATATTTACTGTCACATTTTTTTTAACAGAGTTCATTGATCTTATCGCCTGCACCTGGCAAACAAACGACGCAAGGATTAGTTGGTCATCGACGCATAAGAGGCATTTGACAGAATGTTTATCCGTTCTTAATCAACACTCATACAATTTCATATCATATAAATAGCTATCGATAATTAAGTTAAATAACCAGAGCAGCACTATACATCCCTGCCTGACACTTCTATGGATATCAAACAGGTCAACGTACGCTCTACCTATTTTGATGCAGGCTGTAGAGTCTATGTATAGATTTTGCAGTGCACTTATCAATACCTTTGTCACATCATTTTTAAATACAGTTCTCCTTAGATTATTCTGTAACACTCTATCACAAATATTTTCCAGATCTATGAAGGCACAGAAAAGCTTTTGGCCCTTGAAAATTTTTTACGTGTTGTATTTGAGGAAAAAACTTGCTCCCCATACCCCATCCATTTGAAATACCGCTTGTACACCTCAGATCTTATTTTTAGTCACATTCATATCCCTATAAATAATAACTTTCGCATGCATTTTGCCAACGACGTTGAAGAAAGCTTATAGGGCGATGGTTCCTGAAAACTATCTGTCGTCATTACTTAGTTACACAAGGGTGTAATGACGACTTTGTATCAATTATTGAGTACCTTATGGCATTCCGGCTCTTCTAACACTTATTGAAGAGTAGGTATAGCAGCATGCCATTGTACCTCCACCACTCCAAACCATCTCTAATGAAACAGCATTTTCGACAGCTTTCCCAGCTTTCATATATTATTCAGTTTTCTTAATTTCTTCTTCATTAAAAGAATTATTTACATCATCATTCGTATTTCTTAAAAAATAACGATATTTTCTATAGTACTTATCGATCGAAAGTATAATTTAACCCTTATATTTCGAAATATTTATTTATTGTAATTTCGGAAATTAATGAAGGGATAACAGAATATGACACTTTTACGAATAAATACATTAGAGGAATATTGTAATTCATTTATTTTAAACATATTTCTTTATACATAAATTGAAAAAAAAGTAGTTTGAGATTATATACAGTATCTCTACCTTCCTAACCACATACCTATTTTACATTAACATAAAATACCATGAAACTTTCAAAAAAATGTTTCAATGACAATTAGAAAAGAAACCCTATTAAATGTTTCTAAAAAACCATTATGAAACCATTTTCAGACTCACAGATTATGGAGAAATACGTCGACGTGTAAATGACCCCTAATGCTTTCAATAACTTGAAAAAGATTAGATATTGAAATAAGCCCACGTACGTTAATAAGAAAATATCGCGATCAAAGAAAAGCTTGTCAGAGAAGTTTATTGGAGAAAGGATTTTTAGTGCGATGCACATGTTAAACGAGATTCCTGTAAAATAATTGAATACAGATAAATGCAATTTTTGACAAATACTTATTATTTATATGTCTGTCAAAAATGTATTTATATCTAAAATAATTTATGTACCATTTAATTGCTATTCACAATTGCTTTCGAAAATCAGTAATATGTAAAAAACATGTAATTGTATAGATTCGTGAATAGGTGTGTAAGGAGTTAGTATACCCTTGTCTATAATTAATAACGTACAAATCATCCATCGAGTCTATTGTATATACAACTATAGTGTTAACTTAGATTATGCATATTGCGTAATGTATATTCAATAATAAATATACGATATGCATTATGTTTATATTATATTATAATAAAATAATAAATAAATGGATAATGTATATTTAAGTAGATCGAAAAGTATTCATGGTGTCAGAATTTAGGTAACTAAATGGAAACCCATTTTGTTACCTAAATTTTGACAACCTGATCATAATACGAAAGGAGGTTTAAAGTGTAAAACAAAAGACACAGCTGAAATAAAAAAAAACTTCTTGCTTTATTCACATTTTGTAAATACAATTCGCAAAGTTGAAACTACATAATATATATGTATATATATATATCACCTATCCACATCGTAGGAATGTTAAACAATTGTTTTACAAATTTACAAATGTTAACACACACATATATATTTTATATGCACATGTATAAATTTCGTTACAGTCTACCATAAACACGGTTAACCCTACGGAAATGTTTAAAAGCATGTTTACGACTTATTTACGACCCAATAAACTGGTTTACTTCGTCCGCTGAACCTACAACGTCCACAAGTTCACCATAAAACAGTCATTCTTTGGTTTTCGCTAGAAACAGACAAGATGTGAGCATCTACAGGCAAGTGAGTAGGAATATTATTCATATCGAGTAATTTTACAGTATTATGCCAATGAGCAACATAAAAAATAATAAAATGATAGAAGTTTTATTTAATACAGTTAGACAACTAAATTTTATACTGTTATAGTACTAAATCGTAGGAATAGAGTTTTATTTTTACGACACATTTAGCTGAAATCATAGAGAAATTTATTGATTATGATATAAATAAGCTGGGAAATTATTCGATATAAAAACATCAAAATTTATATGTAAACATATATCATATGTGGGTAATAACTAGCCCACGGGCCGCATATGGCCCGCTGTAAGATTTAATCCAGCCTGCGAGACATTTTGAAAAACCCAATTTAAAAAAATATTACACGACTTACTCATACTCACGGAATCAAGTGAGCGAGCAAGCCGAGTGGCGGCGATCATCAAGGAATGAAACGGCAAACATCAAAGCCTTTGATGTTTACCGCTTCACTGGCTGCGCAACAAAAGATTATTGTTTCCCAATTGTTCTACACTAGATGATTCTAGATTTTTCCTTCATTTTGTCTATATGAGCCGATGGATGGCCCAAGCTTTAGTTCAGTTTTATTTAAGCTACCGAGGTGATAACTTTGACAAGAGATATCCTAGCGAACTGCTGGTGCCGTCAAATTGCTTTGTGACTTTGTGTGCATCTTGAATGCTTATTAATTATATTTTTTTTTTAGTTTATCGAACGACAAGTAAACGAAAATGATGTCTGGTGGAAAGTAACGAAAAGTTACTTTAAGTTACAGAGGGTCGCCAGTTTCAACAAAAATGGGCTGAAAAATTTTCTTATATCTTGAACAATGGTAAGCCTATTTGTTTGCTGTGTAATGAATCCATTTCATTGATGAAAGAATTCAATATATAGAGGCATTACTCAACTAAGCATCTTATGCTGCTCTCACTGACAGGACAAATAAGAAAAGACAAAGTCCAGAACTTTATCGTAAATTTGGAAAAAAACAGCAGCAAATGTTTTATAAACAAAGAACACAACTTGATAATGTTGTGAAAACTAGTTTCGTAGTTAGTTCTAAATTGGCAAAGTCATTAAAATCATTTGCCGAAGGAGAATTTATTAAGGAGTGTATGTTAAAAGTATCCAGTGTTTTGTGTCCTGAAAATAAAAATGAATTTGAAAAAAAATAGCTTGTCAAAACGAATTGTTATCCGACGTATAGAATTGATGGCTAATGATATAGAAACAACATTGACTAACCGTATGGCTGGTTTTGAATAATTTTTCATAGCATTAGACGAGACCACCCATTTGTCTAACACAGCTCAACTGGCTATATTTATTCGCAGTGTTGATAAAGAGTTCACTATTACTGAGGGATTGCTTGTTTTACAGCCGATAAAAGGAACCATCACAGGACAGAACATTTTCAATGAAGTTCAAAAGGTAATTACAAGTTTTGGCTTGCCATGGTCAAAATTAATTGGAGTATGTACAGATGTTGTAACTTCTATGGTTGGCTTACGTAAAGGTTTCATCAGAATTTTGAATGAAAAAGAAACTGAATTAAATGTGCAAAAAGATGATTTGATAGTCCTACATTGCATTATCCACCAACAGAACCTGTGTTCTAAGTCCATTCGACTCTAGAATGTTATGAATGTGGTAATAAAAACCATCAATTTTATTCGATCCCGAGGGCTTAACCATCGGCAGTTCAAGGCGTTTTTGGATAAAATACCGGCTGAATAAGATGACGTACATATTATTGTGAAGTCAGATGGCTAAGCAAAGAGTAAATGCTGAAACGGTTTTACGAGCTTAGAAATGAGATATAAGATTTTATGCTAATAAAGAATAAATCACTATCTGAATTGAGTGACCTACAATGGATATATGACCTAGTATTTCTGATCGACATTACAGGCTATTTGAATGATTTAAATATGAATCTTCAAAAGGAAGAACAGTTAGTATGCCTTTCAGTCTGAAAGGCATACTAACTGTGCCTGAAAGTTTTAGAACTAATCCGCTTGTGGGAGGCACAGATGCTGTCTGGTAACAGTTATCATTATATCTAATACCTATATGCAGAGTCGTATGAAAATATTGCTTATGCTCATTCGCTGAAGAACTCAAGTTACTGTCGGAGAAATTTTCAAACCGATTTAGCGATATCAAAAACATGGAAGATTGTTTCAAATTATTTGCTACTTCAACAAATATACTTGCAAATGGAGTTGATCGATACTCGAGAAAACTCATTCCTAAAATCTAAATTTGAAGATGTGGAGTTGTGCGATTTCTACAATAAATAGACCAAAGAAGACTATTTTCCACAGCTTAGAAAATTTGCAAGAAGATTAATTTGTGCATTTGACAGTACAAATGCGAACAGTTCTTTTCAATTATGAATGTTAATAAATTAAAACATCATAGAAGGCTGACTGACGATAATTTGGAAAATTCTATACGTCTTTATATCAGTGGAATTAATTAATAATTGATTGATTAGTTTCCCAAATTCAAGCTCAAGTGCCTCTTTGATTTCGGTGTCGCTATGTAAATTTCATAGTTTGTAGTAATTGTAGATTTCACGATTTAATTATAATGCTGTACCTATTTTTTTTCAATTAATTTTGTTATTTTATTAAATTGCATTATAACGACATTGCCGTATTATATCATGTCTGATATCGATCGCTAAAAATTATGAACACTTCTTTAAAATGCACTACTTTTGGACGCGGCCCGCGAACGTATTTGCACACTAAAGTTTGGCCCACAACATGTTAAAGGTTGCCCATACCTGATCTATATAAATCCACGGAAATATGCTAGTCAAGCTTACGCAAATCATTGTATGTATACATAATACTTAATAATTTAACGAATTTTAATATACATTACAACGAGATTAAACATGACTAGCTTTTTATGACGTAGCAGTTTTTGATATTCGTGAAATTAATAGATATTATAAAATCTTATAATGTTATTTTATTGTTGATTTTGAAAGTTGGACTTCACATAATTTAATTGTGAAATTTGAATCCACTTAAATTATGTAACAGGACTCTAATATAAATAACGAGTTTAAAAATTAATGTTATTGAAGGTTCAATTGTAACTGGCTGCGGTACTGGCGAAAATGTACCAAATACACACTATACCAATGATTTCCTCTGACTTTCTCTTTAATTGTAAAAAGAGTCCAATTTCCTACAAGACTCGTTTTGGTATGACCATAAACAAAGCATAAAGCCAAACTCGCAATGTGCCAGGAGTGGATTTAAATGGATCATGATTTTCACGCGGACAATTATACGTAGCCCTGATGTGCTTCACGTCGAATAATATGGTTAATGTAGTTAACAAACATTTTCTAAGCCACTAGCAATTATTGTTTTCTTTTCACAAGTAATAAATTTATTCTAATGTATTACTTTAAAAAAAAATGAAGCCAGCGGGTCTACTCCGGTAAATTAACGCAGTATTGAAATAGCGCTGAGGACACACCATTTCAAAAATCCGTAGTCTCGCTGACAGTTCTAACGATCGTTAAATGATTGTGCGAAAATTTTAAAATTGGTATAAATTTGTAACTCCCACAAAACTTTAACCTTTCATAGTTTGAGTATACATTAGAATACTATACAGACTAAAAAACACGGAATAATAACACTAACAAAAAAATAATTTAGTATATATGATTTATGCAATTTGAAAAGTGTTTGTTTTAACAAAATTTAAATAGGAATGCACCGTAAAATGAAAATACCAATACATTTAATATGATTCTTAGGAAAAGCGAGCTTATGTCATAGCTGCGTAAGATGTTAAATTACTCCACGCCATATTGAAATGTTTTAAAATGATAATTGTACAGAAAGATTTTCAAATAGCGCTGTCAAAGCACAAGCGTAGTATCGACTTGAAGTAAAGCGACTTCCGCACTATGCCTTTTTACAACCAAACGAATATTGCTTTATTTTAGCTGTAATAGACCAGTAGGTTCTGTGGCTGTGTCCTAGGTATATAAAGAAGTACGGGCGTACCCAGCTTCTAGCCTTGGCGGGGGCAAATCTTATTTTTTTAGGTCAGATTGCGTAAACAGGGGGTAATATATCGTAGAACATACAATTTACAGGTGCGGGGGGACACTTGCCCACCCCTGGGCCCCCGCTGGGTACGCCAATGTAAAGAAATTAAATTATATTTTCCTATCCGCATCTTTCTGCGCATACATTAGGTTTAATCTTAAACTATTTACCATGTTCGTAATGTACCCGCGGGCAAATATTCAAAGGAAAATGAAGTGAAACTGTGTGTTTTGTTACCTTTTCATAATTAAGTCTGCGTATTTGTTGTATTTTATGACTAAGCCGCTGACCCAAATTTAATGAAATTGCGAAGAATATAGCGAATTTTTTTAAAAGTGCATGTACTACTTTTTATTACAGGAAATTATCACGAAAAATGCAAGTGTTAAATTAATATAAAAATAAATTCATATCTACTACTACTATACTAGGAATACGTACGAAAAGATTAGTCACCGCGGACGGAGCCGCGAGCAACATCTAATACATAATATTATATCGATTAAAAGCTTATATAAATTTGTGTGTTTATGTTTAGGCTCACTCCTGCGACGCTCGATGTGGTCAGATTTAATGCCTGCTGATAACAATATCTGGGCAAAGATTTTACCCACCGATATAGAAAAGCATAGAAGTATTCCTACGTAAATAAAATGACGAAACCAAATTGGCTTCGTAGTAGGCGTGGCATACGATATTGGCTTCGCCGTCGCACAGATGTTCACCACGTGTCCTTATTCTTTCTCTTTCTGTCGTCAAGGAGTGTCTTCATACTTTCCCTTTCTTTCTCTTCGATTAAGAAATAACTTTGTCATTCAAAATTACATCTAAAAAAGACAACAATAAGGTTGTATGTGAAAGATTTATTTGATTTAAAAATATGTCCTATATCTTCATTTATATTTGTGTGAGTTATGTACCACGAATGAACGCAAATTTGTTCCACATTATAATCCTATGCTTTTATATTTCGATGATTTTACCTATGAAACTACTTCAACTAATAATTCTTTTCGCATTGCGATAATCCTTCCTAAAAAAATTACAAATTTCCTAACCTTTTTCTGCAATTTGAAAATAGTAAATCTCATACAGAAATATATAAAATTGTTTGTATGTTAAAATTTTGTATAAAACAATGGGTTAACTTCTCTCGGTTGACTCCGATCTCTACGGTTTTCTTGAAATACCGATTGAATGTGTCTCCTACAGAATCGTCAGCAGCAAGATGAAAGGAAGAAGGTGAGTAACGAACCGTCAAGTTCGACGGACAAGTTGGCAGCGGAACGGCCGTCCCAGGGGTGTGCGGTCACGCGCACCTCGTACGAGCAGCCGGGCCGCACCGCGCACGCCGTCGCCAGCGGGCTCGCGTGCGCCGGGATCAGCCACCACCTGCGCGACTGGCGGGAACAGAGAGCGGCAGTGAGTGGAGTTACGAGTTATGAGTTGTACGATCGGTGGCTACGAAAAATGAGACCCCTCAGTAAATGTTAGCGGATAACAATGATTGCGCGACTGTCGCACAATCGGTTGCTAAACCTCAATTGGCGATTGCTCTACTACTTCGAACAATACAACAGGATGTGCATCTCTTTTGTTCAAAATGACTTAGTGACGAATCACATAAGCTGATTGATAGCTACACGACAGCAGATAGCGAACAATTTTATCTGTCATACAACTGTCGTTATTCGCATTGTTATTCGGATTAATCAAATAAAATAGTGAGTATTGTTTGTGACGTGCTTGTTTCTATAATAAGTAACTAAATCCCTTAAAAATACAAAATTATTTTACACCTAACATTATTAGATACTTAAAAAAGCATATTTGGATTTAGAGTTATTTTTCTTTTACGATTATCTATAGAATTAAATTCTCTTTAGGAATTAATTTTCTTTAGTCATGTCTCAGGCAATTTCAATTATTTTTTTTAAATTTATGTAATTAATTTTATTATTTTTTTTTTTTCTTTGTATTAAGTAAGAATTACGCATATGTCTTTGTTTATATTCAATTGCGAATAGTGCAATACCTATTGACGCAATGTGTTTCTAAAGAACCTAGTGTTCAGTATCTATTTAGCCTATCGTGTTCAAATAATAAATCCACTCCGCTACAGCATAACTCTTTATATTGTAATAGCTAGAACATTTTGCCTGCTAAAGCTGCCACAAGTTTTCTTGGCCTAGCGGGTTATGGGCTGTTAAGGACCGTCGTCACCAGCATGGTAACAACGTCAGAGACAGACAGCTTAATGTGCTCTCCGAGGCAAACGGAACTAACGGTGACTTGTATTAAAAGCTCATTGTTCCATTTGGGCGTGGTCAGGATCAAACCTGCAACCTCCTGATCCGAAACCGAGCCTCAACCACCGACCCACCACCGCTCCATACCAATTAAACTATTTGTATCTATAAGAATTCACAGAGTGTATTTCAAAAGCGTATCTAAAGTTGGTCATGTAAAATTTCTTTCACCTTTAACATAAAAATCGTCCCCTCACTGAAATTCTAAATTAGGTACATAATGCCATAGAACTACTTTCACAAGCTTTTATTTAGTTTCACCAGTCCCGGTGTCTGTCTGTAATCAAATCTTGCAGGTTAAATGTGCACTTTCCGGCTTCCGATTGAGCCGAAATTTTGCATGCATACGTAAATTGCATAACGATGCAATAATGTGTAATAATGATGGAATCAGGAGATGCATAGTAGAACTCTTTTACGGCGAACAGCACACACACGAAATATTGTACACGCATTTAATTGTAATAACCCCTTTTAAGAACCATTACGATATAGCTGCTGCACCCAGAGTTAGCTCCCGGCATAGAAACTCTTCAACGGTAAACAAAAAATAAACGGAATTTTGTATAGGAATTTAATTGTGATAGCCTGTTCTAAATATCATCGTGACAAGACTGCTCCACCCAGGGTTGGCTCTCGGCGATGGAACTCCTTAACAATGAACAGAACGAACACAAAATTTAATATATGCATTTAATATGATAGCCTGTTCTAAACATCATCATAACACGTCTGCTACACTCAAGGTTGGCTCCCACTAAATGGATGGAGGCACATCCGCAGGCAAAAGCTTACTTTGTAATTCTGAAATTACAGGTGGCTAGAAGTGTTTAGTAATTATTATGAATGTATAAAATTGATAATAATTGGTAAGCTAGTTATATTATTATAATACAACTAGCTGTCCCGCCCGCTTCGCTGGGTAATTTTTATTTATAAATAAAATGGCGAAGGATTTACGGAATTCAAAAAATGAGTAGCCCTAGAACCATCTACAAATCATCCCGCATCGAATGGTCGCAGTCCCATGTCTATACGTTTAGTAGTTTTTACGTGATTGGCGAACAAAGACAACCTATTTACATTATATATGTATAGATATTAAAAAATAATAAAAAAATTACAAACAAGTTTTTGTATTATTAAAAAAGAAGGGGAAAGTTAAAAATAAAGTTACAACGATTAGAAACAAGCCATTTTCTACATTTTTAGCGTTTATTGACATTAAAGCTCTTTATTTTTTGTCAAACCATTATATTATTAGAATAAAAGTGTTTTACATTCGATAACAGGAGAGAAAAATAGAAAGTGTTGCTACACTGGTTTTATTCTAGTAATAGTACACTGGATTGACAAAAAAAAAACTAAGTTTAATGTCTATCAACAATTAAAATGAAAAAAATGTTTTATTTCTAATAGAAAAAGTTTGCTTTTTACAATATATAGGCTTTGTTGTTATTTTTTTTACTATTATTTTGAGAGTTAGATATAAGAGGTTAATGTTTTTGCTATAAATCTTATTTCTTTATCGGCTTGCACTGCGTAAACAATTTGAACCATTTAGGCAACGCACGCCGATAAATCAACCAAATGTCTAGTTTTTTTCTGACTTCAATAACTCTTATTGTGATTTATTACTGAAAGCACTCCTTATCAAAATTAAAGATACTCTATATCACTCAGGAATAATAGGTTCTTATTAGTGACAGAATTTTTGGAATCGGATTAGTAGTTCCAGAGATTACATCCAAGTTTACAAATTACAAACTAAATAATATTAATAAAGACAAATGACAAGCAAGTACTTTTCATGTTTTAAGACAAGGACTGTAGATTAAATAAGAGATTTATATTAATAATTAAACACGGAATACATTGCTAAAAGTATCATTTACAAACACGGACATGGACACATGCGCACACGGTCCTGCACTCGCATAGCTACATACACTTGCGCATACGGTCATGCACTCGCTTAGGCGCACTAACATGCATACGTACACATTACAAAAGTGGGGATATTTTTTTATAGTTACCATAAGGTGTATTAAAATTAAGTATAGCTTATCATTTGCGCAATCACATGTTCTGACTTTATTCAAATTTTCATCAAGATCGGTCAAAACGTTTTTATGTTATAAAAGGACATACAGACAGGCAAACAGACATACAGGGAGTAAACCTATCATTTGTGAAATCACATGTTCTTACTATAAATCAATTTTTATCGTCATCATTAAAACCGTTCTTAAGTTATAAAAAAAACGTTCAGACAAACAACCAGACAGATGACAGGAAAATATTTAAATAAAGGTACGATTGGCGTCAGCAGTCATAAAACGAATAGAAATCCCAAAATTTGACAAAATAATTGTATGTGCAGACAGACGCTATCATATTTCTATAGCAGTATTTATGATCCAAACAAAGATAATTCATAGACAATCTCGGTAACTATAACGTATTGGTAACATCACTAAATAACCTAAAAGCAAACAGCCCCTGTTTGCCTATCGATGTATTCAAGATAAA
Source organism: Eumeta japonica (assembly GCA_005406025.1). NCBI lineage: Eukaryota > Metazoa > Arthropoda > Insecta > Lepidoptera > Psychidae > Eumeta > Eumeta japonica. Next base: position 405,548 of record BGZK01000131.1, read on the forward strand.
CTCGCGAACCGACGATCTGATGATAACGGCCCGAGGCTGTATACCCTCACGATACGCCTTCAGGGTGGCGTATAGTCAGCGAAAATATTAGTTAATGCGGAGAAAAGATGAATTATTTGACAACATGGAAGCGGACGCGATCTTTATTAGACTTGTAGAATATACTTTTATCTTCAAATTCAAGTGTTCTGCGACAAAAAAAAACTGTAATGATGTTTTGAAATATATTAAAAAATATATTCTCCGCTTAGATTCGTATGCAATCACTCATTGCATACTAATTAATTGTCATTAAATAGATTCATTGCATAAGTATAAACTGATCTTTAGGTAAAAAGAGACAGAAATATGAAAAAAAAAACCTTTAAGTTAAATAGCTTTATTTTAAACCATTAGCTATACCAAATACTAGAAAATAATCGAACCTGAACCTCCTTGAGATTTTAACGTCTAAAAACAAATAGTGCAATAGACTAGCAGCACCGTTGCCTTCTCATCTCATAGATAAAGGGGCACTGTGTCGCTACGTAAGTAGATGGAATAATTCTAAACTTTTAACACACTAAAGTAAAAACGCACATTCGAAATATTTGTTTCGGTAATCTTGGAAACACATTTCAAATTGTTCTGGTTTAATTCTATAGTCGTTCCCTAATTTTTAATTTTGTCTCTTAAAACTCCCATTTTAATCCTTATTCTGCTGACGCAGTGACACAAACTGCCCTTTTGGGGACTGCCATAAAACGAGAGCAGTGCTAATAATCTATTGCACAATTTCTTTCCATCCATGAAAATTTCAAGAGGGTTCAGATTTGGGTTTATTTCTTAATTCCTAATTATTTAATAGTTTTTAATAATGCTTATGATTTAAAATAACACCGTTTAACTCAAAAGGTTTTCCAGTTCTATTCTCTAGTCAGAATTTTAGCTCATATCATTTCGCAAACTTTTCGTACATTCTATCTCTCTCACTATATTTTGGTTGCACGGTTACTTATCTGTCAATTTTCGACAATAAAGCTCCTCAATACCTACTCCTGTAAATCTCCTTTTATTTTCTATCAATATCTTACGCGACTCAGTACTATATATGCTCAAACCTATCTAAAGCTCAAATACAGTACATTCAATAACAAGGTGTGCCTAGTTTTTAGAATAAGACAGTAACGTCATATCATTTTTATCATCCTAACGCCACACAGTCCTCAACATGTTTAAACCTTGACTCGGATTACAGGTGTATAGCACTAACTGTGTATCATTTTTAACTACCCTAACGTCACACAATTTTATTTTTTTTAATTACCTTACACTATCTACTTCCTGACTTTATCATCAAAGCTCATCGCCAAGTCTATTGTATAATTTGTGAAAACCAACCAAGTGAGCCCAAACTCGAAGGAGTTACCAGTAGCTTTCGAAGGATCCACCTATTTACTTCATCATCAGACTCTCGTGACCAAGTTGAAATTATGAAAACGCTGTATTGTCGCGGCAATTCCGTGTGTACGAAAATCTCATAAGAATCAATTTAGTAAAAGTAGTTGAAAAAGCTATCACATGATTTAAAACAAATGTAGGGGGTCAATCTTAATAAAACCGTTTAAAAAGCTGATGCTGCAGTCAAGAAAAAGCGATTTTTTTAAAAACATCGTAACATACTGGGGATAATAGATAGGGACATTCTAACTTATTAAGTAACGTCGACAAAGTGGTCCTTGAAATTTAAGAATATAATATTTATATATAATAAAACAGTAGATAGGAAAAATTTCTACATTAAAAACATTTGAGAAAAACTAATTGTAGGGGAAGCCATTAAAGAACGTCAACAAACTAATTAATCTATTTAGGCTATTTTGTTCAATTTAATTTTTTCATTTTTTTATTCATTTTCATTCATTAATTTTCATTTTCATTCGGTATTTCTATTTTATAACTGAAAAAATTATAGCATTTCAGTTTTAAAGTATATTATTTAATTCAAGAAAATTAGAATTTTCGTTGATTTTGAATTTTAAAAATTCATAACAATTAATGGGTTGGAGACACAATAATGGGTGTGAGGACTTTTTTCATTCGAAATATTGTAAAGAACATAAAAAAAAATGATTGCTATAAACTCGTTTTTTCTAGGCTATATAGGTTTTTGTTGTGTAAAAAATAACATTAAAAGATATCATGTGTCATCTTACACTTTTACAATCAGGAAGACCTCCCGGACATTGAAAAAAAAATACGAATGAATACAATTTTGCAAACGAATACGCCACTATGCTCTGGTCTGTATGGTAATAGTTTGTACTCCGAAGTAACAAGGAGTTTCGTTTTAATACTATTTTTTACTCATTAATATATATGTGTATATTGCGTGTGCGTGTTGTATGTGTACATGTGTATTTATAAAGCAATCAAAAAGTATTTTGATATATGCAAACTTACTCATCATTGTTTTTAGTTTCGCCTTCATTTGTAATAACTTGCTACCAGATAAACAACAAACAAGGATCATGTCTAGACTTCATTAATATTTGTTTGTTACAGCAATCAGTATTGTGAGTAATTTTAGAATATTTTAATTTCTCCTTAAGAATTTATCGAAAACGGTATTTATTACAACAAATCCACGTCTGCACGTCTGCTTTAAAAACTTGAAATGTACTTATATGATACAATACTACAATTAAAGTTGTTACAATATCTGCTTATAAATATATACATTTACGTCGCAACTACGTTTGGCTCGGGCGAATGTAACACATTAACTCACTAGTGGGACTTCGGCCCAGGGAGTACGTAACTCACCCCCGGTATGTTGTACTCGTAGCACATGGGGGTGTCGCAGTCGCTGGTGTGTGTCACGCTGCGCACTTCCAGGGAATAGTCCGTCGGAGGCACTCCTGGAAAGGTGGTCACGTTAAAAGAGGAGACACGTTTTCTGGGCTTGGTATGACACCCTAGAGAACATTTCCTATAGAATTATCACTTTTATTCATTTCGTTTCGTTAGAACTTATAATAAAGTTAGCTATAGAGCTAACTTTATTATAAGTTCTAAGGAAATGAATAAAAGTATCTATAGAGATATACTCTTTTCTACAATAAAATGTTGTGCTAGGCCCAGTGTAGGGTGAACCATTTGGATAATAAGTACATGAAATTAATTTTCTTTTTCTGAAGATATTTTAATAATTGGGGCCATCGTACTATTTTATTTTATATAAAAAAAACACTTTTACCATCTGTACATGGGAAGAATAGGGCACTCTATGTCACTTTTTTAAATAAAATTATATGCTCTTTATCCAGCTCTGTCAAAGTTAGTTATAGCTGGATACAGTTGCGAGATTTTATTTGGGGAAAATCCGTTTTGGAAGCTTCCTTTTTAGTATCTTTAATGTGTTTCAGTACTTGATACTGCGCACGGCGTGCCCGCGCGCAGCGGTGGAGCGGTTGTCATGTCCACCCACTGCAGTTACTACTTACATTTTGGTACTTACTTCTAAGTACATAGAGTGCCCGTGCATAACAGTGGAGCTTTCGCCGTATACACCCGCTGCAGTGGGTACGTACGTTTTGGTACTCACATACCAATTATAACATTTCAATTTCAACCTTCACTGCGATAAAAACATACTGCGTACACAAACACACAACTACATATAAATATACTAAAAATATTTAAAAAATCATTGATTTTTAATGGTTATCGTATGGTGTATGGAAATATGTATAGAGGTAACAATTTTTGCCATCACAGGCACCACAGGCACTACCTGTTTACTAATTTTCTTTACCGTTCTTAGGTTATAAAAGAACATACAGACAGACAGAGTAACCTGTAAATTGCGCAATTTTATGTTTTAACTCTACACCATTTTTTTCCAGTCTTTAGTTACAAAAAGATATGTGTAAATAATAACATACACGAATTTAGCCGGTACCTATACGTATTTTGTAAACGACGTGAAACAGTTCAATTTCCCTTACATTCTTACACTTACACTAAAATTTCAGAAGAAACGCATCCACTTTTATAACAAATTGCTATGACCATGAAAAGGCCCATCGACTCGTGACTTGTCTGACCTTCGGGAGGGGCCCAGGACACGTTGAACATCAGCTCGTGGTCGGAGTCAGGCAGCGGCGCGGGGTACACCGCCAGCTCTCGCGGCGCGTTGGCGTGGCGTATCGACATCTGAACAAATGACTTAAGTTAATTCATGGTTTAACATAAAAGGCTACGATAAATGGTGTGCGACCACCAAAACAGCAAGAATCGTAACAAGTAAAGAAATATGAAACTGATGCCTCCGACTACAAATATTAGCTATTATTTAATTGGATGATTTTTATCATGATCTTGTCTCCATATTTTTATTTCATTTTAAGGAGGCCGATTTCCTTAATATTTTTAATTACTACTTTTTTGTCCTGTTTCATAGTAAGATTGCTTTCTTGCCATTAGTGGTGGCAACGTCGTATTTTGTTGTGATAATCGTCATAAATTTCTTTTGTTGATTAATTAATATTAATTACTGTTAATTTATAAATATGTGATGAAAATGGTTTTCTTCGGCCGCCTACTAAATGTATCGGTATGAGGCTATGACCAATCGACGCAGGATCGTCTGTAGATGGGTCTAGATCATTTATAATACATGAAATGTAAAACTATGTTTGTATGGATGTTTGTCATACGCTGACAGCTGGACAGATTGTACTTGGGACTTTGACCATTTTCCACGGAATCATAGTTTGTAGACGGTTATAGGCTATTTATAAATAGCAATAAAAACGGTATTTATATATTTCGTTGTCGTTTTGATGTCCGTTCCAGTATAAATAGTTATTTTTATTACACCAATAACGCCCAAGGGAGGACCAAGATCGGCATTGAGATCGAGAACGGGACGGGAATCGAATTCGGCAGTTTAACCAGAATTGACACCGAGAACTCCTGTTCTCAAACAGTAACCGTTGCTATTAAACCATGATCACGATTAAAAGTGAGAGAAAAATCGGCCGATAGAGAAAATAAAGGAATTATTACATTTCTATGTCCATGGGAGAAAAACCGATGTCATATTGGAGTACTACAAAAATTTAATACAAGTTGTTGGTATAAAATGGTTTAGGAAAATCGTCTTGCTTTTAAAAGACCTACCCACTGATGTGTCATTGAACACCATATGAAGTTTATTTTACTTCTATAGCCATTTTGTATTTTACGGCTGTCATTCTGGTTTTAAAAATAATTATTTTTTCACATTAATAATATCTATATAAGGATTATTAGAACCTTATCTCAAAATTATTATAAGTTTGTTAATTTTAAATGAGAATGGTCGGTAATCAAATTTAAATCGTTAATATAGACCCTAAATGGTCAGTCAAAATGAAAAATTATTAGAGCTACCTGAAAATGAGTTTCAAAAAGCAATTAGATACCCCCACTTGACATCGTTTATCGATTTTCTTGTTTTTATTCTATGATTTTTTTCCTATTTGTCGATATTTTGGAGGGATTTTTTGGTAGTCGATATTCGGTGGTCGAGTTTAAAAATATGGGCAGCATCGATATATTATCATAAGTTTACTACATTGACATTACAGTAGATGAATTCACATATTTAAAATTATTGATCAAGCGTACAATTGCGACCGGTATTAGAATCGAAAACGAATTTGTATCGGGACCGAAAGTCTCTGAACCAAAACTGACATTTGAATGGAATTTAAATGACACACTAATTACACGGTCTATGTGATATGGAATAAGGCCTATAGCCATAAAGACAGGTCTTTGTTACTTTGGTTATTTAAAACAAAAATAAATGCATACCATTGTTTTTTTATTAGTAATGATCAGCTAAAATACAAATTTTGCCATCAATAGCTTTAACTTTAGCGGTTTCAATTTTCCATACAACATTTTACCCCTTGTTTCACTCCATTTGGGGTTAATAAAAAAAAATCAATGCATGTAATTATTCTTATATTTTTTTAAGTACCTAAAATATTAAATTGGACACCCGTAGCTTTAACGGTTTCGATTTTCCATACAACAGAATTTTACTCTTTTCACTCCTTTAGAGGTTGAATTTTCAAAAACCCTTTCTTTGTGCTCGTCTACATTTTCACAGGAACTTATAAGCAAAATTTCAAGTCTCTAGACGCCACAGTTTGGTCTGTGCGTTGATATATCAGTCAGTCAATTTACTTTTTTACACACATAAGATGTAAATGTGTGCGTGCGAACGTGAGTGAGCGTGCGCGCGTGTGAGTGTGTCTAATTATGTACGTGCACACCAACTTTGAACTTCCTTCTCAATCGCCTGGAAGTAGTCCAAAGTATTTTATTTATTCTTCTATTTTAATCGCTTCTACTTATTTATGTTTATATTAAATGAACCCCTAAAGTTGTATAAATGTACATATTTAATAAAATATAAATATCCTCAACGTCTTAAACAAACAAGAATTTTATTCTATACATATATGCGTCGCGAAAGTCACGACACACATTTTAGTTCAGTTTTTTTTTCGAATTCCACTTAGCCTTCTCAGAAAATTATGAGCAAGGTGTCATTCGATGCGTGATTACATATAGAAAGTTGTCGACAAAGTTGAAGTTATGCAAAAAAAAAACTGCAAATCTTATGAACAATATATTAAAAAAGAAAAATCTTGATCGATCACGGTCTCGACCATGATCCCGATCGCTATCCTGTTCTTGATTCTGATCCCGACCCTGCTCGCGTTGCCAACTTGTCTCACTCTCGATGACAACTTTTCTTACTCTCGATGCCAACTTGTCTCACTCTCTTTGCCAACTTGTCTCACTTTTGATGCCAAACGGAGATCCGCATACGATTCCGAAACCCAGTTTAAATCTTAGTATGTTGCGAGGTTGGTCCCTCAATGCCCCGCATCACGGTGATATATGGTACGGAGGACGGACTACGAATGTAGCAGGTGGTTTAAAGGAATCAGTTAATTAAGGACTACTATTTGGTAAGATAGAGATAGATTCTGAATACAATATGATATGAATAATGTGGTATGGTACAAACTACTAAAGAAACAATGGTAAAATACGAAGATAGTATTAAACGCATTTTAGTTACTGATAGTAGGTAGCTACACGCCGATTTTTCTAATATTTTAAATATTAAAATATATTAAAATGATAGAGTGAACAATTAGTATAAAATTAAAATATCGAAATCCTACTTCTTAGTCTATGCTATTCTGCTAAACCCGATCTGTCATGAGGATCATTAAACGCTGTTTTTTAGTTAAGAACACAATTAGCAAAACCTTGAAAATTTTATGCGATTTAAGGTCATGTAAACTTGGCCTTAAATTGGCTATTTCTATTATAATCGCTTGTAACTTATGGACAGCTGTCGATCAAATACTAGTAATATATAAAGTTTAAAAAGTAAGAAATAAAATTTAAATTAAAATTTAAAAATCCCTTCGCAAATAATACCTCATAAAATAAAAAATAATAATATGAACTGGCGCTTTAAATTAAGTAAAATTATTAGGTAATAAATATAGTATTTTCATCCAAGCGTTGTTGTATCGAGGAACCGCTAAATTGATAAATAAAAGAACAGACTACAACTAAAAATAATAAAATTATAATTTTAAAAGTAAGTAGCATTAGCTTAGCTTAGAAATCGTAAGTAAACGTCAAAACACCCGTATCTGATTGTTGAGTTTAATTCATAATTAGGTAGTAGTCCCTCGTCGCTTGTATGAAATGAATCTTAAATGATTTGGCAAGGCAATGATATCTTCTAAAATGGAACGAAGACGATATTGTATTGTTATTGCTATTTCATTTATTATATTAATACTGAAATATAGCTATTATACCACTTTATTATAAATTATGATAAACGATGTACGTAACTGAAACTAAGAAAAACCGTCCGCAATGTACGTGATATGATATTCTATGGATTTTCTTTTTGTATAGGCCAAAGAACGAATTCAGCTGGACACGTTTGAAGCTAATTAAATCAAAGTACGATAGTACTTCTTTAAGTCTGCGAGTAACGAGGTATTTAATGGGATGAAATCAAAAAATGTATCGTATTTAATGTGAGTTTTGAAGATATTCAGCAGGTTCGGGATTTAAATAAAGGCGCTATTATGCCTTGTTTTATATTTGGCTAAATGACTTAATATGCGCTTAATGAGCAAAACTTACAACTACCAAATATATTCGCGTTTACGGTCCGTGAGTCCCGCGAAAAGCGACGAGCTTTATCAGAAAGAACTTTGTTATGTCTAAACTAAATTACAGTCGGGTCTGTCTAGTTCTCTTTAATGCGAAAGATCAAGAGATAAATTATGTCGAGAAAATCTCTCGACTGTTTCAAACAGACTTAATCGTTTTATAGAGAAAATTTTACGAGGGTATATAATTTAAATAAATGGCACAAAATTTGCAGTCAAGCTATTTATTACACTAGCACCATCCGATTGAAATTTTGAAGTAAGGAGCTTAGTGTATAGGCAACAAACAAGTCTTCGAGCAATTAGTTCATGCTTTGTATGAAAAGCTTCCGTATTTATTTTGTTATTACAGATTATTGCAACTGAAAGTGCTGTACTTTATTGCAAAGATAATAAACCAAGAACAAAGACAGCATTGTTTACAAGATATGAAAAAAACACTTACAGCTTCTGTAGGTAGAGGATTCAATGCCGGGTGCATATGTCCCGGGAACAGTTGAGAATCCAAATCGCTATGGTGTCCCGGAAGGTCTTGAAATCCAGGAACATCTTCGAATCCCGGAAGACCATGGAATCTCGGAGGATTTTGAAATCCCGGAGGATTTTGAAATCCTGGAGCATTTTGAAATCCCGGAGGACTTTGAAATCCCGGAGGACTTTGAAAACCCGGTGGACCTTGGAAACCTGGAGCAATTTGGAATCCTGGAGGTTCTTGGAATCCTGGAGCCTGTTGGAAATCCGGATGATGCTGAAATCCCTCGAACCCATGACCAGGCACTATCCGTGGTTTAGGCTTCCATGCATCGTCAGAATTGAAATTATTCTGTTCCTGAGTACGATCGATCATACACAAAAACACAACACAAGCGCACAAATAAACTGGCCCCATATTCACTTTTCACATATTATTCGTGTCACTTCACTATGTTCAGTCACCATAATTTTACCGGTTCACAGGGTAGCCACGACGCTTTTTCATTTGGCATAAACAAAATATAAGACAATAGAATTCAGACGCTGAACAGCGTGCTACGTCTCGTCTATGGGCGAAGGTAAACACTACATATGCCAGCGATTAAAAAAATGCTATCAATTATTATCCATTTTATCATATCGATACGATGCTACTACAGCAGATAAGATTACGGTTGGATTATACGCTTATATAAATCGACTTGAAATTATCGCGCATACTTTAACAGTTAAGCTATTATTTGGAACATTTTTATTAGATTTGTCTATTTTATTAAATAATTTAATGCACGTTAGTATAAAATAAGGTCTGGTTCAGACATGGGTTATTCCTATTAACAAATACGTACTAAGTATATACTCCTTTTTGCCTGTAGTTCCTTCCATGTTCGTAAAGAAACTAATCGAGATTTTCATAAGGATTTTAATAAAGGTTCAAATCTGAAATCTAAGCTTGTTCTTGATCACATTTTCTATTCCCATCTTAATGGTATTCCCGATTTCAACCCCTCAGTCTATTCGTCAATATCTTGCTCTAGCTTTCCTTCTCTCTTAACCACTAACTTTATGCATCTTTCCCCGTCTCCCTCTTCTCTCTCTTCTCTCATCACTTGTCCCTATCAATGCCTATTGCCCTCCCGAACTTCTCCAACCTCCTTCGCTCCTTCGCCAATCAAAGCGAATACTTAATAAATATATGAATGTAGCACACGAAGGATGTTATGTAGTTTTTAGGATTATGTGGTCAACAAGAAAACCTTAGTATCTCAAGCGCTAAATTATAACCTACCAAATAAAGATATTTTGAATATAGATTCGACATGTCCGTCCGTCCGACTTTCTGCCTGTCTGTCTGTCTTTTTGCGGCTTAGCTCAGAGACTTTACTTCTACAAGTACATAACTTGTACAAATAAAAAGGAAAATTTCATTCAAGTTCCATTGAAAATTACTTAGATGACGTTGTTGGTTTGAGAGAAATAAATTACCCACAAACAAACCGAGACAGACAGAAATAATAAAACCTTGTTAAAATAAAGTAGAATTGTTTGCAATAAATTTCACACATACAGACACCAGAACAGGCGAAGATAAGTAAAGGCTTGCAAAAATAAATTCGATTTGAGTGAAATAAATTTTTCATTCTGCACTATTATTTTTTTATCACGTAATGCTGTTAAAGTATACATATTATACAATAAAACGACGGGACTAATTGGTTGTATATTCGATTGTTGAAAATAACAATTTTTTTCAGTTTTATCTTCCACACCGAGGAATTATGTGATTGCTTAGAACAGCAATCAAATCAAAAAAATGGCAGCGTTTTAATTACTTAAAATAAGTTATATTCCGTTTGAGACCGGCGAATCCGGTGTTCCACTTAAAAAATATTGCTTCGCTGAATGATAAAGTTGGAATTCGTTGCTCCGGCACAATTCAAATTGTGACCAATAGGGAAATATGGAGCCACGAAAAGAGTTATTTATCTTAACAAGTATTTATCACATTTTTTAGATCATGTTCAACGATATTGTTTATCGCCTTTTAGTTAATATTTAATTGTATAGTTGAACATCGCCGAAGCTAAAATACTAGTAATTTTTTTCTGTGTTGTGTCTAGTTTTTATTATTATATTTTCCCACCATCGTTTTCTTTCGCATTAAGGAGTTTTATCAATGTAAAATATCTTAATGCGAAACTCCTTTTTTTAGATTCGCACATACAAAAAATATATTTGTTTCTATTCCTTATATTAGATTTAGTTTCCGGTTTTTGAAACCTAGTTGCTAAAAAACCTTTTGGATTAAGAATATTGTAAATAAGGCTTACAATAAAAAGGAAATTGACTAGTGACTGCACAAGTTTTTTTTTTTTATTTTAAACTTTACATTCATCTTTTCGCATGTATCTCGCTTCAATGATATTCATCAAATTTTGCACAAAAAAGCTCGTCAATTTCAATTTGTTTAAAAATTGGCCCTACTTTAAAAGACAACCAATTTGGTGTACAAAGAATTTTTAAAGGCACCTTTCACGAACATTCGTGAACATTTATGAGGCAAATGTGAACATTTGCATCACAAACATTCGTTTCGTAGAGTTCTTTCGACACTTTACACTTATTCATCATTTTCAGATTGTTAAACCACCTCAAATAACTTTTTCTACTTTATTCACTACATCGTCTATCAAACTCTCTCGTTCTCTGAGTTCAATATGTAATCATACATCATACTATGTAAGGATCGCATTTCTATTGTATGCAATCTCCTTTCGCATTTCTTTTGCCAAATGCAACTTTACTGTTGTACATGAACGTAGTGTCTAAGTCTCCACTATGGACATTTAAATGCGTTTTACGTGAGACACACTTATATTAGGACGGAGAAAAATTTTTTTTTCGTATTTTATAAGTAAAAATTGCATTAAAATATCTTTGGTTGTGCTGTATGTATCTGGTTAGTTTTGATAATATTAAATATATGATATTTAAAAAAATAAAATAAAAGGTAAAAACATTGTACTGTCATTTTTTAATCGTTTTGTTGTTCACCAAAATTAATGAATCTAATAGAGAAATTTGATATCTTGTCAAATATTATTACAAAAAAGGGAAAAATGCGCCACAAGCCACGAATAGATTTTGTGGTGTATATAAACTTAATGCATTGTTGGTAAGAGTAGTACAATACTGGTTCAAAACTGGTTTTCAGTTCGGTAATTTTGATGTTAAAGATGAACCTAGCTCTAATGGATCTGTTATGGATAAAGTGGATGCCATTTTAAAAAAAGTAGTGAAAGATAGACATATTATATCTTACAAGATAGCTGAAGAGCTGAGGATTGCCGTCAAAACAGTTTTGACCCATTGGAACAAAGCTGGATATACAAAAAAGCTCGACACTTGGGTCGCACACAAGATCACTAAAAAGAATCTTATGAATCATGCACTAATTTACGATTCTCTATTGAAACGTAAAGAAACCGAACCGTTTTCGAAAAGATTTATCCTGGGTGACAAAAATTGGATTTTCATACAAAATTTCATACGTTCTTGCCGCATAAAGAAACCCACTTTTAACTCGCAATAAATTGATGCTATATTTATGGTGGGATTAGAAGGGTATTATTTATTATGAACTTTTACCCCCGGGCAAAACCATTTATTCGGATGTCTACTACCAATAGCTGATGAGGCTCAATCAAGAAGTAGAGGAAAAACGACCAGCATTGATCAACGGAAAGGATGAGGTTTTTCACCATGTAACGCCAGACCACACACATCTTTAGCTACTCCGAAAATATTGAGTGTTTGGTTGGAAAGTATTAATGCATCCATTATATAGTCTTGACCTTAAGATTTTGGTCTCATCAGAATTCTTTAGGTAGTGTTAGGTTAACATTAAAAAAGAAGTGACAAAACTGCTTGTCGCATTTTTTTGATCAGAAGTTCTAAAATACCTACTGCAATGGCATTATGTCACTACCTACAAAATGGCATCAAGTTGTTAAACAAAATGGCATACATAGCTTAAGTATACATGCAAAGTTATCTTGAAATATAGAATACCGAAAATCTTTTTCCCCGAGATTATATTATTCATGACAATAATAAAATACCTATCGACTTTATTCCCGTAGTTTCTTTCCTTTTAATATATGTCCTACAGGCTTTTATTCAACTTGCCATTTTAAATGGAAGCTAAATTGGAACTACTTCCTGATATCGATCGGACACAAATTTGATACATTTACATATCTTAGGTGATAATATAATAATATGGTACCATAGACCTGATTCAATGATGAAATCTGTAGATAAACATGGAAACTCTTCAACTATACAAGATAAACCCATCGTGTTTGAGCTCATTTGTTTTGTCTGACAACACTCTGATTATACATGTTATCCAGGGTCTGAAGATGGAAATGATAGGTGGTCATAGGAACTTTTGAACTAAATAAGATAAACCCATCGTGTTTGGAGTCGTTTGATTTGTCTTGGTAAGTACACTGATGCTACATGGTATCCGGGACTTGAAGGAGTTGGAAGTTAACTCTATAATAAAACCACGCATCTCTATCGAGTTTGAGGTTATTTGTTTTATCCTGGTCAACAATGTGGCTTATATGATGTCTAGGTTCTAAAAATGACGGAAGGCAAACATAAGAACTTATGACCTAAATTAGATAGGTCCATCGTGTTTAGGCTTATTTGGTTTGGCTTAGCAAGTGCTCTGGACTTCCCAGAGTCTGAAGATGGAACTGTAAGATAGTCAAATTGACTTTGTTATTGTAATAGAAAACAGTAGCTCAAATAGGCAACAGAGAAAGAGGAATTTACACTTAATAAATTCCTTGCATGCTACAAGCTTCTGAAATTATTTGATGTAATAGAATATTAGGTAGAATTATGAATGTATATTTCTTCAGTGATTATTCTAATATTATGCCCATATAAATGATAACGTGATCTATTTAATTATATTCATCTATATAAATAACATTCATCAGCACAATCCTCGCATAAAATTATTAATATGTCTATAGTCATATGTAAACGAACAACACAAATAGACAAACATTCTCTCTACACTCTTTTTAGTCTTACTAAGATTTCATTTTTTTTTTACAGAATATTTAATCTTGTTTACCATTCCATGTAATTCGCATACACAAGACGCAAGAATTACTTGCTCGTCGCGTACGAGATATTTGACGGATAATCACCCGTTGTTAGTCAACATTCATATGCTTTCGAACTATATACACACAATTCATAGATAATTGTATATCCATATTTTTTTTTCATATAACCTTTAATTGTCTCGAGATAGCGACGCACCTTTTAATTTATACTCATCACGTCGAGGACTTCCTATATTGTCGATATCATTGATGTTCTCTCTTAACATTCATACCAATTTTAAACACTACGACTTGTAATCCCCATACAATGTTTTTTTGACAACGTCTTATGTTGTTGCGGTCTGGGAGTCACTTATGAAAAATGTAACGCTCGGTAACGTAACGATGAGTCACCGAACGAGAGGAATCGAATACGATTGTTGTCTCTTAACTTCATGATTTCTGAATAATTTAAAACTAGAGAATTAGTATAAGCTTGTCAATATGTTTGCAAGTAAAAAAATGTATATTTGTATATAAAACGTATGTATGTGTAGGGTAAAAATAAAATTTTGTTAATAATTTTAAATTTTGAAATTTTAATTCTTTGTATAAATTATAATGTTTTAAATGGTTACCATTTTATCATAATCTTTCTAATTACTAATGTTATTTTCAATTATTCTGTTTTAATTAAAACGAATCAATATTCACATCAGTAAACGGATTTTACATAAAACCGTTGTCACGCAAACCATCGCAAAACACGTTTAATGGTTCCACGAAAATATTTTGGGCAACTCTAACAACATAAACATTCTTCTGAAACAGAGCTTTAAAACCTTTCGAATAAAAATGTTTTAAAACATTCTAGTTATAAGAAGATAACAGATAAATGTCCGATCATAAATTTGTGTTCTAGATACACTAAATGTTCATTTTAATCTTGAGTAATATTGATGAGCTATGAAAAATATGTAAATTGAAAAAACAAACACAACAAAGAGTAGCTTTGTTGGTTTCGATGTCAATATATCTGTATGCCGAATAAATCTAAATCAATTTTGCATTTGGGTGACAACATAACAGACAGACAGAATCTTTGGACAATAGCTTATACATTATAAAATGTGTATATCTATTGGTACATTTTTCTTTAAAATTAGTTTACATATTGTTGATTATAAAAACGTATACTAAACGAAGAGACATCAATTCACAAAAGTAAACTATATCCTTCCCTGAGTCTCAAACTGTTTCCATATCGAATTCCGTCTAAATCAGTTCAAAGTTTAAGGGTAAGAGGTAACAGACAGACAGACAGACACAATTTCGTATCAATAATTTAGCATTTAATTACTTTAGAAGGTGTCGCGTACGCTGTCTGCGTTTGCTTAATATCGCAATTGTATTATTAGAGCACTGCAATTTTGGTCGCAATACTGTATAATTTCTTGAAATTCATTAAATTTTAAATTCGAGCGTTAATAAAGTTATTTTACCAAAGAATAGGTACTTCTACAATGGGATACAATTTCCTTTATTCTTTACTTTTATGTCGGTTTGCGAGGGTGTACAAAGGTCATTAGCGTGTTACCCAAGAATGCATTTGTGACACAAGTAATGGATTATAAATGATAAAAATCTATTGAGTATTATAGAAGGATTATGAGTTGTAGACGTAAGAAATGTGAAATATGTCTACCAGAAATATGACTAACTTTCTACTACGTAAAAGTGGGGAAGGAAACTGTTTCAAAATTTTTTTAACGATAACCATACAGTTCGGCAATCGCTACTAAATAAAAAAATAAAAGAGAAGAAGAGTTGACAAACAGAGGAGAAAAAGGTACATAACTGTTTTATCTTTGCCTATTTATATGTAGTCTGGAAAATTTTCAGAAAGTGAAAATATTAATGTTTCTTTTTACGAGGTACCTGAATAAATATAAGAAATACTGAAATGAAATAAATTAATCTTCATGAAGTATTTTTCCTCGTTTCTGTATTGAATTTAACTATAACATATATGAAATCGAGAATCACATACAAACAAACGGTTGGACATTACCGGGATTACGAAATTAAACATATCGAGACGGTTTTCTTTTTCTAAATTTATTTTTAATATTATTTTGTTTTTGTTGTTTGAAATATAGTTTTTTATGTATTAGTGTTTAAATATTTCAACATGTGAGGTTTAAGATATATGTTGCCATTGTTATTAATAGAATAGTCTAACTTTTCTGTCTAATGGTAATAGAACTTTCAGGAACATATTTCTTTTTTCCAAAATTCCGCTACCGCCAGCGATTTACATTTCACGTGCTAAGATTTCCTTTATAACAATTTGAAAAAAAAAATGGAAGACCCAAAGTTGCACGCCTCATAACGCTCATTCAAAAAAAGGAAAATAGTAAGAGCAATAAAAAATCAAATTTGCTTTAATTTTAGTTTTAAATTTTGCAGCATTTCCGACTTTAACGAAAGCAAAACAACGCGTGCGCATTATGCTGTAATTATAAATCAGCTGACTAATAGCGTCTATCCGCGTCCTAAAGCTAAACTTTATTTATTCATAGATATGCAAATGCCACGCCTCGAACACTTCGCGTTATTAGTTATATACAAAACACGAGTCGATTTTAGCTTTTTATTGATATCATTTAAAGGACATTGAATTAATCAATTATTTTTGATACGAAATCAGGAGAAGTAAGTCGAAAATTAATAAAGAAATAATGATCTCTGTGTGTGGAGTATTTAGGACGCTATCGTGACCACGTACGGGATCTATACGGATCTATACACGGACGTCCATAGATTTTTTGACATTTTTTTTTTTTGTCAGAAAGTGACTATGTGTGTTAACCGTCTTTTATTCTTAGATAGTTTTACAGACTTCTATTGACCTGAACTGCATTAGATATGAATGTGTTGGAATCGAATACGATTGTTGTTATTAACTTCAGGATTTCTGAATAATTTAAAATTTTGAATTCGTATTAAGAACTCATGTCAATACGTTTTGAGAGTAAAAAAAAATGTATCACAGTTCTCGTAAAACGATGTAAGGCAGGGGTTATATAATCATAAACTTCCGCTTGCCTTAATAATTTTAAATTTTGAGAATTTTACATTCGCTTGAGGTAATTTGATAATACGGCTGGTCCGATGGTGCACCATTTTTATCTTAATCTTTCTAATTACTAGGGTTATTTTAATTATTCTGTTTTAATTAAAACTGGCATCAGGGTATAGCATGATCAGATAAACGGATCAATCGCTATAAAACCGCCTTGGGCAGAGCAAACCATGCGCAAAACTACGTTTAGATGGTTCCACGAAAATATGATGGGCAACTGTAAATTAACATAAACATTCTTATGAAAGCAGAGAATTTGAAAAAGGCCTTAGGGTCGAAGATATAATGTTGTAATAACATATCAACGTTATTGTAAGATAACAGATGTTGCCAAATGTCCGATCATAAATTTCCGTTGAACGATAACACTGCAATGTTTTATTTTATATCTTGAGTAAATGCCGACAGAATGTTATGAAAATTTATGTGCATTGTGTTGTTTTTAAAATAACAAAGCCCGATGACGCCGGCAGTGGATTTGTTGGTTTCGATAGACATCCTAATTTAAAAGATATGACTATAAAGATAATTTTATTTTGTGTTCTGTGGTAGACAAAGATAATGTTTAGAATTTTCCACAATGAGTTTTTAATTTTTTTTTGTATGTGCGTAAATTAAAGGTAGTATTTTTTTTCTTTTCATTATATCCTACATATTTTGTATTTATTATAATCATAGTATTTCTATAACTGATTAAATTTCTACATTTTCTATTCTAAATATGGTACATATGTACCATTTTTTGAACAAAATTACTCATATTGTATTAAAGAGTATAATCGAGAGCGCTAACTAACAGAGAGAAGAACATCGAATAAGTGCGAGTAGTAGTTACACCCGGAAGGTTCCGTACCAACTTATTTATGCATTTAGATATACCATCCCCAAAGAGTCTTAACTATTTTTGCTTATTTTGGATATCGCTTCCGAAAACTTCGAAACTTCTATTTGTTTTTAATTTTCTCAAAAAAAATCCAAAAAAAATGATTATCTGAATATATGACAATGTTAATTTTTTTTACCTGCAAATTAAAAATTGTTTTCTAATCAGTCAATTTTTTTTCCATTTCCCAACCTCAAATTAATATTTCAAGTTTATTCTTCTACTTGTGCCGCAAGATCTCATTTCTTGCCTTTCATAATTCTAGGTCAACGAGAACTACCCCATAGATTTCTTGTTTAAATGCGAGTGGGAAAATGGCCGTATTTTTGATTTCATTGGCATAGAAGCATAATTTTTTACAGCTCCACGGAGCCATAGACTTAAGTCTTCGACATCAATTTCAACTCAATAAGTACATGCATTCTTAAAAAATGATCTGGACAGACGGGTAGACAGATAGACAACGAAGAGATTTTATAAGGATTCCTTTAGAGATAAGGAACCATAAAAATAAGACGTGATAGCGTCGTTATCCGGTCCATTTGAGATTTCCTCATAAAATTGTGAAAAATTGTTTCAAGTCTCATATTTATATGAAATTTACATAGAATCAAGACAAAAAGTCTAATAAACTTTTTTATTTTCGTATTTTGAAAATTTGAATTGTTATTTGCTAATATCTTATCTTCATGGCGTAATGTTTATCAAAATTTGTTTAGAGATAATTACTTTTATGGCACTAAAAAAGATATTTAATACCTCACAGTTCAAATTTATCTTTATTCAATGAGCCGCAATACTTTAGAGAGAAGAAAAGAGTTGGAATTTTTTTTCGTGATGAATAATAAGTTATCAGTACGATTATGATCGCGTACCTGCAACTGCGACTTCTATAATCTTCGGTATAAACTACGTTATATTTTCAATAATCTGGCATATCTATTCTGCGTCTTTTTGTCTGCAAAATAGTGTGACCTGTGGAGTCTAGATATCGCATGTCACAGAAACCTAACCAATATTTTAACACATATTAACAATAATATATAATAATAACAACAATATATTAACACCTCATACAATACAATACTCAAAAAAAACTTTGTCTCAAATTTCATTAAGATTTATTCACAAATATGCTCGTGTCATATATCTTTATATTTTTTTCTATAATTTATTAGATTTAAGCAATACTCAATATTAGTTTTTAACCATATATATGTATGTAGTAATCTATGTATGAAAGTATCTTCTTCGTAACTACAACCAATGTAAAAGGTACATTACATGCTTTATACATATTACATAAGCTATTGAACGATTAATATAAGTTTCTGTAGAACACAAAAGATTTTTCGTGAAGTTCATAAATATTTAAATCTTGTAAGTCATATTTGTGGATGTTGTGTAATTCATGAATTTTGAAGACGTTTTACAACTCAAAAACAACTAATTATTTAACTATTTTAAGGTTTTTAAAATCTGTTTGTATTCTATTTTTTTGAATAATATTTTGTAATAATGTAGGAATTTGGTTCCAGTATTAAAATGATGATTATATTCAATTATTAAACAAAAATCAAACATCGGGCCAGCGCAGAAGGTGTTAGTTCCGAGTCCTTCGATGTCATATTAAAGACGGTTATAATTCCCTTACAGTGGAGGGACAATCACCTGACACGACAAACTATTCTATTAATGACATATTTGATTATTCATTGTTATAACTCTCACAAAAGAACTAAACATTAATTTAAACTAGTAAAGTACAGTTTTATTTAACAAAAAAAAATATGTAGTTACAAAATATCTTTTAATTCACAAGGTAACTGTCGATTTATTACAAGAATCAACGGCGGTAGCCATGGTCAGGGTGTCCAGAAGGTACCGTTTTCGAATTTTGACTATGAACGAATTGACCGGTGAGTTCAATCTCGATCAAATCAAAGCACAGGCAGGTCGGCAAGCAGTTGCTTTCGGTGGCCGTTACCGCGTCGGTGATGTTGCTTACGTAATTGTAAGAATATAAGACATACTTAATTTCGTTTTTTATTACTATATACTCTCGCCTATTTCCCGTACGGGTGAGCAGAGAACACAGATTTCAACATCAATTTGACCTTTGCATATCTCTCTCGCTTCACTGAATTACATTAATTAATTTCAGTTTTTGTTTATTTGAGATCAAATTAAGCACAAGAGAGTTAAAATACATAAATGCAGTAATTACTGTGGTTTTTAGTACACTAGGCCATATATTGACTTGAGGTACTTACATATTTTTTTAACCGTGACATACAACAGAATCTAATCGCTTTAGAGAATTTATTAAAATTCATAGGAAGGCTCACTATATAATACACATGGTAATAGATAACACCTCACCATTACCCATATTCGAATAATTTTTTCTTTAGTGTGTCAAGCGATAAGAGTTTATATTTAAACGTTTCGTAGTCGCATCTGTTTACGTGGGTAGCTGTCTAGTTATACTGAAAGCGGAATGTGGTCGTATACACTTTGTTATTATGGATAGCTTTTTTAAAAATGATTCTGATCGTACGAAGGTCATGAGTAAGTTTTTTTTAATTAGGAACAAATTCTGTTTAATTATAACTCGAAATCAACTAATTAGCTTATTGCCGTGACGAGCAGTGAAAGTTTTTGATATAAAATACGAACCACATAATCGATTTATCAGTAAAATCACTTTTATTATATTCAATGTTTATTTATTGTTGATTGAAAATTATTGTTACGTCACATGGACGCAAAAAATAAATTACATACGTACTCTCGCCGGTTTCTGAAATTTGTTTTCGGATTTGAGAAACAACATGAACTTTGTCTTTTGGACTTTTTTTAACAGATTTACATTAGTCAGAAGGGATTACGTAAGGCGGGCGGCGCGATTAGGCGGGCGAGCGCCGGGCGGGCGGCGCGGCTACTGCCGCACGTGGTTCCAGTCGCCCGGAACACCTGCGTGGAACGAAGTTACGCACGCTTACGCGTATTCGCGCACGCATTATGCCGCTTATGATAACGGCAGACGAAGAGTCCTCGACGAGGCCAAGGGTCGTCCGAAAGGGACTATCTGTTTAAAGAAACTAAAGGACTCCTTTGAGTCTACTCGCCGAAGCATAAAATCTTTCTTTGAGCTGCGCTGATTGTAAAAGAATCCCTTTAAGCCAATTCTACTTAAACCTTCGTCTTGAGGCCTGCAAAAACAACAACCTTCTGAAGTTATTTTTAGTGTTGTTCGGAATTGCGAAAAAAATATTAATATGTTATATTATATTTATTTATTTCATCAGAATAACTTAATGAATATTATAAGCTCTGTTTGTAAAGTGTGTATACAATTCGTCTATAGAATATTTATGTAAGGAATGCCATTCACTGAATGAAATTTCACAAAAAAATTATTTCAGTTTGTCCACGGTACAAATTTGTACCGTGTAAATTTTAAAAATAAACTTACCACTTTTACTATAGAACTTATAACTATCATATAGCTTTTTATTCAATTTATGTTTTATTACATTTAATAGACATTTAATAAACAGAAACCAAAAAGCATTTTTGCATTTTTGAAGTAATGACAAATAAATAAAACTTCTAAAATAGTTATATGTAGTTACGTAATAAAACTCACTCGAGGTATATTGCCATTAATACCGTAATTAAGTAATAACGTAAATGTTATTAGTATTACTGTAAACGCTATAATTATTAAAAATAAATAATGCATATAATTAAATAAATATTTATACAATATTTTTCGGTGACGTAGGACCGAAAGTTCGGTCAATAAAACCATATCGTATTTTAACGATAAAAATATTACGATATAACTTACCCAATTCTTAGTCCATATTTTTCAATTTCATGAAAAAAGGAGTTGTTGTTACTTTGGCATCTTGACTGACTTTTATTAGTTGTCTAGAACGGTCGAACGCTTGGACAAAGTGCCGCGGGAAAACTGATGAAGCTACTTTTGAGTTCAGACGTCGAGTTAGACGTCGATACAAACTTATAACTTAATTTAAAAATATTAAGAACCAAAAGGGCCTTAGTTTATTATTTTATTTTAGCCCAATTTTTTGAGGCCAATCTCGTCAAAAGCACATTTTATTTTTTCCATAATTATATGTTTATAACTGCAATTGGTTTGCAGGTGTAGAAATATAATTATAAATAAAAATAAACTAACCTACTTTATGAAACTTATCATTACATAAGAGAGTAACTAAATATACCACTCTTGGAAAATTCAAAAGATCGGATTGCAACCATTATTTAAAATTAAATTTAAAATAATTAATTCAAACTATTCTGTTATTGACGTTTCTATGGTACGGCATTTAGTTTATTAAATTGCGTGAGCAACTTTATCCATGTACGGACACCTCTTGCAGGACGCTTTTAAGTGACGCGATCTGTGAGGTCTACCGACTTTACCAGGCCACAGTCACAGAGGTATTGTGTCGCCAGGATGTCATCTCCTAGAAGTCGCGTCATCAGCCTCTATCACACCATGCCGCCCGACGCCGAAACGAGACCTTGCACATGTCGCACGCAAGGGCATTTTTATGTTTTTTTTATATGATGCTACAATATGTATATGAAAACCTGGTGTATGTCTAGAGTTCCAAAAAAATAAGCGACATCCATAACATAAACACTAGACATAATAACGGCGTTGTCAATCATAAAATTCGACTCAGTAAAGTTAAGAAAGCACCCAAAGGGCAATGCCTGCACTTTCAGAATAGGGTCGTCGTTTTCCTAAAAAAAAAGTCACATGGCAAGGGCCATTATTCCGTATCTGAGTATATTAATGGAAAAATCCCTTGGATAGAACTGCTCGGCTATCAGCTCGTTTCATGTTATTTATAAGCGTAGTACTAGTTTTATTAATTGTTGATATTTTGTATTCATGAGCGAAGAAAAGCAACCCTAGAGTTTCTTGGTCATTTTTCGCAAGGTGAGTCAGCATTCGAAATAGGTACTAATGTTAATATCGAAAAAGATTCACTAATGACGTGTTTTAAGTATAGTTACATTACCTCGATATGAAGTAATTTTTATTTGTGTCGATTTTAATCTATATTACTTATAACGTTATGATATAAGGAATATTGTAACGTTATAAGAAAAAAAATATTTCATTCTACAATTTTATGTATAGAAAGCTACACCTAAATCGGTATTGTAACATATTTATATAATTATATGGCGCCTTACATAATATACCTGCTTATACATCAGAATCATTTTAAAAAATGGTAAAGAAATAAAACGGGGACATACGAACGTACGAAAAAACGAACATACGGAGAGAACGAAACTGTCAGAGTTGCTTTTATAGCTCTGAATACGGAACCCTAAATATTAGGTCAATTTGGCTGGCAACCATTAGTTGTAATGAAACCCAAATTTATATAATCTGTCAAAAACGTCATACAACTGCCACGTCAATAAATTTACTTTACAATTTTTAACGGTGTTTCGTAAGAAATCGTCTTAAATAGAATCTATGGACAAAAATATTAAACGTAAAATATATATTAGTTGTCGCTGAACTGATGAAGTGTAGCTTCTGGCTAACTTAAACATATCTACCTACTTTACACAATTTGAAATCTTTTCATTAAGGGCCCCCAGTCAATTTCAGAAGCTTGCGCTGCGAGATCATAGGATCGATGAAATTGTTTGACGGAATGCGTAATTGAAACGTCAGTTCTCGCTTGACGATGTTCTTGGTATTGCAAAATCGCGCCGTTGACTGATTCGACATTGGATTTTATACGACCTGTAATAGACTGAAATGTAATAAAAATTCGTAAAATTCTCCTCATTATAAATATACCACCTTTTAAAGGGATTACCATCAGATTAAGTGTTGCCTTATTTTTTTTTAAATACAAATAGAACATAAAGGTGCATGAAGTTTTTCGGCCGTTATCGTGACTACGTACAGAATTAATAAAGACGGACATCCCAACGTTCATGAATTTATTTTTTCTTTTTTGTTATATATAATAAATATTTCTTACAAATATCAAATGTGGTTATGATATCATTTTTCTTGACATACGTTTACTCATATTATGTTGAGTGTGAATATAATAGAGGTAATTTAAGTCCAGAAAATTGTTCGTCGTTGACAAGTCGAGAGTAGAACACGACTCAAAGGCTTGCGCGTTGTGAGGAGTATGATATGTATTATTAAAGGTTAAATGAACTTTATGAGGCTTGCACTTTGATGCAAGAACTTGTTAAGTGGACTGCTATTCCTTTTTTTTAATTTTAATCATCAACCATACAACTAAATCCATCAAAAAATATTTTTGTATACGTTCGAAAAATTTTTCCTATCTAAATTTTAAATGGTATCCAAGCTTTGGACTTAGAGAAATGAATTAGATTAAGGATTTCAAAAAAATGTTGAAAAATCTTCAATAGATAACAGCTAAATATGAAAAAAGAAAACGGTCAAGTGCGATGTAGGACTCGCGATACGAGAGTTCCATACTACAACATATTATATACGTCAAATACTTAAAAGAAAATTTTTTCATTCATTCATTTGCCGATTTTTAGCACTAGCCCCACTCACACTTGGCTGATTTTTATTTGTTGTTTTCATTAAGTTAGTGATCACGCCAAATTTGACGCTTTATATTAGTAGTACAAGAGAGCAGAAACAAACTGACACGCGCTGAGTATGCGCTCGCGTACTTAACGAGTGTCAGTTTATACCGGACATTGAGATCAACCGAAACGAAGCAATTGTACGACTTCTTACACGTTTTCCTGTATTGCATAAGTAAACAACTATACCATTTGCTGTATTTTTTCAAAATTTTAGGCGCAAGAGTTTTGGAATTAAGGAGGAATAGTAACTATCATCTATTTTCTCAAGTAATTTTAAAACTATTTACTTTGGGTATATTACACACTTATAATATGTATATATATATATATATATATATTATATGTTTGAAACTCTTACGATAATCATTTTCACTTGATATATAACATGGTACACTTTACAACACAGTTTTTTTTTCATAAATTACACCCCAAAAATGGCGCCCATATTAAATATTCATTTATTTACGTTACACGTCCGTGTTTGATCATAGATGCGTACGTGTACTAAACGTCATAAAAAACTTAGCTGGTCCAGTAGATTCAGAGCGAATCGACTGTGATTGACGGCCAGACGGACAGAAGGACGCACGAGAGATCCTACAAGGATTCCGTTTTTTTTTTTATTTTGTTGAATTACGTAGTTCTAAAAATAATACATTTTTAGGAAAATTTTGTTTTATATGTCTGAAGAAACCGGAACAAGTCATCAATTTATTGAATTAAATTAGTGCGTTTAACTTTTATGTTCGACGGAATTAAATTTTTCTGTTCGACGTTGCAGCAGATATTACGACCAAACTGAATATCAATGTCATATGAAAATTTAACAGTATGAGTCGGGATCGAGACCTTGATCGTAAGTGGGATCGTTCAATATACAAAATTAAAGAATTATTTTTATGACCAAACGAGCTAGTTTATGAACTTGTCGTTTTCGAATATTGGCCGTTTCGATGTTGAATATGTATTTCTGGTTTGTCAACGAATCCCAATATTTAAATGACAAATACGGAAATCAGGTAGACTGTAAATTTCACTGAACGATTCTTCGTGAGAAAAAGAACTCAAATCTCATTTATTCTCCCTCGTTCGATCAAATCGACCAAAATCTTGACCTTCTAGTGTCGTCGAGTAGCCTCGTGATTAGTCGTAAACATCATTTTCTTTCTCTTTCGTGTCGACCGTTTTTCTGTACACACCTTACGCTATACATTTTACTGCGCACATTTTATTCCTGGCGAGTGATGACCGACACAATTAAATTATTGTGGATAGCGGCTTTTTAATGTAATTGAGGGAAATATAATTAACAATTATTATTTATTATGTGATAAGGTTATATATTATAAGGTTATATAGGGCGAATAATACTCAATTTAGATCGTACAGTATATATTTCACAGAAACAATTATTTTGTAATAAAATCAATATTTCAACTGTAATTTATTTCGTAGATTACAATATAACAGTTGAAATGTGTCATTACCTGTTTTTTAAAACTAACTTCTCGTTCAGAAGGTAATTTTCCCTCGAGACGAATGAGAAAAAACTTGAAGGTAGCATATATATAATTTATATAAAAAATAATGAAAAATCAATAATATACATATACAGAGCAGTTAATGT
This sequence comes from Eumeta japonica, assembly GCA_005406025.1. Taxonomy (NCBI): domain Eukaryota; kingdom Metazoa; phylum Arthropoda; class Insecta; order Lepidoptera; family Psychidae; genus Eumeta; species Eumeta japonica. Next base: position 431,718 of record BGZK01000131.1, read on the forward strand.
ATATGGGCATTTATCCCTTAAGTGTACCGATTTTTTAATACTCTAGAGTTTGTTTAGCAATAACCTTTAACTAACTTGTAAATTTTATATATCTAAAGGTACCGCATTAAACACGCGCACACACAGTGCCTCAAGTGAACTGATGATTTTCATGTACTGATTTTATATTCGAAAATGTGAATTTCACCATTTTGTTTTCTTTCTATTAAGGAATAGGTTATTTACAGTAGACTGTATCTATTTTTTTTATAAACTAATTACATCGCATTAAACTCGAATGAGTTTATTAAATATATGACGTTTAGTCGTTTTTACTGACGAATCTTTTTCGTTATACTGATGGGGACGAGGTTTGATATATTCTTTGATCTCACTTTTCGTTAGTGATTGAATGTGACTCATTGTTAAATTAATGATTTTCGAGATTTCAAATATGTTGTTATAGAAATTTTCCTTTCTGCTTCACGCTGAAATTTATAGTAAACCCGTTTTATTAATACGGATAAAAAACACCAAAATATGTATACAAAAGAAAACAAAAAACGTTCCTTACAGTAGTCACATACGATTTGTAATATATGACATCTCACAATGGTAATAAGCAACATCAACATTATTCCCTAAAAAAATATTCAGGTATTATTTAAAAGGATTTTTTACAACAAAAGATGAGTCTTTTTAATGAAAATTGTATTTTATTTAATTAACACTGGGAATAAAGCAATTTTCTTATTGAGGCCAATTATTTTTGTTCAATTCGGGAGAGAGCAAAGAAAATAGACTTATAATGAATAAATATAAGATATATACTCATGATTTAAAAATATTTAAAACTGTTGAAAAACTTCGTCAATATCAGCAGTAGAAGACTCGTTGTTAGTTATCGAAACATTTCGATCTGTGTCCATTTCTAGGTTGAGTTTATCATTAAAAAAGCTATGAACGGCTCAGCTTCTAGTTTACTGAAGTTTATGTTCAAATCCCCATTTATAATAAGAAGTACGATAGGGACGATTTACCTTTTTAGAAAGCGGAACCACCTTCGGAATATGGTAAAAACACGAAATGCAGAAAAACTATAATTTTTTTGTATTTACAACGTCTTGTTTTTTACTAAACAATTTTTAAAACATTGTACGGGGGTACGGACCCTTCATGTACGAATCCGACTCGCACTTGATCGGTTTTTTTTTAGGATACATATCGGAAAAAAACTAAGTACTCACCCATGAAAGGTAATCTCATATGCTTTTAAGTCTTTTTCTGTTCTAGAATTGCAGTCATTTATAATACAAGAAGCTAATTTGTTACATTTATCTATAAAAATTAGAAACCTAATTTGTTATATTTATCTGGATGCGAGGGAAAAAAGAAATGGATTAATTTGAGTGTTTCAGACAATTTCTGTTATAGTAATGTTAACTTTATTACAGTACAACGCACGAAACTTTACCACTGTGAAGTGGTAAAGTTTCGTGCGTTGGTCGTGAAAACGTCGCAATAGTCTAAAATAAGAGTGCGGCACAGAAGAAGAAAGGGTCGGGGAGCGTAATACCTGCGCAGTAAATCAGTTGCAGCCAATTCAGAGCGGCAGAGTTTCGTGCGTTGTACTGTACTCCAATACGTATTGGCGCAGTCACGTCGCTATTTAGTTACTGCTACGTTATTGTAGCTTCATACGAGTACATCACAATTTAAAACAATAATTTAATAATGACATTATTATGTAATGTTATGGTATACTAACTTTCAGTCGCAGCTTCATCCGCGTGGACAATGCAAGAAATTCTTTCACCTTTTTAACCGACTTCAAAATGGAAGAGGTTCTGGTTCGTCTCGTTTGTATTTTTTTTTTGTTTGCTCAGCGATAACTTCGTCTATCGTGGACTGATTTCGAATTTTTTTCTAAAAATGTACTCCAGATGTGGTCCCATATTCACCCAATCAGGATCTGATGATAGAATACCAAAAGAATCGAGGGAAACTCTCAAATTTTATAGGTACATACAGAAAGTTTGAATATTTATTTTAATATATATCCAAAGTTTTACGTCTTCTTACTTTTCTCATACCACTAAGCTGATGATGGAAGCCACAGAACTGTTTAAAATGATAGGTAATTGTGTCACTTTCATGGACAAAAAAAATACGAACAAACCAACCCAGAAATAAGGAAGAAAGATACTCTAAATAATTTTTTTCTTCATGGTTTATTCTATCGATTTGTCGGCATGGTTAATACATACTCATACCAAATTATAACTTTCTACTACAAAAAGCATCTGAGATCAACCACGTACAGACAGACGGACGGACGGTCACGGCGAAACTATAAAGGTTTCCTGTTGATCACGGAACCCTAAAAATATCTTGTAACTTCATTGCGAAATGTACTAGTTAAGAAAAAATTGTTTTAGTGACCTTTTAATGTTAAAAGAGTGTACTCGTGACAGTTATGGCATTTGCATTGTAATCGCTATATAGAAACTTTGACTGCTCACATTTGACACGTAACGGTAACGTGAGAATTAAAGACATTTATTATTATTGTATAATTATGTTTTCATCACTATTTATGCTAAATAACACAAATTTGCTTCAAAACGACTATAAGTTATTTTGAAGCAGTGGAATCAGTTACAACACGGCGTTAAAGGCGTGATGTATCGTGTCGATGTAAACATTCACAGCACTTATTTTCGTTACTAAAATACATTTCAATATACATCTAAAAGATTCTATAAATCTCTATTACAGAACATACAGACGCAAAGTTTCATTTAATAATACTTTATTACAGCTTTTTAGAAATAAATACATTTCTTGAAACACAGCTGTGCCGGTCGGGCCCTAATTCATGGGCACGGAATACTATTTTTATTTCATATCGCGTTCGTGATTGTATTGTTTTCTGGCGTAAGTACAGTATATGGGTACTCACTGTAGCGTTTGACAAGTGTATTATTAGCTGCATATATATGTATGTTTATTTATAGCCTTGCAAACCCAATAGTTTTATTTTGCGTTCCACGTCTTCCTTTTAACGTGTTTCAGCCCGAACAACCATTAAAAAGAGAAGAACACAAAACTAATTTATTCAATTCACATTTAAAATAAATTTGCGTTCCCTTTAACGGGTTTTAGTCCGAACGACCGTTAAAAGGTGAACGCGGAACGTTTTAAAGTGATTTTAAAAATGGTGATGGAAGAGACCTTTATATTCTATCACAAGCTACACTTACTGTTTGTTTATGTAATGGCGATAAAATAACCAGCCTAGTAGCGAGTTTATAAGTTAGTAATATGAATATATCCTCCTATCAAAGTCAAAATATTTCGCAAATGTTTGACCACCAGAAGCACAGAGCGAATTTACCTTGAATGTAAAATTCATTGTTCAATTCGCTCATGGACAGGATTCAAACTCAGAACCCTTCAGTTTGAAAGCATCGCTGTTAATCACTAGACTAATGCCTAATGATTGATATTATGTAAATAAACAATAGGGCATATTAAGAGCTCATCAAAACCGTGGGCTACGTATTATAATTAAAATGACTGGTTAATTGAATAGCACCTATTAGCTCAGATGCGATAGCTTTAAAATAACATACACAGTGAGTACACTGAGACTTTCTCTGATCGTCGGTGTGGTACCGACTATCCACCTTGTCCCCATTTCTCCTTCTGCTCCTTTTGTTCTTATGCATAATAAACAACTTGCGATTTTACTGTCATTTTATTTAACACGTTAAAGGTTAATCACGAGACCCTTACGTGATGATAATTATGGTCTAATCTTCCAACCACGTCATCTCAAGTCATCGGATTTCAGTACCGTCTATTCTAAAATCGCGCGCTGCTAACGTGTTTGGCTGTTGTATTACTTCAAGCTTTGGTCCTTGTACATTGTAAGTATTTAGTCCTTGTGCACAAAAATTTGTAAGTGTGTATTGTATATAATTTGAATAAAATTGGTGTGGATCTCAACAACCAATATGTAGCGTACTATTATTTTAAACGAAAATCCATGAAATTGGTGGAAAAATATGTATTTCGTTCGGTAGCCAGGGCCACAATCAATGCTTAGATAATTTATTGTAAGACAAGACCAGGAAAACCCAGAATCCTATTTTCGACATTTTCTGATCAAAGACATTATCAGACTTTTTCTAAAATATGTTTTTTTTCATTATTTTCATTGCAAAAAATTAAAATAATCATATTTGAATTGTTTTTCTTTCCAAATGACAAACATAAAAAGAAAACTATTCTATGAAGAAAAAAAAATTAAAGCTAATTATTGTACTTTATTTTATATGACCTCCCAAAATATAGCAAACCATCCCTGGCGTTGGGGTTCATACTTATTTATGTACCTATTTAGGCTTGGCCCTTAACGTGTACCATCATGTAAAAAAAAACAATTCATCGTTTATTAAGTTCGTTTAAAATGTACAAAGTTAAGCTTAAAATAATTTCTCTTTGATATGAGTTTGTAATTTACCTCAAAAATAATGAGCTAGATTAAAAAAAATTACCAAATTGAATTTTAATTAAATTTGTTTATGCCATTTTTTAATCGGAAACTCGGTAGAAATATATACCTTTGTTAATAATTACTTTTAAAGTTACATTTTGATAGATCATTTGGATTTTAATAGAATTTTTTTATAGAGTAGACAAATATCAAAGTCGTTTATTGGCGGTTTGCAGTCGGATTCGATTCTCTAGAAACTGGTGTCACTTGGCTTTGTACGTAGATTATCTATAAAGGATTACTGAACTGGCCAATCACATAAACAATGTTAAAAAAAATAACAACTAACCAACTCAAAGACAATTTTCACCACTTTGTACGAAGTAGAATAAAAGTAGATACATAATAATAAAGTTCCGTATTAATAATACTGTAAGGTTTTCCGGTCCTGGAATTATAATAATATGTTGTTTTATATCTTGACAATTGCTTTTATTCCCCTTCTATGTTACGAATATAAGATTAAGATATCAGATTAAATAATATGATCTTAAACTGTTTCGAGGTCTGGCATCTCAATAACTCTCTTCAACTATTTTCTTACCCATTCTACAAACAAATTCCAATTATAATTAAATACCTTATGTTCTAAGACATATTTCATTTTGTGTGGTAGAGCCATGCTGTGACTACCTCGTTTGCAACAGGAAAATGGGCCTGCTTGACAGGTGAAATACCGCATTATCATAGAATATAGACGTGAAGTAGCAACTTTCGTTGTTGCTTTTCGTCCAGTGAATAACAGTTCCGGTAGCTCACTCATCTCTCCGTCAGAGATGACAGTGGTATTGAAAAATACACTATTCCAGGAGGGTACCTGTAATAGGCGAATACCATACTATTCTCGTCGCTTGTCTTATTCTGGGAATAGCACAAAAACACTCAATTTATTCGCTAAGGGTGAACAAAGCATACCGAAAATGGCACTCATTGCGTTAATACTGAAATATGGATTGGGAATCAGGATTCACATAAAAAAGATCAGGATTCATAGAGAGCATTCAAATGACGATTGACCTAGTACGCGAACTGATTCCTTCTTTTGAAATTATAGTCTTGTGTGATTTCAATGACCACGGCGCCGAAAGGCTCGGATCACGTACTACCGATCTTGTGGGTAGATCTGTCTACGATTTCACTTTTGTCTGCGGCCTGACGCAGTTGGTATCGTCACCCACGCGAATGCTAAATATGGCGAACCTTACCGAACCTCTATTGTATCTTCGATTCGGCATCCAGACAACTACAAACTCGCCGTTACAACCCTACTCGGGTCGTCACACCACTACCTGAATTGGAGTATGGTGTCTCTCAGAACCATTGCGATCAATGCAAGCGGGCAAACGCCGTGTTTGGCCCTATAGATCGGCAGACTGGCCTAAGATGCGTACCTACTTTGTGTCCTACCTATCGAAGCATGTTTGCTTTACGTCAGATTCTAACACTTATGCTGACTTTATTGCTTCAGAGGTGCTCCAGCCCAAGGAGTTATGTATTCCGAAATAGGTAGCGCCGATAAGCGGCAAATATCAAATCTAGTTGAGTAAGCTTTACAAAACGTCTTCTTGCCGGAAGCAGGACTGCTGCCAAGTCTAAGAGAATTTCATAATAGCTGGAGAACTAAATAACTACTTACCTAAGAAGAGATACATTGTCTCCAAGAATTATAAAAAGACAATAGGCCTCAGTTGTCTAAGTCCGAGCACTAGCACGCAATCCCTCGGGTCCCACGCATTTCAGTCTTCCGCTAAAGCCTACCAACGTGATAGTTGTCAACCGTCATTTTCACGGCTGCGCAGGGAAAATGGTTTACTGGCTCATACAGAAAAAAAAACCATTCTGATAGGCACTATGTTTGCGTCGAATTCGACTTTCCATGATGAAGGTACATAACTATAGCTCATTGTATGATAAGGAAATTCTACAGCGAATGTTTGTTTTACACAAGTAACCGTACATGGAGTACTTTTTTCTTCAACATCTACAAGTCGAGTTATCCTGAGGAAATCCCTCCCACTGTGCTTAAAATGTGCACTTCTAAATTAGCACCGGTTTTGATGCGCCTGTTTCGTCATTCGAAACCAGCTGATGCGTGGCGTTCTACGAACATATGCTTCATGCACAACTATCTGTCACGTACAGCAAAAGTTTGGAATAATCTTCCTTGACCAGTATTCTCAATTAATTACAACAAGGGGATTTGCAAAAAAAAAACGTACTTATTCTTTTCTTTAAAGCTGGTGACATATTAATGACTCTTTGTGGCGATGAGTGTCCATGGACGGCGACGCTCACCTACTGTCTGATGAGGACTCGCACGTTCGTTTGACCCTTAAAGATGTATATACAAAATTATCTATGCCCTACGCCATCCATCTAATCAACATATAGGTCACATTATACATTATAATGTCGTACCGCACACGTTTATTTAAACGGTGTCATATATATATAAAGCAAAATATAACGGGTTTGGATGTACGCATGCTGTGTGCGCTTGTGCACGCGTATGCATGTTTGCGCGCGTGCTTACGTGTTTATGTTCGTGTGCCCGTTCGCGTGCGCGTGTACTAGTGTATACAACATATATAATATGTTGTATATACTGTTGTCATACATTTCACTTACAGTATAACGCACGGAACTTTGCCGCTGTGAAGTTGGTCACGAAAGCATCGCAATGGCGTAAAGTATGAACGTGTCGGAGAATAAGAAAGGGTCGGAGAGCGTAATCTTGGGCAGTATATCATTCGCAGCAAATTCAGATCAGTAAAATTTCGTTTGATGTACTGTATCATATGTTTTTAAAATATCTATATTTGTAACTATTTTAAATTAGGCAATTTAGATACTTACAAAATAACGAGATATTCTTGTATACTAGAAAAGAACTGTTACAAAAGTTCGTAATCGTATTCAAAGGTACAGTAATTATTTAAACGGAACGCACCAGCAAAACATAACTTGAAACATAACTTAGTCCGCCATCTTGTTATGGTGTCAAATTGGTAAACAATTTGTGTTTTATCATTTTATCATTATCACGCGTATAATCAGATCCGGTTAGAAAACTTCAAAATGAATACTTCTGATTACTTCATCTAACGTTTTCCAAATAAATCTATAAAATGAAGCAGTATTTAGCTCTCGTCCTTGTACTACTGTTCCAATATGTTTCTTGTGAGCGGGAGTTGTGTGGAAATCAGAGCTCCGTCAATAATATGCGCAGTTGCAGTTCTCAGGTAAGAATGAGATTCAAAGGAAAACGATAATCATTAAAAAAAACAAACTTTGACAAAATACCTGTTTCAGATTCTAGGACACGATTCTAACTTTGATACTTGTTTAGTAGAATTTTTTCCACCAAACAGTGCGGAATGCAAAGATATGAATTTTGGACCCATAGTGGATAATAAAAATATCGGTGGAGTTAGCTTGAAGCCATATATATGGCCTTATCACTATGAAGACGCTTTCAAAATGTATAGAGAAAACTACACAGTATTAAACATTACATTCACTAACATCAAATGGAAAAGTGAGTAGATTTAACTTGCTATTTCTCTAAACTTAATGCCTTTTTTATAAATTTTCAATCACACATTCAACTTTATTACATTTTAGTGCAACTTTAATTTAATTGATACTAATCTTTACTACAGCTGTGCTTTAATTTTTTGTTATCATTATTTACATTTTATTAGTTGTATTAATTATTTTTGTTATAAACGTAATTGTTTTACAGCAATGAAGTTTCGCTTTCAACGTTATGGCCACAGCATAGTACTCAACCATTGTCGAAACATACTCATATCCAGTGATGTTGTTATTAATGATCAATCAGTTATTTATTATGATTGTTATTGGTCTTCTGCTGGTGGGAACTTTAATGGGCAAAACTATATACTTGATTTTGAAGCGACTGGTGATGCGGGTACAAAAAGGGGGCAGTATTACTTTAACATACCATCTGCGAATATGCTGAGTAAGTTGCTTATTAAGATTTATTGCAATTGACTTAATAACTATGGGGAAACTGAATTTATGCATTAAGTATCATAATGAAATATAGTTAAAATAATAATTTTGTATCTGTTCACCTGGAGGGTTTGACTACAAATTTGCATGACAATAACTTTGTGAAATATAGAATCTGATACAGTTTGAATCTTAAAATGAATAGAGCAAGCTTTGATAAAAATATAGCTAACTGATGTACTTTATATATTAATTTCTCATTATTTTCATGTGAAATAATAAGAAATTATAAATCAGAAGAGCCTCATTAAATATATTTATACTATTAGTTTTTCATTACTGATGCATAAAAACAAGTCCAAATCAGCTGAGTGTAATTAAATGTATTTAAAGTGAGCTTCTCGATGCTGACATGTGAAAGCAATTACACATCAGCAGGATCTAATTAAATATGTTTATACCATCAACTTCTTATTATTGACGAGTGAAAACAGTTACAAATCATCATGGCCTAATCAAAAGACTATCAGCTTCTCAATGCTGACACATGACAAGTACAAATCAACAGGGCGTAATTAAAGATGTTTATAGTGTAATTTTCTTATTAATGACATGTGAAAATGGTTACAAATCAGAGTGTAATGAATGTATTTATGCCATCAGTTTCTGATTAATTACATGGGAAACAGTTACAAAGCAGCAGAGCTTAATACAATATATTTATAATACAATACTTATTGCATACACATTGAAATAGAAATCAGTAGAGCCTAATGGAATATATTTATACTGTCAGTTTCTCATTATTTACCCATGAAAAAAGTTACAAATCCGGCTAATAGCTAATAACACTAACATTACAGAGATATAGTAAAAACATGAAGTCCATCTACTCTAAAGATGTCGACAAGATTCTGTTGATAAGACATTGACAGCAGTATGCTTCAAACTCTCTATTGAAATAATTAACTGTTACAGGTAAAAACTAAATATGTGAAAATATGTTGTTTTAACTTCAAAATTGGCAGTTGACTAAGTCACCCTTAAATATATTGGCAAGTGTGACATTAATGTCACAAATGTCAATATTTCTAAGATTATTAATATATTAACAGTTTAGTTTTTAACTTTAACCGTTAGCAACTAACCAGTGCAAATGAGAGTTTAAAGCACACCACTGTAAAAGTGTGTTGTCATAGTTCATGTTTCAGGTGACTTTAATATCATAATTTGATACTAATACATTATTATACCACATAAATGCCCACCTATAAGTATTAAGATTCCCAAATGAGTTTCCCTATTTAATAAACACACTGAGAGTACAGTACAACTCACATAACTCTACCTCTGTGAAGTTAGTCATGAAAGGGTCACAATGACAAAATAGGAACATGGGGAATAGTAGGAAGAGTTGAGGAATAATGAACTTGCATATTGAATCATTCGCAGGCAATTCATAGCAAGAGAATTTTGTGCATTGTACTGTACATGTTAGAATATAAACATCACTAACTCTATCAATCTTAAATTTATTTCAGGGTCTTCTGTACATATCAAAGATTGGAAACCATTCACCTACATAGAGATACATACGAGTACACTCAAATTACATATACTTCCTCCACCATCACATATCAAAATTGAAGGTTACCGTATTGAAGTCATGAAGGCATGTGACAAAAGGACACAATGTGAAGAAACAGCTGCCAACACGACTATCAAAGTGAAAAACTCCACGAAAGAGGTGACCTACCAGTACAGTCTACTGAGGAACGTTGGGTCATATTATTTTTTAGTGACCCCTCTTCATGAAGCGTGTGCCACAGGTACTGTCGAATGTCAATCGGTGCGCAGTCCAATTATATACATCAGTGAGTATATTTACATTACATTTACAATCATATAGCTAGTTATATATCATTATTAAACTGTTAAATAATGTATAATTTTCATATATTAAAAAAGCAAATTATGTAAAAGCTTTTACAAATATGCTTATGTGTCATTATGATAAGAAATCGATGATGAAAAATATACCATATTGCAATGATAATGAAAATTAATGGAATCTATAATATAGAAAGACTAAATTGCGAGAAATAAAAAAAAAGGATGATATTATCTTTTCTGAATATGTGGGCAAGGTTTATGTTGTAAGCAGAATTCTAATTTGTAATAGTTTTGTACCAATCAGGCACCATATCCCAAGCTTTTTTAAGATCACAAAGACCTTTGATGCATTCATTGGAATTAATCCGCACCTTAATATTCAAAACATTTGGATATTTTGAAGAAGATATTTAATATTGTATTATTTTATATCATTTGGGAGTTCAGAAAAACAAAATGTAAATATGCCTTCACACTTCAGTTGATTTTTTTAATAACTTTTTGTAACAGTAATGAATACATATTAGATATATTATGTTATGGTAATATTTAGTAATATAGAGATGCAGTCTAAATTTATTATTTGCCATGTTATTTAAAATGAAATGTTATCTGACATCACTAACTTAGCGTGATGTATTAATATAATTGTGAATGTTTATACAATATTGTAATTTTTATTAATAAAATAATATTTTGTATAAGTATTAAGTATCAAATGACAAAATAAATTTAAATCTTTATTCTACAAAATTTTGCAGTGTGAGAATGAACACCTTTGAAATCTAAAATTGAAATTTGAAACATACAATTATAACTTAAAATTATTAATGGCTTCATTTATAAAATAACTCTAAAATTGTGTCTTTTGAATAACCTAATATTTTGCATTTTAAGCTTTTGTTTGAGAAATGAATTATTTTATCGTTTGTATATTAGTGTTTATGCATTAATGTTTATTTAAATTCTTGGTCCTGTTACTGCTTAAAACACCCACGATTTATTCTCGCCTCAACCGTTTTTCCAGGCAGTGATGTACCTGAGACTACTTACATCTGCATCGCGAGCCTGACTTCACTTGTTGTAGCTATTCTCTTTGCTTACTATGTGGCCCTGCGTGTTATTCGTCGCTATTGGTGCAAGGACTATCGATTAGCGCCAGGTTATTTTATTATGTTTATTTAAACAACTTTGCATACAAAATCGAATATGATAATGATTTAAATTGATTTGATATTTTTTTTTTGGAAGACACGTAAGGAATATTATATGATTTATAGAGTTAGCTTAGATTGTATTTCTTTTAATGAAATACGGCTGTGTTTCACTATAATTCTTAATTATTGGTATAATTATAAGAAAATGATTTTAACATTGTATCCAAATTATGATATGATATCATATTATTATATGATATCCAAGATATTATATAATACTCAACATATCAAAATTTTTAAGAACCTGACTTATAATCTATTTTTTGGGACATGAAAAAAGTGAAGAATAAAGATTGGAATTATGTGAAAAGAACATTTTAAATTCCCTATAGTGTCAAACATCTCCATTTACTGAATATTATTTCTTGGTAACATCTATCTTTCAAGCAGACCTGTTTATCTGGATAAAACTATATATTCTTTTATATACCTAGTGTTTTTTCTTTGTGATATAAATTTGTTATCTTGATGTGTCATGATTTCTGTCTGATTCATTCAGAATAACATTTGTTTCTTAAGTTTTTTGATAATGGTATAAATATAGAAACATTTTGTCATATGTTAAAACAGTTATGAAAGATTTTCATGAAAGATTCAGGTTTGTTCTATTTGTTTTAGATTGATTTTAGTTCTTAAAAAATTATAGTAAGGTTGTTTTATTTTAAAAAATCATGTAATTTTAGTAAAATCTTTTTTACTGTAATCAACTATTATTGAGATCATATTCATTAAAATAATGTTTCTATAAATTTTCAATAGCTTATAAAAATTACGATTTTTTGATCAGGTAAGGAGTCTGCTATTCCCCCACCGCCAAAAATTCTAGTTATCTACTCACCGGCTAACAAGGTGCATGCTGAATGTGTTAACTCATTTGTGAACTACTTACGCTTCGAGTGTGGCCTCGATATAATGTACGATGGGGACATCGCCGCTACCGCCCATGGAGATCCATACGTGTGGGCAGATGAAGCATTCAAAGTTTCCAATTATGTGCTATATATCATAAGCCCAGCCGAAGAAACTAATACTTACCACAACATCTATGACCAACCGATAATAACACCACACCGTAACATCGATACACTCCAGCTAAACTTGCTCAAAGCGAATCGGGCTACCAAGAATCCCAAACATGTAGCGAATATTGTCTTCGAGCATTCTGATATTTCCACCATTCCGATGGAAACTAAAAACGATAAAGTGTTCTATCTACTTAAAGACTGGCAGAAACTCATAGCTTATTTATCAAAGAACTTACTAACGAAACAGCAGATGATGAGGACTGAGAAAGGAAGGTGCTTTTTAGAAGATCTGAAACGTGCTAAGAAGTTGTTGAACAATCGTAATGGCGAGATTATTATTAAATGTGAAAACATAAAATTGCAGTCGGTGGAAAAAAAGGTGCTTCTTTAAAATCACATTTCAATTAAATGCTATTTATCTTAGAGTTTCAAAAAGTTGTATTACTTCTCTTGGGTACTATTACTTTTGCAAAATAATTCCCACCATAAAATTTTAATGACATTAAAAAAACCTTTTTTCCAAATTGAACTTGAACTTATTATGTATTCATTGCATTACAAGTCTTATGAATATTTATACATATGCCATTAGGTATTATGCATTTATGTAACTCTTCGAGACAACTGCTTTTAATCATTTCTTGCGCCGAAACCCTAGTCCCCTTGACAATAAAGAAAATTGTCAGAATATTTTTCTATGCATTTTTCAAAATGAAACACTGTGTTCATAAATTATGCCATTGCAAGATTCACTACTCATAAGGTGCCATTATTCATTAGAATCTTAAATTTTTGAAAAATAATATTACATGTGGTAAATTATTAGGTGTTGTGAAATGTTTTAAAAATGTTAAAACTTAAGACTCAGAAGTTCAACTTAGTCATAAAAAAAAGAATCTGGATATGTTTGTTACAAGACTCACATGTTTAAAATGTCGGTCCATGAAAAACCGAGAGATTTTGAATATATAAAATTGTGTGGAAATTACTTAGTCATAGACAAACTGTATTGTTAATGCGTCACATATAGGTTTCTTGATGTATATGTGTATTACATAGTATTTTATATTTTGTTGATCTCATACAATTATTTGAGACCAGTCACAGTTTAAATGAAAGTTCTCAACTCGGAGTGGCAAGTGTTAAGCTCAATGTATACCCATGTGATGTATTTTTATAAAATAAAGTATTAAGGAAACTGTTTTATTTACTTGTTTACATAAATATTTTAAATTACTATAACTATGGATGCTAGTTTTATGAAAAGTTTGAATATTAGGTGTTTCTATTGAAACTGACATTGCAATTCTGATGTTGGTGTAGTTTTGAAGGTTAAAATATAAATTTGTAATTATATTTCAAATGTCAAAGAAAGCTTTAAAACAAATTTAATATAAGTAAAAGACTATTTCTAGTTCCCAACTTATCTCCCAGAGCGTTATTTCAAAAAATTGTGAAAAATGCAGGATATACTGTCATACAAACATTTCTTTTGAAAAAAACCAACAACCAAAATGTAATTTTTGATGAGATACATGAAAAGTTTGAAGTTCATTCATGATAATTCGACATATTGTTGGAAAGAAAAAAAGTACTGTCAAAATAAATCTACTGCAATTTTCTTTCTCATTTGTGAAACATTTCACATTTTGTTTTCTCAGAAATACAGCTTTTTAAGTTGCAGGGAATTACATATGTAAGGCACTACATAAGCTTTGTCATACTTTGTGAATTTTTTTTTGGAGTAGCCACCATTGACAGTAATACAGACCTTCATACATTTATATCAAGTGCAAGCAAATACATTGCTCCAGTAACTCTGGAACACAACTGCATATCTCAAAAGCTATAAGCTCTTCGTCTCTAAAACTTGCATCCTTGTAGCCATTTTTTCACATATGTGAATAGGCAAAATCGCATGGCAGACTATAGGTAGTGTCCCAGCAATTTGATTCCATCATTTTGCAAATAGTCAGTAACTTTTCCAGCTCAATGTGCAAAGTGTTATCTTTTCTTTATGAATCTGGACCTTTTCACAAACAGCAGTGGTTCATTTTCAAACACCCACACAATTCTGAGATTTAGTAATAACATTGAAATAATACAGCCAGGTGTCGTGTAACAATTGTGTGCATATAGTTAGTATAGTATATATGTTTTGCATATAATGTAGGCGCCTGTAAGTAGGTAAAGTACAGTTTGCAATGAACTGCGTAATGAAGCAGACACGTAATTTTCATACGTAACAGATTGGCCATCTTTGATATTTTTTAACAATTACGACATTAAGTCATCGGTTGTTGCTTCCTCAGCATGTCAGTCATCAAATGTAATACCCAGAGAGAACAGTTTCCATATTTTCAAATGGTCATGAAAAATATGATGAACAGTTCGTGCACTTGAGGGTTTCTTCGATCTGTCCATATGCCATATGTCTGGCTTCCTCCAATAGTTTTTATACAGCCTCAATGTTATTATTGGTAGTCACTTCTATCAGCCTATCAAGAACCTTGAATTATCCCTCAAGTTACAGTTACCGTGATTGAATTGAATATACCACCATTATCAGGTCCTTAGAGATTAGATAAGATTTGTTCATTCTTTTTTTTTCTGTCAATCTTTCTTCTACACCTTTCCTCAAAACATTTTTGTTTATCCAAGCCAGCCTTAAAGTGATACAAAATAATTACACAATTGTCCTAACGACAGAAGCCTGCCATTTTCATTTAGAAAATTAATTTAAAAATTGAATAAATCATTTTTCGCCGCCACATTTCTTTTCTTTTTTAAAATTACTTAGATTTATGAACATGGCTTCAAATCACAATATTATGATATGTAGTTTGTATGTGACAAAACCTATGTAGTGCCTCTGCATATTTAAAAGCCTTTTTAGTTCAAATGAAAAATGTGACATTGCAAAACAGTATAATTTCCAAAAAATGTCATTGAAAAATATATAGACTAAAAATTCACACAATTGTATTTACAAAAATAAAAAAAAAAATGAAATTTGGTTCCGCTGTATAGAAGCTACTATGCCATGCCACAAACACAAATACACAAGTTAAACTTTTAACTATCCTCTATTTGTGTTGGTTAAAAATTATTATTTAAACAGCAAACAAGAAAACACCCATCTATTACCTTATGTTTAATAGTTGATAAAAAAGTTAAAATTGTGAATATGTTTGCTTAGCCTAAAAAAATCTTTTTGTATGTAAGTTTTCTTAATATTAAATTTTTTTTTACATGTTTAATTTTAATAATCAAACATAAAATACTAATCCAAGACATATTTTCACTCAAATAAGGGAATGTTAATCATGTTTGAAAAACATTTAAAAATTAATATATTTTTTAAGAAAAAATTTGCAATAATAATCACCTTAGAAGTGACTACCAACATAAAAGTGATGACCCACGGTGGTGTACCAATTAAATATTACTGGGATTTTAAATATCTATTAATAAAAAATCAGTTCAACATCATTGGTTTATTATCACACATTACATTTTGACTCTTTTGGAATGCTGTTTTTCTACTCTACATGTATAGATTAAAAGGTAGCTTAATTGAGCACATTTTTCTTGTAGTTTTAAAAACAAATTTATTGACTGATTTCAAGGCCACGAAATATATTGTAAAATATGCAAACTCAATTTATTACTACTTAGCAATCAGAAATAGTTGTAACAATTCTCTTAACAAAATGTGGTTCCTTTTATATCAGGGAAGCCATAAGCAGAAGACACATTTGACCAATCATGGATTGTAAGTAATATGGTTTATATTAACACTGGTCAAACCCAAAATCATAGAAGCAATATCTTACAATCATGGTATTTAATTAATTTTTCATAACACCAAGTCCAACAATCGATTCCTAAAACCACACACGTTAACTACACATAATTCATTATAATTTACTCATATAATGCAAAAGCAAAGCCCCATAGTTTTGATAAAAATTTGAAAATTAAAACACTAAATTATCATGATTATGCATAATATTATTATTAGTATAAAAAAATCACACAGTTAATACTTATATGTACATACAAAAATCAACAAAACCATATTCTCTTATTTTATGTACCTATTATGTTACATAATACAACAAGATGGTGGTTATAATCTTAGAGAAGTACTCTTGCTACATTTTTAAGAACCAAATGATAAAATGCAAGTGACATTATCAATTGATTTCTTTCACATCTTCAAGCTTTGAAGCAGAATGAACATTATTTTAGAGGACGCAATTTTATTAGTACCAGAATTTAAACACATTTAATAACCATGAAAAATTACTTGAGTGATGGCCAAGCAATGCTGTCGAGGGACTAGGAGATGACAACCAATGTTTTAACTAACGTCTTTATGATATTACAAATAGGGGGTTATTATAAATAGGGGTTAAATGTTAAAAATATTTATTATCACATAACACTTCTGTCTCTCTTCAAAATTATAATAAAAGCATTACACACAAGAAAATATTTTAATTTTGGAAATTTGTTCGATGTATTTTAATGTGCAGTTAAATTACAGAAAGATGAAGAGCACGAGGTAAATATGCAATGGGAAAGTTAAAAAATAAAACCAGAAACAAAATTATGTGTTTTATAAACAACTACTGATGTAGGGCAACCATTTGTGAACATATATTATTTTTTTATTTTGTTGGGGTACCCGCCATTTAAATTTTTTTGAAAAATTATCACTGTATAATTGGACAAAAATAAATAATTAGGACTTGTGTAAATGATGTGAGCTATATTTAAAATGTTAAACAAAGAATTTCAGCTTTAAAACTTAGATCTAGGAGTCATTTGTAGCAAGAATGAAATCTATAAATTGCTAGATTATTACCATTTGACAATAATTTTAACAAGAATCTACAATTTTTGGAAGTTATCAAGTTGTCATGTCTTCATGTTCTGAAACAAATTATGATATTATCATATAAATTGTGACCGCACTAAAATAAAATGTTGCATGAAAGGCGATTATACATTAAATAGCCAAAATAATTCAAATTTTTATTTTGGTTTGGATAGTCAAATAAAAAATAATGAGTAATAAAATCAATAATGATTGATAATATTTAAAAATTAGCCAATATAAAATTAAGATACATGAAAATAACAAAAAAATATATATAAGATTTACTATCTACATCCACCAATATTTCTTGACACTAATATTTTCATTTTTTGCTACTGAACTTTGAAAATTACAACTCACACAATGTCCCACTGGGTTGTATGAGTCTTTTCTAAAAGAGTATTGGTTTACAATCTACCCACAAATCAAACATATTTTGGAGAATTTTGAAAAAAAAAACAATTGAAATTTTTTATTTACTATATTTTTTAGACAAATGAACCAATTTCAATCAAATTTACAACATGCAACATACTTTCTTTTCTTTTACGACTTGGAAAAATATAGCAATATTATTTTTCTTAATAATTCATCCCTTAGGTTTTCCTATTTGCCTCTTTAATAAACTAAACAATGTCCACTCGATCATCTTGTTTCTAGCTTTTACACCATAGTAATTGTATATTAAAAGGGTATCAAAAATAGTGTTTGATTAAAAGGAACTTCCAATTCAATAAATAATGACAAATATTTTTAGAGAAAATATTTATGTAATAATGCAGGATTTTTTTAAATAAAAAATTATAAATAATAGTGGGAATTCAATTGCATATTCATTTTATCATAAACATTTGGGTATCAATTAATATTAAATATTGTCTGCAATTTTGAAAATAATAAAACACCTTTGTATATTAACAATGCAGAAAAATAAATTGACAATGTATATCAAGCATAAATTCACTTCACAATAGAACAACCTGAACTAACTCTTACATGATCTCCAAACTGCTGTCACTGTTTTTGGTACCATGCTCCCCTTCACTCGAATTAGAACCTCCAGATTCAGATCTCTGACTCCGAGTGCGAAGCGGTTTTGGCTTCTCCTCATTTGGAGGTTCTGCTGATGTAGCTTCTTCTGACTGTCGCTGCCATGCTGGTATAGAAGGAGGTTCGGTGCGTGTTTTAAGTGATGGGAATTGATTCCTAAATTACAAATGAAAAATAAAGAATATTAAACAAAATAGATTAAAATACTTGTAAACGTGTTTGCACCAATAACTAAATCGAGCAAATTAAATAATACCGTTAATTATTTTTTGGAATTAATAGTTTTTTTTAATTTTATTATAGACTAGTTAAATCTACTGACCTATTCAAAAGTATTCCCTTAATAGAGTTAATATCCGATTTAATATTGTCAAGCTGTGTATGTACAGTAGCAACTGAGTTGCTTTGGTTGCCACCCTGAACTTCAGTTCGTAACATTGCTATATTACTGTTGAGGACATCTATCGATTTGCGCAGTTCTTCCAAGCATTCTGAGGTAGTTTTTTTCTTTGGTTGATCAACAAATAATAAATTACGGAGGCAATTCTGAAAATTAAAATTATTAATATGAGATACATTACTTTATTTTATGACATTAAATTTACAACAGAATTTGTTTAAACATGAAACTTCATTTTCTAATGAAACATTTCATAATCACACTTGGACTTAGTAATTAACTCCCTGATTGGTGCAGTTGGTTGTGATCCTACTTGCTACACTGAGGGTGTGGGTTCAATTCTCACACAAGGCAAACATTTGTTTATTCAATTAAAATTAATGTTTGTTTTGAGTCTGGATGTTTGTATGTATGTATTTACAAAAAAAAGTATGTGTATATTATATCAATTGTTTGGTACCCATAATATAGCCTCATTGCTTATTTTGGGAGCAGATGGTGCTATGTATATATTTCCAGATATAAAAAAATAATGATGTAAATGGCAAAAAAATATAATTTTAGCTGTAAACAGTGTTGAAGATAAGAAATTTATGATTGTGTTCAGTATCCTCTACCAAATTGAAAGCCAAAACATTAAAACCATTTGGTTAGGTTAAAGTTGTTCAGTGACAATATGACAAATGAGCAGAGCAATTGAGGAGCCCACGCTTGAATCACCATATCTATAGCTTCTCCTATGAGTAATAAGTTCTACAGTCTATAACTTCATTCATCTTCTATATTCAAATATTTCTGATAAAAGCTTTTTCCCCCCCATCCCTTTTCCAGACTAAAATCGTAGTATCGTATATGTATGGTATACCCATAATGAGTTGTGATCCAAAAGGTGTTAAGATTTTATAATTTTGTTACAGAAATTTTAAGTAATAGCAATTCATTAAATAGCATTTGATAATTAACAGAAAACAGCTTTGTTACCTTATAAACCCAATATGCAGCATAAGCGAAACCCCCGTAAATAATAATGGGTAATATATGGTCTCTAAACCAATTCTTTCTATTTTGTTGGAAGAACATAAGCTCTGATGTCATGGTTGGCACGTCTAAGCTTTCAGTCCATTTCTCAATAGCTCTTCTTATTTCAGGGTCAGTGAGACCTTTGTTTTTTAGAAACCTTTCCTTGCTCTCCATTGTACATCTCTGCACATTTGGATTGTTTAAGAATGTTACTGCTGTTGCGATCTGCAACAGTTTAAAGTGCAATCCTTCAAACTTTATTTAAAAACTCAAAACCATGGATGTATGATGAAGTTTCTAAAGTCTTTAAATGAGATTTAAAAAATTCAAACATAAGTAAAAGTAAAAAAACATACAATTATTTGAATAATACATATTTTTAAACAATAGAGATACGAGAATAAGGCAAGATAATAAATAAACATACTGGTCCCTTTCAAGTTGAATCATCACCAACAAGATATTTACAATACGTACAATCGATCTGTGCAGCTCTGAAGTTAGCCTCAAAAACGTCACAGGAACATACTTTTATGGGCGGTTGGGGGTGAAGTGAGATTGGTGAGGGAAGAGAAGTATTGTACCGGTGACGCAACACTTCTCACTTAAAAGAGGGGAATATGGTACGCAACACTTGCCGCTGATTGGTCAAGTCCATTATATCTTAGTTTCACTGTTGTTTTCTGCTATTGTGAACACTTGTAGCATTCATAAGTTGTTAATTGTTATTTTGTTATTTACAATGCCTAAACATAATATAAACTTTGAAGGCAAGCTAGAAAAATTGTTTTTAACATACATAGTTATATCAAAAAAGAGGAAAATGAAGGATATAAATGTTCAAAACAAAAATACAACATAGAATAGCTGACGTGACAGGGATGTTAGTTTGTTTTGTACAAGAAATCATGAAAGATGCAAAAGATTCTTATGATATTTTGCCAATATTCCATACACCAGGAAAAAGAGACCTAGAAAAAGTATTATAACAGATGTCAACAATTTTGACAAAGGTGTTGCGAAGAGTGATAGACATAACTTCATGCAACCAATAAAGGATTGCCTACCTAGAAAAAATTACAATATATCTTCATACAATATAATCTTTGTACAATATGGTGAAAACAAGGTTTTTGTTGGAAAGAAATAGACACTAATAGAAGATTATTAATAGGAAAACAAAATAACTAAAACAAATTGAATATTTATTATGACTGAGAGCTTATCGTAAAGATGGAAGAGATATTCTATACACTGACAAATCATATGTGCATACTTCACACACATAGTCGAAAGATTGGTCTAACAACTCAATTGAAGGGCTCAAGAAACATATTGAAAGTTGAAAGACTAGTAATTGTGCACATACGAGTTGAAAAAGGTTTTGTGTCCAAAGCATTGTTAATCTTTAAATCTGGAACAAAATCGTGTGATTATCATAATGATATGAACTTTATTAATTATGAGCGATGGTTAAATACTGTACTTTTACCAAATTTACATTTAATTTTGTAATAGTTCTTGGTAAGGCTCAGTACCATAAAAAGCTATTAGAACCAGCTCTGACATCAAATTCAATAATGCCAAAATGGACGTGGCTGAAAGACGAAGAGATAGATTTTGCATCTAATCTTCTAAAACCTCAACTGTAGAAACTAGTATGCAATAATAAGAAACATAATAAAGCATACACTATTGACGATATAATAAAAAAACATGGCCATAATGTATTACGTTTACAACCATGCCATCTGGATTTGAACATACGGGGAATGGCATGGGCTGTTGTGAAGGGTTATGTTGCATAAAATAATGTCAATTGGAATACAATAAGTGTTATGAAATTGGCAAGAACTAAATAATAATGTGATGGATGACAACAAATAGAAAAAATTGTGTGAAAGGTTAATGATATTGAAGAACAATATGTGAAAAAAGGTTATGTAATACACTATTCAATTGAACAATTTGTCATAGCAATAAACGACGAATCAGACGCTGATTCATCTAGTATCTCGAGTTGTAGTGAGGACTCAGATTATATTCATTTATTTATTGCCACGCCTAGTACTAGCCGGCAAGCCAAATTAGTGAGGAGTTTTATAACTTTCAGATGATTTGTGAAGTTTGATTAACAATTTTGAGACATATTGCAGGTTTCTTTTTTCGTTATTTTTTACTTTGATTTTGTTAGTGGTTAGTGACATTATCTGCAAAGCCAAACTCATAGGTTGAAAATTCAGGTTGGGTAAATATTTCTTAACACTAACATTTATCTCAGATCTTACGATGTTACGAAGTATAAATTGAGTATTAATATTATATAGTAGACTGTACTATGTGCAAGGGGGCATCTATGTCTCAATTCAGAGTCGCACAGATTGGTTGCACATACTATAAGACTTGAGAATTTTTCCATGGGTGCTTTGCTTGTTTATTTGTTCATTTTTTAGTGGGTAGCTTTAATTGAATAAGATTTATATTAATGAACCTTCAATAAAATTTAAGTTCCATTTTACATACTGACATTCGATCATTTTTGATTAAGTTTTGTGAAATAAAATTATTAAAAATATATAAAAATGTGAATAAGTTATCAAAGCTAGTTAAGATAGAATTTCAACATTACAGGAGAAAATCAGATAGAAGGGCAAAAAAATTTGTTAACTACAATTTTTAAATAAAATATAGATTTATTTTTACCTATATCAATTATTTTTTGCAAGGTAAATGCAAGTTTACATATAGTTTACAATCTAAAAGTACATAAAAATGAAAAAATACAACAAAAACCTTTCATTTTACTTTACAAAAAGTAAAGTAAAATTATCATATGGGTAAATAAAGGCTTACAGTTGACTTTTACTGTATGTATTCATGATTATGCACCCACTTATGCTATATGCTTATTACAGTTCAACAACTCCAAGTTCACTATTCATGCATTTACTACAGTACAACACATAAAACTCTGCCGCTGTAAAGTTAGTCACGAAAGCATCACAATGGTGTAAAATGGTACACACGGGAGAAGAAGGAAGGGTTGGGGAGTGTTAACCTGAGCATTACATCATTTGCACGCAATTCAGAGCGACAAAGTTTCATGTGTTGTACTGTATACAATGTGCAAGGAGTACACAACCTATGTTACAAGATGTGATATCTGGTTGCAATTCATTCAGCTAAATCTTCATATGGGAAAAATTTCATTAAAGAGATAACAAAAAATATGATGTAATTGACATAATCTTAATTATGTAACAATCAATAAATAGTTTCATTTACTTTTGTATTTAATGTTATATTATTTAAGAAAATTTAATATACATATTGTTTTGTATATGTCAATAAAATTATATATTGATACTAGCTCAGCAAAAGGTACTTATTTACTTAATACAAGACACAATAGAAAAAAATGAAAATTAGCAAATCCTAAAAAATATTTGTGTTATAAATATTTTTTGTTATAATTACAAAAACATAGTTTGAACCATTTCCTATTGTAAATTTTATGTGTTGCAAAGGAATAATTTGGAATTTTGGGAATATTAACTTTAAACATTCAAATAGTTTATGACTCCTATTATATATACTGAATATTCTATATACTGAATATTCTAATTAAAAGCTCATACTTGGTGGGATTTTTTTTCTACACATAGATTGATAATTTCGCTTGACCACCTAAAAACAACTTTTGTCGCAAATGAATCATCTTAGTGTATATTTTGTAGAATTGTAAATACAAATCATTTATTCCATTTTCTATGCCAAAGGTTTTGTATTGAAAATAGAAGTGCATACAACAATCTAATACATATATGTCATTCGTGAATATGGGTGTTGGTCATTCTATATGTGCATTGTTGAATGTGCAACACTATTTTCCATTCTTACCATTTGTTATCTGTCATTTCACATCACATGCAATTTTTTATATACATTGATTACTACAGGATTAACTTTTTTTTAACTGAATCACATTTAGACTTTACTAAGATCACAATCAGATAATAGTTTACAATGCACTGCTTTTAATCCTTTTCCTTTAATTTTATTATGGATTTATAATCTAATTTGTGATATTAAACTCCATACAATAAATAAAAAATAATAATTCCAGCTAATATAAATACGCCAGCAGAACTGGAAGTGTAAAACTAATATACAATTCTTTAGGTTTTAATCTGTTGACCTATTTTTCTAATCTCTATTTTTTTTGCAGAGGTAGCTAAGGTCATAGTTCATAATAATAACGGTTATACCAATTAAATGAAAAATCTCTGCTAATTGTAAAAAATGTTTCTATTATGTTTTTAAACTGTTCACTTTGTAATTATGAAAAAAAAAAAGGATAAATTTACCAAATTTTCTCGAAGTTCTCTACCACCGTTCAGTATATCCGAGGTCATAGTAGAACTAAATAGTACCGTCAATGCACGTAAGCGTGGAATTGAATATTTGTAATTCGTTAAAACCTAAAATAGTTATAAATAAATTTATGTAAATACAAACTTGTCAAAATCTGAAATCAGTCTGGTTTGAATTAGAATAAAATAAAAAAATATACATGTAAATGATTGACAGTACTTGACATTGACAAGAAGAATGTATAGACTAGCTCCACATTCATAGTACTTTACATAAGGACTATTCTACGGTATTATCTATGGTAACAATTAAATAGATGCTTTTTGCTTTTATAATTTCTCGAAGAATAAACACAGTATATTATCATAGACATATTGTATACATTGTGCTATAAAATGTTTTTATAATTTACGTAATGCAGACATTTACGCCATTTTGTTTAGATTTTGTACCAGAGACCAGACTATTATGCCTGATATAACTATTTTACTATAGCCATTGAGATAATATGTTTTACGTACATATTACCTCAATGACTATAGACAATATATTTATGCTATCATGTATTATGTCTAAGATATCATGTATTATGTCTAACGATACGATGCGGGCAACATCATTGCTCAAGATGAAATGATTTCAAGAAACTTTATTAAATTGCTTCAAAAACTAAAAAGAAATCCGAAAAAGGTGTACCAACATTACTATTATGGACTATGGACCATCAGTTACACATAAGAATCCGCCATATATATGTGTGTATGTGTGTGTGTGTGTCAGAACAAGGACTTTGAGCTGAATCATGGGCTACACCACCAGGCTCTATTGTTTGTCGTACCTCAGACGGAATGAACATATACTGTATAAAAATATAAAGTATATACTAATTTATTTTCGTACGTAAAATAATTTCCATACACAATCACATATAATATATTGCCTTACTCAATTAATGTGGATTTACAACGGATTATCTGTGGTAATGCATAGAAATTTCATTATTCAGTTACGTTACGCTAAACAATACCAATACTGAATAATATTATACTGCGAATAAACAATTAAACACACACACACATACAAACACTCATACACATATCGTAGACGGTTGGGCATCTATTTGCAGCTAGATCTACAGAACACAATTTAAGAATATTCAAGAATTATGTGACATGATGTATAACAAGTTTAGGAATGGTGATACGTAGCGATCGATCATTTGAGTATTTCCAAAGATATACGAAGATTAACGATCGAGAAATTGAGAAACTAGTTCTGGCAGGTGGCTGAGAATAGGAATATTGATGCGTGCGCTACGATAGCATGAGGACATATGCATTTAGCTGCGTTTTGCTTCGTCGTGTTACATTTAAGTTGTTGTAGATTTTATATACAAGAATCATAAAATTGTATTGGGTTCTGATAGGATTTAATATACGGTGATAATTTATTTACGAATCAGTGTTTCACCTTTTAGTAGATATTTATTGAAAATCACGCCTACGGGATGTTGGTATGTCGGAAGAGTGAATCGTGGACAGATTTATTGAGACATGCTGTGATTAACATAGCTGTACCGTAAATCCAGTAAGTGAGAGTTTCGATAGCTCCCTCGCATTCCATCTCCGCACTTTATATCACATACCTTATTCCTGCCCAAGATACCAGCAATGCAATAGTTACTCCTATAAGGTTGAGATTGTTTACGGGTGAACGTAAACATGCATTTTGGTGGCTCGAATGTTAGTTTTACCGTAGAAACTGCTATAGCAAGTATTAATCACTTAACTGTGTTGACTAAATCACTAATTTAGACACTACGCATGCAGATTGAATTGCGGTAGAATGTAGAAGATAACAGTGGGTTGCACCAAAAGTAAAAACGTAATTCATAAAAGTAATCTATAAGATTTGAGAGATACTATATGGACAAACTATGAAATTTTACGGATGATGTTTACGAATTACATTTTTACTTTTGTTGCAACCTGCCTATAGTCTGTCATTAGCTTACCGTTTGGATGAATCCAGGTCGCATTAACTTCAGGTGTGTTAGTCACTGCGGTCGGTTTCAAAAAATTAGAGTGGATTGAAGAATAGCGAAATTGGAAAGATTACATTCCGAATTCGCATTACGGAAATGCTGTTAAATTTTTTTGACAACGAAAATTTGAAAAAAATCTGAAAATAAAAAATCTCTTGATATATATATATTTAATTTTAAGAGGGGTTGTCATGTACGTGTTTAATAATAACAGTTTTATATAAATTTTTCTAATGTTATATTATGTTGGAAATCTTATTTTATAAAATTTAAAGTTTGAAAATAAAAACAATAAAAAGCCTTTCTGTGATCATATTTATTCACATATAACATCGTTAATTTTACCATATTGTTGAATCTTTTTATTTATTTTGACATATTTTGATATAATGAGAAAATAATTATAGAACATAAATAAATGCCGAAACAATGACGCAGCTCAAACATTATACTGCTTTATACGAAAGTAACTACGGCGTGAGATAATGCATAGCACATTTTATAAATTTGAATTAATCTGAGAACTTTTTAATTGGGCTAGTTATAACAATATTAATATTTAATTACTTTCATATAATCATAAAAATGAGAACAAAATATGAACAACCAATGAATACTAAATGAAATTCATATACTATACAGGGAGTTTGGCGCATCGTTTGCCAAAATGAAAGAGGGCATCGGAGGGGTCTTTTGCTATCTCCTCAACCTCCGAAAGACATTTTTGGTCCCACGGAACTTTTTGTGCTAATTTTTTTATTTTTTATGCCAGAAATTATAAAAGTCTACTTTAAAATTTGATTAAAAAAAAGTAAGTGCTATAGCTGCATTTTTTATAATAATCTCAATTTGTAATGATGTACAATTCTATCAAAATCAACATTCCTCGCCAGAAAAATCTATATTTTCTTTTATTGTCACACAAAGTTGGGTGAAGTTGAAAAAATTAACTGAAATCCCAACTTTAAACTTCTATTAAAAAAAAAACTAAACATTATCATGTTCTCCCAGTTTTTTAAAAACATCTCTGTGCTATCCTCTTTCTAACAGTAAGCAATATGCTATGAAAAGTTTTTATTAACTTTAAGAATTTCATCATTTTGTGTATTAAGGCACAGTAGGCTGATATTCGATACTTCTATTCCCTAATAAATAACATACGCTAAGTAAGCAAAAATTGTTATCACACTCTTACACAGTTTAATCTGTTTGATGGGTATCTTTTTTTACATAAATACACGAATGTTTTTGATAAAAAAAACACAATAAATTTTAATATTGCTGTATTGAATATTACCTTTGAAGTCAATCCGTTTCCCATTTTTTTTTAATAAAAAGACCTTAATTTTAATTTTTACTTCAAAATGATTCAAAGATTCAACAACTTTCTTAAACTTTTCGTGTTTTATTATTTATAAATATATTCATATTTAAATAAGGGTATTTTTGTAATAATTATGTGTAATCATACGATATCTAGTGGAGCAACTGGTAGCACTGTGTCTATGACTTTTTCATTTGCTGGATCTCAAAGATTGGATTGACGTTTCAAAGAATTTTATGGGGGCGGATTATTTTGCGATTGTTGAAATTAGTTATAATGCACGAGATGTAACGCTACATATTTAAGTGACATGAAATTCCAAATTTGATGCTGGGAAGTTGCAAGAATAGGTATATTGACATCAGGCCATTCGTTAGTTGGTAGCTTATAAGTGTATTTTGTGATCATTAAAAAAATATTGAAATATTGATTTTTATTCGTATTGGTTAATTTTTTGTTTGGGACAAAATTGAAATATTCATATTTATTTATTTTGTTTATATACATATACTTAAATTAAAAAAATTGACTGTAAGAAGGGGGTACTAGGTAAGTACTCCTTTGTTCTGGTGAGGTTCTGATGAGTCTTCTGATGTTCATAGTCATTTCCCAATGCTCCAACTTTCAACGATATGAAACTTAATCGAAAAATTGTCTTATCGCTAAGTAATCACTGCTGTAGATGACAAATAGCTATATATCTATGTATGCAGGTCATAATGATTGGAGGTCTATTTGTGTATAACCACAAAGGGGAAGTGCTGATATCGCGCGTATATCGAGATGATATCGGAAGGAATGCAGTTGATGCATTCAGAGTGAACGTCATTCATGCAAGACAGCAAGTTAGGTCGCCTGTCACCAACATTGCTCGCACTTCTTTTTTTCATATCAAGGTTAGTGTTATATCAATGATATTTGTTATAATCATTGTATCTAAAATTGTTGATTTTCAATTTTTCCTGTGATTTCCTGTTCTTCCCTCTTCTCATTTCTTGTGATTTAATTTTGGATTGTTAAAATATCAAATTATTTTTAATTTTTTCATTGCATTTAAAGTTTTTAAAAATAATTATTCTTAATTTTTATTATAGAAAATAAATGCTACAGACACATTTTATATCATTTTATAGTTCCTCTTTAGATAATTCTATTAGTCAACAAATTGTTTTAAAATTCTTTGATTTATTTGAGAGATGTTGTTATATTTTCAAAAAAGGATTGTTCAAAATAAGTATCAAATTTGTAGAAATTGATCTTGGAAATTTT
Source organism: Eumeta japonica (assembly GCA_005406025.1). Taxonomy (NCBI): domain Eukaryota; kingdom Metazoa; phylum Arthropoda; class Insecta; order Lepidoptera; family Psychidae; genus Eumeta; species Eumeta japonica. The sequence goes on from BGZK01000131.1 coordinate 460,740, forward strand.
GTCACATTTTTTTGTTTTTAGAATTATACATCACATACCAAATTTTTTTAAACTAATATTTAGTATTTTACTTTTGAAGTAAGAAATGACCAATATTTTGTAAATGAAGTATATAAATACTCACTAGTGCAGTCCTTCCACATATGGTGGGCGAGCTACATACTAGTAGACTGACTCCATGGTTAAAGTAATTATTTTTATTGAGTGCGAAGATATTCATTGCAATTGTGAAGTTAGTGCTGAAAAATTGGTTGATAATACTAGTCACAGGCAATGGGGTTCAGATCGGGGTTATCACTATACAGAAACAAAAGTTTTTCTTACCTTATCCATCATTTTAAGTGTGGTGTATGGTAAATAATTTCAAGAAATAATCTCACAATGTCTTTTTCATTAAAGTTCAATTCATATATTTCATTTCATTTCTTTAATTTTCAGAGAGCCAACATATGGTTGGCAGCTGTGACAAAACAAAATGTAAATGCAGCAATGGTTTTTGAATTTCTTCTAAAGATCATTGATGTCATGCAGTCATATTTCGGAAAGATATCTGAAGAGAATATCAAAAACAACTTTGTGTTGATCTATGAGCTGCTTGATGGTATGAAAATTTTGAATTGAAATTTTCTATGATCATATATAAAAATTAAAAGTCTTTGAACAGTGCCTGTTACAAGTGATAATGTATAGATGTCAGATATACTCTCTTACTGTTAGTCTTATGAACAAGCTCAATCATACAATGTGGGGTGGAAACATTTGGTTTTTCTTTGTGAGATAAAAAGTACAACATACCACAGAATGATCAGTGGTCAACAACTGACACAGTAAGTTGAAGTGGCAATTGGTAGGTCAAATCACTTGCAAAACCGGTAATTGCTGGAGAAAATTTTTGAGCAGCAACCTTGAATTGGATGTCGTGGCAGTGGATGGTCTCCTACTAGGTGGGCTGACTACCTGATTAGAGTTACAAGTCGCTATTGGTTATAGGTGGCCCAAAATAGTAAGGTTTGAAAATCTAGAGAGGATGCCTACATCCAGCAGTAGATAACCAACGGCAAAAACAATCATATTATCTTTTTGACTTAACTTGCACTTTTATTTAGCATAACATATTATTTCCAAAATAAAAACCAAATTTCATTGTAAGTTGTGTGTAGTTTTTATTCAATTTAAAAATGAAAACATTCATTTTTAGCATTCAGATTTGAGATATTTAATGTTTTTCTATGTTGCAATTTCTACACTCATTAATAATGAAAATATTATTTAATTATCCTTAAGAAATATTAAGTGTTAATATTTGCTTTTTAACAAGTAATTTTCATAATTCTCTAATTACAAGAAAAAAAATTTCTAAAATCTGTCACATATTCCAAGAACAGGTTTTGTATGATAAATTCATTAAAAGTTAAAATAGATGTTATATAAGTAAAGCATTTTGTAAACTTCTATGCATTTGCAATATACAATTGTGCTTATTGTCAATTTTTTTTTTGTTTACTAGAAATTCTTGACTTTGGGTACCCTCAAAATTCTGATACGGGTGTCTTGAAGACATTTATAACACAACAAGGTATTAAATCTGCCTCAAAAGAAGAGCAAGCTCAAATAACTTCTCAGGTTTGTATTTTTTTTCCGTATATATGTAAATATTTTTTTTTCTTATACATATATATTAATTTCATGTAGCATTGAATGAATTTATTGTAATTATTAGAATTCATGTCACTTATTATATTTGTATGTATGTCAATGTTTATGACCTTAAAAAAGTGTTAAAAGTTTGTAATGATTTCTAGTCATACAGTAAGTTTGGACCTATCATATACCTCTGCAGTGGACGACTTTATGGTCCTTTTGGTGGTGTGGGGGCTGAGGTAGAGCTGAGTCGGCTTTCCTCTCAAATATGGCCCATTTCGCTCACTGTCTCAGCCTTCATACCATCAAAAGGATCATAAAGTTGTTCACTGTGCAGGTATATGACAGGTCTAAACTTATGTTGCAGTTACTGTACATGACTTTTATATAAAATCACATAATTAAATTAATTGTCAAATTAATTGTAAGATATTTCAATAGCATAATACTGGTAGGTAGTAATTACTTTTTACCTGACTGCACGAATTGAAGAAAAGTTATATGTTAAGTCTGTGGTACTCTAGAGACCAAATGTGTGGGCTGATTTTGATGATTTTAAGTCCTTAATCTAGCAAGGGTCATTATAGACATGAAAGTAATAAAAATTCAATAAGGCAACAACTACATACCATATTGTGAAAAAGAAAAAATGAAAATCAATGAACCAGCACTAGTGGGGTATCATTAAACAGGATTTTGAAAATTATCTTTAGGTTTCTTCAATCATTTTCCATTTTGAATGACCATTTTGAAACTATAACGATTTAAAAATGGTTAGAAACCATTCACACTTAAATTGTAAAAACTTATAATAAAGCCGTGATAAAGTTCTTATGAAATCATATAATAGGTTATTAATGTGAAAAATAATTATTATAGTATAATTCAATATAATTCTTATAATTGGATCACAAACCACAAATTTTACTGTCAAAGCAGTAAAATTTGTGGTTTAATTAATTTTAACAACTGTTATCTAAAGGGTTACTTAATGCAGTGAGAGAGAAATAAACTAATAAAATAAATAAACAATAAAAAATAAGTTTAATATTAATAATTAATTGATAACAATATATAAATAGAAGAAATCCTTCACTATTATTACAGTGAGACTCATTGTTGGCTCCGCTAATGACGAGAAACTAATCTCAAAAAAAACTGCAAAATAATAAATAAAAGAATAATTAAAAAATTTTAAAAACTCGATTGCATAAAATTAATTGAAAAGATGGAAAGAAAATGTAAAAAATTATCCAATGAAATATGATAAATACGTGCAGCCAGAGGCATCAGATTAATTTCTACTCGCTAAATGTATGCTTCCGATTGAAAATATTTCTTATATTTCATTGATAATTTTTCACATGTCTTGTTTCATTTCACTTTATGCAGTCAGATTTTTAAAATTTTTAAATTATTTTTAATTAATTAAAAAAGAAATATTACTAAGCAGCAAACAAATACCTAGATGTATGTAGGTGGAACCTTTCAAAGTATGCAATTTTTAATATGACCGTAATATAATCTGTTATTAACGGTTAAAATATTAAGTTATTTCATGAGACTGGTGGGATTTCAATTTGGTATATTACATGTTTTATATTAGGTACAGTGGAATCTCATAACTCGAATGTCAAGGAAAATGCAAAAAAATCAAGTTAACGAGTTTTCGACTTAACAAGAACTTCGAGATACACATGCCTGTGTCGACAAGGAGCAAACATAACATTCACAGCTGTGTTACTTAGAAAGTTTCATGAATATATTCATTCAATGCACACTTACAAGACAAAAACAATAGATTAGAAGACTTGAACCCGAACATTATTTTTGAAATTTATTGCTATTATTTTGAGGAATTCCAAGTAAGATGTCATTATATTTTACCAACTACGACTTACAGAGTCTCCTTTTTGAAATTCGAGTCATAGAGTATAAATATGTATTATCAATACTTCGTAGGGAAATAACATTTTGTTCGAGTTACAAAGTCTAAATAATTCGAGATACCGCATATTTTGGGGTTCATCGGAAGGGAATGGCAATTATTTTCGACTTACTGAGGATTTCAACTTAAAGAGGTTCAAGTTATTGAGATTCTGCTGTACTTTTATATACACTTTGAAAATTTTTTATTAAAGTAGTACATAAGTTAACTATTAGTTACGTGAATTATCATAATACCTTGGACATATTAATATTGTTTTTTAATAAATATCTTTTATTCATATAATGTTTGTTATAAAAATTGCAGTATTGTTTTGGAATTTAATGTTTTTGCTAAATCAGACCATGATAGTGGTTTCGAAGGTCATGTTAAGAGGAGTTAGGGAACATACCCATACTACGTGACCAGTTCATGAGGGGGTCCAACGCTAAACACACAGGTGGCAACTACCTGTTACAATATTTTTTACATGAGTTTTTTTCTCCTTGATTATTTTAATTTTCTGTTAGTGAAAAAAAGACTTAAAATCATATTTGTAAATTACTACGTGAAACTAGAGGCGCAGGAGGGTCTTTGTCATATACTACGGTTGGTCACCGTGAGGGGGGGAGGGGGTTAAAATCACAAATTATGGGTCACGTAGTATGGGTATGTTCCCTTATGGAACTACAGAAATAAAAATACTTTTGATAGAATTTCTTTTGAATTATATATAATTTTTCTAGTTCCAGTGGATTAAATAAAGGTATAAAATAATGTATCAACAAAAAAGTGAAAAACAAAGTGTGTGTTGACATTTTTTTTCACATCAACTCCAATTTTTTCTTTACGAATTTCATCATTTTGAACTTGATATGAAATAAATTCATTGCAATGCACTCATGTTTGAAATAAGAATTATCTTTCAATAGCTTTATTTAATAACATTCTAGTGGGTGCAAATAAAATTCTCTCTTCCTAGATTTGTACTACAAAAAAAAATTAAAAGATTGTTTTCAGTTTTACTGAATTTTGTTATATATTGAGAAAACTAAATTGCAGAGGGCACATTATTATACTTTAATCAAACTCTATATTTATTTAAATAAATTATGGGAAAATCATAAAAGTTTATCTAGATTAATGTGTCCTAAAGTATCTTCTAGGAAGCACTACTTTGTTTATGGTTTTTACGGTTGGCTGATCTGTAGTATACAGGCATAAATTTTACAGTAATGGAATTCACATGAACAAGACCATTTAGTCAATATTTTTGAATCATGTTGCAATATTTTAAAATTGTTTTAAAGGCTGCATCATGCCTCTTTCAGATTTTTATGAAAAGACAAAATAGTTATATTTCTTGAATGCACTCATTGAAATATACATTGAGGACAATTGATCTGCCATATGTATAATTGAGTTCTAATTACAGTACTTAGGATTTTTTTCTGTATTTATATTTTTTATTCTAGTTTTAGAATTTTTATTGTTCTATCATTTACAAAAAAAAATTATATTAATATTGTAATATTAATTTTGAGATGATTAAGAACATGTTGAAAAGCAAAATAGGAAAATATCTTTGCATTAGTTTTTTCAGCATAAGAATCATTTTTGCTGCAGGTCACGGGTCAAATTGGGTGGCGTCGTGAAGGAATAAAATATCGTCGTAATGAGCTGTTTTTGGATGTTCTGGAGTATGTTAATTTGCTGATGTCTCCACAAGGTATAGAAATAGAATTTAATTTGTATTTACTGAAAACAAGGAGTTTTATTTTTGAATTTAAGCCTAAAATGGAACAAGTTAGCTTTTTTGAAAAAAAATTTTTTCGCTATATATTTAAAAGTACAATCTAATAAAGCTTTTTGCATGTTCAATACATACATAGTATTTATTGTGAACAATTCAATTTGTGAATTGTCTGTTTGCATACTTATATATGTTTTTAAACCTCAATAATTTATGGTCAATTTAGGTCAAGTTTTATCTGCACATGTTGCTGGAAAAGTTGTCATGAAATCTTATTTATCTGGAATGCCCGAGTGCAAGTTTGGAATCAATGACAAGATCGTCATGGAAGCCAAGGGGAAAGGGAATGGTTAGTATAGTGGTATAAATTTTAGAAATGGTTATACTAAGTTATGCACATCGTATTGTTTTAGAGTGGATGGTGTTTACTAACCTTTTTGATGACAATTACTAATTGTACTAAATGTTCTATAACAATTTTGAAATGGTGCTGCTAGAAAAAGTTTCCAATCTTTTTTAAATATTTAGAATATGTTTTACTTTTATTTGTCCTTTGTTATGTTAGAAATGAGCTTGATTTCTAACATGACAAAGATTAGATTCAATGATGCACTATTAGTTTTTAAAATAAAGCAATATTATATTAACCTAAAAATAGAAGTGTTTGCTTAATACTTTTCTAGTTGGATTGTATCTGTCAATTATTAAATTAATGACAGAATTTTGTGACAAGTTGGCTTTTGGTAGAGATGGTGAAAGTTGTAAAAATTATTTTCAATTACCTCTACACGATGTGCATATATCAGATAGACATAGCATTATTATACTTTTTTATTCTTTGTTTAAATATGTAATGTTTTTTAATTTTAAACTTTGTTAATAGGTGGCTTAAGTGGCAACACAGATAGTGATCCAGCACGCTCGGGTAAACCTGTAGTCGTGATAGATGACTGCCAGTTCCATCAATGCGTTAAGCTCAGCAAGTTTGAAACAGAACATTCAATATCTTTTATACCGCCTGATGGGGAATTTGAATTGATGAGGTGAGGAAAGTGTATATTTAATGCTTAGTGAGACATTGTGACACATATTTCAACATATATAGGCCCTGTGTTTCATAACCAAAATACTATTTTGCCATTCCAACATCATTACACTAAAAATTAAGCAACTTTTTTTAGATTTGGTATAATTTTATATAAAAAACATTGTTGTCACAATTATATTACTGTAAATTCATGAAATTGTGATGAAAATTCAATTCACTAATCAAAATTTATGCAAAGTGACTAAAAATGATTTATATATTTGTAATAATTTTTTTAAACTATTTTAAATTTTATTCTAGATACCGTACTACCAAGGATATATCATTACCATTCCGCGTAATCCCCTTAGTCCGAGAAGTGGGCCGTACCAAGATGGAAGTCAAGGTAGTACTCAAGAGCAACTTTAAACCGTCTCTTCTTGGCCAGAAGATTGAAGTAAAGATACCCACTCCTCTGAACACCAGTGGAGTACAGCTAATCTGTCTCAAGGGGAAAGCCAAGTATAAAGCTTCAGAAAATGCTATCGTTTGGAAGTAAGTTTTATATTGGGTCTATATATTAGGTTTAGAAAAAAAAAATTGGTTGCCTGTAAAGTCGGTATACGGGCGAAAGTTTTACGTGACAACGACTTTGAATGGTAAAATCATTTTAATGTGAATATTCATTCGTATAGTAGGAAGAAGGATGAAATAATAGTAACAATTTAAAACATTTATTTATACAAAGAATTATATTTAAAACATTAATTTATACAAAGAATCTCGCTGAATTTCATATTAACAAAATTTTATTTTACCTTTACACATACATACGTATTTATATACAAATATACATACAATAACTTGCAATACATTTGCAAGCTATGCACTAATTCTCTAGTGCTGCGCGCGCGGCAGACCGATCATAGTTGAGTGGGAGAGAGACGCAAGGCATTCGGCGGGCCTCTCTCTCGTTCGGTGACTCATCGTAACGTTACCGAGCGTTACACTTTTTCATAAGTGACTCCCAGCCGCAACCTAATTTAAGACGTTGTCACGTCAAAATTTTTTTTTGTATTTGATAAGTGAAAAGTTGCAGCAAAAAGTCTCATGTTGTGCTGTGTATGCATCTGGTTAGTTTTAATACAATTAAATAGATGACATTAAAAAAAAAACATAAAAACAGTGTCCTGCCATTTTTGTATTGTTTTTCTGTCCACCGAAATAAGTGAATCTAATGTAGAAATACATTTTGAAGTTTTTTTTAAAAAAAAGGAAAAATGGACCTAATGCAGTGTCAGTAAGAGTAGCACAAATCTGATTCAAGTATTTTTAGTCTGGTAATTTTGATATCAAAGATAAACTTCGTTTTGCTCAACCTGTTATAGGTAAAGTCGATGCCATTTTGAAAAAAGTAGAGTAAGATCGGCATATTAGTTCTTACAACATAGCTGAAGAGCTGGGGATTGATCATAAAAGTTTTCACCCATTTCAAAAAAGCTGGATATACAAAAAACTCGATACTTGGGTAACACACGAGTTCACTGAAAGAAATCGAATTAACAGTGAACTCATTTGCGATTCTCTATTGAAATGTAATGAAACCAAACTCTTTTTAAAAAGATTAATCACTGGTGATGAAAAATGGATTATCTAGGACATGAATGTGTGAAAAAGTCATGGTCAAAAGGAAAGCAAGCTCCACAGGCTATAGTGAAACCTGGATTAACTCACAAAAGTTGATGCTAACTTGTATGGTGGGATTGTAAGAGCTATTACTACCAGGCAAAACCATCAGTTTGGATCTAGACAAAAAATCGGAGTAGAAAAAAAACAGCTGGAATTGATCAACAGAAAGGGTGTTGTTTTTCACTATGATATTGCAAGGCTACCACACATCTTCAGCCACTCAGCAAATATTGAGAAAATTTGTTTGGACTGTGTTAATGCATCCACTATGTAGCCCTCATCTTGTATCAGATTCTCACCAGTTTCGGTCTCTTCAGAATTTTTTAAGTAGTGTTAGGTTAATATCAAGACAAGACTCGAAACTACTTGTCACATTTTTTTAATCAAGTCTCAAAATTTTGACAGCAATGGGATTATGTCACTATGTATGGAATAGCAACAAAATGTTATATATATTATTCATATTATATATTATACAAACATATGTATATTATATATGTTAATAAAACATGATGAAAAATTATTTTGAATTTGTATATAAAATATGAAAAAACCTTTTCCATAACCCTTATGTTTTGCTATATAATTTGTATATATGTATATAATTTGTATATATGTTTATAATTTGTAAAATGTATATTGTTATGATTTTTATGTTACTATTGAATCTATAGATATTGTGATTAATTTGTCATTAGATAGAGTGATTAAAAAATATCAATAACGTTGTTAAGAATTGATACATTTATGAATTGACTCTTTTCGAAATCTATGGTGTAATAAAATAGATTCTTTAATTTGTTCAATAGATATATTGGTGTTACTCAAATATTCCTCAAATTGTGTACTACGTGAAGTAATAAACAATTGTTTTGTTTATTATTTAAACAATGGGTGTTCAAGCCATATATGTTAATTATAGAGTTAGTTCAATTGATCTGAAGTCTTGTTTAATAATTTAAACTTATAAACTCTCACATAATTGTAGATGTACATTCTGTCTCAAGCCGAAATTAAATAGCAGGTTTAATATGTCAAATTACATAATTTGTATCTCGTTTAATTCATAATTATATCTTCTCAAACAGAATTAAGCGTATGGCGGGTATGAAAGAAACCCAACTGTCTGCTGAGATTGAGCTTTTGGAAACTGATACCAAGAAAAAGTGGACACGTCCACCCATCTCCATGGGCTTCGAGGTGCCGTTTGCACCTTCTGGCTTTAAGGTAAGTAAATTTTTCCTTGTGGAAATTATTAACTATACAGATATACATAGTATTCATTAAAGCTATTCTTGGGAAACTTATCGATTGCCTGCACGATGAGCAACCTAAACAGTTTTGACATATTATTGTCATAAAATACATTTGATAAAAATAATTTTGAAAATTATATTTATATTATTTATGATAAACAGACTTAACTTTAAATCTTCTGTATTGATTTACCACACCTTTGTATAACCCAACCGAACCATATAATCCTATTCTGCATCTGTATAATATTGGATTGCCAGCAAGACATGGATGGTAAGATAAAGGAATTAGTATGTGACACACAAATGATCCAAATGTAAAATCCAATTTATACATGTATTTCAGTATCATTGTGTTAATTTATTAATTTTTGTTAATTGCTCAGGTGCGCTATTTGAAAGTCTTTGAGCCGAAACTGAACTACTCCGACCACGATGTGATCAAATGGGTGCGCTACATCGGGCGCTCTGGCCTCTACGAGACCCGATGCTAAGCGCATCATGGACACTACGCACAGGTGAACTGAATGCTTTATGCTTTTAAATGCATTCCATGAATTATTTTTTCATTACAGTTATTTTTTATTAAATTTTTTTATCGTGCTGGGTATAGATTCTAGCATAACCATGTTTTTACTTTGATAATCAGATAGGTTCATCCATACATACCATTGAAATAAAACTATTAACAGAGCTGCTGTTTTTGAATTTTCATTTTCTATTGTAAAACTGTTAATACTGAAAACAATTTAAATGGGATATATCACTATATTAATAAATATTATCTTCAATGTATTTGGAATACATCTGATTTTTAATTAATTTTTTGAGTATATGAAAAATATTTTTGATTGATTGATGTTCAACCCTTTGCTTACTTTGAATGATGATGATTCAGATTCGCACTGCATGTTGAAAACTTATATATTTTTATATATTTACTTTATATGTCTCAATGTCATGATAATGTCTATTTACATTTGTTATAACTCATTTATATTGTGAATAATTCTTTACTAATTCAGTCCTCTTATGCAGATGCTCGTGGACCACAAGCCTTTGGGTGCACTGTTGGGGCCCTTAGGCAAAGAGCCAGGGCCCTAGGTACATAGAGCAGGGGCTCTGAGACACAGAACTTTTGACCTTTGTGTACACAGGCCCATATTAATAAAACACATTTGAGTGAGGTGTACCATCTTGAGACTGGAAAGAGCAAGACAGTTATAGTGTTTCGCTATAGAAAATAATATATGTCTCACTCCAACATTACTCGTTGAGAATGGGGCATAATTTAGCTATGTTTGTTAATATGGGCGACAGAATTTGGACTCTTTTCGAAAGCCAAATACTATGTGAATTAAAATGGAATGTAATGAATAGTATATTTATTACATTTTATTACTGTACATAGTATATAGAATGTAAATAACAAGGATGGTATTCTCGGACTCCTATCGGACACGGAGTCCTGGGCCTGTGCCCCATATGCCCTATGGAAAAGACGGAACTGTTCTTGTGTTCTTTATAAGACTTGGAGATATACAAGATCTAGATTATTGTGTTGAGAGGTCATTAGTTAAAACCTGCGGCTGATTGATATGATTTCCCTAAAATGGTTATGCATTTTCCTGTGCGAGTTTTTGGGCCCAAGTTCATTCAGTTTCTATTTAATTTGTTATTTAAAGTGCAGAATTTTAATTTTGTTTTCTAAGAACTTGTACTGGTATATATTTGTCTGTTACTAATTTTTGTTTTCTTTTGCACAGATGCAAATTCACATGCTGGCAAGGATGCAAGGCATTAAACAAGATAAACTTCTTTATCCAGTAAAATTAACATATGTAATAAATCTTACTTTAATAATATTTTTGGTGATTTAGCTGTGGCACATAATTTCATGATAGAATCTCAATGTTATTGTCTACAATGTTTGTAAAATTCATTTGCAAAATAGCTAGAAATTAAGACATACATATAAATTGAAATTGATTTGAAATGTTAATTATGTAATTGTAAAATGTTTTCAGATGTGCAGCCTGCCTGCTATATTTTTATTTTTTCATGTATTAGAATGCTTATTTTGACTGGCATCGAGGTCATCTCACTATATATACATTACATATATATATCATAGACAAGCACTAATTTTCCATTTTTCATGTTATTTGTCTATGGATACATTGGTGACTAATAAAATTACGATACAAATTTAAAATAAGAGAAGAAATATATGTAATATAGGTTTCTCATGCTGTAAACTTCATTTGCTTTATATTCAATGGAGTGACTTACCAAATAATTATCTTTTGAAAATACGACACATTTTGGGATATATGCAATGTTTATGAAGTTGTACATGAAATTAAGAATAATTTTAAAATGCTTATTTTTTTTACTTTTATTATATGTTATAGCCATTTTCATCATTCCTGTATAATGAACTATGTAAACTTGCATTGTATACTAGTGATAGTGATTATGATGAAGGATTTATTTTTATCTGTTTTGAAATTTGTAAAAAAAACATGTTACTTTAAAGAATAGTCCATTTTTAACAAAAAGCTGTTAATTTTTCTATTTTTTTTTAAGAAACAATATTTAATATAAGAATCAGGTATCACTTTTATTTACTTTTGCAATTTCTCAATATGACAAGCATAACTAATGATATTTGTGGAAGAAACAACTGATTACTGCCCAAAATAGTTATAATAGTAAATTAGTCATCTCATATTTGTAATGAATATTATGCTATGAATATTGTACATGGATTTTTTACATTTTAATTATGTACTAATAATTTTAATTTACATTTATACTACAAAATCAAGAGAGTGTCTGTCTTACCTTTGTTACCTAATGACGGAGATAGGGTGCAATCTAAAAATAGGTCTAGTTTACTTTTTATCACAAAACATAATTTCATTCCTAAATAGAACTATTATTTTGCTAATAGATAATAATAATAATAATTATAAACATTCATTATATTTACTTTAATACTTTATCATCCAAGATGGAATTAGAATTATGGTCAAAATCGGGATCAGGATGGAAAGTGGAGGATTTGGAAGCGAGGCCAAGATCGGAATTCCGTTTGGGGGTAGGATTTATATAGAATATATGCAGCAGTGAATTCTACATCCTCCTGGGCGAAACTATAAAACGAAAAAAAATTTTTAGTCCTTCCTGTATTTTGTTTGGAAACTAAAAACTTTTGTAGTCACTGCAATGACAAAAAAATGTCATTGAGGTCCTGGTTGGTACTTATTTCTGGCAAATAAGAGTGTTACCGCTGATCATCTGTTTCGGTCTTTGTTTTAAGGAGGTGCTTTGTCAGGATGGCTTTAGTCTTACTTGCAGTACAAGTAAAATGCTTTTGTAATGTTTTGGATCACTGTTTCTGTCCTGTGGGAAGTGAATTATTTAAAAAAAAGCATAATAACTCTTAAACACGCTTTTTAGTACAAAAATTATTTAGAATATTATAGTAAATTTCCAATGCTGTTTTCACCAATTACTTGTAAGTAGATGGTTATAATGAAATGCATGCTGTTATAGTTATAGCTTATTGTATGAAGTTACGAACCATAATATATGTATAATAAACTATTTAAATGTGCAAGGCTGTTTAATTTTCTCATCAAAACAATGTTATATAAAATATGTTTTGCATTTAATTATTGGACACATTTTTCATAGCATTAATACGAGAGTGGTAGAATTCTAGTAGTTGTGTCAATGAGATTATTTACTGGTGTAGACTGTGCATTCGCATATATCTTTTATCTGAACTTTGGCTATCTATTAAAGCCGATTCAAATTTCCATTAATGTATGGCGGATATCCTCACAAATCCTAAACTACTTAAGCAATTCTGGGTATATTGTCGCTAGTTAGCCGGTAAGCACAGTTGTGCTTTCCAGCTAAATGAAGGTACAAAACGTTTGACCTGAAAACATATTCGAGAATACTATCGTATGCAATCTAATTAAATGCTAAGTAAAATATTTAAAATATAAAAACTGTAAAAACAAAGTCGAATGATGCGTTCAAAAGATATCGTAGTTGAAAGATTTAATCCATATTAATTTAGTATGTATTATAAAGATCTATATTTATTTTATGGCATTATCAAGTGGCAAACCAGCATGCGTGCCACTAGAGGTGGGCACCGCTGCCCATGGACACGCGACTAAAGGGGTCACCGGCTTTGCCGGCCTCTTGGTTGGAATAGGCTGTCTGATGGAGGAAGGACTGGGTCACTGAAACTCTCAATCACTGAACGAAATGCAACAGCGGAAACTTACTTCACGCGGGTATTCTGTGAGGGAGGCATCGGCCGAGCCGGTCTATTTGCGTGCCAAGACGACAATAGCATTTAAAAAACACTGGCTTTCTTAAAAATAAATTTAACGTTTTGAACCTGAAGCACTCGAAACGTATTAAAATTACATTATTGAGCTCGAAGAGGTCCAAAAAGCACTAAAATATATTTGTGCTTGAAGAGCTTAATAGTTTACTACTAGGTACATTTTTTGAGCTTGAAAGTAGCAAGAAGTTTCAGGGATAATCTGTAGGTCAACAATCTTTCAAATATTTGTACTCGAATAGCTCCAAAACATCGATAAATGTATTAATGTGTTTTGGGCTGTTTTAGGGATGGGCAGCAGGATTAACTTTTTAATATTCTTTAAAATAATAGTTATTACGCTTGTAAATTTACGAAAAAAAATAGTGAAAGAAAATTCAGCACTTTCAAAATTTTGTAAGAAGCAATTTACTAAATATTGAAGTTGTTTGGACTTAGGACGCTTTAAAAAGTGTTGTCTCTGTCTACACCATTTTTTTTTAACGTTTTTATCTCATTTTGTTATGAATTATTTACTGTATAATGTCTTATTGTTAGTGTATGATTTGCAATAAAAACAATAAAAAAAGCAATTATAACGCACCGTACAATAATCAAAGGGCGCCATTTAAATTATTCTCCTAGGACACCCAGTGGTCCTGAACAAACCCCTACATCTTTCTCATATTGTGATTCAACAACAGCGAAAGCTTTTTAGTACAGTTCCCTTGGACGTTGAGTTCACTTTCGTGGGACTCTGCTCCGCGACGTATGGTATGGCTACTGGTATCGACTTATTCGTCATGTTTTCTTAAACAAGGTGCGGTAGTCACTTCCTAGACATATGGGGTGGTGGGTAGCCAAAACGCAGTAATGCGGGGGCCGGGCCTATCCTACTTCTAGATAACTACTGGACCGATGATTTATTTAAATATTTAGAAAAAAACAATATTCTGAGAGATACATGTTTTTATTATGTAAATAGTGCGATAACTATTAGGATTATGTAAATTTAGCTTGTAAAATTTTTGTTACTTTTATCTACGTATTTGTTAAGTGAGCGTCGGTAGACGGCGACCTAAGGTCGGTAGCCGAGCCTTTGGGTCGATTAAATTTGAGTTTAATGTAATTGGAAGGGTTTTCTATTGAATAACAATAAACTGAGAAAAAAGAAAATATTGTATTGATTTAAATAAATAAATAAAGTTCATTTACGACCATATCAATTGCGCACGCTGGGGTACAATATACTTACTACCTTGTCGTTATGCAAGCATTGTTAAAACATGAAAACGAGGTATGTATTCAATTTATGAATGAAAAGTTTGTAATGACAAAGATTGAAAATGCATTTAATGAAAAAACATCGGACCAAACACTGGAACTAGAAAGAAAAATAAGATCCATAAAATTAATGGTGGTCTTGTAGAAATAGAAAGGACACAGCACGTGGTCGACAGTCTCAAATTTTCAACTATGAGAAATGGGAAGAAAACTTTTTGGAGTTCAACACAACGAAGTCTGGGAAAGACCTTCACAAGTAACTTTCAAAAAGATGAGGTTGACTTGCGAAAATTTGTGAAATCATTTAATAAAATAAATCTTTTCGACCCAACGAACACAAAATAAGGTAACACTTTATCGGAAAGACAGCTTCTAAAGAGGCTGCTAACGATCTGGTCTCAGTCCAAACCCGCGGTTTAAACTATTCGAAGACTTTTTGATGGATCGCGTAATTAGGAAAACAGACTTATAGCGCCCTCGAAAATGTGAAATCAAAAACATTTGAGCCCTTGCAAATGTAACGGGAAATCCTGCAAAAAAGTTCACGTTGTATGATACAAATACGTTAGTCCGTCTCGTGTTTAAGTTCTGCAATAAAGAGGTACCATTACGAGCCGCATGCTTATGAATTAGCAACACAGGTAATTATACATTAAAAAAAAATGTGTATACTTATGGGAAAAGTTCTACCTATATTAATAAAAGTGTGATCCTGACTTCAGTAGACATTTGCCAAATGCAGTCATTTAAAATTTGTCCTTAGAGATTTCAAAATTTTCACATACATATTTCGTCAATAATGTATGTGATGTGTACGTTTTCTTCTGGGTCGTTATTAAATATAACTTTATTCTTAAGACAAATAATACTTACATAAATACAATTTTAAATCTTGATACACAATTTGAATAGTAAAAAAAATTGGTTGGCTGTAAAGTCGATTTACGAGCGATAATTTTAAGTGATATATATGAGTGTGTGTGTGTATATATATACGCACAAGAAAACATTGATGAAAAATTGCATACTTTTATGAATAGAATTGAATTATTATCTTGCCGCAATTATTGTTGTAATAAACAATAGAAACTACATTAACTTTTCACTTCGCTTTATAAATAGTTGACAAAGCATTTCACGTTTAAGTTGTGTGCGGCCGCTGTCTCTCTTGTACTCAGACGCATCGGCCGATAGAGTGGAAGAGAGATAACTCGTTCCGCGCTTTCGCTCGCACTCTCGGCTCAGGCGGAACGCGACAATGAGTCATGATTTTTCGTGCGTGCAGCCGGCGTTCATCGATTTATAAGACGTTGTCACATCAAAAGAAGAATAGAAAGACGAGGAAAGGCTGTGTAAAACGATAAGAGTGAAAAATTCTTAAAATATTACGATCGCAATACAAGTTCATGTTGACGTCATACGTCCAGTGTCCTAGAACAAGTCCTTACGATAATTCTGATGAGTAATCGGCCAGGACCCTTTGCGCTGTAATGTTCATAGTAATAAATCGCGCTCAAGTTCGAGATCGATCTTGAGATTGATTTAATATCTAACGTTAATTAACAAACGTTACTTGAAATGTACCTTAAGTAGGAGTGCACTACGTGTGGTCTGTGTCTTGATTCGATGTGCCTGTGAGACGAAGCAATGAACTACAGCCATCCGAAAAATGTAGGTATCCCCCTTTCATACGCGTAGTCAGGTATGAAACGCAAGTTATTAAATTGCGAAAACATACATGGTGATGTGAACTTTCTAATTTTAGTGCAATTAAAGGACTAAATAAGGAGAAAATTTCCAGTACATATTGGTCGAAATTTCCATATAATTAACTATGGATAATAATTACCAATACCAAAAGAGAAAACATAACAAATTAGACTGTCGCTTTCCAGTCTTACAGCTCGCATTTATTATTTACATTTTTTGTATTGGAGCAATTTGCCGTAATGTCAAAACCAGTTATTATTTTATACATCCCAGCTTTTCGAGCTCAAAAATATAATTTTAGTACGTTTTCAGCTCTTCGCGTTTAAAAAAAAATCTAGATTATTGAAATAAAATGTTATTTATTTTATATATAAACTAAGATACCTATCGAACTAGAGATGTGTAACACTGCGCTGCGCCGCGCAATTGTGCCAAATCAGTTCACTGCACTGAATGTGTTAACTCACTTCTTCAAAGCGCATTGTCGCACAGCGCATAACCGGGAAATTCGAATATCATTTTTATAAACTGTAAGGAGTTACAGTGAAATATAAATGCAGTTATAACTAGGTAATCTTTTTTTTCAAAATTTCATTTTACTTACTGGCCATAATAAGGTTTTATTTTGACGGATGGTTGAGTAGGTAGCTGTGTGTAAAACAAATCACGGAATACGTTCTTAAATCAAAACGAATGAACTATAGTCGATTCTGTGGAGAGTAGTTGAAAGAAAAGCATGGTTGATTTATTTTAATTTGTTATTAAGTGTGTTTTAGTGCACAAAAGTGTTGTTATTTTGTGTTCTAAAGTACAGTGAAGTAACAAAGACAAAAATTCATTAAAATACATCATTTTGGACATGCATTGAGTATCAAGCGACTTGTCATGCAAACCTGCTTCTCTGGATGAGTAGTCTCCAGAGGATCCACAGATCGCATCCATAGGCGCGCATTTCGTTGCTCACTCGACATATTTTCATTTTGTTGCACCATGGCGCAATTTTAAGTTAACGCAATGAGCCGGCGCAATTTACTGCACCTCAGTTACTGAGTTAATGCAAGGATTTTCGCTGAGTTACACATGTCTATATCGAACACGTTAGATTTTTATCTTCTTTGCGGAATTTAATATACTTTTTTTTCAAGCAAAGATAGTTGATGGATACCAAATTCATCAACCCAACAATAACTTTAAGAATTTTTTAGGAAAAATCTTTTGTGTGAATTTTCCATTATCGATATCTCTCGAATGAACGGACCGATTTTGAGGCAGTGTGTAACGATCGACGTTGCAAAAGAGCTGGTTAGACTTTTGATTTTATCGGTAAAGTAATTTGAGAAATACAAAAAAAAAATAATATTTTTTTTAATAAATGCACACGTGTACGCACGTACGCACAGACATCACTAGGAAAATGATCGATTTAGATTGCTAGGACCCAAACCGTCAAGGTTTGGTGGAAACTTTATTTTTTTAAATCGGACTGAAAACAATAACTTCCCAATTTTATAAAAATTTTAAATTCTCATAGCAGAAATTTAAAAAATGAATAAGTGCTCATTATTAAAAATGTAATTGATGTAACGATAAATCTGAGCAATGTCCATTACAAATGGTTTATGAGGAAAGAATCATTTCAAAGGTTAAGGCTTCTCAATGAATATAACATATTTTCAAAAACCGCATCATTTTAAATGCTAATAATATTGTAAAGGGATTGTGAATTGATAAGAATTTGACATCCTTTATAGACAAACATTGCCATAAGAAAGATGTTTTAATTCGGCTCGATAAGGCCATTTATCTTTATACGTCTAAAGTTATCCAATATTTTCGGTTTTCATATGTAGAGTCCATAACTAAACGCGATAATAACTTAAATGTCCCCCAAGCAAGAGGTATTAAAATATACACATAGATATGAAAAAGAACAATATAATGAATATACAGATTTTTTTGTAGCAAGCGTGCATGCTAGTCACCAAAAAGCAGGTGATCACCATAGTTCATGGATACTCGCACCACCAGAGGAGTCACCAGTGCGTTGCCGTTTTTTGTAAAGGAATAGGCTATCTAATGTAGGGAGAAGAGCTGATGGAAGGGGAAGGGGGCGGAGGGGATCGGGAAGTGGGGCGATGGCGCGGAGAGTGAGCCACTGAAATTCTCACTCACTGAACGACACGCAACAGCAGACGTGTTACTTCACTTCTGTACTCTGTGAGAATATCTTATTTCACGGATCTAGCCGGCTGATTTTTGTGTCGATCACGGCATAGCTATACCACAATAATGATGAATAAACGAAATAGATGAATTGAAATTTAAATTTTTTTGACACCGACACCGACAGTTATCCACTGGCGTACCAGGTCGGCCAAGAGAATAACAACGGAATGTGAGAGAGCGGTCACGAAGCGTGCTGCAATCGATTTGGTAACAAATGGCCATAAAGGCGTCGCTGGGTCAAAATAATTTTTTTATTTAAATTTTTGTTTCTTTGTTTATTACTTAAATATTCATTATTGATTTTTATTTTTTTCCAAAAAATATTCCATGACTATTTGCCTAATTATTTTTTGTTTACCTCAGTACATTGATGCATTCTTAGACAGGCGCAGATGCAAAGCCTAAAATAAGTAAAACTATTTATTTTGAAGAAATTTTATGGGAGTCGTGATCTCCAAAATATTATATGAATTTCAATATGTCACATTTATCGGCTTATATTATATAAATGGATTATACTGTTTCTGATCACGCAAAATTATTTTCCTTGTCAACGCCTGCTTTTAGACCATTTAGAATAGAATAATGATTTAAAGTTTTTCATGATTATTATTTTAGAAATAGAATATATTTTCGTTCTTTTCTAAAAGCTTAAAAATGATATATAATTGTATTTCCTGTTTTGTTTCGTTTTTCTTGACATTTCATAATGATTAACTACAATTATTGTTTCCGTCTGATAAGCATGTCAACAATATTTTGAAGTTCTCGAAATATCTAAATTTGGCGAAGGAACATCACAAATAACAATGAAAGTTAAGTGGTAGCAACAGAGTGACATTTTAAAAAATATTTGTCTAAATATCGGCTTGAGAATAAGTAGTTTAATTATTTATAAAATTATTATATTGTGAATAGCTACTAGAGTAGAATGATAACTAAACTAACTAAACTAAACACTGATTGATATTAATTAAAAAAAATAAACACTGCATGTTGTCAGTGACGATACTCAAATACCACACGTGGTCCCTTCTCATTGATTTCATACAACTAGCTGTAAGAATCAAGGAGTAGAAGTGGTAATGGATATGCCACATTGCTCATAGAAAAAAGTCTTCGAGTGGACTGGATGTCATAAATTGAGAAGGCCTCACAGAGGACTGACAAACTGCTGCTAAAGGTCGCAGGCCACTGTTTCTTGTAAATGTAGACAGAATGTATAATTCTATACCAGATGTCTAGGGATGAGCCTGTGTTCAGAGCGGACATAGGTACACTGGTTCAATCAATGCAATGGTTGAAAGGAACTAATAAACTACAAAAATAACCAAGATATTGATGTTTAAAAATGCCGGTTGGTCAGGAACGGCAGGATGATAAATCGAAATTGAAAATTCAGTAGTAATTTCTAAAAGGATTACCAAATTCAATTTTGCATAATTTGCAAAAAATATAGCAAATTCAATATCTTACATATAAAATTTCGTCATCTTTAGTCAATTTTATTTTTGTGGTTATGCAGTCTATTGTTTATTTCAACTTAAAATATAGCAATTTCAGTATCAGACAATAATTTATTTTTTGCACACAAATCCTTAGCAACGCCGATCGATAAGCTTACACAAACTTTTGCTCAGTCGACTGTACAGGAAAAGACGAATAAATACAACTTTCCTCTAAATTATTCCCTTTTAGGCCTCAAAGTAGGTTATAATTTCGGGAATTATAATTTTCTGGCTGAATTTTTAGCGCTGCCGAAAGTTACCGTTCATACCACGTTGAATATTTAAGAGGGAGAAGTTTTAATGACGGTGTAAACAGCGCTTATAAACAACGATTAAAAGTTGTCTCCCGGCGCGGGGGCGCTCGTCTTGGCGCGCCGGGGCCCCGCGGGAGGCTGTCCGAGGGTCGGTCCTATCACCACGCCGAGGCGCGTCGATCTTTGTGTACATCTGTATTGTGTAGGGATCGAAATCAGAAAAACGGTGGTTCATTTTAATGGCGGAAGTGTCTGTCGGGATCGTAGGGCGGATCCAGCTTTTGAGTTGACTCAGAGGCTGGATCCGTCCTGATTGAGAGTGATCTCAGTCGAGACGGGTTCCGATCCGATATATAGTAATACGACGTGGACCTAGTCCAGGGCTTCACTACTCTGATGAAACTCCCCCACTCCCCCCCTCCCCTTCGTCATTCCACCGGTAAAATAGATTTGGTGCTAATTCCCAATGTTAATTCTGAAATGCAATATTTTGAATATGTTATTATGTAGGCTTTCAAATATAATCTTTGACAGTGGTTTTTAATATAAGGTGGTGATTTCTTATTATGTAATACATATTTGTGATTGCTTATAACATATTTAAGTATACTGAATAACATATAATGCGTGTAGCAAAAACACGCGCATGCGGATACATGAGTTAAAATAAAGTATTTAACGCATGCGGACGGTGTACGAGTAAATATGAACAGGGTGTAAATGTTCCTAATTGCTATATAACTTAAAAAAAGCACCATAATAAAATTTTGTACACGAATCGTGTCGCCGCCCTGTGGGTCAAGGTTGCGTTTATTTTATCATTATGGCTTTCTTTTAATTCGCTTTTTTATTTCCTTTATTTAGTACTTCATATTTAATGGAGAAACTTAAACCTTACGAAATGATCTCGATGTCTAACCGACCGTCCGTCTCCTGCGGCCGTTTGTTTCAGAAAACGTATTTTGAGGCAGAAAATTGATAAGTGTACACCAGAATTCTTACGGGTGTTAGCTCTAGTGCTAATTGTACTCGTACGTATAAAAGTATAATTTAAGTTAAGTTGAAGGTTATAGTGATTTTAAAATGGAACTCAGATTCTAGACTTCAAGAAAATTTAGCCAAAAAAGGAAATATATTATAAAACCGTTTGTATACATCCATACAATCAATATATGAATGTTATCCATACATTGAATGTTTACTTCTTGTTTCATTGGAGATATCATTTACTGAGTATTTAAAAAGACCTTTATACTTTTGTTTATTTTTCGACTTATAAAAGTATAATATAAAATAAACTTATTCACATTTTATGTATTTATAAATAACCTGTCCCTCGCCTGCACCGAGTCGGCGGGGATATGCTCGAATTGAAATAAAAGATTATAAATGAGGTATAGATATGGTAAAAATGATTATGATCATTGGATGTCGGTTGTACGATACCTCGGGAATAATATGGTATGTAATTTAAATCTTCATTGTTTTATTACCGTGCTGACCATTGTTCCTTGATTGTAACATATGTTATTGTGTGTGATATGGTGAGGATTTCAATTAAAAAATGTTGTATTAGGTTGCGGAAAAATTTTTTTCTTATTTTATTAGTAAAAGTTACAGTAAAACCGCTTTGGTTGCGCTGTTTGTATCTGGCTAGTTTTGATAGCATTAGAGAGATGACATTTTAAAATAAGAAAAAAATAAATAAAATCAATGGTCCACCATGTTTCTGTTGTTTTTCTGTCCAACAAAAAGAGTGAAACGTAGAAATTCCATAAATTTTGAAGTTTTATTATGAAAAAGTGAAAAATGTGACATGAGTCCTAAAAACAATTTGTGACGATTATAGACCTAACGCAGAGTCGGTAAGAATAGCACAAAACTGATTCAAGCGTTTTCATTCCGGTAATTTTGATGTCAAAGATGAACCTCGCTCTGGTCGATGACATTTCGGAAAAGGTAGAGCATAATCGGCATATTAGTTCTTACGACATAGCTGAAGAGCTGGGGACTGATCACATAACAGTTTTCATCCATTTAAAAAAAGTTGGATATGTAAAAAAAGTTGGATATATAAAAAAAGCTGGATATACAAAAAAAAGCTGGATATACAAAAAAAGCTGTATATACAAAAAAGCTGGATATACAAAAAAAGCTGTATATACAAAAAAGCTGGGTATACAAAAAAAGTTCGATACTTGGGTCCCACATGAGTTCACTGAAAGAAATCTAATGAATATTGTAAACATTTGCTATTCTCTATTTAAATATAATGAAATCGAACAAAATATTGATCACTGCTGATAAAAAATGTATTACTTACAACAACGTACGAAAAAGATGATGGTCAAAAGGCAAGCAAGCTCCATAGACTACAACGAAACCAGGATTAATTCGAACTAAGTTGATGCTATGTGTATGGTGGGATTGGAAGGGTATTATTTATTATGAACTTTTACCCCTGGGCAAAACCATTTATTCGGATGTCTACTACCAATAGCTGATGAGGCTCAATCAAGAGGTAGAGGAAAAAGGACCAGCATTGATCAACGGAAAGAATGAGGTTTTTCACCATGACAACGCCAGACCACACACATTTTAAGCTACTCCGAAAATATTGAGTGTTTGGTTGGAAATTATTGATGCATCCATTATATAGTTCTGACATTGAACCTTCAGATGTTTACTTGTTTCGGCCTGTTCAGAATTTTTTAGGTAGTGTTACGTTAAAATCAAGAGAGGACTGTCAAAACGACTTGTCGCAGTTTTTTTATCAGAAGTAAAAATTTTTCTGAATTATGTCACTACTTACAGAATGGCAACCGGCTGTTAAAAAAATGCGTATATATATTACAAATAAATATAAATAAAGTTTGATGAAAAATTATCTTCAATTTGCATATAAAATACGAAAAAACTTTTAACCTTTTCCTATGTGTACATAGGAAAGTCCATACAAGGAAGGCCAGTGAAATATAACCCTGTTGCATGTTTAAACAAATAGAATAAAGTATTTTTGCGATCTCTATAGAAATATTTATGAGAAACAAAGCAAAATCTGTCAAGTGCATGTCGGACCAGCCGTAGTGAAGGGTACCGTAGTTACTCGTCAAAATATGCTGACTTTGAAGGGGTTTTTTTGCTTGATACTATGAACCTATTGATTGAGTTAACGTTTAACGGCTAATAATGTCTAAAAACGGACCCATATAGGACAGTGTTAATGATTGATGATATGATTTTCTGTTTCCATAATTTTACATGGTTCATAAACATATATTTACTATCTGTTTTACACAACCAATGACGTTACCAAATGATTGGATTTCGCAAAAGACGTACTGTTACACTTTTTCGAACATTACATATTCAAAAACGATCAGTTCTTTTATTTTTCATACAAAGTTTACTTAAAATATAATTTACTTCTATTAAATTAGTTGACTGGTTCGCATTACTATTTTAATGCATTTGCCTAAATGAATAACTATTTATTAAAATTTAAGTGCATTAAAACAATGCAGTCTTAAAACGTAAAAATACGACGTGAAAAAGTGCAACAGCAAAATAGCGTATCTTCATGGCACTTAAGTCTTTTTGTTGAGAAGCGCAGTTTTTTTGGCAATAATTACTTAAAAACAGTATATCCTATCACATTGAAAATATTTTTTGTTGAAAACATTTATTAAGCGCTTTTTAATGTTTTTGGACATGCAGTTAAAAGATAATTAGTGGGGGGAGGCCACAATTTATGCTATTTTGGAGCGATTATTTCAAAAATATTCATTTAATCAAAAAAATATTAATAAACCTTAAAGCAATTTTAAATAAAAGCGTCGAAGTTTGTACCCCCCATTGGACATTTTAAAAATTTTTTTTTGTTATTTAACTACCAACTTAAGTAGTGGCTTATATAAGACACCTATACTTCAAATTTCGTCAATATACATTACGTAGTTTTTGAGTAAAATACCTGTGATAGACGGACAGACGGCTCGACGGACGGACGTGACGAAACTATAAGCGTTCTGTTTCTGCTATTTTGCCATTTTGCCTGCGGAACCCTAAATACTACCGAACGAAATTCGACTACCCAAATACTTTATTTTATCTAGACCTTTAAACATAAAAACAGTACATACATAAATCTATTAAGAAATTCGATTTAGACACCGGACAAAATAAATCCCTAACATCCACCTTCTAAATTGGTCAAAGATAAATAGGACGTACGCTCGCAGGATCTAGCCGGACGCGGCGTGCGCCGCACATCTCATCGATTTCGCTCATCCGGCGAAATCTCGTGGAATTAATGCTCGTCGCTCGCTTACTAATTGCGGGCCCGGGCGGCTGTCGCGGATACGCCGCCAACCCGCACATCGCTCAGCGCGCGGGCGGCGGCGCGGGCGGCGTGCGCGGGCGCGGCCTGCGCTCTTCGCCGAGGCTGTCGAGCCTCGCACGCCTCCATACGGATGTTGGAAAAGAAATCTCTAATAAAATCATTGTATATAAAAATTTAGGTTACTTATACTTGCGCTTGAAATTTTGCCGTTACATCTAATATTTACTCGTTTTTATCGCTGGCAATTTCCTTGACTTCTTTCACCTATTTGTTCTGTTGAACCGAAATACTACAACAATTCTAAAAAATCTTTCATTTATAGAAAGCTACACTATCTCCGAGCTATATAGCCACTATTTTGTTTTCCACGGCTTCGCTCAAATCGGAACCGTGACCGGTGATGGAAGTGAAAATTAAAAGCGGGACAGAGACTAGAATCAGGAACGTGACCGGAATCGGGATTGATGGCGAGATCGATCAATATAATTGATGAGGGAATACATTCTATTACGAACCACGTGGTTTGTCTCAACATGAACTTCGAAGAGAAATCAAGAAACTTCGATCGAATAGGAAATCTAGAGCGATTCAGGTATTGTTAAATCTTTGACGGTCACAAAACGAAATAGGTACCTAGTTATGGTCATGGATGAGCTGAGCTGGACTGGACTGGACATGGAGTATGAAGACATGCAACGGAATTTCTTTACGTCAAACAGCCGAAAGTGCAGTGTGATATAAAATTGATATTATACCAATCTTATGAGTTATTATAGAACCTTATTTAGAAAATAAGTCACAAAACATTGAAACTCTTTAGCGATAATAGCATAAGTACTGTGAATTGGTTTATTGTGTGTGAATTATATAACTTATATATATATAAATTGTAAAGAATAAGAGTAATTTGATTACTGGCAATAATATCAAATAGAGGATGAAGTTAAACTGGACGGCTGGACGGATTGCAATCCGATTTTGCATAGAGATACATTAAGTTCTCAGATAGGATATAAGATTAATATAACTAGATTATCTTTTATGTAAAAAAACTTATGAATACCAGTAAAATGGTAATCTGTTAGAAATAACTTTCATAGCCACGGAAGGACCAAGATCGGAAAAGATCACTTGTTAAGTAGTTGGACCGGGGTCGGGCCTAACAATGAAATCAGAATTGACATCGACATCAGGACCATGATCGAAATCAGAATTGACGGCGAGTACAGCTAATATTGCAAATGAAAGGATATATTCTAAGCACATATGAATGAAACCACAATTATGAAACGGTGTGAATGAACCATGAAAAAAAAAACCGATTATTGTTGAATGTTAATTTATACCCAGCGAAGCCTTGTAACGGCTAGTAATTAAATATTTAGTTATTTTTAGAATTGGTTCCAACTAAAGTACAGCAAATTAAAAGTGTAAAATAATGAAAACCAGGAACACAATAGTTAAGGAGTTTATAATAATAGTTGATCCACAAATTTGTATCAATTAAGCAATGAGTCAAAAGTTGTCAAATTACGAAAATTAATATAAAACTGCACGTAAGTCACGCGCTGTTGCTTATTTAGCTGGCACAGACTCGAAAATCAAATAATTATTTAGTTATTTTGAGATTTTTGAAGGCAGTTTTTATATTGTTTTGAAAAGAGTTTCAGTAAACTCATTTTCATGGCTTATGTCGTCATCAGGGAGGATTAATAAATTGTATTCACACAAAGCTCACAAAAATACACAATTTTACTGTTCCTATATAACTTTCTTAATATAACGTAAGACGATCACTGCAAAAAATACAGTCACTTATATACCCGTGCTTAGTTCATTTAAATTGACAAATGAAAGGTTAAGTACAACGCGACTTTGACAAAAAGAACTTATCAGAAATAGACCAGGTCATCGATATCCTGGGCCATAACATTAATCCACCACTGCTCACGACAGTAAGTCGCTGATTCGATTGAATAGATGGTGTCCTATTTCTGGAATTCGGCTTCCTGCGAAGCTTCTCGACTGAAAGCGAACATCCTATACATATGATGAAATTCGCAACTTACATGTGTAAGTAATGGTTGGTGATTGAGGTAATGTGAGCGATATTGCTATTACTCACATGCGATGCTGAAAGTTTAAGATTTAACATTGGATCGAGTTTTGAGCCTCACAACTTCGGAATACGGTTCTTCTCAACTTCAATGGATATTAAATATGCATAATATATATATATATATAAGAGTGAAGGTTAAATTTGAAATCGATTATGGATTAGAGGGATTTTTGAAGATATTTAAAAAATTGAGAATGAACAACGCTTGTATGGCATGCCAATTATTTTTTGTATTGCGGCTAAATAGTACACTAATATTTTGAAGGCGACAAAATCATGAAGGGTTAATTGGACGACATTTACAATTTTACAGCACCAGCTTTTGCACGTCGCTCCACACACGTGGATTTAGAATGAACTGTTTCACGTTTTGTATCGATTCGCTTCTAAGTACATCATCATCATCATATATACGCTACGGTTAAGATGTTTGCCTCCCTTTTTAGAAAAAATCTCACAATTACTCCACATAAACTTTATATCATTTCATAGATAATTGCTTGCTCTACCGGCATCAATCACTAAAAATTTTATTATTGCTTCTGTTTTTTCATTATTAAAATTATACATATGTGGCCATCTGACGACTTTAATTTTGAAACAACGTCAATATGATTAACGGTCGGTAAATTTTTTTGTTCAAATACGTCTTCGATCTGTCATCTGAGCTTCATAATATAGTACAACAAAAAGAAGAACGTAATAAACAGTGTGCAAAATTAGAAACGGATTGAATACCTGCAATAAATTTAGGTACATTAAATTGAATTGAATGATTTATTTAAATAATAATTACAAAAATGATTAATTAAAATACCTAGGAGATGAAAACTGGAAAATCAAGCAGAAAGACGTCGAAGTAAGTCAAATTGTATCAGATGACTATATACTTAAAATATTGTTTATGAAAAATTCTGTAATAAAAAAAAAATTAATTAATATTCACAGTAATTTTCTAAACTGATAATCATTATACATAATTTGTGCAAATTATTCGCATAGGGTACTTCTAGTCGTGTCATACAGCTAATGTCATCAGTCGTGGGGTTATAATGTCTTACGGATGTTTGAAAACTGTGATTAAAAAAGAGTAGTAAATATAGATTGAAAATAATTTAAAATCATGACCTGATTATTACATGTAAATCGAAAAAGTTGCAACTTGGTATTTTTAGTAATTTTTCAAGGGACATAAAACGAAATTCGCTTTTAAAAATATACACGAAATGACTTTTACTTCCTTTATATTTATACAACTAAACGACTAAACGACGAAGTATTAAACTATTAATAAATGTGTTATTTATTTTAAAATGTTTTTAATGTTCTATGAGTTTCTATATTCCTAATTATGAAACTGCTATAATTCGAGCCAGTGATATGTGGCGTATGGAATATACACAAGTTGCAATTTATATATTTATGTATATAGTATATATTACATGTATATAGTATATAAATACTACACTTATTTTTATAC
This sequence comes from Eumeta japonica, assembly GCA_005406025.1. NCBI lineage: Eukaryota > Metazoa > Arthropoda > Insecta > Lepidoptera > Psychidae > Eumeta > Eumeta japonica. The sequence continues at coordinate 489,307 of BGZK01000131.1, forward strand.
AAATGCATATACTGTATACATTTGTATAAGAATTAGTATAGTATTTAAATGAAACGTTTTATATACTATTTGCGGAAACTACGGGAAATTGGCAAAATGAAATTCCATGCGAATCTTGTAGTGCATTCAATTCATCTTTACTTTAGTACTCTTACTTCACGGAGGCAATGATCTAGACCACACTCGGTTCCCGCCAGAGTGCAAAGAAATATGCGATTCCGTCATTTGCGATTGCAATCTCGTTTATGAGTGCATCAGGATTAATCTGATTGCAGGCGGCGCTGACTGCGCTCCTCGAGATGTGTTCGCTTCCCGATTAGTGACGTCTGTTTTTTCTGTTTCGTTGATGTCGATAATGCGTTTTGATTTCGGTTCAGTATGCAATTGGCGTATCCAATGTTGGTTGCTAGAGGACTTTAACTTAATTATTACGCTGCTTATTAATTGCCAGATATCCCTGGTTGTGAATCGTAAAAGCTTAATAATCTATATGTAATAATTAATTTTAAACGTCTAAAATTTAATAAATTAATATTTACGTAAAGAAGAACAGTTGCGACGGCACGTAGGATACCATCCTCATCTATTATTCTGTGGACTTGGGCACCGCAATATTAATTCCTTTCCCTCGATCGCATTATGACACGATACCGTCACTGCCCTTCGTATATTCTATTGCATGTATTAGAGACATTGGTCCTAAGAATTGCTCCATTCCATTGGAATGGAATTCTTGGAATGGATGTTTCATTAATAGAACAATTGTTCCAATTGTTCCATTAATTTCACTCGGTAACACTTATTACATTATTTGTTATATTATATACATAAACTACAGAGAGTTTTACGCGTTTTGTATCGCACTTATAGAAATCGTAAATCAATGTTCCGTCCATGAAGTTTCTGAATAAGAACGACATTTGAATTCACAAGAAAAGAGCGTATGTTAAAAAAGGGTAATGCGTTTGTCACTTTCCCGCATGTCGTGGACGTTCATGAGCCTAATTACTCATTGAAGGGCGACCTACATGTTCAGTTCATATATATTAAAATTCTCTGTACCGTTCTATTTATTTTTAATAACGAAACTATATGCTAATTTGAGTTTCATTTCATAGTCATTTCGAATGTTTCTTTGATCATATTTTTTTTTGATCAATCAATATAACACCAGCATAACATATGTAAGCAAAAGGCTCCAGAAAAACGCATAAAAGTATAGTCGAACATAATCATAAAAATATTAAATAATAATAATGAATTTCGCATAGTTTAATTTTTTGTTTGTTGTTGTTTTTTGGTTGGTTGGCTATTTGTTTCTCATTAATGGTATATTGATTTAGATCTAGATTCTTTGAGAAATAAGATAAAATTGCATATATTTTTTAATAACTATTATAAATTAATGTAGTGATCGAAGTAAACATTACTAATGGGATAAAACAGAATATCTAAATTACGACGGAAATCGTCTTCTATAATATTGAATGCCGAGTCAAGGGGAGAAATAAGTAGCGGTATAAATATTACATATGTTTTGCTGTTGCTTTCAAGAAAAAGGATAGACGATAAAACAGAAAGATTTGCATTAGAAAGTAGATAAGTTCTTTATCGATAAAACGCACTTAATCGCTATTGGGCCAACCCTAATAAAATCGAGGCGGGGAAAGCGATGAGTCGACGGCGATCAAACACCTGTTAAAATCAGCGGCCTTTCTTGACTTGTTTGCATTGGAAAAACGCAGAGCACCGCCTGTTTACCTTGTACGGTTATTGAAATGTATTTGGCTTCATTACTTCCAATAAAAATAGAATTTTCTCAAAAAGTACATAAATGAGATGGACTTAAATCTAAGTTTATATATACGTAGTTTGATAACGGTTTAGTTATTTATGGATTCGTGTCGAATTTGAATAAAAAAAGTCTAACAAAATGAAGGAAAATTTTTGATCCGTCGATTGATTTTAGATAGAAAGCTTTTAATTGAGATATACAAAAAATAAGTTAATTAGCTTAGGAAATTTGATAATATGATAAAATTATATTTTATACATTAATAAATATAAAAAAATATTAACAAATTAATAAAAATTATATTTTAATAAGATAAAATTTAAATTTCAAAAATATATTTTTTTTTGGAAATTTATAACTTACCGTGAATTTAGGTATGTCAAAGACCAATTTCACAAAAATAAAATTACGTTCAGTTCTATATAAGACATTTTATTAAAATTTAGAAGTCCTTAAATTCCGATTAGCAGGTATATGACAGGTAAAAATTTAAAGATAAAACATATTACGCGACACACTGATTTTTTTATTGGTGGTTCTGTCGTGCTGCTAAAATTTTATACAAATAAAATAATGTATTAAATTGTTTACCTTAAGCTACAACCACCTTCCGAAAAATTTCGAAATCGATAAACAGTTCACGATGACAATTTCGTGACAGGAAATTTTCATTGCTTTATTGTTACTATTAGGCGCCCACGCAACATACAATACGATAGTATAATACGTCATACAAGTTTTACAATTGCATTACTTTGAATTAAAATCTAACGAGCGTGGTTTGTAACAAAATTGTAAACCAAAGGACCTTCCTACCAGAACACCCGCCCGCGCCCCCCGCCGCTTCCGGCGCGGTCGTCGGCGCCATTTCCGCCGCCGGATATTCAGCCCTATTCGCTTCTTAACCTGCCTCTCGGCGGTGTTGAAATTTCCTATGTGCCGTATCTATCGGCGGTTTGGTGATAATTTTTTAATGCACCGAATTTTAATGTCATTTTATTTTAATGTATAAACAAAAGATTGGTGACGTATGTAGTTCATTTATCAAGAACTCCTCGTAAATAACAAATATTGAATCCCGATGCCTATCGGATTACTTAATATGGAATTGCTATTAATTTTTTTCCGTTTTCAGTTTGGCTTTGGATGTTCGGCTTGTGTTCCCAGTTTGTCGTGGCTACGTGGGATTAGATGCTTATGCTAATTTCGTAACGAGACAGGCAGAGATCACCAAACTTTTTGGTTACGCCATTCATATATAATTTTTTTTTCTTTTAATCGTCAATCGTTTCACGCAAACTCGACGTTTTCGGGGGCTTAAAATTTAACTTCTCCTTATTACGTAATATATTTCGTCTGCGTGTGTTTTTCTCGAGCGCCCCTCGTTGACCCTTCCATCACGCACGGTTGCCCTATATTTATATTTTGACAATTTATTCCATCTAGATATTCAAACTGGATGCGGTTAGAAGAAAACGAAGTGACTCGAGTGGAAAACAAACAGTAGATCTTTCACAGTTTTCTTTACAACTTAAGGTAGAAGTTTAAAAAATCAGCAAAGTTGGTGTTGGGTCACCTGCATTGTAGGGTTCCGTTCATCGGTGCCGGTGGAGATATTTTAGTCAACGAGGACGCATACGAACGTGTTTGTATAGAACGACTATAATAAAATAAAAAAGATTAAAATATAATTCAACGTTACGATTTAAAGTAATATAAATGGATTTACTGTTATCAAATTTTCATTTTTTTATAGCATAGTTGAGGAACAAACGATCAGGCGAGTTGACAGAGACTAGACGGTCACCGTCGTCCATAAATACTCGTAAACCCAGAAGATCAGTGCGTTGCCGGTTTCTTGGGCGGGAATGGCACATCTAATGGAGGGATTTTTTTCGTAGAAAGGGAGTGGGTCACCTGAGCTCTCACTCACTAGACAAAACGTACCAGCGGAAGCAACTATTTCACGTCTGTATTCTGGGAGAGTGTGATATCTCACCGGCCGAGCTGACTTATTTTCCAAGTAAACCACAGCCATGGCTTTACCAAAAAAGGTTCCAGATTTGTAGTTTACTTAATGAAGAAAACATAGAGATCTTTTCAACAATATGAAGCTACAAAATTTGATATTAATATTATATTAAAATTGAATCGTACACATAATAATATAAATAACTGCTCATTAAAGGATTTTTTTTTAAATTGGAGTACAATGCCAAAATAATACAGTCGTAGATGGACCAAATTTGAAAAAAATTGGACATGGAGCAAAATGGAGATGTGGCCAAAAGAAGTACAAACTTTTTTCGAAACAAAAGAAATAACAGCTAGAGCAAGGAAGTTACCTAAGAAAAATACGTAACTGTCCTATTTTGCCAAATGATGTGAAAACTATGGAACCTAGTATATAAATTAAAAAATTGATTTACTAAAAAAATATTTTATAAAAACACTTAAGAAAACAACATTTTTTCTACATTTTTTTTAAAGTACCGGATCCTCCGCGTGTCCATCCAGAACATTAATTCAGCAATTTTAAAATAATTTAGATGATAGTTATAATTTCAACTAACTAACATGATATTTTTCAAAATAATAGACTTCTCACATGTAAAAATTTGTTCGCTTCGTAATGAACCGAATTTTCATTACGTAATTTCCTAATTATTTTTAAGTCAATTAAGATGTAGTGATTTTAATTATTAAAATATTAAATTAATAAGTAAGAATCAAATATCTGACCAGGCATTAAAAAAAATTGACACTTATGAATAAAAATAACTTAGAATTATTAAATATAAACTTTTGTTATTGGGCTAAACGTAACCAAATTTAGAAAAATTTAGAAGCGAGGCACATAAAAATGTTTTTGTTATTCATTATATAAAAGTTATCTTCTTAGTATGTGATGCTGCTGTTGAAAATTTCATCTTAACATTCATAATTCTCAAAAAAATTCCTTCCGCACTCGAACTTTATTCTCTAACAATTACCTACAGCGGCATTATTTAGGCTAAGTACTACAAGATATCAGTGTTAAAAAAGACAAAGGCTGTTTGTTTTTTGGGTGACTAAAAGGGGGGGAGCAGTGGAAAGGGAGCGAATAATGTGAAGGAGTGTAGAGGGGAGGCGAGGCAGACAGCGCCGAGACGCCGCCCGCTGCCCGCCGCCCGCGCCCGCGCCGCGCCCGCACCCGTGCCCGCTCCCGCGCCCCACTGACCGACTGTGGGGACAGGGCTGTCAATTCTTTATTTAAAAATCGTTTCACAGAACGCTTGAAGGCTTTTAAATTGTGTTACTAAATAAGAAAATAAGTTAAGATTGACCGGACCGGAGGGTTCCGCTGCGTTGTTATAAAAAATAATAGACTTCGGTGTCATAAAACATCCATACCGAATGTAATACGACCAAATTAAAAATAAACTAAAAATATTCATAATTATCATAAAATCTATACACTAGATAACATAAAAAATGTTTTTCGTAGCATTTAGTAGACTCAAAGTATTCATCCAATCACATCTTCATACCATACTATGGTATAAATATGATACATTACCATTTTACTTATGAAAATAAGTGGAATTGCGTTTTATTGCTCTTCACTAGTACAAATTTTTAAGCGATTTCAAAAAAAGAGGAGGTTCTCAGTTATTCGGATTTTTTTTTCCTTTATATAAATAGCAATATTACTTTCCCATGATTTTTATCTTTTTTTCATTAAAAACGTGGTACCTTAGGGGTGGTCGGGTATAAATTTGGTCAACTTTTGATAATGCAATCTACGACAGAATCATCAAACTCTCTAATTTGCATAAGAATGTAAATGTCAAATGGGTGAATAATTTTGTACAATTTCAACCGATTTTTATTGTTCTTTTTGTTTTCTAAAATGAGTATGAGATTTTTATAGGAAATTGATATTTTCTCAATTGTCGTCAATCTCGATTAAATTTACCTGATGGTAAATTTAATCGAGAAGTGATGCTGGCATCTATGCCGAGATGGCGAAACTCCTCAATTCTTACAGTAACATAAACCACACTCGGGCAGCTCTGTTAGGGCGTGGAGATATCAGTACACCGTAAACATAGTGATAGTACGCGGGATGATGGTTTATGGAACTCCTCAAATCCCTTAGGGTATTATAATTTAACGTGCAGGTGGTACTTGAGTATGAGGAATGGAATTTTCTAACGGCTCACAGTGAGGGTGTCATCGGTGGTAAGACATAACTGATAGTATTGAAATTACAATGTGCTGACGTTCATTGCGATGTATGTGTTCATTTGAAACGTAATGAAGTTGTATTGCCAGCGTCAAATATATCGGAGCAGACGTGGCTCGTCTACCAATTTCGATGATTCTTTTTGTTTGAACGACTTCGAGAAAATAGGAGATCTATATTCGACGTGTATACATATACATATATTTTCCCTGATTTCTAGGATACAGCTTGATCGATTTGGATAATTTAAATTGTATTCCATTAAGGTAGATTACGTGGTAGTCCTATGCATTTTTAAGCCGTAAAACATGTTGTTGTTGAAAAGTTGGTAAGAATCATGTTTATAAGATTGTCGTTGATGTATGCTTTTCACGGATTTTGAAATAGTTCACAAAAACGTAATAAGTACATAGTTGAACTAGGTGTATCAAAATCTTTGAAAGGGGGTGTGTGAACATAGAAAATATGGATATTGTTTTTAATACATTTTTTATACTAGTATAGTACATAATTTAGTTCTTTATTAAAATACCGACCAATTAAATTTATATCAAGCGATGTTTTTTTCAAACTTCATTGTAAACTATGACAACATTTACTGCCTAATAACAAAATATTCATTCACATTCCATAGATATTTTGTTACAATAATAAGCTATCACAAGATCGACTTCGATGGAAGGAGCAGTTGAATAATTTATGCACTGTTTGTTTACTTATCGGAAAATAAGAAATATTGTGATCTTCGATATGATGTTTATAATTATAGAAGTTTCTTATAATTTTACGATGAGTTAAAAAAAAACTGATGGAAATAAGACCAAGTTTGTGCAAAAAGTGTGCAGTATATGAATTACATTTTGTCTAAAACATGTCTCTTGAACAGATTTTGATTTAGGGTAAACTTCACATAGTGCAATCACATGTTCCTATACATTAGACTATCTTTTGGAGACAATCCCATCGGTATCAGGCCTAATATCGTAATCTTAAGTATGTCGTAAATAGAGTAATTATCCGCTTTGCTGTCTATTTGAGGTCATAATCAAACTGTATTAAAAAAAATGACTTGTAATGAGGGAAATAATATTCCCTTGCAAATCACCGCCTTCAACTTAACTACGCACAAGCGCGGTCCTATACTTACTGACTACAGAACCTTCGAGTAACTATAGAACCTTCGGGTGATTGTATCTCAAAATTGCACTTGAAAGTATAAAGCACAGTGCTGCTTTCATCGTAGGCGATGCAGTGATCTTTGGTCCCATTTCTGTATTTTTTTTCGAGGTATTGCAGCCCACTACTGAATGTATGATGTTAAAAAGGATGGCGACTCGTTGTCAACTCTTTTGAGGTTGCAGCCGTTAATGGCTGATCACTTAATGATCATTTATTGTAGTGTGAGTCATATCATGGTTTATTTTCTCGAGTGTAAAAATATTTTTATATAATAATGTATTTCATCCAAGGCTTAGTAGCTTTGGCACAAATCTAACATTTGTGTTAGATTTGTGCCAAACAATGTATCTAATATTTCGGAATTATTAGCTAGCTACTAAAAAATGTCCTAAAAGATATAGCAATAAAAGCTGGTGGAAATATAACGTCATCACCTTGATTTTTGTTTTCGATACAAAGGGAATAAAATTGCCTATAAACGTATAAAAACACAGAGTGTTTTGTTTTAATTTGATAAGATAAGGCACTTTTAATAGTTCAGAGATAAATGTTAGAGTTTCGACATAATTTTTTTCTCGATTTAGAGTGTAATAAATTTGAATAAACTGGGACAAAAAATTAATTAAAGGAATGTTATGTTTCATTTATTTTGAAAAAAAAAAAAACAACTTTTTTTTCGTATACTTGTTTGGTGCCGCACGAGTGAATTTGTGAAAGCAAGGTTGTTAATTTTAATTCACGTGATTATATTATTTACATAAGATTAGGAGTTTAAAATTTGAAAGGTCAGGAGATCATGAGTGAAGTTGCTTGATCTAGTTACACTGGCTTGTTTTATCACTGCATCACTTTTCGTATGACTTTTCGTGTTTTTGCTCTCGAGGAGCGTCTTCTCAGCCAACAGGTGTTGGTAACAATGACGACTAAGGTTCATCGAATGGCCCGTGGCCAGTACAAACATCGAAGTGCAATGTTATGTCATGTAGATTAAAATTTTTATGGTTGTCCTGGTGTTAATATGATCTTTGGACTCCCTTATATATTTGTTCATGAACTTCCTCTTTAAATATAATGAAATTACATTCTTTAATTGCTCTTGAATATTTTTAAAGTAAGATTATGAGCATTTTCGTAGACTTTTTTGAGGGAAAACGAGCTTGCAAACCTTTATAGAATAGGTGATCATTGCTGCCCATAAACACTCTCAAGTCCAGAGGAGTCGCCAGTGCGTTGTCGGTCTCTGTATTGGAATAAAACGTCTGCTGGAGGTGGGATCGATGGAATGGGAAAGGGAGTTGCCATTGGAACTTTCATTTATAAGACGAAGCATAATAGCGGAAGTTGTTGCTTCACGTCTGTATTCTGCTGTATTCTGTGAGAGTATGGTATCTCAACAGTTGAATTAGCTCATTTTCGTGCTGAAATCAAGTTGAGCACGGAATGGATCTATCACCCATTAATCATACTAATCAAAAATAAACCATATACTCCCTTAATGTATAGCCTAAAGTAGGCAAAGCAACCCGTTAACTTGTGGATTGAGATCTATTACTGATTTACAGAATATCCGTAGCCTGTATTCTTCGATATGAGACAAAATCCAGGTGTTAGCTCTATGTAGTGTTTTAACTCTGATATAGTGTTAGAGCATGTTAGACGTTTATATAACAGTTTAATATCACCTATGTATCGTTTCACTTTTAAGTCATAGACAAGTAAATCTAAACAGTAGAAGAGTTCATTAATAGAAGAAATCTGATAGCACATTTGTACGTTAAAATCTAAAAAACGATGGTCATTCTCTTTTTAAAATAAAGGCTACGAACGAAAAGGCTAGTGTCAGTTCATAGAACTTATGATTTCTTTTTGAAATGTAGAAATTCTCCTGCCTAATTCATATATTTCTTTATAAACTAAAATGATTTTGATATTTATGGTAAAATAATTATCATTAACTCTACTGTTGATCCGCAGTAACTTGTACAAGTCTCTGAGGTTGTAACTGTCAATAGGTAGGTTGAGATCATTATGCGATTGATTGATTGTAATACTCGAGCAATTTTTGTTGGATTCGTCGTGGGTTTGAGATTATGACATTTACTGCCACCGTTGATGACAATAAAAATACTATTTTTACATAGGATATTTTTTTTATAGAAAAATAAGGGGCAAACGAATATCCAGGCCTTCCGAAAGTAGATGGTCATTGCCGCCCACGGACAGCTACAACCTCAGAGGAGTCACTTGTGCCTCGCCGGCCTTTTGATTGGGAATACATACACTCTTTTCTCGAGACTATTTTTAATTTTCTGGTGGTATAATCATGAAAGTGAATATTAATGATATTATGTTGCGCCTTAGAATATTTTATATTGAGACCATAACTGACATCTGTTACAGTACTCCGAAGGTAATTTCATTGATAGGTATTCTGTACGTAACAGGCCTGTTGTTCTACAAACCTCTCATCATGTATCCAAAGTAATAATTAAATAGCATACCTTACGTCATTCATAAATCTTCTGATTTTGGTCTTGAATTTTTTAGCAGTCTCAGCAAACCAATATTTGATTTGGTTTAACTCATATTATAATACGATACTCGGATAATGAAACTCCATCTTATTACTTACCTGTTTCAGATTTAGTATTTGACAGTCCATGCCAACAAGTTGATATAGTAAACTTACTCGTATTAACAAGTTGATATAGTAAACTTATTATATCAACTTGTTCTCTCGTGTACACCGTAAAATTGTTAATTTTACGCAGTATAAGTTCTAAATGTCGAGTCTTTTTTTTCATGATTCTTAAATACTTAAGAGTACATTGATAAAACCATCACTGGTTATAAAATTAACCTGTATGTAATTGCTTCTTCACTTTGATCTGCTTTGGAGCTGTGGAAGGTCATGAGAATACTCTTTCTAGAATTGTTTCACAGATCGGTCTTCGATATATTGAATCATTCTCCATCGTGTTGATAATTTTATTATGCCTGCATCTGTATATGTTTTTGATACAAACGTGTCTGCGATCAGAAATTAAGCTAGTAATAAGAAATCAGAAATTTCTGTAAATGCACAAAGTAGTTTAGAATCCATATACGCCTCTATATATTTGATGTAGCAATGACGAGAACTCTTCGTGAGGTTTTGTTTTCTTAAAATGTTTGTTTTAAATGATATTTAAGGACCTCGAGCGCAGCTTTCACGAGCCCCCGATGCATCGTGCCATGCTGGAGCATGGAATGTCATTGTCAAATTGTGCAGTACCACGAAATGTCAATTCCTTGACGTCCTTCACAAAGTTTATATTAACCGCCGATATAATTTGATATGTTTTTTCCGGTGTACGTAAGGCTGTGGCTCATAAACATGCAGGTCGATATAACATAGTACATTGCTAAAACGCTAAATTAACAAAATTATGTTTCTGTGTGATGGATCGTACAGACATGTTAGTCGAGAAGTTTTTAATAGTTTTAGTATTATATTATGTTTAATAATGTAGTTTTTCTATAGGTTATTTGTGAGTTAGATAAATGTTTTTAATAATTATTTTAAAGGTACATTCCTTTTGACACAGACAAATTAAGATTTCGATGTATATGTTTAAAAACGATATTAAAAATTAGTTTAAAAATTTACTAACGCCGCTGATATAAGGCTATTTTCAAATCAACAATATACTACCATTCGGCTGTATTTCATCAAAGTGCTATTAATATTGCGTGTAATATGTAGTGTTGTAAAAAGAAATATTATTAAAAGGCGTCTAATTAAAATCCAAAGAAAATCGACTGAAATAAATTCTCAATTAAACATTTCTCAGTAGATAATAATTAGGTATAAGAAAAGATAAACGAGTTTTGAACGAAATTGACGTCTTTATTGATAATGGATACGAAAAAATTTTCACATTTAGGATCACAGACAATTAAAATTAAATGTACACAAATATGTGAATGTTTTGTATAAAATTCTGCCAAACAAAAGAGCAATTTATGGTAAAAAAATTTAGATATATTTCTTAACGAAAATCAAACGAGTTTCAATGCACTGACTGATCAATCCCACCACCTCCCATGGCCCCTCCGACATCTTGGTCATACGGCCCGAATTGCAGAAGCTCCGCGAGACACCGATAAATCTAATCACGCGGTTCTTCATGCTTCTTGCAAATTCTTATTTATTTCAGTCCCATGGTCCTGTAATAACTCTCCCTTTATAGGGCTTGTAGACGCCCCACCAACGGACTTCGTCGATGAGCAGTTCTTTTCTCTTCACAGTCTTCTCATCGGTGCTCTCATTGTAGCCCGCCAAAAAATCTGTGCCAGGCACGCATGAATTCTACAAACCTGCACTAACTGGTCAGATGACCTTCATTTAAGCCAGCAACAGATGCTACTTATAAAATTGAGTTTATATTTAGCAATACCCCCTTGGACTTAACCAGTAACTCGCCAATGTAATATCAAGTTATTGTTTAAAAACTAGATAATTTTTATTAGAGAATCAATAAAAATTGGTTGCTTTTAAAAAAAATCAATTTTCACATCCAAGTACAAACATTTTTTAACGGTTTGAAGTTCCTTTATTATGTCTGATTTTACTACATCCATTTTTACACATCATTTATTTAGAGTATTTTAAAATTTTAATTTTCACTGCTTCATAAAATTTACTGTAATTAAAGGCCATTCATCTGACGTAACACACAACACGAAAAATAAAACATTAAACATTTGTATTAGTAATATTTATTTCTCATTCTTTCCCCTTATGTTTGCTAAAAAATATTATGTCGGGAAAAAATTTTCGTGTTTCATAAGTAAAAAAGTTACAGTAAAATCTCTTTGGTTGTACTGTTTGCATCTGCCTAGTTAAGACGACATTTAACAGACGACATTTTCAAAAACAAAAATAATAAGAAAAACGGTGTCCTGCCATTTTTTTATTGCTTTTTGTCTGCCAAAACAAGTGAATCTAACGTAGAAATTCGATATATTTTGAAGTTTTATTACAAAAAAAAAGAAAAATTCGACACAAACCGAAAAAAAATTGTGATGTTTATGAATCTAATGCAATGTCGGTAAAAGTAGCTCAAAATTGGTTTGTAGCGTTTTCAGTCTGGTAATTTTGATGTCAAAGTTGAACCTCGTTCTATTCGATATATTACGGATAAAATCGATGCCATTTTGGAAACAGTAGAACAAGATCGGCGTATTAGTTCTTACAAAAAGCTAAAAACGAGGGGATTCACTATAAAACAGTTTTTACCTATTCGGAAAGAGCTGGATGTATAAAGAAGTTCGATGCTTGGGTCCCACACGATTTCACTGAAAGAAATTTAGTGAATCGTATACACATTCGCAATTCTGTATTGATACTAATGAAATCGAATCGTGTTTGAAAATATTGGTGATAAAAAATGGATTACCTGTGACAAGAATGTAAGAAATAAGATCATGGTCAAAAAAGCAAGCAAATTCTTTATGTAGTACTAGGTTAATACCAAAAGAAAACTGTCAAAACTATTTGTCACAGTTAATTGATCAGAAGTGCCAAAATTTTTTACAGCCATGGGACTACTTACAAAATGGCAATATTAAATGTAAAGAAATTGTGACGAAAAAATTTGGTTGCCTGTAAAGTCGGTATACGGGCGAAAGTTTTACGTGACAACGACTTTGAATGGTAAAATCATTTTAATGTGAATATTCATTCGTATAGTAGGAAGAAGGATGAAATAATAGTAACAATTTAAAACATTTATTTATACAAAGAATTATATTTAAAACATTAATTTATACAAAGAATCTCGCACTGAATTTCATATTAACAAAATTTTATTTTTACCTTTACACATACATACGTATTTATATACAAATATACATACAATAACTTGCAATACATTTGCAAGCTATGCACTAATTCTCTAGTGCTGCGCGGCAGACCGATCATAGTTGAGTGGGAGAGAGACAAGGCATTCAGCGGCCTCTCTCGTTCGGTGACTCATCGTTACGTTACCGAGCGTTACACTTTTTCATAAGTGACTCCCAGCCGCAACCTAATTTAAGACGTTGTCACGTCAAAAATTTGTTGCCTGTAAAGTCGGTATACGGCGAAAGTTTTACGTGACAACGACTTTGAATGGTAAAATCATTTTAATGTGAATATTCATTCGTATAGTAGGAAGAAGGATGAAATAGTAACAATTTAAAACATTTATTTATACAAAAATTATATTTAAAACATTAATTTATACAAAAATCGCACTGAATTTCATATTAACAAAATTTTATTTTTACCTTTACACATACATACGTATCAAATATACATAACTTGCAAGGCTATGCACTCTCTAGTGCTGCGCGCGCAGACCGATCATACTCGGCGGGCCTCTCGTTCGGTGACTCATCGTTACGTTACCGAGCGTTACACTTTTTCATAAGTGACTCCCAGCCGCAACCTAATTTAAGACGTTGTCACGTCAAAATTATCTTGAATTTGCATAAAAAATACGAAAAAACTCTTTTCTCAACCTTGTAAATTAATGGATTGCAATCAAATTTTACAACGCCCATTGTCACAACGATTGAAAATATTTATCCAGTAATTGAGAAAGCGTGTAAGATAATATTAATCTATAAGCGCATATGATGAAAGACATCCATGAACAAAAGTTCAAGCATACGTATATCTGAAAGGAATAAAGTCGATAAAGACGTCCTTACGTGCATGGTCTTAGTATTAGCACCGACCGTAATAGGAAATATCGAGTGTAGTACGATTTATATACATGTAACAAAGACGTCTAAAAAAAATACGATAAATGTATCTAATAATTTAATCGGGCCTCGGGCAGCCCTAGAGGGCCGGCGACGCGCGCACGCCCGCTGCCCACGGCCGCTCCCGCCCGCGCCCACCAGTCGCGCCGCGACCCGCGCCACACACGCGCGGACGCACGCCACTCCGGGAAAGAAACGCCTCACCGCTATGTGTCAATACCGTCGTATGGTAAAAGAGTTTTGCAAAAAATTGTAACACAAACGGGCACTCAAAGTTCGGTCTGACGGCTCGCTCGGTCGGCGGCGGCGATCGATCGCGGTCACGTGGGCGCCGCCCGGCCGCGCCAAAGTGACAGCCGCACGTGGGACTCGGGCTCGTGTTGATGGGACACGCTGAGCGGCACCGCCGTAGCGGCCCGAGCCGTAGGCCCCGGCGCGCGTAGCGCCGCGTAGGGGCTACGCCTCCACGGATATAACGAAGTTGATAACATTCGAGAGTGACGCTTGAGAAATTACACACATATCGGATTTTATCTATCGGCCCATATTTCATTTAGATACATATTTTTTTCTAACTTGTAGCGTTGTAATTATACGTGTCTGTTAATAGGATGACAAAAAAAAATTAAATTATTTCCTGATTTAAGCTGTCAAGTGTTCGATATTGTTACAGTTGTTTCATTTCACGTTTATCGCTATTTTTCGAATGCATATATAATTTTCTTTTTACAATTAGGTAACAAAAAAAAAAACGCGTTTTTAATTCATGAAGATTCCGTTTAAATTCGGTCTCGTCGGTTTTTTGTCGATCAAAATTAGGGTATGCCTTCATTGCGTGCCGTTTCAGTGATCTCACGACACGACTCCGCCGAAGGCGCCGATATAAGACACTGACCGACCGAAAACAGCGGAGGGCGACGGCCGGCCTTCGTCTTGTGTCGACAAATGTAAGTTGGAACTTTCGCTATAACAAACATGTAACGATAGATAGAGCATTCAGGTAATACAAGACAAAATGTATTGTAAATAGTGGGTAACTTGAAACCTACTGTGTTATTGATAAGAGTGTTTGTCGATTTACGTCAATTTATTTTGTTATAATTGTTTATACACTACTTGCATTTACACGTTTGTAACAAAAGCAACGTTTCTTTACTTCCTAACTGTCGTCATTTCAATATGAGGGCACTCGTTTTATTCTTGTATGAATAATAGATTTCAGTCATACCAAATATCGTGTCAAATTTTTTTACCAGTCTTCAACAATTCAACTAAATTAAGAAACTATCTTCTTCTATAAAATCTCGATGTCGTTTTTATAAAACATCAGTTGTAATTTAAATTTTAGCATATGTATACATTATTTTATATTTTAATGTATAATTAACCCCAGCTTGCTTGGGTTAGGCATATATACGATTACTGATGCACGTCAGTGTTCAACCTTAATGACGATAATTCACTTAATGACGTCATTAAGTCACCGGGCCGATGGTGCTAATGTTGTTTTGTTTTGAGTCCAACCAGCGCCGGACGCGCTGGTGCTACTCTACCCGAAATTATTGCTTTGAAAATAAGAATAATGTTACATACTGCCATAATCGGGGTTGGGAATTGAAATAAAAAATAAATAAGCACACAGAAAAAGAAGAAGGTCTATATCAAAGTTTCTATACGACTTAAGGTTACGAAACATTCTACAGAACCAGCCGAATATTTTTTGCTTCATTGCACTTCACTTCTTAACGCACCGCACGATAAGAAAATAACTTAGTTTTTCGCTCTAACTCTTAGTTTTTTACCTGTTACTTCTGAGTTCTTAGCTCCCTAGGCTCATTCCATGTTTTTATATTTGCATTTTGTAATGTAAAAAAGTGTAATTTACTATTGGTTTATTTAATGCTAAACAGAGTTACCGATAGAAATTTCGGCAATGATTTGGCCTATCAAAAATCGTTTCCTAACTAACATACATTCACGTTTTTAATGTAAATATTTAGAATTCTTCTATTAATTATAATTGCAGAGGTTACATTGTTCTTTTTTTAACAGTTTGCAACGATAATACGCTTATAATACAGGCATGTGACCGAGTCGTCAGTGCGATTCGTTCGAATTAAAATTAAATTAAACCAAATTAACAACTAGTCTGAGTTTTGCAGTGCTTTTAAGCAGTCGGGTCCCGACTACTGTCACGGCGTTGGTCACAGTGGTCGTTGGTGACCCTCGACCTACACGGGTCGAAGTGGAGGCTTGAGGTCCAGCCCCTGAATTTGAAATAAAGAGACTGTAGACGTATCTTACCCCAGACATATTTTACCTCTGAAATGAAGTGATAGGTATAAACCGGATGGGACAAATCGATTGTTATAAAATATATGTAACTAGCTTAAGAATAGCATCATGCGTTCCTCTTAACCTTTTTGTACGTATTATTGAGAATGAGAAAGAATTGATTTAAAACAATGAGCGCAAAACAAACAAACCGGACACGCAGGAGTTTAAAACGAACTTTTCATATAAAATTAGAATACTTTGACATGATCCTTACTAGTGGATAAAGCAAGCACCTAGAAATCACAAAATTCAGACAACATGTATCGTGCGACGCTAAGAAGAGATGTCATTCAATCGTGACCATTTTTCTTTCACAATATATATTTTTGATTAAATATAGTGTATAATTTTCGGTGATTTTCAAAAATAACATCCCTACGAAATGACATCAGTTTCTCTCAATTTCCTATTACGTGCCACGAAATTCATACCTAAGGAAAATACTTATTAAAACTATGCTAAATTACAATTATATTCATAGAAAAGTATGAAAGGGAGACCCTTGTCGTAAACAAGTAGACTCTTATAAAATATATTTTTAGGAAGAATTAAATAGTATACGGGGGCTGCTATTTATGTGTCCGGAATGTCAAAAAGAAACAAACATCTATCATTTAATATGATCTTATTGCTTTTGAAAATATTAGCCATGATTATCTCTGCAATTTTGCATACGCTGAAACCAATTTTTATAGCATTTTTTCCATTCTCATTGAGAAATCTCAAGATGTGCATATTAAACGGCAACAGCCCCATCGCGACTCGAAAAACATTGATCATGTGATTAATTTTCCACCCTTGGGAGTAAATAGAAATCGTTGGGTGCCAAATCGGGGCTGTACGGCGGATGACCCGTCAATTCGATCTTTTGACCTTTCAAAAACCGAGTTATTTAGGAACAATTTTTTTTAAAGCCAAATTTTCGTGTAATATCTTATGTATGTTCGTCACACTTATGCCCAAGAACGTCTTATTCTCGCGATATGTAACATGACGATTTTGCATTATTAGTTCCCGCACAACATCGATATTTTACAGATATGGTACAACAACCGATTTAGGACGCCCTTCTTAAAATTCGCCCGTGAGCGTAGACCGCCCACGATCAAACTCACCATATTAGTGATACGCAGTAATTTTAGATGGTGCTTCATGCCCAAAAGTCGGAGTGATCGATGTATTGTTTTTTAGTTTGCCAAGTCATATTTTTTAACTATATTCGTTTTTATAATTCTTAGTAACCTATTTAATATTCCACTCTATCACTATAAGGTGATTTTTTTTTTGAAAAATTTTATTTTAAGAAATTAAAATTTGTAAGTTTCATGATCGTTTTTGAGAAACTTTCAACATTATTCATACTAAGTCTCTATTTGAACAGTCTTTAAAACGTTGGCAGCAGCAGCAGATGGACATACACACTTGATATTTGACCTATAGTGTGTTTCTATACTCGAACGTAAAATACACATACAATAAATAATAAAAAAAACGGCCTTAAATCACGCATGAGCAATATTTTACTTCGAGGGACTTTTATTTATCAAAACGTATCGAAGGGGGTTTTTCACGTTCGCCGCGGCTGACGAAGGCTGTAAAATAAAGGATACTTCTTAAGAAAAATGTACCTTCACCTTCGGCCTCGTAAAACGGCCGAACGAGTGAAGTTACACGAATCTCCAAAGTCGACCGTAGACGCCGGTCGGATTCACGCGATTGGTATTCCGTACCGAGCTTCGACTCCTAGCTTGTAAAAACCAAAAGGTATTTTGACAATATCATTTTTACTACAATCTAGGACATTTTGTTACAAGCGTGCTGCGAGGCCGGCTACGACGAGACGGAGTCGGAAGTTGACCATGTTGCTGCATGTATCTACGGTTCTAATGATTCCCTCGGAAAATATTACAAATGTCGTTGCTAATATCTGTGATATGATCAGATTTGGCGAAATTTTCAAAGGACTACAGAAACGACAAAGTTGTAGGAAATTCAACGATCAGCCCTTATATAAAATTAGGCAACTCTAGGCGAATATTTACCTTTATACATGCGATGGAGTATTTTGTCTAAATTTAATGATATAAATTAAATTATATATATAAAAAATGATTCATCTTCATCGGCCGTGTGCTCGTTTCGACTTCGGGCATTCCGCGTCGGGCGGCCGCTGACGCGTTCTTCTAATTTGTCTAAGCCGTTTTTGACTGAAGACCCACGACCGAAGTAACTAACGGAATACCGAAAGAGTCAAAATACGCGTGACTATCGAGTCAAGAAAGAGTTACCACGTGTAAATGTTGCCTCGCGAAATAGAGCATTTACGAACGACTTGACGCCTCAAAAAATGATTTATCACACGTATGTAATGAATACCGCGCAAATAAAATGAACGCACGCCAACCGCGTGTCGGGGCTGAAGATTCCTTTGCATTTGCGGACGTGTGCCAAAGCGAAATCAAGACTAACAGTTGCCTTATATTTTTTCAAGTAAAGAATGGTCGATAAGGGGTAATTGGTTGATTTTCAATTATTGTTGTGTTGATGTTACAAAGGTTCTTATTTTTTAAAAAATCAGAGCCTTTGAACAACTGTCTAGAAAAATATATTTTTCTTAGAAACCTGCTGAATATGTAGTGGAAATAGTTAAATAAAAACGATGTTAATATGGGACTGTTTTTGGTTATTAATGACAAAATAGATGTTAATCCGATTTAATTTAATAATGGAACACCATCAATAAATTTAGTGTTTTATCATTTGCAAAGTTATAAAAATACAAACTTATTTAGGATTTTTTTAAACATTTTCACCGTGAAGGTTTTTAGCTACACTAGATACTGTATAATTTAAATCGTTTGAATGTGCCTATTGTGAAATGACATCATAAAGATCTTACCTTTTAAAAGTTTATTAAATGTCGTTAAAAAACGTAAAATAAAGAAAAGTCAAGTAGATCTGCACACTTTTTGCAATGCAATATATTAAAAAAAAAAATAAGGCAGTCCCCATTAATTACCTGAGGTGATTTTCTTAAAAAATCGGACCATCCCCCTTCATCTCATCGAGTCTCAAGATTTGCGGATGAATACCCGTCACGTGAGATTTTGCCTATAATTTTTGACTTTTTTTTCCCATATGTTCGTATTACTGAACATGATTGATACGATAGCCTCTTTCTGAATTTCAAACTTGACGTAAATTTATCCTTTCACCCCCCTCCCTAATGAGATTTGGTGTAATTTCGCCGAACCCTTCTCACCCATTTTGAGCTCACGTAATCAATGGCTCTCCCCTAATACACCTTCGTACTAAAATTCTGGCCTTTATCTAAGTAAATAGATGACGAGAATAATAACTATGCCAGGAGCAAAAGTGAATTGTAGATGTCGTCTGCTTGTTTCCGAACGTCAAAAATTTATAAAGAAATGTGTGATTTTGCCTCTAAGAAAATTCGTATATATTAAGACTAATAAGAACGTGGGCCTCTTTCGCCATATCCCTTCAAACTCAATATTTACGGGGAGTTATTTAAAAAAAATTCAGTTAAGAACTAGATAACTGACTAGAGCTAGCCTGCAAAGATGAAGTTTTTGTTAAAGTGAATTTAGAGGTAGGTCGTGGGATAGGCGCTGTCTACTAACTTGGCGTGAGTTAAACGAATCGAAATTAAACGTCAACATCCCGTCATTAACCTATACTTAAATATTTTTTTAGATTTATCTCAGAAATCAAGGATTTATAGTTACCCTGGGTCTCTTAGATTCAACAATGCCAATTATACGATGTATAAGCAAAATAGACAAAAAATTGACTAGTTTTCAAATTTTTTTTTGTAGTAGAACTTTACAAAACCATATAAACTTTAACAAATACCGTGACAAAACTTTTCTTTCTTGTATAAATTATAAAAAAGAAAAGCGATAAATTATCCTTTTTAATAGCACAACTTTTAGAATACTCGGTAACACGTGTATATTTTTATGAAAAAACATTTATTACGAAATATTTTTGTTCAATAATTTGATGAAAAATGATGGATGACAATAATCAATCATTTGTGTACATAAATCTCTTAAGGCTTTTAGTCTTTTCAAGTCCCAAAAGAATAATACTCAGGTTTAAATAACATTTTGACGTGACAACGTCTTATAAATTGGTTTGCCGGGTGACACTTCAAGAAACTGCGTTACGCTCCGCTCACGTTATGCGCTCACAATGAGAGCGAGTGAGAGGCACGCGTCCCTTCCACTCGGGCATGGTTAGCCCGCCTAAGAGCGAGAGAGACAGACATAAAAGTGAAAGGCACGCGTCCCTTCCACTCGAGCACAGTTAGCCCGCCTAAGAGCGAGAGAGACAGAGACGCAAATGTATTGCAAGTTATTGTATGTATATTTGTATATAAATACGTATGTATGTGTAAAGGTAAAAATAAAATTTTGTTAATATGAAATTCAGTGCGAGATTCTTTGTATAAATTAATGTTTTAAATATAATTCTTTGTATAAATAAATGTTTTAAATTGTTACTATTATTTCATCCTTCTTCCTACTATACGAATGAATATTCACATTAAAATGATTTTACCACTCAAAGTCGTTGTCACGTAAAACTTTCGCCCGTATACCGACTTTACAGGCAACCAATTTTTTACATTGCTTACATATTTTTTTGTTACATAATGTTCCGTAGCAGCATTCCTATTTTCCAAAAAATACTTGCATAGACCGTCTAGTTTTTTTTCTTTCGTCACATTCATTTCAGGCATAACGCTGACTATTCCCAGAAAAGAAACTTTCGAACTAATTCATTTGGTTTTAACGGATTTTAGATCTGTTTTAAGCTTTTTGCAGTCACAAGGAGTCAGGATCTATGAGGATGTATAACATTTTAAATATCGTTTTCTGTTCGTACTTCAACATTTCAGCGTCAAAGCGTCTTAACGTATTTTGAACTTTCCGATGCCGTTCCCCTCGCCCCGCTGCACCCGCATCGACGAGCTAATACCCCGCGGTGCGCCAAAATTTAACGTGCGCCCGTTATACGAGACACGATAGTCGTTTCTGCGAAGTGCGTTCCTCTTCAAGCGTATAAAGTTCCTCTTTGTATCGGAAGCTCTTCAAAGGAGTGTAAATATTTACTTAATCTACATACGCGCTCCTTGTGTGAGGAATTTCGCGCATGTAGGTGTCTAAAAACACGCTACTGTGTCGGATGCTTTCTTAAGATACGGGATATTTATGAGCCGGCCGGTTTAGTGAACTTCGCGAAGGCGACGCCTTTCGACAGAATTAAAGTTTCAAATTCGGTTCCCGATCAGTGTAAAATATTTGTTGTTCAATTTCAGATTCTCATCGGTCTTGGATAATTGTGCTAAATTCGCAAGTCTCTTGTATTGTATGTGTTTGTGTGGCTAGAAGCTCTGGTATTTATAGAAAATAATTTTACTTGAATTTTATTATGAATATCGTAGCCTTTAAGAGTTTTTGTTTTATATAAATTGAACAGAATAAACAATAAATGACAATTAAATATTAAAACGAATTTTATGCGATTATATTATAAGAATACAAATACGAGTTATATTTCGATAACATATTTATTTATTATTTTTTCCCATCAATAGATAAATATAATGGCCAATGCTCTAATTTTGTATCGTTCCCATACTACATACTTCGGCGTATTGTTAATTTAAGTTTTAATAGTTTTAGACGCGATTACGATTTTAACAGGCATCAAGTGAAATAATGATTTTTTAAATTGTCTGACTGTTTACGTCTGATCCACTAACACTGATGTCATACAGGCCCCAAGTTGAATCCATTGATGCTAATCGTCTAAGCATCAATTTACTGCGTTTATAAAACAGAAGAACCGGGCGGAAATGAAACCTGCTAAAATGTAAAAGCGGTCGCGTAGGGCGTCCAATAGATTATAATTAATATGCAAATTAAAAAATAAGCTGCTAAATTACAACCGCCCGCCCGCAATTTCGCCAAAAGCCCATGTATGTTGCGGGAGACAAATAAACAATATCAAGGACGGAAACTCATGACACGTGTGCCATGACTTCTACTTTTTAAGAGTTCCGAGTACCGTAGGATCAATAAGGAAATGTTTTATAGAGGGAGGTTTGTCAAACGCAAAGTTATTGTGATGATGCATATAAGATTTGTTTATTTATTCCATGAATGTTTTGTGGTTTTTTTTTTATATTGTTTGAACGGTAACGAACTTGCGTATTTGGGCTTAAACATTTTTCGAAAATTGGTATCTGAGAACAATTTAAGTTACTATTGGATATTAAAAATGCTTTTGTATGGATATTATAATATTTCAAATTCAATATATAGGATTGAAAGTAATTTGATATTATAATTTGTAAAAAATTGAATTGGAATTAAAATTAAACTAACATATTGCTTATTCTATGTATGTAAAGAAATACATAAACGCTGAATTTTTCCAGTACGAAAAAGTAACAATTGGTATGAATCAATTCAAAGCGACACCCCATAAAACAACACGCGTTCGTAAACTTATCCATAAGCGAACTGAACATCGCGAAAGTAAACGTTTTCTCGGATAATTCCAGCGAAAGTCCCACCGACGCACCGACCACAGACGTACCTACATTCATAGACAATGATTGATGGGGCGGCCTCGTCTTCAGATAGAGCTGGGTCAGCCGAGGCTCGTGCGTGATGCATCACAAAGTTGGCGCGGCTTCGCCCCTACTTGTAAATGTAACGCGTCCACATACCATAAGTAGAGAAATCTTCAACTGTAACCATTTTTACCGCAGAAGAAGAGCACTCACGGAAACTTCTGAGGGTATAATGTCCATTTCTTGATCGGTGTACATGCTAGTATATAACAATTCCTTTTTGTTGTCGGTGGTGATGACGACAACAAAAGGATTACGTACGAGTAATACCGATTTAGAAATTAATGCTGATTAAGAATTTGCAGGACAATCATTTTAGAAGTCGCTTAGGGAAGGGTCCCATAAACTTCTAAATGAGATAAAATGTGATGTATTAGATTTGAAATTGTGCAATATTCTATGTAAAATAATCTTCGACTAAATCTATGACTGTAGGACTATGATTGGAAATTATACCATAAGTGATGTCGCCGTTGTTCAGAAATCAATATATTAAAATGTTAGCACTTTTAAAAATTTTAATAAGGCTCATAGTGGCCGAAGCGTAGTTTTATACAGCTGAAAGCATGTCAGGCATCTAGTTAAAGTGTAATAATCCGGCATCCACAAAAAACTGTAGGACGTGTGCGGCGCTCACGACTATTTCCAATTTGGCCTAAATCGCTCTATAAAGGAAGGCTAACTTGGGCTGAGGCCATGTTTACAAATGGTACAGTACCGAAAAAAAAAAAACTTGAGGTCGACGTATTTCGTGAAGTGCCTATTACTAGGGTTGTAGGGATGACCCTTACTGCGAATTAGTTTGGTAAGGATTAAAAGCAGAAGGTATAAGGGATTGCACTCAATTCAGACGATTAAAATACATAAATGTTGGTATTTATTTGTGGAATTCAAAGGATTACCAGGTTCTTAAAGCATTTAGCTTTTAAATTTCACATGCTCAAGAAATTGATTGTTTATAAAAGCACTTTTAGTGTACACATAAAATAAATTTATACTTATTTTATTTACACACATACACACACACATATACGTATATTATTTTTTGTGTTTCTTGCGCATCTAGCGCTGATAATATATTGAATACATATTTCATTTATATTTCAATCGTATCGAAACAATTAATATAATAATGACTTCGATACAGTTTAAAATTCACAGAAACAGGAACGGGAAAAAGTATCAAGAATTAGAGCGGGAACAAACTTGAAAACGGGAACAGGAGATAATTCTGCGCACGCGCGGGTGGAGCCGGGATAGTAAGCCGCATATCTTGAAATCGTAAAAGAAGCTTCTTTCCATTATTTAGTATATCTGTTCATCGTTTCGTGCACGAAACAAAAATTATATTGAAACAGGGATCTCTTTATTTGCCAACAATAATACGCTTGGTGAGCTGTTTTATGGTTTTATCTTGACTACGAAGTAACAGCCATCAACGTGTTTCAACTCTAAATATACATGAGACTAAATTTTATGGTGTTATTTTGTTATCTCAGATTTAATACGGCAGAGGATTATCTGATAATACCGTTATGCTATTGTGAAAAAAAAGAGGGACATGTAATGATATTTCGTAATTAATGGAATAAAATTTAGACAATGAAAGTATAAAAATTTGAAAAGTAATTAAGGAGAAAGATTTTGCTTTTACTTGAGAATTTTCTGGAGAGTAAATTTGAAAACCTGTGTAGCTTTATTATTTATGTATCCATTAATAATAAATAATTATTCATCGCATTAGGAAAAATGAGTGAATATATAATTTATAGCAATTACCTACTCATAAGACGAGAATAAGAATTTACATTTATTTTTTTTTCCTTTTTTATTTGACCACGGAATATTACGAAATGTTTGGAAACACGCTTTTCTAACAATAAATAACGCTATCCGAGCAAATTTCCAATTACTTAAGCGGTATTATTAACACACTAGTTAGCGCAATTTCCTATAATATAATACGATAGTCGTCTGATGGCTTTAGAAAGGAATTGTAGTGGCTTTCAAGTAAGTTCCTCCTTCACTCTCGACCACTGCTCGAAGAGTTATCCACGTATGAGTCGGCAGGTCAAAAGGAAGTCTTCAGTAAGACATTTAGTACTTAGGCTTATAAATTGGACAAGTTCCTTTTTTATTTCTTTTTTTATTTGTGATTGTTTGGCTAATAACGGTATTAGCAAATAAATAAGAGGCAGTATGCATAATCACTTTGAGAAAGAGGATCACAGTGATGAGTGTGGGCGACAATCTATCGACACTTGTCTGTGAAAGGTTTGGCCCGGGACACGCTATACTTCCAGTCAGAAGTGGAACTGATCTTCTGTTAAAGAATCACGAAGCGGAAGCTGAACACATTCTGAATTATTTCCTGTGAAGACAGCCGAGTCTTAGAGCGACTTACGTTGAGAGCAAGAACGCATTCATCTGCGACAAATTCATCGGTAGATGCGATTTAAATTAATACGATAGGCAATAAATACAGTGTACGCCAAAAGTATGTCAAACTTCAGTTATCGAAAAACTACATTACACAGTTTTAGAGCCCTTTAGAACAAGGCATGTTTATATTTTTTTAACGTAATAATGAATTATCCAATTAGTATAATAGCTTTCGTTATTGTATCGTTTAGATAATGAGTCGGAATTTTTACATATGATAATGAAGCAGAAAAAAAAATTTGTACATTAAAGATATTTGAGAAAACCACTCTCGGTAATATTAGAAAAGTTAACACATTTTTCATTGGTTTTTTTTTAAACTTTTGTCTGTCTCTGTGTGCATTTGTCGGCGAACTCTGCAAAAATTACTGAGCAAGATATAAAATAGTTTTGCATTCAGTTTCGCTGCTATTTTTATACTATATACAATATACATTTCGAACAGAACAGGAATCTAGATCGAGACCAGAAATAGAATAAAAAAGCGGGGCCACAGTTGGAATCGAAAGCAGGAGCAGACCAGGGTCACGGTCGACAGCGTCATCATCATCGGTCAGTGTAAAAGATATAGGAATTCATTCCACGTCCACGCCAGTGGAGCTAGGGGCGAAAGTTAGTATTAAATAGTTTTGTTAAACAACTTAAAACTTTGTATTATTCCCGCGATTTTGTATTATTTTCACGCTTTCCGGGTAAAAAGTAAGAGGAACCTTAAAGCGATACTTCGAACTTTACTAGAGTGATACTTATACACATTATGAATATTAAGGTCCCGCGTGCTTATATACACAGATAATCGATATATACTTAATAAGGATGTATTTAACATGTCGACCTCGTCTTCTTTTCTCTTTAGTTTTTTTTTGTATCTACGCAAAAACACTTTTATAGTAAATTTAATAACAAAAAAAATAATTTTTGCTCACATTCTCAATTCACTCTTAAGTATGTTGTTTTATGACAGAAAAAAATACTTTGCCTAGTTTCTGAAACTATATCTATTTACATAGCGGTAATACGTAATAGACTTTATTTCTTAAAATACTCGATGTCATACAAAATATATAAGCGCCGGCGTTGTGTTCCGCGCGACTAACACTAAAATCAAGAATTTCACAGACGAAGGTCCTTTTGATCCTATTAATTTAATCTGATCTAAATAATTTAATTACGCCTGTGAACCCTGCCAGCTCGAAGCCAACTGTCTGATTGGTCGGCAAATATCCTTTGAAAGCGTTGGCACTTGGAAATGGATTACTAAAGATTTTGTCACGGCTTTGCCGTCATCAAATTTATTTTCGAGATGTACGCATTGAGTTTGAACAATTTAAGGTTTAATCTTAACCTGAGTTTCTTTCTCAGAGTCTAGTTTTTGGGCGTTATAATTTATTTGACATATTTAACCCTCGTTGTTTCTATTTCATGCGATGTTCATTACAAACCGTCGTCCATGTGTGCAAAAGGATTAGCTATGACTATAATGGATTGTCGAGATAGCCGCACATATGCGCATAAGCAGGCAATTTAATTGTTCCCACTCCGAAATCTAGTATTCATTGAAACCCAATATAAATATAAGAGGTCATTAAATAAAGCAGTTATGACACGTGTACATTTTTGAAAATCGTAATATTGAATTTGTAGTTGATTTCCCTCAGAAATGAAAATTTAAATGTGATTAAATATCGCAGAAATTTTGTCTATAGATTGTTTTTGAGTATGATTCATATTTTCTTAAATTTAGTTTTTAAAGGTCCTATGTAATTTGGAAACACACCGATAATCTGCTTCTACAGCGTGGAAATTCTATGTCCTTCTGCGACAAGTCCTTAGAGCGAAGTGCAATATAAGGTCCATCAGGTTATAAGAACAGCCAAAATTTATCCAGTAGTTTCCATATGCTATAAATTTTGTGTCTTTTTGATTGTTTATGCAGCAGAGCTAAGCCTCTTTCACTATTTACTGATATGAAGATCACATCGAAGCAATGTCTAGGAGTACAAAAAAATCTAACTTCTGGTGTCGCACTAGAATAATTCTGGACTTGTGTTTAACACTTGGAAACGAGAAAGGCGGTTTGTTTTGAAGAAAAGTATTTTCAATAAAAAATATCTACTTTTGAGATAGCAACGTGTGCATTGTCATAAACGCGCTGTTAGGTTTTGATTTAACATAATAATGATGTACAGATGACTATGAAATAGTTGTATTTATAGATGCACATAATACCATTTCATGAACATACCAAACGAGGCTAGCTAAGTCGTTAATATAGACTAAAAACAGAAAGAAACCAGGATTGAACCCTATGGAACCCCTATGCGGACCACAGACGCAGATGTTGTCTTGCCATTGAATTTATTTTCTGAACTTTGTTACTAAAATACGTATCCAAAAGCAGAGCTCAGCTTATCACGCCGTAGTGACGCAGTTTCTCGATGGAAGTTTTATAATTTACACACTCGAATGCCTTGGGCACGTAATGTACTTTAACTGCATCCCGCTAGTCTTCTCACGCTCCAAAAGTTTGTTGAACAGACTCAACGGACCCATTTTCTGGGAATTAAATTATTACTATAAGAATGCCTATTATAAATTATTACTATAACAATCGACTATACTATTTGCGCTGTAGCATGGTGCGGGTGACAGTTTCAGTAACGTTTCGTTTCACACTTGAATGTTGCCGCGATTTACAAATTATGACTTAACATTTCAGCTATACCACATTCGTAATATATTAAATGGTTAATTACTGAAGCAAATTAGATTAAACCCAACTAGAATGTTCTGGTCTACAAATAAAATCATATTGAAAGAAAAATTAAGCAAAGTGTTATGCGTATAACGAAACGCCATAGACGTATTTAGTGATGGATGTAATACTACGACGGATAGTCGATATTTTTGAATAAAAAACGTATATTGTATGTAGTTAAATTTTTATTGTTAAAAGTCTATAATTATATAAATGAAACAGCCCAACATATATAGGGTAAGTTTGCCTAAAAGGTTTCTAAAAAAAATATATTTTATTCGTCTAAACTCATAGCAGAACCAGAAACATCTGAATTGTCACTAAATTCATCATCTGAATCTGTGACGGATATTATTAATAATAATATCTATAATATATTATTTATTCCATATCATATTTAATTACATAATGCTATAAGTGGGTTTGAAATATCGACCATAGACCATAGTCGATAAATGTTCAATTCCTAGAAACTAGTCATTCGCATATCCGCGATAACGAGATCTGATCAATATCAATTTTTAAACTAATTTTCAGTATAATATTAAAGAGAACTAGATATATGCTGCGAGTATCGTTAGCGATAAAAATGAATTGTATAACGTCACATCCCTTGTCATGTGGTACTGACAGATGTCAACGTCATACAGGCAAGTGTCACCCGCACCATGCTACAGCGCAAAGAGTATAATCATCAATTTTTATAAAATTTTACAAAATGTCATAAGTGTAAATACAGGTCTAAAATTATAAACTGTACAAATATGAAGTATATTTATTAGTTATTTAAATCATAACAGCTCTCTTATTTTTAATCTTACAATAAACACTGTTACATACTTTTTTATCGAATATGTAGTCTATAAAGATGAATAAACCTGCAGAGTATGAATGTAGATTCATATCGATATTAAATACCGAGATATGTACCGGAATATAATAGTTTCACGACATGTATTTCAAATATTTTCTTTGTTTCGTTTCGACATCTAAAGCTTGAACATAAAAATGAATGTGACGAAAGTCGGACAAATGCGATAAGTGACAATGACGCGGCGGCGGGCGGGCCGAGGGGCGTCATTTTTAATAAGTATTGATTGTTTTTTTAATTATAAACAAAAATGATCTTAACTTAGTCTTTTTTACTAAAATGTATGTAAATAAAATATTTGTTAAAAATTAATTGTGAGATGCTGGACCACTATACAAAGTAGGAAACAATTTTTAAATATTTTAGTCTGTTCACCTGTTTGTTTATGTTTTTGTTTACATTGTGGAAAATCTTGTTATACGGTTTTGATGGAGCTTACAATTATAAACATGAGTTTAAGTTTTATTCAATCATCACAGACAGCATCGTAAAGTTTTGAAAAAGTCAAAGTCTACATCGGAGGAGGAAGGAAGATCGGAACACCTGGCTGCCAGTGAAAACCACTGAAAAGCACATCAATCGGAGCTCCAATTCATAAATAGATAAACATTTAATCTTATAACATACAGAATACGTCTACGCAAAGCCGTATTTTACTGAAGGTCTTCCGAATAAAATTTGGGGTGTTTCAAACGGAATAAACGTAGACGAAGCCGAGGACGTTACTCGCTAGGATAAGGTTGTGAGTCAAGTGTCTGAATTGAGTTTAGCGTACTTCCGTCCTGAACTGATCGGTTTTCGGCACATGTTTTCGGTAGTTAAAAAAGGTAACGTCAGAAATTGTCTCGTCCGCGGCCCCCGGAACAGTGTTATCGCGCGAGGCCCGCAAACGGCCGCCGCCGGCGAGCGCGGACTCGATTATTTCTATTTCAACGTACGAAAAAAATGTTTATTTCACCACTGTCTCGTGAAAATTCATGACCATATCAATACACGTACGGGTCGATGCAAAGAATTCAAGAAGTTTGTGTGTATGCTTACAGTTGAAGTTCTTAACGATATAATAATTGGTCCTTCCATAGAAAATTGTCCAACTTATTTAGAATTCGTAAAGCTTAAATGTTAAAAATATTGTAAGAAAAAAGACACCTCACAGTTATTATTTTCGAATTTTCTATCAACTTATAGATAGTCGCTTGCACTATCAGTAAATAATTAACAAATTGTTTGTTGCCTTTGTTTAAGCATAATAATCAATTAAAAACCTTATGTATATATATATATATATATATATATATATATATAACCGTTGTTCCCTTGGCGTTGAAATTTAAATATAAAATACTTTTCGCGTGGCAGTGCCTCGGCTCAACTTCTATGATGCTTGTGTCGTAATAGGAACTTCTTTAAAAACATAACTTTTTTAAATCCAGTCCCGAGTTTTGGAATGTAATATAACGAAGAGAAAAAGATTCATAAAACATTAGAAATATTTATATGTGTATTTGTAGCAAGTGGAAACTTTATTCGATATTATTGTTATCGTACTTCGCTTATATTTTGAGATTTTTTTTGTATACTTTTGTACATATTTAAATGATAATGAAAACTAGACTAATAACCGTACGCTTCACAATTCCAACACAGCGCGTAACGCGTAATCGCTACCAATTCCACGTTTCCTGCACGGAATACGTATGGGTATAAGCGATTTAGTCCCCCATAACTAGAGAAACAATGTCGACTATTACTCTGAAACTAGTGTAAACTAAAGTGCACTAGCAAAAGACCGTATTTTTATGGCACTTACGTCCTTTTGTTGAGAAGCGCAGTTTTTCAGCACTAACTCAAACACAGTATACCCGATTATGTTCAAAATAATTTTCGTTAAAAGTATTTATTAAGAGGTTATCTTTGGGAACTTATGGTTTAAAAAATAAAAGGGAGGATAAAATTAATGCTATTTTCGTAGCGATTGTTTTCAAAAAAATTCACTTTATCAATAAAATTGTTTAGATACCTTAAAGTTTTTTTTAAACTGTCGAAATATGCGCCACACGTTAAAGTTTGCCGAAAAAATTTTTTCTGCTTCTTTCAGCAATTGTAGAACGCCTCCCTAGAAATATTTATTTTTGTTATTTAACAACCAAACTAAGTAGCGGTGTATACAACATATCTATAGTCTAAATTTTATCAATATACATATTGTAGTTTTTGAGTACGAATGGACGGACGGACATGATGAAACTAAAAGGATTCCCTTTTTTACATTTAACTCGGAAACATAAAAATCGCAGACAGCCATAGCGCATTAGCGTTTTTTCATGACAGCATCTGTGGGTGTACACTATTTGTGACCATTAATCTATTCAACGTTGGTACAAAAGGGGAATTGCTCATATAATTAGTTCCCGGAGGAATTGAGGGAAAGTCGAGTAATTATTTTAATGATACAGTTAACCTTTCAATTCATTTAAAAACTGAGAAAATATGTTTTGTTCGTGAAACCCGTATACATCTGTTTTCATTATATTTAATTCTTAGCCATGGCATTACTTGGGTGTTTGGAAGAAATCGACACCAGACTAGCTTCAGTCAGATTTGTTGTTCGGTTATTATCGTGGTTTTAAGCATATAAAAACGTTCGGAAATGACGTCCGAATGGTATAAAACTATATTTCAGGCATTAAGTTTAAGGATATTTATACACTATTTATTATATGAGTCTACTTATATTTAATATGTGGTGCATTCTTAATGATTAATTACTACGGACCCGCCTACGGATTATTTTTGTTTCACATTTTTGTACATGTTAAGTCTAAATATCGAGTTATTATTATAAAATTCGTGAGTAAATTTTAAGACGTTCATTTTCATTTGATCATCGAAGAAATATGTTTTTTTAATGTAAAGAAAGTTACACCTTCATACAAAATCAAAATATAACGAACGCATTTAAATGAAATAAAACCAAATTCCTTACATATATATTCCGTAGATTTAATATGCATCGTTTAAGAAGATAAGATTATTAAACATTCTGAATTTAATATCAAACTGAATAATTCTTTATTAAGATATTAAATTTTCACGTTACAATCGTATTTTCCCCAAAAAGCGTTGATCACCAAACATCGTTTTTTTCTAGACAATGAAATAAGCACAAACACCTTGCTTGGTAAATTTTCACTCTGGTAATTGAATTCAGAACCTGCTCGATATACAGTCAACATCTGGTGCGCTAAGCCACAGCGAGTGTCGTAACCATTTAGTTGTTCCTGTAAGAAGGATTTTGCCTTTAGTTTGAAGAACATAAGTTCGATTCCCCGTAGGGGTAAAGAAAAAGAGAATTTTCAGCTCAGCCGTGTGAAAAACATTGACAAATGACGCTTTCAAGCGAAAAGTTCACCCGGAGTTCGCTCACTTTGCTAATTTACAGAAGCAAATGATACAAGGGAAATGTTTTAAAACTTTGTGTCACAGGGATGTTATGTGTAGCGTAATTCGGTATTAGACAGGAAGGCTTCGTGATTTCATATTTTAAGAGATTTTCAAGGGCAAATGTCAGCGAAGCAAGAGGGATATGCAAAGATCGTAACCAGGTGGCTCCGCCTACCCTTCTGGGGAATGGGCGTGAGTTTACGTTATCGTGTGCGCTGATTTGAAAGAGTATGAATGCGGACTTAAAATGAGTTATCTGTCAAATACCTTCTGTACGCCAACAACCAAGTGATCCACAAAACTGAATAGTAGTTTTTTACACAAAAATACTTTTTTTTACAAAAAACTGTGGAACAACGAGTTATTGTAATCGTTTATATATTTTGGAAAGAACTTATTTAATTAGATTTGAAAAGAAGGTTAAAAATTTATCTACAACTTACCGCTCTGGCAGACAGAAACCTAAAAGTTTCTATTATTTGCATAAGGATTTCGGAAAAATTCCCAGAATTTATTTTTAGTCATGTTTTGGGCATTATATTTAGTTTACATTACTATATATTATTATGTACAGTAATATATTGCTATTTAGTATATTTATACTACGTATTTTGTATATAAATAGTTGTAAAATGCATATTAAGAAATGTATAAATTATAATTATTTGGCTTTTATGCTAATTGAAACAAGTAATAAAGTCATAACCTGGTGGATTACTGTTTTTGTTGATGAGGCAGCCAGACATGTAGTAATTAGTAAATAAACAGGTGACCTACTTGTTGTCATTTTCGCTTATGCTTTCTTTATTTTTAGTTTGAAAGCCTCGTGATTTGGTTAAGCCTAAATATCCTCACGACATTCGCGTCGATTTTGCGATATCCAGTCTCAGGAAAAGGACGAATTCGTAGAAGTCGCAGCGTCGAGGGCGTATTCAGGAAAACCAAAAGCCGTAGTCGAGGCCTGCGCCGTACATTTTCCTGAAAACCTCGGGATAAGATCATAATAATAGTTCCGAAATTTGCTCCGCATTGGAATTTCTAGGTTTTAAACTCCTTTTGACACGAGCATGAGATGTAAATATCTTTATAATTTCGCCTCATATTTAACGTCTCGTATGACAAGACCTTTAATTTTTTCGCGATTTTCAATGTAACACCAGATTTTACATCTCACTTTGGCGAATATTTTTATTGTTTCATTTTGAGTCCTAGTACTTTTTAAGCACTTTGCAATGACAACCGAATCAACGTCATATCTAAACGCGCTCTCACGCTACATTAATTTATAACTTTACACAACGCTAATTAACAATTACCACGCGCAGGCGCTTACACCAGCGCTCTGACCTCACCGTCAAAAGGAACTCTACAAGATAAACATGTACAGATATTTTCTATGCATACAACATTCAAAAAATCTTTATTTCATAGGTTTTAAATAAGTACGTCATGTTTTTGGCGAATTGACACTTTATCACTCGTTTGGGAAGGCAGTTTTCTCTCACGAATAATGAGCAAGAAACTTAAGTGTAGCTCTTCTCTGATTTAATCATGCATAGTCAAAGTCAAATTCAAAATCATTGGTGAACGAAATAGCCCAGCAAGAAGTCGAGAACCGCCTATGCTCATCGATACTTCTTCTAAATATTCGGAAATACTATACATAATATTATTATACAATCATAATCAAGCAAAAAGGGGTATTCCTGTTTTATTAAGAGATTGTTTAATAATGCTCTTAAATTTATGTAAGAGTATATCTTGTATATTCATAGGGACCTTATTAGTATGTGTACACACAGCCCCCTAAATGAATTTGTGGCTTTGCACAGTCGACTAACATGAAAACGCATTTTATTTTAATTTCTGGTATTGAGTTTATGTCGATCGCTATTTCTTTTAAACATTTCTATTCTTTTTTACATATAACATATTTTCATATATGAAAATATGTTGTTTTTTCATATATATGAAAAAACGGTTGAGGTTATTAGCAACGAGCAACGGTTGATAACCTCAACCGTTGTTATCTCGTAGTAATTAGGGATTGGAGTCTGACGGTATTTTGTGACACATATTGATGTACTTAACGAGCGAAAAGAGGTTTTTTATGTTAAGACAATTGTATACGACACTTAACAACAAAATCAGCAACTCAGTCGCGTTTATGTGCAGTATAAGAATGAGTTTGACTTGTTAGAAACCTGAAAATTTAGGAAGTACTCTAAAAGTAGCCTGATTGCATTAAATTATATCACTTTCTTAAATATTTTTGATAGGTTGTATAAATTGCATACTCTGCTGCGACGTACTGTTCCATCGTGCAATCTTTGCAGATATTTTAAATGTTGCTCTAGATGAATCACCACCTAAATGACTTAAAATTTATAGAACTAGTTACTTAAGAACTGTGAAATAGAAAAACGTATTTGAAATTTAAAAAATGCAATTCTTTTCCAATCTTTTGCCTAATGTCAACATGAATGTAACGTGAGAGAAATTTCATGCAATGATTTTTTATGACTTGCGTTGCCATTTAAGACAACAATAAAGTTATAACAGACCATCGTTGGCCTTTTATGATTTAAATCCATTTTTTGCCACTGTTTATAATTGATTTAACGAGTTCAAACATGGTCGCACTAATCTGACTGACGATCTGCGTGAGGGACGTCCTTCTACGGCGACGAGCGAAGACAGCATCAGTGCTGTGCGGCTCATGATAGAGACTGACAACATAGTGAACCTATCAGCTAAATGTCACAAAATGAATGTAGTCTTAAATGCTCACAAACTCCTTCATGAAAATTTGGCCAATAGGAAGCTTTGTACTCGGTTGATACCTCATAATTTGAACAAAGTTCAAAAACTCCGTCATGTCAATTAGTGTCGTGAGATGATGTACAGATTTGCCGATGGTGACTCAAATACTGTGTATTACATAGATATAGGTGAAGAAATCTGGATTTATTGCTACGATCCTGAAACCAAAAGATAGTCTACACAGTGGGTGCTTCCTTTAGAGGAGTTGCCTACTAAAGTATAACGATGTCGAAGCGGCGGAATAAAGATGGTGGCCTCTTTCTTCGGAGTGACAGGTCATTATGTAACTATTGATTTAGAAGATAAAAAAGCAGTCTAAATTAAACAAACAACTGCTAAATTAGCAGTTTTTCCTCTTGTTTTAGAAAAAGTTCGGAAAAATTGACCTTGCAGGAGGATTCTCCTTCATTATGACAACACCTCACGGCATATCACTAGACAAACAAGTAACAATTTGGGGTTAGGTATAGAAATAATGGCTCACTCACCTTACAGCCCTGACCTCACAATATGCGATTTTTGTATATTTCCTGCTATAAAAAAAAAAAAACTTCCAGGAAAATTGTTCACAGTCGCCGAAAATTGAAAAGGGCGTAGAAACGACCCCTAAGTTCGAGTAGGCAAAGTGTTGTCTCAGTAGTTCTATCAAATGCAGCGATGTATTGATCTCCACGGTCACTATTTTGAAAAACTGTAATAGTAAAAATAATTTGCTATTTTTCTAAGTTCTTGATTTTCTAAGGATTTTCAGATCAATCCACATATGGTAAATAGTCTTGACAAACCTAAGTGTCGACCGACAGTCATCTCATAGCGGTACCGGTATTCATTAATATTGAAGATATTAACTTTCTTAATCATTACGACTATTTCGACGAGATGATAAGTAAAAATAACTTTGCGAAAAAATCTATGAAACCTGAAGTTGGGCTGAACCGCTTTTGAGGATTTCTGTCCGGTGTTCCAGTCATCTATACTACAAAGTATAGATCCGAGAATTTTCTAATTTTGTCTCAACCGTAGTGATTTACGCCGATGAAACGTCAACATTGAAGACGAGACTGATTACGATACCTTATATTGTTCAGCCAGATATTGAAAGGGTAATATTTTATCTCTGATACATAATATTCGCAATGAAGAAGTCTATTATGGAAATAAATGACAGACGTATATTACAGCCCTTACGAGTTATGAAGCTGAATTTGCAACTGGTTAATTACATTACCATAGGGGGTAATACATCTGGTGACATGTAGTGTAAAGATGGCCTTAGCTAGATAGACAACTATATGCGAATACTCTAAATCCTACTTAAATGACTTGTTTATGGTATGTTATACAAATCCTCCAGTAGGCCAATTCAATAGGTCGGTTATAACCAATCCAATAACGAAAATAATTAGGGTGTTTGCATTGTACCCTAATTATTTCTGTTATTGGCATGAAAACATAAACGAGTTACATGCATTAAAGCATATATCTACAAGACGAAACCGGTGACTTGTAAATTATGTGCCAATAAACCAACTGAAATGCGGACCTCGAATGAAAACTATTAGACGATTTCCTTTCATTAAGAAACATTACACAAATTGCGAATTCTATTATGCTAATTTTGGACAGGGGGCTCTCATTAAAGAACCTCATTTTGCTTCTGGCTTGTAATCTAAACGGGTTATTAAGCTATTTCCTTTGTATAATTTAAATATTCATTGCATTTTCATTTGTTCGTCTCGTATATTTGTTAGAACGCTATCGTGCATTTGTAGTAGTGCCCCCTGAGTCGTTAAAAAGTTTCAAATTCCTAACCGCTACGTCAATATTTCATGGAAAAAAGGAAATCTATGTATATATAACAATAGATGAAAAGTTAGTAAGAACTTTGAAATGTCGTCCGTCAATTAGTATAAATTTTATTTTAATCTATTTAAAACATGGTGAGATTCCTTTTTATGTACAAGTAGAAATTAGGTAAAGTAAGACCGGTCTAGATGATAATGATTATTTATCGCCCGCACTCCATTAAAAATTTTAAGGCGTCTACAATAGGAGCTGAAGCTGTTCAACTTCAGTAGCAGTGCGAAGCACTTTCAGTATGACGTCGATAATAGTATAACAATATGCATTGCGATCTTGAATGATGGTGAGCCAGTTACATGTGTACGTGCAAATGAGCTAAGTTGTTCCGTGCAGACTGCTTTCCCAATTTTGGTGTATATTATATGCAGCGCCGGATTTACACTTAGTGCCGCCCCTGGGCATTGTAGAAAATGCCGCCCCAATACTGAAATTTTACTTAAAGTTATAATTTCGAGATCTTGTTTTATAAAATAAAATAACCAAAATGTTTCAGAAAATTTATTATGTATTATAATACATAATAAATAAATTATAATATATAAAAAAATAACATTATTTTTTTTTCTAATAATGAAAATATAATTAAAAGATGTAATCGATAAATTACTCAATTTTTAAAAAATTCATTGATTGATTGATATTGTCTATTCTTTGAAAAATGCATGAATTATTCAAAAATCTTTTTAATCTTTCGTAAAGACTAAAATAATTTTTTTTTCAGAAAATGTAAAATCAAATATTATTTTGAATCATCTAGAAAATAGATTAATTAAATTATTTTGATCATTAATTTCAAGTGCCAAAATAATAATATATAAAATTTCGATGTAACAAATAATGTATGAATTGAATTTCTGGAACTATTCATTAAACAAAAAATTATAACTATTTAATTATATTAAATAATTTTGATACGACTAAAAATTTTTTTTTCACTTTTCAAATTTTGCCGCCCTAGAAAATCTGCTGCCCTAGGCACTAGCCCCGACTTCCCCTGGGATAAATCCAGCGCTGATTATATGTCTATATTAAATCAATATATACATAAAATTTTACATTGTGGAATGAATATTTTTCAGCTTAATGAATTTAGCTGTCTGAAAATATTTAAAAAACATGGTTTGATATTTAAATATAAAAAAACATGGTTTGATATTTAAAATGGGTCTATAAAAGGTTTTTTAAGTAAATTAGTTTGGAGTGTTGTGATAGTTATATTGCTACTGTAATAATATTGTTACAATACAATTGACAAATAAATACTTTAAAAATGAATATTTATAAGAAAAAGGAAAACCATATAAAAATACTAATACAATTTTATTTATTCTAATGAAAATTAAAAATTCTCCAAATGAAACAAAAAAATCTAATTCACAACGCTAGTCCGAGGTACGGACTATCGAAACAGTAAAAGCAGGCATAGCAGCTCTCGGGCTATAAGTTTGCATCGCGTTCGGGGCTGTTTCGCATTTCGCTTAAGGGCGCGCGCACGCTAATGTAATTGGGTTTTTAAATAAAAGAAATCCGGCCGGTGTGTGGCGGTTTTTTGAACGCTCCTTCCGCCGCCTTTGAGCTTATGAACTATTCTATGATAAAATGACATGTTTCTCTATGAGGATTGACTGTATATCCGTTTAATATTTCGATTTAATTGAAGACAAATTCAATTCTGACTCATGATCGCACTTACGACGGGCTAATGACTATTCTTCGGGAGTATCTACAGGTATTCATGGATGGCGGCCGTCTACTTTCTGGTAGACCGCATGGTTATATATCCTTAAAATCCGATAAAAAAAACTAACATGACCAGTTTGGTGAGATATTCATACAAGATCGGATCGGTAAATAATGTCATATGTAGTAGGGTTATGTACCAGCCCCCCGTGTTCCGAGTGTATGAATATGCAGTGAATATCTGCGTTTGTTTTTTGTATCGAGCAATCAATATGCTTATTCGGATCCTGCTCTCGATTGCAGTAACAACTCTGTTGTTGGCATCGGTCTCGATCTTGCTTAAAATCTTATCCTGCTGCTCATTTTAATTTTGGTTTGTTTTTTTATTACTAATCCCGACTCTATTATATTTCTTAAAATGTTTATAGTCTATTCGATTACTGGAATTTCGCTTCCCATATTAGCCGTAACGAAATCTGGTTAGCCGTGTTGGCTTGATGCGCGAATAAATTAACAGTCAGATTTTTCTATTTAATTAATTATATAGATAGAGATTAAGAAAAAACGCAGAGAACTCATACAAGATTTTTGTAAAAAGTATTAGAACAAATTTAAAATTGCCTTATATTTAGTCATATTTATCTTTTTGCTAGATCAATTGTTTATGTAACGTATTAGTCTTCAAGTGCGCATGTTATCTACTAAATGTTTAATGAATAATGCAGTTTTTCAAAAATGTAAATAAATAAATATTACTTATTAATATCAGTCAAATTTTCTTTGCGGAGCGCTAACTACGCAAATCCTATTCGCATTTGTTTTCTTTTTTTTATGTAAAGTTCTTAAACATATTCCAAGACTTTATTGGCTTCAGAAAAATAATTGAGTTTTTTCAAATATTTGAATTAGCGAGCCTATAATTTTGTAACATAAATATATAGTTTTAATTTTATTTAAAACAGCATTAAAATTCATAATAAAATTGAATGTATGTTCTATTTGATATATATAAAGATAAATTTCAGTTACTTCTAGAATAGAACCCCTGACGTGCACATATGTGCGAGCATTTCAAATCCGCCGTGTTTAGCGGTTTACGTGATTATTTTCGTTTGGATTTAATGTTTTCAGTACGAAATTAACGTTTTTGTTATGATGTTTCAAAAATACACTATCTTTTTATTTATTAATTATAAGTTAACGATTTATATATAGCCATTCTGAATGTCCGAATAGGAAGTTACATCATTACATTCTTTAAAAAAACAGTTTTTAAAACTTATTTCCTTCTATTGAAATCGCATTAGCAATAAATCGAAACTTGTATAAAAATGTAATAAAAAGATTTGTTTATGCAAGAGTTATTTTTTTCCCTTTAATTTGAAAGTGTAAAGGCCACAATAGCGTCGGAATTTTCATTAAAATATTTTCTTTAGACTCGTCTTTTCTTGGCACTAGAAAAAAATACACCCTCATAATACATCTCTCTAATAAGAGAATTCTCTTCTATTATCCTCCTAAGCAAGGCCCCAGTTTTCCGTCCTTGTCGTTTTCGACGTTTATTAGTATCCCCGTCCTGCTCCGACACGTCTGGTTAGCCTTCACCAGAAGTGTCGCCATTTATCAAAATCCCAATACAAAGACGTAAATATTCGCCGCATTATTTTTTCGCTTTCTTGTATTTCGTGGTCGTAAGTAAAAATAATAAAATAGATCTTTATAAATTTCATTTAATGACGAAAGGCTAAAGCGGCCACATTTAGAGGTATAATATTTTAGGTACTTACACCAGAGTGAAGAACTATTATTTGTCACATGAAAAAGAACAACGCAAGGTGTATGCGGCTAGAAGTATGGCATTTGTATGATTTTGATAGATCACAAACTTTCTTTGCGTTTTGCAGGTATTGATTATATTTCAATTTTTTTTTTGTGTGTTATGATTTTTAGTGTTATTGTGTAAAAATTGTTAAAACCGAAATATGCCGTGACCGGTTCGCGATCTCCGTCTGTAACATATTTGTATTTTCTTTTTATGAAGACCATTTAGTCGAGGAAGTTGTGGTCGGTTTCGTTATAAAAGCTAAAGTAAGATTTGAAATTGAAATATTTCAACTTATATTCATCCATTCTGCTAGCAGTAGTCTACTTACACATGGAAAGGTCGTTATAATTTTTTTTTCTTCACAGAAAGGAATTGTTGGTAAGAGTTGTTCATATATGCTTTGGTGCTTAAACCGGAAGTTTGATTAGGGTGTATAGTTTTTATCATCAGAAAACACATACTTACAAGATAATTAATATGCTCTAGACTAGCTTTGCCTGTGGTTTTGTAGACGTGAACATAAAATAAATATAATATTTTTGACGTGATAACATCTTATAAATCGATGACCGCCGGCTGCGCGCACGAAAAAGCATGACTCATTGTCACGTTCCGCCTGAGCCGAGCGTGCGAGCGAGAGCGCAGAACGAGCGATCTCTCTTCCACTCCATCGGCCGACGCATCCGAGTAGAAGAGAGACAGCGGCCGCACACGACCTACACGTGAACTGTTTATAAAGTGAAGTGACAAGTTACGTGGTTTCCATTGTTTATTACAACAACAATTGCGGCAAGTGATAATAATACAATTCCATTCTTAAAAGTATGTAATTTTTCATCAATGTTTTCTTATGACGTTATCACGTAAAATTATCGCTCGTAAACCGACTTTACAGACAACCAATTTTTTTATTATGTCGATATAACCTGGAAGTCGAAACTGATCCGGACTTCGTTGCCGTTCACAACCTCCATTACCTCAGTCCCGAATAAGAGACTGGTGTAGAAATGGAAAGCAGGCACGAAAAGGAAACGATAGCGGAACCGAACGAGATCGTACCCAGATCAAGGTTGATAGCGAGATTGGGAGCGAGGTTTTTAAGGATCGCTAAAAAGATAAGGAGATGGAATTTATGTTTATGGATGAAGATGAACGCACTGATTTCTAAACGTGGCTGTGAGCGAAGGAACGATATCTGCGAGTGAGAAGAGATATTATGTAATATGAAATAGGGATGTGGCGAAAATGGTGTGAGGTTTGGAATTTGAAGCTGAGAAAATTAACAAAGTAAAATAGTGCATTTGATAGATAATGTACATATTTCGTTTGCCTTCTGTCTCACATGTATAGTACTCTGTGTTAGTTATTAATATTATGATACAGTAGTGGTTATTACAGCGTTTTGAAAAAATAGTAATTATGTGAATTGTTTTATCAAAGAAGTAAATTATCTAAATTTAAATAAAAATACCACACTCTTGAAGTGGTTAAGCTTGCACTGTTATTTCTTACGACCGATGTCATGTGAAATACTAATTGACTCTAAAATTGGTGTCTGTAAAGTCGGTTTACGGACGATAATTTTACGTGAAAATGTCATAAGAAAAGATTGATGAAAAATAGCATTCTTTTATGAATTGAATTGAATTATTATCACGAATTACCATTATTTTGTATAATACAAAAAAGGAGTTAATTTTACAAATTTCACGTTTTTTTCGGCACGGAGCTCTCGATTAGTAAAACCGATTTTCATTTTGACTGTACATTTTTGTAGTATTATTAGACTATTTAGTACCAGGTGGATAACCGCAGAAAACACCAGTATATGTTTAGATGTGTAACAGATCAAATCCATAGTAAATCTAAGAATATGAAAATTTACAGTAATATACCAGATCTCTCCTAAGAAGGTATCTAAATCACTTCGCTGGTCGGGGCGGTCGGCGGTCTAAATACTGCTACCAATCGCTGTTATATACGTTTGGTTTTATGATGGTCATTTTATCGCTGATCTGCGATCGATGGCCAGAACTCCTGAGAGAGACGAGGCAATTCAATCTTTATTCCGCGGAAAACTGAAAATGGTAATTGTAAAAAACATATCGTCTTATTAAACACAGTTAAAAGGAACCGTTGGGTTAATCGAAACACGTAAACGAGCGATCTCATGAACGTTTGGAGAATCGAAACTCCGAGGCGGGAAGCGGGCCTTTACGTAGTGACGTAAACAAACCCATCAGTTACAATTAACGGGTGCGTTAATGAAGGCAATTTACACTGTTTAATGGCGGACGCTTTTGATTAGGGCCCGCTGTTGTGCACTGTAAATAATACTAGCTTGGGGACGGCCTCGTTGCGGTCGTGTACTAGGGCCTTATGATATCGTAGGGTCTGAATTCGATTGCGGATCGAACTTTCTCCCTCGCCATATTGCAGTCAGTCGTGTTCGGTCGGAACGTTAGGGCTAACACGCAGATAGGAGTTGTATAATAAATGTAACAAAATCTAGGATATTGTTTATTACAGTAATATAC
The DNA here is from genome assembly GCA_005406025.1 of Eumeta japonica. Classification (NCBI taxonomy): domain Eukaryota; kingdom Metazoa; phylum Arthropoda; class Insecta; order Lepidoptera; family Psychidae; genus Eumeta; species Eumeta japonica. The sequence continues at coordinate 532,551 of BGZK01000131.1, forward strand.
GTAGGGTGCACTGAAAATTTCTGAAATTAATGAGTAAAAATTACTGCGTATAGTCATAAATAAATTTATTGTTTCTCAAAATATTCTTCGTTAGAATAAATGCACTTTTTCATACGAATAAATCAATTTCGAATATGTTTTTCATACTCTTCGACAGCCTCATCTAGTGATGAAAATCTTTAGCCTCGTAATTGGTTCTTAATTTATGTGAACAAACAAGGTCACAAGGTACTAGGTCAGATTGCTCATAAGTTCTACGATTTTCCTTTTCAAAAACTTATTTGTCTGTTTGACCTTGTGAGAACTGGCATAGTCGTAGTGGAAGATGATACATCGTTTACAGTTATTTTCAAGAAGTTCCTTAATAACTCCCGGCTAACAAATGATCCCGTACCAATTACTATTCGCAGTACAACAATTCCCCAAAGCAACAGTAGCCACGTGCCCAATTTTATTAAAAATAGAAACAATAATCGATCTAGAAGCACTTCGCTCGCTTGCCATTTTGTTTGCTTTCGGCTCATGTCGATCAACCCATATGGTCGATTGCTGTTTTGTTTTGGGGTCGTAGTAATAAATCCGTATTTCGTCACCTTTTCTATATACTACAACAAATTTGACGCCTCTTCCTTGAACCTGGTAAGCATGGAATTGTAGCAAATGACGCGATCCGTTTTTTGACCTCAGTCGAATTGTGTGGGATCCACTGCGAGCACAACTTTTTCATACCCAAATGTTTGTATAGGATTGGTTGTATTTGACTCATGCCTATGTCAAAGGATGCCTAAATCGCATGGTAAGTCACATGTCTGTCTGTTTCGATCGTACGGTTTTTCGTAGGAAAAATCGTAGGAAATCGTAATACGAAAATTTTCGCGACTTAAATTCATTGTAATAAAGACACGCTATTTTAAAAATGACGCCACGATTTAAAAAACAATTGAAAATTATTTGAAATATACTGTATTCTACAGCCAAAGTGTTCCATTTTTAAATGTATTAATCATTTTCTAAATATTGTTTATGTAAGTGCCCGGTTTCAGAAACTACGTGTCGTAACCAATTTTCGTTTTATGAAAACAGAAATCTGCTATAACGATTCATCAATGATTGTAGCTGGACAAATACTTCCCGAACGGTGGCGTATCCATCTCTATTTACACGTATTCGTAAAAACTATAAGAATATTTCAACTTTTTGGATGGCGAGGCCTTATAGTCGAGGGATCTTTAAACTGAAATATCTATATATCACCATTCGATTGTTTCTCTGGGCGCAAATTTCGCATTTTCCTGTCACGTTAGAAGGAATAGCAAAGTATTTTGGTATATCGATCGTAAACCATAAAAGAAGCGACTCCCACGGCGGCGCTCGGCCGGCGCCGCGCGCGCAGACACCGGCGCTCGCTCGCTTCTTTTTGTAAATGCGAATACAATACATTTTTACCGTTGCCCTGTTTAAACAAAAGGCTGATAAAATATTATCTCACGGAGCGACACGCCGTCCCGTGTTATCTTTACGTAATGTTAGCGAAATGGAATTGCACACGAAGAGCAACATTCGAGACTCTAACAACGAACTGTTTCAAGTTGTGTTTAAAATATAGAACCGAACCACTTTATTTCCCATAAACTAACGTTTGGGTTTTGCTGTAATTCATTTGGCAAACGGAAAAATGAACATTATTTATTTGCCCAACAATCGGAATCTTATGTAATAAGTCGTTCACTACGTAGCACGTAAAATTTTGTGTAAAGTGAAAATCGCATATATCCAGTACTATAATAAAATTGTAAATTTTTATAAAACCATAAATAATAAATTCATGGAAGATAGGTCGAAAAAATACCTTATTATATAGTTCATATGTCTTGACTCAGATTTAAATCAATTCATAGGATAAATTAATCCTGTATATATCTCCTTCACGTTTCACCAAAATGTCATTTCAACATTATAGTATGTGTAACGATAGATCCTTTAGTTTTTCTTTTAGTGCCAGTTATTTAAGTTAATTATAAATTAAAAATATCATACGGAATACCTAGACTTCTTAAAAAAATCATATTTATGCAAGGCGGACTCGCGAGAATAGTTCTGGCTTATAAATTATCGCGTTAGCCCTCCATGAAATTAAGGAACACATTGTACATACAGTTTCTACTCACAACTATTTTGCGTTTCCCGTAGCTATTTAAACACTTAAGCTTATTGTTTAAGTGTTCGTTGAAACTATGGTGAATAAGACCACACATTCCGTATTTTTTTACTAAATATTTTAAGGGGTAATAGTAGAGGACTTTATTCAATTTTTGTGTATTTATTTTAAGGTCTTTTAAACCGTGAATTTTAAAATCATGAAAACATATCACTTGTAATTTTATTTCTCACAATAAACCCATTGAATTCATTTGGCACAAGATGATTTTTTTTTATTTTCTAATTGGCCCTTTAAAATAAACTTCCGAAATGGGAATTCGTTTATTTTCGCCGCACATTGGTTTCGAGTCACATGACTCCGTGTATGTAGCAAATCACATTTTTTCTTGTTTGGTAAATTTAGAGTGAAAAGGCTGTGATAGACGAACAGATAGACGAACATGAGGGGGATCCCACGAGGTTTCAATTTTTCATTAGGTATAAAAAACCCGAAGAAGGTTTAACGACCTGCGAATCAAAAAGGATACTTATTTTTTATTTTATTCCATCAGAAGAGAACGAATCTCCAGTGAACAACTTTGCGCTGCTAGTGCAAGATTGCGTAGGGGCCAGATGTCGGCAACTGTGAAAATATCGGCCGCTTTAAAAAGAGCCGTGACGTCGCGACAGACGAATATGTAGGTCTTCAAGTGCGCGGGCGGCGCCCGCGGCAATAGCGATACGACCTGATCCGTTAACTAATAAACTAAATCCCTTAGCCACAATATTGCGTACTAAACTAAACGGAGTCAACGGTAATTAGTGAATAATTTCATGCTTTAGAAACGTGAAATGAAAGGAAGGTTACGTCATTAATGTATTTTATGAACTCAGTATTCCGACTATTTGCGTATTGTTATTACTGTGCTTAATAAAATGGTTCCGTAAATTTCTCAAAGACATAAATAGTGTTTTAATATTTCGAAATTCGTATTTCGGCCTAGGTATAGACGAGAATATTAAAAAAAAATCTGATTTGTCCCACGGATTTCGTATAAGAAAAAGAAAATACGATACTTACTTTTAAATGTAATACGCGCAATAAAGAGAATCGAACAGTTTCTCCTTATGCTAACTACAAATTGAATTTTTCTCCATAGCTATTCACATGATAAAATATTTTCTCCTTTCGGCCGCAAACCTGATCGCATCATAACAGGGCGCTATGGAAATATTCGTCTCGGGTGCGCCCGGGCATCTTCATCTATCAATTCCTAAACAAAGGCGAAAATATGCCTCGGCTCGCCCACCTCCCCTTTTACGAGGCACGGGGGCCGCGGGGGAGGACGTCGAGGCGGCGGGGGCGCGGGGGCGCGGGGGCCGTAAAACCGGCACAGCCTGGGCGGAAATTCTATTTTTGTTTTGAAGTTTACGCGAGGCCCGGATTCCGTCCGAAAATTTTACTGTTTCATTGTAGCAATTATGACTCCGAGACGGCGTCGCCGGATTGTCGAGTTCGGAACGAGGCATCATTTACTTGCGTTCAAGGTATCGGAGTGGTTACAGTGATGATGGATTTGTGTGAACCTTCTAAGCGTTAGCGGGCGGTGAGAACTCCCAACGGCTCGGCGGGAGCGACGTGGCGAGTGCAAATTTATCCTTTCACGTTGCCGTCCGCGCGAGTGGTAACGTATTGTCTGTTCGTCGACGTCTTTCAAAGCGCATCGTTATTACAAATTTTTCTTTTAAAGAACTGCATTCTTTAACGACTAAACCCTATATCAGATGCAATACACTTAATCAATTAACCAAATACCTTCAAGATGTATCGCATATTAATTAAAATCGTATGATAATTATGAAATGAATGTATAAATATTGTTCAGATAAATGTTAAAAATATTCCTACTTTTAAAACTGCTATTTCTTATTGTTTCCCTTCATGTATACTATTGGAACCGTTTTAACGGGTGATGGTTGGCTCCATTTCTTACGTATTTTTGAAAAATATATTAAAACAAGTCTAAAAAAAATAACATATTACGTATCGCATATAAATTATTAACACATTGAGCACCACACATTCCAATGATATATCAAATGTATCCCATAAGTACTACTTCTATTACATTCTGTCACCCCACAGCGGAGACACGTCCTCTCACAATGTTTTTAATGCAGATCGAGCAGGTTGAAACTTTATGGCCTTCTCGTCGGGCCGGTGCTGCCGGCCGCCGTGGTCGGCGAAGTGGCAAAATACGGAACCAACGTATGCGCGTGCTCTCGGACGTCGGACACGCGGACCGAGAGATTACTATTCTGACACTCCCTCGCTCGAGATTACATTCTTCTACGTTCCGCTTTGAAAAAAATACGCCGACAGCTTTGATTTCCGCTCAAAGTATCTAAATACAAACGCTATTGCCGCGCGCCCCGGACGCGCTCACCCGGCGAGCGACGGCCGCGCACTCTCTGCGGCGGGCAATCGATGCACGCCATAAGTTTTCCTCCAATATCCCAGAGAAAATAAACACGAAAACGAATTATTGTACGCGTCCGATACTTCGTACGCTCTCATAATCGCTAGGAAGCAATAATTCGCGGCGGCGACGTAAACATTTACATCTCGGAGTCGTCGAGCGCGAGTCCGCGTATTCATTAGGGGCCGAGCGGCGCGGGCGGCGCGCCCGAGGGGCGGTCGCGTAAATCCGACCGGGCCATTGCTCTAAACGAAAAAAAAATATTCCGCTACAAATATTTATCTCCGACGCCGAACGCACGCGGATTTATTAAGTATGAGAGCGATTTACGCTCAGCACCGCGTAAAATTAACTTATAAGAGATTTTAGCATTTTAGCAATAGATTTATTAATAGTCTAGATATTTCAGACCTTCCGGAGTGATGCGGAGTTGATGGGATGGAAATAGCGCGTCCGGAGCACATGTTTTGCGTCTATTGTCTTGCACGTAGGTGGTGGTGTTTTGATTTTTCTTCTATCGCTTCTGCATTTCCACATTTCCCTATTGATTTTATTTTGATACAGTATCAACATATAAGTGAAAAGGATAACAGGAGTGAAACTTTGTTATGGTATGTGAAACACGAAGTCCAAATCTTGAAATGTTAATTTTTGCACACAGAGCTAGCTTACTTAATTATAACAAATGTGACAATTAATAAATACTTATTATTTGAATTTATCCTCTAAAACAAAAAAAAATATTAAAGCAGAATTTATATGGAGAATCCTCTCTTTGATATTTAAAATAAAAGTGTCGTTTTTAAAAAAGAAAATTAAGAATACCGCGTTTTAGCGGTTTGCCAAATTAAACTTTCGAGGTAGTAAAAGCGAATATAGAATATTGTGTATTAGAAACGCTAAACCATCTTAAACCAGACACACAAAAGTTCCATAAACTTGGAAGATAATACCTTCATTTTTGAAAAATCTATTGAATTTAAATATTTGGGGTGTATATTTTTAAGTAAATATATTTTTGGTACGATAAGTTTGTGGGAATGTTTTAAATGTTTCATATTTTACATGAACTAGATGGACACATGTGTCCTATTTATCAAAAAAATAGGTCAGATGCTAGGATTTGGGTTAGGATAGGAACGTGATAAGAAATGGTTTCGGAGTTAGGATTCTGTTCGAGAACGAAACGGATTGGCGAATGGACTCGGAATTAAGATCTAGTTTAAGTACTGAATTTAATTGTTAAGGTGAATAGATATTCGATATAGATGCGATAACCTATTTTAGATCTGCGTGAGTAAAGCTGCGGAAGACCGCTATTGCGTATACGTACATTTATTGTTTGAGTGATCCCGTAAATTGATAAAAAGTTTCTTTCCGAAACAATGGAACATTTAACTTCAGGTTTGTTCAGTATGACCTTCTTCTTGTTCTTGCAAGTTTTGTGTTACTTGAACTTCAAAAAATTACAAATAATTTAGAAAGTAATATTACGACTGTACGTAGTTATTATAGAATAGTGGATTTATTTCTTTACAATACTTGATCTCCAATAAAAGAAAATAAAGAAAAATTAGCAGTTTCTGAAATATATAGATTAATTAACTAATAAGTGTTTCCGCTACGGAACCCCGAGTACTGAACACAAGCGCATGTTTTCCAACTTAACATTTTTCAGCTGCCTTATTGTATCTAACAAATTTTTAAGATCATTGTGTACGTTACTTCTGTCAGAGCCAGAACAAACGGCACTCCCATACTTCCAGGCCGGTTGCGTTTCGAAATGACGATGCTCTCAAATGATGGATCCGGTCAGTTGTTTGTGAGCGCTTCTGTTTTCCGAGTAACTTTGTCCATTACACTAATAAAGTTTGTTACGTTAATTGAGTTAAATTATTATTCATCGTCGTCAATAAATATTACAGTTTCGGCTCCGGCGCTCGGATCGGATCGATGTAGATGGAATCGGATAGGAATTTAGTCGGTGAAAAACTTGTCCTAGCTTTGTTCAGGGTCATTTAAGTGTTGACCTTCATTGAGTAAAAGAAGAATGGGTGAATGTCAGAGCGTGAAATTCTTAGACATCACTATAAATGGATTATCAGCATCTTACCATCAAGCGATATGAAACTTCAACTTAGCAGGATGTAATCCATACCTATATATAATGTTAAAATCCTAAACGGATTTTATCTGCTTATTTTCGTGTTTTTGCACATCAATTTCCTCAATTACTGAATTAGTTTGGATATGATCTTTATAGATGTATTGAGATAATCTTGGTATAATATATGGTACTATTTTCTCATCAGCATTTTTTCTCGATTTCGCCTACGCATTTGTAAGTTCTGTGGTGTCCACTAGATTTCGGTCAAAGCTTTTAGATATCTTCTTTTTGATGCTATAAGGGTTGTGGTAGTTCTTCTTTCAGCAGAATGTGTAACAACGTATACGTGTTTTGTAGATCTTGCAACGTATTTAAGGGCAATGGTAACGGGTAGACTTGGATCAGATCTAGCGGGGGAAGCCTATTTATTTACACCAATTTTGTTGGCCGTGCAGTAGCGAAGCGTAATCGATTTGTTTGTATTTTATCCGAAAACAATTAGACAAGTCGAATAAAGTGGCGGAAAGGAGTGAAAACAGGAGCAAAAATGCACGCTGTCGACAAAGCACATGTACATCTACACTAGCGGAGCGGGGGGCGTAACTAGCCCACATGCATAATAAAATTGTAGAATCAGCGTGTCTGTACATTGTATATATTTGCTAAAAATATATTAGGAGCGATCTAAGAAGAGTATTGTACTACAAAGAAGGCTATTGTATTCCACGATCCTTAGAAATTATGTAACAGTGCAGGACCTAAAGTTACTTCTCTACAACATAACTCAATAGAGGAAATCGATTTGACCGGAAGTGGCGCAGTATTCTATTTTCCGAATTCCGTTTATCCTTTATTATTTTGTTTTGAGCGAGTACAAGTTTTGGTAAACCTATGAATAGAAACTCGTTGGAATGTAGTTGCGCTACGAGGACTACATCGAAACGATCGGGAATCGAGTACCTTGAACTGAGTTAGAATGAAACCTTTTTCTGTTACGTGAATATTGGCCATTTAGAATTGCGATTATTATTTTTTTTAATTGTTATCGTACTATATATATATTTTATAATATCACAATTAATAAAAAAATGCTCAAAAAGGAGTATATATTATAGAAGTAGACTAGCCCGATAATAAAATGAAGTTCATGCGTGAAAATTTACGTGCTATAATTTATCACAAATACCGAGGATTGAGTGTGTCGGTATGCTTATTTCTATTTTGATGTCGAAGAAGCTAGTCAAATGACAATGTATTGCTGGTATACAGAGTTCGAACAAGGTCGTATCTCTCTTTGCACTATACCTACTACACGTCGACCAAAAACAGAGGTAACGCCTGGAAATGTCGCAGCTGTACAAAAAATTACACAAGATGATTGATAAGCGACATGCGAGCAGATTGAGACAAGTATTGATAGTGCAATTCATACTATTTTCATTATGAATTGGGTGTCCGAAAGCTAGTTTCCTGTTGGATACACCATAATATATCTGTAAATCAAATAACAGCTCGTGTTAATTGATGCAGGTCTACTCTGGAATGCTTTAAGGGAGGAAAATCCAAAGCATAACATCGTCTCAGGTGACGAATTGTAGATTTATTCATATGAGCTTAAAAGAAAACACCAATCAGCAATTTGGGTCTTCAAGGACGAGCTTAAACCAACAAAAATTGTGCGTTTCTGCAGCGTGTCTACGAAAATGGTACCTTCATTTGTATTGAAAAAAGGTACACGTTGCAACAATTTCATTACAGGAAATCATAACGGTGACCGCTGATTGGAATATCACGGCTTGTTTGCCAAAAATTTCAGTTGAACTGCGTATAGATGACCCGCAACATACCATCATTTTACATCATAACAATGCTTACATTACATCAGCGCTCATAAAACAAACGACTTTTTGAGGCAGGAAAATAGTGAATTGTTAAACCATCTTCCGTGCGGTCCCGATCTGTCCCCTACTGATTTATTTACTTTTTCTAGATTGAAAGATTAATTATGTGGTCAGCGGTTTAAAAATCTAGAGCCAGCAGTAAGGGCTTAAAAATTATCCGTTTTGTCAACATCAACTTCGGATTGGACTTTCTGTTTCAAATGATTGGTTTTATTGAATGTAAAAGTGCATAAATTGTAAATTGCATAAAAGAAATGTAGTTATGTGTTGCATCTTGTTCTTTTTATTCTAGATAATTACGATGTGCTCATTTTATGCCATGATTACCAACAAAGTGTAATTCAAGATTTTATATGGATGTCACTGTAGAAGCTAAAATAGTGGATATGTTATACAAATATTAAACATTAATAATTTTGCAATACATTTTGTTCATTTCAATCAAACGGTTTCGCCAGTGCATGCCGATACAGCACCCAATCAGCTCCTCTTACTTTGACTACATTTAAAACATGATGTTTTCGTACGGATATATCACGGAAAGCACTTAACAATAGTGTAGATTTCTAGAAATAAAAGGATATTCAGAATTGATTCTGTAGTTCTAGAAATAAAACCCCTCAATCATATAAACAACTTCATCTTATTAATATATTGGCATGCATATTTTACACTAGAAATAAGAAAAAAAAACTGCACCATTTATTTGAAAAAAAGGATCCATGCGGAAGCATTATCAAGTAAATGGAACATAACTTGAACGCATCCTAGCAGCGGTAGCCAAGCAGTTGGCATATTTATCTGAAAAATGTCACTTGAGAATAAAAGTCTGTCTGACTGAGCAGCATGTACATTATAACTTCATTCAACGTAAAAGAATACGGTGTCATGACACACGTATTTAGGAAGAGTTTCATAAAATTTTCAGCCACATGTGAAGTTCTCATTCTGTCGGACTTATAATAGCGGATGTGGGGGTGAAGTGTACTCGAGTTGTAGGTGAAATTATTAAAGACGTAACATTCAGTAAAATCAAATAACAAGTTACAAGTGCGTTATGTCGATTTTCTTTTCCCATCTTGCGCATGCGTAACGATTAGTTGCGATCATGACGAAGAATATAAGATAACGACAATAGATGACTCTAGAATTGGAGGAGATCCTTAAAATTGTTCGTAACGAAGAGGCTTACGAAATCAGATAATTTTTTAAGCAGATTTGCATATAAATTAATCTAATATTTCCCCACCTTTTAGGCTACCATTTTGAATAGAATGAACATAAAATGGTAGACAAATTGTGAGATAAAATAAATAAATAAAAATAAGAGGATAAATATATAGATTTGATAAAATAAATTAAATATAGTGTAACCTTTGTCGTATGCGAAGTAATATGAAGCGCATAGAAGGTTTTTCTTTCGTTTTTTACAATTTCCTGTGATTACAGATCACATTACGGCAATCCGTTTGTTAGACTATGGTTTATTATAGCCGGAAACCGTTTAAATGTTCTCTTACTTGCAAATACATCAAGAGCTGCTGATATCCATCACCATTCAGTATGACATACATTTGGTCGTTTTGTGTAAACGTATCGTATTGTTGCTATATTTTATTTTTGACCCGCTACTGCTCATGGTTTCGGTGATATGCTTCTCGATCTGAAAGAAAAAAAAACTGGGGGAAAGTATGATTCGGCAGTGGGGTGAGAAAATCTAACACAACGACAAAAAAGGACTTATTTGGTCCACGAACGTTAAATAACAGCCAAATCACTTCAGCCGTTCTGGAGTGATCAAATGCTGCGCGGCGTTCACGTCGCCTACAGTTTGCCAGATTGATTGACATTTATGATTATTGCTCCGGCCTTTGTGGTCGAGGTGTAATGTTATATAGTCTATGGTATTGCTCGATAGACCGACTACCCAGTACAAAAACATTTATCAAATATGGTAAATAAATATACTTCTTGAGATTTAGTCCGTTTAAGTAATTTTGCTTCTTTCATATATTACTATAGTACAATTACTTCCGCTTTATATATTAGTATATATAAAGCGGAAGTAATTGTTTTGATATTTATTAATTAACGAAAAACTATACATGGCCTCAGCTCATCGTTCTAAATGGTTGGTTTGGTTGGTTTTTTTTTGGTTGATAAAATTTTTAGATACAATTTGGTTAGTTGGTTTGGTTGATAAAATGTTGATTACGACGGCTAGTTAATTAGTGTCTTCAATCACTTTAAAAAGGAGTGTACCAGTCATTCTGCATTTAATTATTTGTTCTCTTTCTCTCTCTGTCTCTCTCCCTCTCACTCTCTCGGTGTATTTCTATTAACGTTGTATCACGCAGTCACATGGAAGTGCAAGAAGCGCAGGCGCGCATTATCAAATCGTTAGAATTTCCGGCCGAGGCGCCTGATGCAAATCGAGTTAGAGTGGATGTAGTTTCACTCAATTATGGCCAGATTGCTCTCTGGAATATTGAATTACGATCCATTTATCCTCCTAAGAGGACAGGCGCTGTATATAAAAAAAATCTAGATTAAATCCGCCCGCTTAATTACTACATTTCTTGACCGACGGTTAAGAATATTTTTTAAATATATTATGACAATTAAAAAGTGTATATTCATAGAAGTCACAGTTGCTAAAAAGCAATTAAACTAAATAATGAACGAAACCGAAAGCGAATCTAAGATTACGGTTTGCAAACGGTTTTTGAAGGCGTCGTGTAGGTATCGTGATTGCAGATGCATTTTGGTTGCATCGCATGAAAATCAAACTATGACCGCATGTCGTCAAAAAGTGTTACTCTCAAAGGTGTGCCCTCAATAAATGCTGACTGTGCTACGTCTAAACAGTGCGCTGTTGAGGACTTCACCGGTGTGTCGAACAAGTGACCTGGGCATAAAATGTTTTACTTTTATTTCTTGAGCAATCAACGTATGTGTTCTTATTGATTTTGATGTTGAAATCTTGCTTCTAATATGTTCATATGTGAATGTCTGTAACGTAGTACTATTTTTCGTAATTAGAAAGTACGGTATAGCTATTACTAAAAAAATATATTTTCTCCGTCTGTCTTATTTTAAGTTTATGACTAGAACGAGAGGAAAATAAATATATATATTGAATAGATAAAAAAATTGGCTGGAACTGACTCCAAAAACAGCGAATTAGTTGTTTTTATAGACTGTTCATAAAAACTGTAGGTTTTTGATTCTTTTAAAGTTCATTTTATTTAACATTTTTTAGTAATCGAAAAATTATAACTTTATAAATCATTTAGTTACTTTGCATGTGGATTTAGCCATTATTAATAAATTTGGCCAGGCCTCTTCTTTATTTTTGTACCGAGAAAGTGGAAAAACAGTTCCAATCTCGAATTTATCGTCCACTGGTAATCATTCCAGGGTCTATACATAATTGTTGGAATGCACTTACTAAATTATTTTTATACGAACTATGTATGTTATTCTTGTTCTTTATAATATAAAAAAAATAAAAATCAGTCCACAGTTGACAAAATTATGGTTGAAAATATAAAAAAAATAGAGACGAATCTAGAACCTTTTCCTTTTTTTTAATCGGTTAAGAAATACGCTTAAATGCTACGAATTATGCACTAAATAAGTATTACGAAATATTTAAATGTAATTTAACTTTAAAATATATCGGTTCTTCAATGACAAGAAGAAGTTCACAGTTTTCACTTTTTTTATTCACATGGGAAACAGACTATAGAGTGATCTAAACTTATCGTAGAGACCAGTGTACAAAAAAAATACACGCGTCGAGAAATAAATTAAACTAGTTAAAGAAGGTTTAAGCACAAAGAGAAAAAATTATGTATAAGATCATCTCAGAAAGTACACCGCAGTAATTCCTCGTATTACGTCGACTGGACGTTAATGTTTAATTTTAATTAAAAAGATTATCAAAGGAGAATTAAATCCTGTTTAATCTTAATAAATCTTAATGAAAAGTTTCGGATAAGCCTTTTGCATTGAAATATCGCTCCCTTTTCAGCGGATCTAAAAGACTAATTTGAATGTTACCCACTGAAGTTGTATGGGGCTTGGAAGGATTTTAGAAAATTTCGTTGTGTGCATAAATTCAAATTTGCATTATCACAGGAATGTCTAATCTAAAGTACATACATCATGTTGCCGATTTATATGAAGTTCAAAAATGTAGTATTCATTATAGAGACTTTTGATGTTTGTGTAAGTTTCATGATAAAAATTCTTTGAATTTTTCTTTCTGGATTTTAAAGTTTAGACGATCTAAGTACGAAAATCTTTCATCTGTTGTTAATAGTTCTATTTCTAATACTTTTTCGGTAAGAATATTAAGAGGGTGGCGACCTCTCTCGTAGATAATTACGGACTCCTCGTCGCACGATTCACAAACTCGTCGAGTTTCCCTTATATATATCTGACTGAGAAGCTCTCAAAAATAAATCTCCATGTACAAGCTACGGAGCGCCAAGGCCGACGCCGGCGCGGGGGTCGGCTCGGCCGTAAAACCACCCGCCTGGCTGACTGACTGCTCTGAAGTTACATGCAAACGACAGTTTTCAGCTTTTATGCGTCTATCACGACTATTTGTAACGAGTTGTGTTCGAGTATAATGAAACGAACGTGTGCTTGTCGCTGGCTGAAAAGTTTTTGTTATTTAAAAAAAGGAGGTACATTTTGACACTATTGTCACACACTCCCTATTCAAAATAAACAGATATTTTTTCTAGAAATGAAACGATAAAATCTTAGTGGGGAATGACAGTTTACAACACAAAAGATACAATAATTGTACACTTCAGTGACGTCATTTAACTCTAAGAATTTAAATGTTTAGGAAAATTCAAAGTTTTTGTTAAAATGTCTGTATTCAAGCAGTCTATTTTTACAAAACTACTTTCAACGGCAGCCTTTGTAATAAAATTAAACACATTATTGAAACGTTTACTTTTTTTATGGAATACATAATTTTTAGAAAGCTTTCGTTCGCTTTGGTTATCATTCTATATCAGTGCAGGTAATTCATATGTACAATTAAATTCACACAACATATTTGTTAAGTAAATAACTTCTTCACTTGACTCGCAAACTGTGTTTCTGTTTCATGTGTTTGCGTGTGTTATTCTGTTTCGGTACTTGATCGAGTTATTATAATAATATTTTTTTATTTTTCATTGTATTTGATATTGTCAACTTCTTGTCGCATTCATAGGAAATCACACTAGCAAACATTTTGAACATGGTGTTACGAACTGCGCTTGTAAGCTAAAAACATTAAAGCTACAAAATAATTCCTCTAAGAAAAAAATATTCCAGAATAATAGTCTAAAGGTAAACAATCTTCCCCTCGCGCCCCTCGCCTGCCTCTCCGTCGTGGCTTCCCACGCATGTTTATTTTAAATGTATTTGTTTTCGAGAGAGGATTTTCGAGAATGCAATAAATCTTGTTTTTTATGACGTGATATACTTATTCCTCTACGTAATTTATCAACTTACCTGTTTTTACTTATTTTGTTACTTACTTTTAAGCACCCAAAAGCGATGTGCTTCCACGAAAAGATTGATGGATGACAATGAACCAAGAGAGATATGCAAAGAGCGCATCATGTAAAAATCTATAGTTTCTGCCTTGACGCCCTTATATTTGAAGAACAGTTTATACGGTTATACGAGATGTATATTGCGGGAGTCGAAAACGCTGGCGAGTGAGTTTTATTTCTGCGATCAGTGCGTGAACACAAGTTCAGGTTTATCGTTATTCTGTGTTTCGAAATATACGCCTTCTGTTATTCTGCGAGTTTCCTTTGCGTCTGATCTCAGTCCTCGAACTTTGAGATTTCACGTCTAAACAGTCTGATTCCCAATCAGTCTCTGCATGTACACTCAGATCTAGATGGTTATTTAAAATAAAAATATTTTGCTTTCTTAAAGTTCTTTAAAATTTGTTTTAGATATTTCGAACAAGTTTGTCAGAATACATAACACATCTTTAACAACAACCGTAGTCTATGAATCTCCAGAATTCAATACTGACATAATTGTATTCTCGTCTCTTCGTTGTAAGGTTGTGTGACGTAATTATTGTGTATTTCTGTTTGATCCTTATGAGAGTATAGCTTCGGAATTAACGCAAGATTCATATTTTATCGAATCTACTATTAAGACGAGTTGCACTAATGCGTGCGATGCATTTCAACAATACAAAAAGAATCTTAGGAGTCAGACCGATATTGAATAAGACCGGAAATTAAATTCTATTCAGATCGACTTACCGATCGTGGAGTCAGTTACAATTATTATCACACAGGAACTGTACATTTGTTCACGACTAAACGAGGCCTGTGCCTCTCTCCGACTAATAAAATAGTTTTATGTAAAAACTCCCGTAAATTCGTAGCTTTCTTGCTGTAAAGAAGAAAAACATACCGACATATATACTTTATAATTTGTAATGTTAGTAGAAATAGATATATAATCGCCACGCTAGCGACTCCATATTTATTGAACTGAACCATGATCTATCGAACCTTCTTCGATACGCAGGCTTTGTCAGAATCTTTTCCTTTATTTTTAGTGATTTATTTTATTTAACATAAAATAAGCCTTTTATATATTCACAATAATTGTTTACCAAATATATAGTAAGAAAAAGTGTTATATGATTTCCGCATGCTTAGAAGAAAAATAACCATGGACATATCCAACTCGGCTTCTTAATTGGTTGAATCATTTAGTGATTGTTTTGTATTTATTTCGATTTCCTATGATGGAATTAAAAAAGAGTTGCCGTCAAGTGTCTCGCCCGATCTTCACGAGGGACATCTCTCTTCCTAAAGAGTGGAAAGTACGAATTCGCAAAACATTATGACGTAATTCAAACGTTTTGTAATGGCTATATAAAAAAGTTTTTGACAACGATTTGAAAGTGTGACATTCGTATAGAAGAAGGATTTAAACAATTTAAAACATGTTTATACATTATATTTAAAACATTAATTTATACAAAGAATCTGCAAGAATTTCATATTAAAAAGTTTATTTTTTAACTTAGGAATTCAAGATCTAAATAAGATTTCAGGATACGCCATACCGATTTGAAATAATTTAAAGGTTCATTCAAGTTCAATTACAAAATATTAGTTGGAAAGAATATGTATATCGATAGGAATGTCAGAAAATTAAAGTGATACAAAACTAAATTTTGTTCTGTTCAGGAGATTCGAAATAATGGTATATTTTTAAAGTTGATATAACTTAAATTCAAGATCTAAATAAGATTTCAGGATACGCCATACCGATTTGAAATAATTTAAAGGTTCATTCAAGTTCAATTAAATATTAGTTTTTGATATCGATAGGAATGTCAGAAAATAATAGAAAATAAATTTTGTTTGTTACACGGAGACAAGATATTTTACACATATAACATAAACAGTATAAGATTTCTGAAACATGTGCAAAATAAATGATTTTGATATTGTTTATATAACTTTTCACTACACAAGATCTTTATAACGAAAATTCATTTCGTATTCGCCATAAACTCATATGCTTGCAGCGCCATCTGTAAGCGGTCGTGAGGAAGTAAAGGAAAACTAAACAAGAGCGATAAAAATAGATTACAAATATTATGGGGTAAATATTATCAAAATGCGGAAATGAAAAAACAAATTACATTTTACACATTAAAATATAAATGAAATATTTTCTGTAGTGCAATCAGATAGGTTTTTTTTTGCATTATATTTTAATATGTTTACTACATCTACAATACTTTTAAGTATCTTCCTCGT
Organism: Eumeta japonica; assembly: GCA_005406025.1. Lineage (NCBI taxonomy): Eukaryota > Metazoa > Arthropoda > Insecta > Lepidoptera > Psychidae > Eumeta > Eumeta japonica. Next base: position 548,998 of record BGZK01000131.1, read on the forward strand.
ATGTTATTGAATTTTCGTAGTTATTATTGCACACAGAGGTGTCACGACAATTTGTGTTCTTATAAATCGCCATATTTCAAATATTGCCCGTCAGTTTGTTAATCGTGGACGACAAATGCGCCTACAGCGCCGGTTTGCCAGCTCCGACTGCCGGCACGGTGCGATTTATCAACGTCTAAATTCTAACAGATTCTGCAGCAGTGCAGCCAAAACGTTTGTTACGTGAACGAAATAAACTTGCATCGCTCGGTGAAACGAGCTTTATTCACTTCTAATGGAATAACGCGTTTAGATCATATTATATTATTTTATATGTGTGATCTATTTTCGTGTAATTAACACCGATTTTATGCACTAAATTTTTGAAGTTATATTTCTTTTGGCGCGTTATGAAAAAATGATGAGAGTGAATTTTTACCGGGGTGATATGAAAACTCCAGAAGTGCTCGCAAGCGCTATAGCGAGCAACTTCAGACCACTATTAATTGATATTTCAAACGTTGGAGTCGAAGAAGTTGTTTTCAAGTTTCCTGTTACCAATTAAGTGACCATACACCGCCGAGGGTAACACCTCTCCCCTCTTGCCCTCACCCCCTTTGTCGTGTTTATTTCCTACCAATCCCCACTTCCCCTTGGGAATACCTCAACCCCCTGCCGCAAGTACTCTAGGTGGTGGGTGGTCCCATAATTTCAAAATTGAGTCCGTTTGAATCGGCATTAGAAATAGAAATTTTTAGTCAACTGCGATTTTTCAAATTCAATGGAGCTGCTGAGATATAGGGAAGTTTTCCATAAATATTTTATTGAAGTTATACTTCTTTTAGCGCGTTATGAAAAATTATGACAGTGATTGTTTATCGAGGTGATACAAGAACTACAGTATAAAGTTGCTCGCAAGCGCGAGCAACTTCAGACCTCTAATAACTGATGTGCAATTTAGTTATTACCGGAAGATGCTACGGCAGTGAACATACTTTAGAAATAACGTTAACATATTCAGATTTTTGACTTAATAATTGTTATTATTTCAAATAAAAAGATAAATAATATGCTACACTTTGAATAATGAATATAATTATATATATAATAATTACAAATTTTTTTAACTTTTAAAATTTAAAATAAGCTTTATTGACCATATCCCACTCCATTCTTTTTAATGTTCTATTTTTAAGCAAATTAGTTATTTGCATGCAATTAAAAACTATTTTTTAATAACGTCAAAGAAATGTTTCTTCTCAGCTGCGCACGTAAGTACGCACAGTGTAGTTTTTTTAGAGGTGAGAAAGTGGAAAAAAATTTACTGCTCTGTAGGCTTGAAATGATGTGCAGGTGGTTTCTTCAGAGGTCAACTTCAGTTTGTAACAAGAAATCTATAGCGTCGTTCTAAGAAAACATTAATTTAAGTTTATTCTCATGAAATTCTTTCTATGTACCTATCATCTGCTAATTTTAGATGAATCACCTGGCAAAAGCCCTTTTCAAGGGTTTTTCGCATCGGTGGTTCAGAACTAACGGGAAATGCATGCGTTAATAATAATGTTTTAAGCTGATCATTCTGACTGGAGGTTGATATCGAGAGTTTGCAAATAATTATTTTGTATTTTATAAAATGTATATAGAAAATAAAAGTAGCCAAGTGTGATGTTAGTTTCGTATAACAGTAATTCAACTAGTCACATTTTAGAACATAATTTAAATACCATTCTGCAAAACATAAGCGGAAGCTTATGGAAGCATAAGTTCCAGGAAGCATAAGCATAAGGGACTTGCAGCTGAGCTGTACCATAACTTTCTCATATTAGGAAAATTTCTATTACCTATTTCTTACTTGAAGTGCTCCCATACTTGAGTATGGACAATTGACAAAGTTAAAGGCAATTAATATTTGAATTTAAAAATTATTATATGATTTTTTTTAATATATGTATAAACTTAGTGAAATTCCTCGTGTCATGTTATAATAGCTATTTCGTAAGATTAAAAAGGTTTACAAAAGTGATTCAAGATTGAATAATATTCAGTATATGATACGCGATAAACGATATTGGACCAACAATGTAACTGATGTAATCTTTAGTGGCCTGCAATCTGTATTCGGTAATCATTCCATTTAGCGGGAGTGCGCCCCACGTCGTGACCTTTGACTCGTGGTCGCGACTCTAGAATTTTTTTTTCAAAGGTCATCGGCATCACGAGCACCACGACCGGCCCACAATTACCACTGCAATTTATGGATTCTGTGATTTGCGTCGGTTGTTTCGATTCTTCTGAGAATTTTCACATTACTAATTTTATCCCGCAGAGAAACCCATAATAATAAGCTAATAATAAATAGCTCTTAACCATCGCACGTTGAATGACCCTGAGTTTGTTTACAAAATCAACACTAAGGGATTACGTCTGGCGTACGTGTATCGTCGCCGGCTGTTTAAAGTGCAAAGACTTCATCTCTTAGCACTGGAGGACGTTGGACTCGAGGACTCCAAGTATTCAGTTTGTTTCTTCAATATACTTTACATTGAAGCGACGTATATGTAATTGCTCAAATAAAGACGTCTGTCTGTTGATGCGTTGACAATTAGTGTGATAGTTGAGTACTGCATATTTATATTCTATTTTTGTGTTTTCGGTTTAAAGGTTACGCACTTGGACCAGGTAAATTACATTTATTGTTTTTACATAAATAATAATTGTATTATCTACGCTATGATATTTGAAAAACTCTGGTGTCGAATGTCAGCTGGTGTCGTGTGGAGCGTAGATTTTCATCAAACGAGACTTTTTATGCTACCATTCACGTCGTGGTCATCGAGGCACTAACTTGTTCCTCTGTCAATAACCAGTTCTGAAATGGCTGCATTCCCGTCATATTTTATCGCATAAATTAACGGAAAGTATGTAGTGAAAACAATGATCAGTATTTTCAAATAATAACCTCGTACGTAGTTGCGTTTATACGTTTATGTTTCTTACGAGGTATTTAAAACAAATGTGGCTAAGTATTCTTAACCGTGTGTATATACTTAAATACCTCGTTTGTTTCGAGCGAAGTCGCTTCCTGAACAGTCAGTCCCGCTTTCTATTTTTCTCTCTTTCTCTCTTTTTCTGAAAAATCAGTCATTCGGCATTTTTGAGGATTTTCGTCCCAAATCTGAAATGTCCTGTTCTTAGCTTATCCTTATTTCGTTTGCTTAATTTCGCGTTATCACTGCTATGCAGTGGGTTCGTGAGTATGGTATTCGAAAGGTATTAATACATAATTTCCATTTCATCGTCAGAGTGTGTCAAGCCGGTGCTTATCTCTACTAACGAATGTTGTTTGTTAATCTTAAAAATAAACTACAATACTCTACTTAATTCATGTGTGATCTTCATATTATTAGCAAGAGACTTTAAATTTTGATGAAGAATCCGATACCATTTTCGGACAAATTATTCCTTTACCGGTACAAGATGATGCACTTGAACCCTGTAGTGCCTTTTACAGGAGATGACGTCATAATACGACCGCAAAAGTTAGAAAGACTATTACTTGTTGTTGTTATTATGGTTTGAAAATTTATTCAATAAAAAGAAGCAAATTTCTGGAGCTAACATTGCATTTTGTTTTTATATCCGGCTCCCACATTTTTCATAAAAATATCGCAACGCACATTTATTTTATAATTGTGTTTAAATTTATGATTCCATAAAAATAATGTCAAAAAGCTGTGTTCCAGTTGTTTTCACTTAACTCGGTATAATTACGCGCCGCGCGCTGCGCTGGCGTCGGGGTCCGCGCCTTGGGCACACAGAAAGATACTCCGATGAGCGACCCTCTAATTTATTTATTTAGGCCCATGGAAGACTTGCCGGGAAATGAAATTAACAAAAAAACGTGATTTAGCGTTTTTTTCCATACAGCGTTGGGAGTGCCGATTTAACGGTTTATCCTGGATAACATTTACCTTTTTTTTGGGTTCTGAGTCAAAATAGCAAAAACGGAACCCTTATAGTTTCGTCATGTCCGTCCATTAGTCCGTATGTTGAAAGCATTTTATTCAAAACTACGAGACGTTTATTGATGAAATTTATAGCGTTAATGTCTTGTGTAAGCCACTACTTGTTTGGTAGTTAAATAACAAAAATAAATATTGTTATTTAACTACTAGAGGGGGCACTCTATACATACATCAACGTGTGGTACATATTTCGACAATTCTCTAAAAAACTCTTAAAGATTATCAAGCAATTTTTCTGATTACGTGAATAATTTCGGAAAGAATTCCCCGAACTTTGCAGATATTGTATCCCTCCCCTTTATTTTCTAAACTGATTTTCAAAAAAACATGAGAAAAATAGCGAAGGTGACATTGTGTTGTGTGAGGTGTTAATTCGGTGGTGGTAGTTGGTGGTGGTCTGTGGCTGCTTTAAGGATGCTTTCGTCGCTCTTTGACCATTGCATGACAGCGGCCCGTTTAACGAGGTTGTGTCGGTTGTTTTAACACTCCTCACACCCTGGTGGATATGACTGCCTGCAATTTCCTGAGGTTGTACCTGGTCGGCATGAAACGTACGTAGAATTAACAATTTAACGGTTGGCGGACTTAGATAATTATAAAAATAAGTAACACTTGCTTAGGTGTTCGATATCTGTCAATCCTCTGGAATCAATATTCAATCATTTGGATAGAGATTCGTAGTGGAGAGGCAGATTCGAGGGCCAGCGGTGGGTTGCATGCTGCATGTTAGTACATGTTGCAGACTAGCGAAGGTAACGATTAATACTTTCAACGAAAATTATTTTGAACATGGACGGATATACCGTGTTTGAGTAATTGCAGAAAAACTACGATTCTCAATAAAAGTACGTAAGTGTCATGAAGATACCTTCTTTTGCTGGTGCACCTTAGTTTACACTAGTTTAATAGCAATATTTGACATACCTACTTTTTTATCTAGTTATAGGCGACTAAAATGCTTTATAACTATTCTGTGCGGTAAACATAGAAAAAGTGAAACAACGTACTTTTTTCATTTGTAGTGCTTTCTTTGTAATAATGGCTTCGGAACCCTACAATGAGCATGGTCCGACATGCACTTGGCCAGTTTTTTAATTTTGAATTTGGAAGAGAATATATCTATTGCCATAGTTCAAGAATCAAAAATAAGTATGCGTACGTATACGTATATATACGTGCACACTTATTTATCCTCGCATATACGACATGTATCGTTTGTCTCAAATGAGTTATATAAGTACATATTAATTTATGACCATCCAATGCATAAAAAAAAGATTCTTTTGCACATTTTTTTAAGTCTTTACTTTTAGTAATCTATAATTGATAAAGGTTAAGAAGTCTGAGCACAATTAACAGAGAAGACTGGCTTCATTGTCATTTTGCTGTTATGACAGACCGCATTTTGTAATTTTATCGCCTTTCGATACTACATATGTACGTCTGTGTGTTTGGACTATGTTGTAACAAGTTAATGTTATGGGTATGTTTAAGGCAGTTCTTAGGTGAGTTTTGGTGTTGATCTTCCTCTTAGTTATATATTTTTTAAATAGCCATCTAAATTACATAATTACGATTATATTTAAATACTGTATGCCGCCGGTGAGGGTAGAATATATTTTTCGCCACACATTGTATACATACGCATACAGAATATTATTTGGTGAACTGTAATGAAAATTGAAACGAAATTTGTTTTGACTGTACATACTTAGCTATCTTAAGCACTTCTAAGCGGATACTATCATTGTAAAAACGAGAAAGATAGGAACTGCTTATTTGTGTTTGCAAAATGCGTATATACTACCCCGCTATCTACTATGCACAAATGGAATAGTAGACGGCGGGCAGTAACCCAATAACCGTGTGGGCAAGTGGCTAGTGGAAAGCGGTGCGGGACCTCACATAATTTTATATATAAGAGCAGGCAATCGCTTGTCTTGTTCTGAACTTAGGACATTATCCCAACATGAAACGACTGGTCTTTCTTGATCTTCGAAGACGTATAAGGTAAGATACGAAGAAGCGTGGAAAGAGTGATTGAGTAGTTGCAATTTGGTGCTTATAGAGAATGATAAATTAAAAGTGAGGTTAAAAAAATTATGCGCGTCTTATAACTTTAAAATTGGACTTACTATGAAAATTCTCTATATTTAAAAGTACACTGTTTGACTTCAACCGCGTTGTCGTCGTGAGGAAATTGGGCGCCAATTCTAGATTTCCAGCCGTAAAAGCGAAAATACTAGCGCAGCCGCGTCCGGTTCTGTAAGAAAACCTTCATACTTTAGAGAACAATGTCTTACATTTTATTATTATTTTACTACGAAACCGTAAAGAGTGCGGTTTTCTCGAGAATATCTCGTGTTTTTGGTTTGGTAGCTCCTGCTTTTATTGGGAATTAATTTTTATTATCGTATTGCGTAATTGGATGCTAATTAAATACCGTGTAATATTCGGTTTCGACTTCATTAATAATTTCTGTATCGAATAAAAGCCTCTTCAATAGATACACATCCTTTCATCAATACACCTTGTAAGATCTGAAAATAATCTCATTTAATTAGCTCTTGTTATTTGTGCTATGTTATATTATAAAATTATTTTATGTATAAAAAAAGTATAAATACAAATAGAAAACATTTTTCTGTATTCTTTTTGTGATTATAATATATGATCAATATGTGCGTGTACACTAGTATCATGTATGTCAATGCCTTTTTAAGAATTTTCAAATTTCGCTATATAATCGCTTTTTTTTACTTCGACAATTTTTTGCTTTGAAATAAGGACGATGGTGAATATTATCTTAGCGGAAGTGGCAGCGACTAATAATGATATTAACTTGCATGTGATTAGCTTTTAGTAACTCATCAGTTTTTCGGTCGTAGTTGGGACTACTGAAAATTAATCTTTTTATTGACTATTATACTTTTACTTCAACAAATACATCTTCCCATAGAAAGATGTTGACAATAGAACAAAAAAAATAAATAAATAAAATAAACTATTTTAGAATTAAAGACGCGGATATTTAATAAGTTTTCGTTTGCGTCTACCTTCCATTAACATCGTAATCGCTTAAGCCTTACCGAGAGTCGGTGATTTGTCGGGGCGGGCCGCGCGCGTAGGGGCCGCCAGCATTTTCCCCGCCGCTACAAATATTATGGGGACGAGATGGATGTTGTTGACGGACTAAACATTTTATTAGTTGGGGAAAAATAACAAGTTGACTTCTCGCAAATAGCCGGGCGGGGATTTGTGGACATTAATTAAAAACATCTGTCGATTTAAATACATGCCGAACGTAACTTAGAGATATTATTTAAACTTAGGGATTGGATGATTGTCAGTGTAGATAAACGACCTCACTGAGTATCAAACTGCCATGAGTTTGGCTGAATCGAAGCAAAACTTGTTTCAAAAATATAAAATTAAATGTATTGCTGCATTAAAATTGCGACATAAGAAAATTATGTCGCAATTGTAATGTAGCAATACATTTAATTTGCAATGCAATCATCTGATTCATTCAAATCTATGAAACATCTGATTGATAGAAGGGAAGTCGGACACGTCACTAACGAGTTTTGAAGTTCACATCAAAATAAATACTGTTCTGAAGAATATATATAGCTTTAAATTTTTACTGAATTAAAATAAAAAACTAAACAACAACATCTCATCAAAAAAAAATCATCTCATGTTCGATGTATCGGGAGTTAGCTCTGAATTCTTTATTTTCGTAATATCATAATAAACTTTTTTAACTTTCATTGACCCATTAACGTATACAATTTCATGAGAACTTATTGAAACATAGGGGTATAATGAACTCGTAAGATATGAATAGAAGGAGGCGACGAAACTATGAGGATTACTTTTTTGTTATTTAATTACGGAACCCTAACAGGCGTCGTATGGATCAGGCTTTGTGATCCATATGGCGTGCTGAAGGATTGTCTAAAATATGCATGTGCTTGCACATAGTTAAAATTTAATAATTATTGAGAAAATAGCGACGTGTAAAATAATGTAAAACCCAAATTAACTTATAGACGATTATTTAAAGACAGAAATCGATGGGTAGATTTCTGTAGAGATGAAACACCTTTATTTGTCATAAAATTTTTGGGTATAGTCCGGGCTGTAGTTCGACATGATTTTATATCCGATGAAATATAAAAAAATATTTAGGAACTTTGCGCCGGCTGCTCAGTGGCGTCGCGTCGGCGAGTGCAGTCGCTCGTTCGGGAGTGGTCCGCACTGGCGGGTTACTTAAATTTTTTACGAATTTTCTTTCCGAACATACACTAGATCGTGCAGTCGGAGATAATTGAATTTTAAATGCACACGAAAACAAACAAATGCACGAAAGAAAATCTTTAACCGAAACCAAAATAATACCGGCCTTTTTCTTCTTTTAATTCATATCAGCTTTTTATGTGCTAAAAATTTCTTTATCTACATGACGAAACTAATGACATAATCGATAATAATTGTCTTAAACCTTATACTCAGGAGAAAAAATGATCTAATTTCATTTGTATTGAATACACCATAGCCGCTCCATTAAGTGCCCATTTGTACTAGACTCGTAAAAGACATTCCATTAAACCGCCCTACAGTGGCGATAAATACATCTACGCCAGATATTTTGAAATAATTGTAAGCCATTTTAAACGTTTCTTGAGCGTCACTGCGTACTTTGTCGCGGACAGGCGCTGCAAAGTGTCGAAGCATTGTTAAGTATCTTTTTTGTGAGTTCGAGAACTAAAAATAGATAATTTAATTTAATATATTATTTCATTTCAGTTTTTATTCAAATCAGTTTATTTGTCTCGAAAAAAAAAACTTTATATTAATTTACTGACGGATAAAATATAAAAGTCCTACATACGTAAAATATTTTACAATTTTATTTGTTGTATTTTACAAAAAGATTTTCACATTTAGGTACTGGACAATTCGGCGGCTAAAGGTTTCAAACGCCTGCTCCAGGTAATCTTCCAAGACAAGATTTCTCGAGTTTTTTTCCCAGAAAGGTTCCCTACCTCCGTTATCACGAGTTTTCCCGCGCAAGTTCCGCCATCTCGGGGGCTTAGCCGATAATTTTTCAGGCCCGCTTGCATCGGTCATGTTTGTTTTGTAAGAAATTAGTTTCATTTACGCGGCTTATCGTACGCTAGCCGTTTAGTTTTTTTTTTAGAATTGTTCGTTACGAAACGAAATAATTGTGTAGGAAAGAAACGAAAATTTAATCGAATCTTTTGTTAGCTAATTCAGGAACATACATTTTTTTTCTAATAATTTTCACAAATGACTCGTCTGCGGTTGTGGATACCCATGGGTAGCGGTGACCATCTACTTTCCCACAGCTTGCATACTCGTTTGCCTCTTATAAACCGTATATAAAAAGTTCGGGATAGAGATGCAAATCACTAGCTCTTCTCATTTTTGACCACAATCCTTTAAATCAACACCAGAAAAAGGAAGAAGCTGGAACTTAGTATTTTAAAGAGTAGATTGTTTGAAATTATTAGTAAAACGTATTCCTATAGCTACAGATGCGACATTTACGAAGCTTATTTTAAAGTATGTCGTGCTTATATAACACACTTAATGTACCTCTTTTTTTCGACAAAAATATAATGTGATGTATGAAGCTTAGACGCAAAATAATCTGATTATATAATATACGCCAATATTATATAAACGATACGCAAAATATAAAAATATTCGCAAAATACTTCAGGAAAATGCATTAGTGTGTAAGAAATTGTGTAATTTTAGACTTTACACTCAATTGACTCTAAATACATTTTTCCTGTACATGTATTATTAAATTTAAACATGTTGTTATTGATCATATTCCATATTGAAGATACGAGATATTGTTTTGTTCTTTGTGCTACAATGTTAAGATTTACTATAAAAAAACCGGCCAACGGCTGACCTTGCAGGCCGAGCTAAAGACTTTTCACATTGTACTGATCAATAATCTTTTAGAAATCGGAAAGCAAGAAAACAATATTGATTTCACTTCTGAGCTCGAAATTATGAGTGTTCTCTTTCAAAATTTTTAGAGAAATAAAAAATGACCTAATCGTTATTTTTCAAATATCGTATAAGATATTCTTTGATGAAAAAACTGATATAAACGAAATTTGTGAAATTCAATACAGTATCGTGAGCTTAAAGAGTCAAAGAGCGTAAAGAGCGTAAAGAGGCGAACAAAACTCTAACTTATTAAAAAAAAAACATTTTTTAGGAAACTTTTTACAACGATGTCTTTCGATATATTTAATTGATTTCAACACGCCTTGCAACGTTCAATGCAGCTCTAAGGCTTTTAAGAACCAATATTTTAAATGCTTAAAAATAAAATTATAATAAAACCTTTTTATTGATAAAATCTCTCGAAAAAACGGACGTTAAAATCTAATCAGCAAAGCGGCTGATTAGATTTTGCAATCGCTTGATTTAACACTTTATACATTATTTGAAATACAATATAGATTTCATATTATATAATTAAATCATGTTTTTCTTCATTTGTTTTCAAAATCTTTTAAATCATTTAATACTAAATTTGCTATAAAATCTCGATTTTAAAAAAATCTGAATGAAAACATTGACTTTCTTAATTATATGAAACATTCTAATTTCCTTAACAGCAAATGAAAAAGAAGATAATTATTTTATGATCCTCGAAAGTAAAAAATGCGATTACACGGTAAGTTGTAGAGAGCAGTGATCTATTTATTCGGACAGATTTCACATAAAAGATATTTTTACACAGTATTCTCGCATATTAAGGGATCGATATTGTAAGTAGTACTTAACTCAACTCCCCTAGCGATAGAACGCCTCAACAGTTTTAATTAGCGCCAGATTGTGCCAAATTCAAAGATCAAACCAAAATAGCACAAGCTACACGACAAACTTAACGAATGAGATGCTGTTAATTCTGCCGAAACTATGAAGAATAAAGAGATGTATGGTGTTTTCGAGTAAAATAAAACTGTACTTATGTACGCACATAAGAAGTTATACTTGTATCAATATAAAAACGTGATTCTGATTATGGTAAATATCCGCCAAATTCGAGATCATCAATACTTCCCGCTTAGAGAATTGAAAACTTTCACGTACATATTTTGTCAAAATTTTATCTGATGTATGAATCTCAGCGTCCTTCTAGTCTAAGATTCGAACTTAAATCGACCCTTCACCGAGCTGATAATAGAATGAAACATATTTTATAACAAATTTCGTACTTTAGAAAATATATTAAAAATGGATTTGCTAAAAAAATCCAGGTCAGACTATTTTTAATTATTTTTTAAAAAAGATTTTTTTGTTTAATGTTGCAACATCAAGATAATAAGAAAATTTTTATCCTTACTTAAAGTATAAAACGTATAGAATGTGCAGCCGTTGGGTTGTCTGTTATTCACCTGGACTAACTACTCGGTTGTCAGGTAGAAACAGGCATTTCGATACCAGTTATCTTGACTTGATTGGATAATAGAAAAAAATATTTTCTAATTTTAATATTTTGTATTATTAAAATTAGAAAAAAAATTATATCAATATAAGCGCTGTATTATTGCGAACCCGTTGATATAGGGTTGTCTGCAAAAAATCCGGTCCGGTTTAAAATATTTTTTTTTTAAATAATTAAAAATAGTCTGTCCAGGATTTTTTTTAGCAAATCCATTTTTAATATATTTTTTAATGTACGAAATTTGTTATAAAATATGTTTCATTCTATTATCAGCTCGGTGAAGGTCGATTTAAGTTCGGATCTTTTACTCTTCATAGATATAACTTTATTCATAAGAGATATAATATTTACATAAATGTAACCTTAAATGTTGATACAAATTTTTCACAGTAAAATAATAAATATACGCAACAATATAAATTAAGGTTATCAGTCATGTACATAAGAATTCGTGTATATAAAAATGTAATTGTATTTCGACTGGATATCTGTTTACGGTATTTTGTTTACAACACGCGACCTGTGCATTGGCGACTAACTCATATGAGTTTTTAGTAATAAATTGTGGATTATGTTTTTAATTAATTTCGTTTATTATTTACGTTAAATTTTTAAGTTACATTAATATGTTTTGTTCCAATTATTGTCTACGTCATTTATTTTAAATTAATACCTGATATTTTGCTACCTAATAGACATTTTGTAGGCATAAGTTTTCGCAATGTAATACATGATACCATTCAATATTTAGTACAATACAAAAAATGAAATCGTACAAACAGTGATGACTACATGCAGTAGCTAATAATTTCTCTGACTTAAGGTGACGATCGAAGAACGTTTTACTAATAGGAAGGCATGCTTATCATGCAGCTCTAAGCTCACTCAAAACGCGGGATGGTGTGAGATGTTTTTGAATGTGAGGTGCCTAGAAACAGATGCTCTATCCCCAACTGCTCAGAACGGGACTACATGTTTTTGCAATGGGACAACATGGGACAAATGTTTTTTTTGGTTTGCACTTAGCAAACAAAAAAACATTTGCTCGTTGTCGGATTACACACTAATTAGAAATATCTACTCACTATCGACACTGCATTCTCAAACTTGTGCGTCTATGGAAAAATTCCCATTTAATTCATTGAAATTTAGAAAATGTTTAGGAGTTGTTCTTTTTAAAAAGGATTAATTTCGATGATAATTTTATTGAAAAAAAAGTTATTCTATAGTGTATTTCTGTTTACAAATAATGAATCATGTATTAAATAAATAATTTTCCACAATTACAATGTTATGCTTATTGTATTCACAGAAAATACTATTTGTCCTAAGTTCTCAAGAATCTCCTAAACATATGTTTTATGTTCTCGAATTGTCGAAGCACCTAAGTATTTGTCGCCGAAATAACATTGGTTTTATTTTGCCAAATCGATTCAAATTTCTCGTGTAATTGCTACCGTATATTTACGTAAATATTGAAACATTGATGTCAAATAGCTTTTAAGTCTAGTATTAATCTATGTAACATCAACATATAACATTAACATATAAAAATTGAATCTGGTCCACGCTCTCACTCAGGGTATAGTGACAGGGATTTTACTTCGCGTTCAATAATGGCTTCCTTTGTTGGGGCGAGCGCGTGGTCATTCCTGCTTAAACACAGCCGTAGCGTTCACTTAGAGTAAACAGAGGGCGTTTGTTTTCAGGAACGAAAATAAGTAGACGCGAAGAAAAAAGGCTACATCACGGTCTGGCGGTGATTACAACGTATATTACTTTCGGTGTGCGTGGAGCATGTATAGTTAGTTGCCTTTCTTCGGGCGCAAGGTTTCGTCTTTTCGAAGATGAACTCCTGTTACAATAAGCCGTCCGTCTATCTTTTTTGATCATCTCTGGAACAATTTAAATTACAGACACAGAACATAGACAAATCATGTGGATTCACAGCGCTTTAGACCTATGACAAACCGTAAAATACTATAGATTCCACCGGAAACCTTGAAATCGGTGATGGTCCAAAGGTCAAAGCGTCGTTTTGTTATCAGGAGGTGACGAAGTCCGTCTGGCCTCGGGCTGACTGATGAATGTGATTTGTATTGTATGTTGTATTAAACTGCTTTCTTCATTCTTCTTCATAATGATAGTTAACTACGCTCAGCCCGTCCTGGACTACCGCAGATGGTTCAAGGTTCAAGGTCTTCGACCCGTAATAAGATTGTGGGGGGTGCACCTGCTTTTAGCTGAAGAAAACCTGACGTTCGTCAATAGCTCTCATATCTTTTGTAGGTGTCACGTACTAAATTATTCAAAGTAAACTTCATAAATTTGTATTGTCATGCATTAAAGTTTCTTAGTCATCTTCAAAAATAGGAAAAAAGGGTTCAATTGTAATGTTTTTTTTTTTAATAAAAATATGTCATGTAATGAATTGCAATTCACTTCAAGAAACGAATTTTGTTAGTACTTTTGCTGAGAATAAGAGAATGGCTTATATCGGTTTTAGGTATGTTATGCGGCTCATGTTATATCATAGTTTTTTGTTTCATACCTACTACTGAAAAAACTCGCCTACCAAATTATTCAAAGCAGAACCAACAAATATTATCAGCGCCGCTGTTAAAAAATTACAGTCATCTAGCGGCAGCATCATCATTAAGATTATGTCGTAGTGTTTGTGTAGGCCTTTAGGTGTTACATGGCTGCTCAAACTTCGTCAAATTCATTCGAGTAGATAAATATCTCATGTGTTTGAGACTGCGATGCTACAACTATCACGAAAGTTGGTAATCCGCATCACCTATTGGCGCACTACAAGTTTTATGGTTAACTTAGTTTGTGAATATGTCAGGAATCAACGATCGAGTCAGAAGATTAGAAGGAAAACTCCTTCCAGTGCTTTCGTATGTGGACAGCGACACGACGCGCACAGGGAAAGATAACGTTATCAATTTGACTTTCCGAGGCAATTTAACTCTTTACGGAGTTATTGTGGAATTCCAATATCAAATTAGAATTTAAATTCAAAAATTTCTTTACTTCATAGGTTACAGAGAACTATTGAAATACATCATTATAATATGAATTAACTAATCCGGAAAATAGTTATAGGCTAGTTTTTGGAATCTAAATAAATTATTAAATTCTAAATTCTTTTACTCGATGATCACATATGCAATTTGCTTTTGTAGTTTTTTTTTTCGCAAGTTTGTTTTATATTTCTAAAGCAATCCCATTTGCACGCCTCATAAGCGGAGCGCATGAGGTAGTGCTCTACTCTCGCCTTACGAAAAACGGGTGATTTTTTGAACTTTAAATGTCTTTATTTATTACATGTTGCACTTGTAAAATAATGTATGCACTCAAACGGCAAGAATAATCACTGATTTTAATATCTGTTTAAAATTGCATTCATCGTTTGGCACCCGGGATGGTGTGAGGATTCGAGCGATGAACGATATACAATACATATATTCAAATCGGTTTGAGCGTTTTGAAACTATGGCGTGTAGGAAACGCGCTCACATGAATACTCAAACATAACGCTCCTTTTTTTAGGCAGTCGCGTAATAACAAACACGACTTAAGCAGTATATGTATTTAGTTGTCAATACATTCTTCATTTTAAATATAAAACCAATAAAGAAAAATATAGCATACGCAAATGTGCAATTTGATGAAAGTTTATCTTGAATTTTGCAAATGATAAGAAATTATAAAATGGTTTGCTGATTAGACTGCAAATTAAAAGATATAACTAAAAATATGAATAATTAAATTGAATACAGCAGTATGACATCTGCTATTTTAGATTTTTTCGTACTATACTTTTACGATATTTACTTTTTTTTTAGTCGACGTCAATGAATAGTTATATATACCTCGGAAAGTACCGTAAAAGTAATTTCAGACGGAAA
Organism: Eumeta japonica; assembly: GCA_005406025.1. Lineage (NCBI taxonomy): Eukaryota > Metazoa > Arthropoda > Insecta > Lepidoptera > Psychidae > Eumeta > Eumeta japonica. The sequence goes on from BGZK01000131.1 coordinate 564,426, forward strand.
CAAATAAAAATTAAAAAAAAACTATTAAATTTATTATGTACAAAAATTAAAATTATGATTTGCAATTTTTATTTTTGTAGTATTGATTATTTTGGCGGGTTGAGTTTTTTCGACTTTTTTTTTTAATAATTTGCATAATATTTTTACTAGTACCACCTAGTTCTTTCAAAAAGGCGTCTATTCTAAATTTTGCGCCGCACCGATATGATTGAATAATTCGATATAGTATTTGATAAAGCTCATGCGCCATCGGGAGGGAGATGATCTATTATTGGAAACCTCTATCTCCGCGCGCAACCGCTCTGCTAAAATAGGGCGGACCTTTTACAAATCCGCCTAAAGCTCTAAGCGCACGAAAAAAAGCTATATTGAATAGAATAGTCCGTTATCTTAGTCCGCAGAAGTTGAGGGATCGGCCGTAAAACTACAAGTTTTTATTGTTGGAGCATCCGAAAGCGGCCCTCGTAAAACTACGCAGACCCGTAGTCGACTCAGCGTGCGCCGGCGCGCTCATAAGTCGGGGTTTGGTCCTGGAAAGCGAAGTATGACATATCTCTTGTTATCTATAGTTCACTTTGAATTTTAGCAATTTCAAATTGGATTAAAAACTGGCCAAGAAGGAGTTCGGCTTTGACAGTGATCGAGATATATTACTATATCTCGATCATATAACAAACGCGAAAGCTTGTGAGGATGGATGGCTGTTTCTTATTCGTTCATGCAAAAACTACTGAACGGATTTTGTTAAAACTTTAGGATAGTATAGTTTCTACATTCGAATAAAATACAGGTTATATTTTATAAAAATTTTGCTTTTGCTTGCGGTCTCGCTCATGTGAACGTAAATAGAATTCTTTACTCATGCCGATTGGTTATTGCGGTAGCAACAATGTATGAAGAAAAGTCAGGAATTGTGTATCACGAGCACGAACGAGGAAACAGGTATTAAGAGAGGTACCAAGGTTAAGTGTTACATAATAAAGAAATTTATTAGCAGGTATTTTTGGTTTTGACAAAATTGAAAGCTTTTGAGATCTACGATCGAAATAGAAGATTGGAATCAGAATTGTGGTTGACAACGGGATCAACCAATTACAAAGATGGTTTAATTTATCATATGTCAACGCGGCCGGAGCCGAAGGAGAAAGTTAGTTATATGTTTTTATCATAATAAAAGCTTGAGGCGTGAAGTATTTTTAGAAACAATCTAACTGGAAAGGGTATGTTTCAGCATAAAATGCTTTATACGAGTGTATATTTGCTTATTCCTTAAATTTGTATACTCTGAAATATTGTCAAAAGTGCTACTAGGGTTCAGTACTAATATTTTGTCAGTGGGTAGTAAATAAATGAGATTTTACTTAATTTTTGAGTATATTTGAATATTCTTCAACTACTATCGTTGTTTTGTTGTTTCTTTGTTGTTAGAAAAAGCTTAATATAATGATTAAATAAAAATTCGTACATAGAATTATTATCACCCTAAAAAGGTTATCATGACAAGCAATTTTATTTCTCCCGATCGGAACTGAATAAATAAATTCCGTTGAGATATCATAAAAACATGTAGTGTGCACCGGGAGGTTTCACATTATCTGTGCTTATAAATCTTTAGCAGGTATCATAAACCCAGTTAGGGCGACTGCGACCAGCCACCCGTCTAGCCATCGACGATACTTTGTTTGTGGCAAGATGGTTCGCGAAAGCTGATTATAATAGTTTACTTAAAAGTATGAAATAATGTGAAAGCAGATTGATTATAAAATATTATACTCGATACAGGTTTCGAATATTAATATCTCAATTCATAGAAAAACAGTGAAATATTCAAAATGCAATATCTACGGTTTACTTTTTTCAATTTTAAGTAGCTGGGCCACCGAACTTCGATTGTGTTTTAAATTTGTCATGGGTACATGATAGCTTCTCACGAGAAAATTTTCTTATGTTCAATTCCGACAATAAACATTTATACAAATAATATTAACATTACAACCGATAGCATAGCAATTACGCAATTACCTTAAAATTCTACAATATAGTGCTAGAAAACGATATCAAAAAATTAGAATTCTCATTTTTTTTTAGAAAACCCACCTATGTAAATAAACTTGGAAAGCAAAAAATATTTTTATAGTACACATTTTTATCAAAATTGTTGAAGTCGTTTCCAGGATATCAATGTATTACATTTATATATATTGCTTAGTTAAATAAATAAGATTTTGCAATCGTAGTATTCTAGAACAAATATTTAAGTACTAATATTGACACTAATAAAATAGGATCTGTGTTTAAATAAAAGTAATTTCATTTCTATATCGATGAAAAAGTTTGTCAGTTGTAGAAAGAAACTTTGAACGTGAAGTCTGATAACCTAGATTTGAAACAGTCACTAGGCGGTGGTCGAAATAAATATTTACACAAGGTCCATTGACCTCTGGCCTCAGGCTACCTGTGGCGTGGGTCTTATGAATACTTGAGGCCTTTGTGAACTTTGTACAGTCGTAACGGAGATAAAGCGACAAGATAGTTTTCCTTCTGCTATGTAAACGGATATACAAAAAATCCGATTTGCTAGTCTGTTTTTGAGCTTTTGTTTGAGAAATTTAGGTAATTATAGAAGCATATTCATAATTAAATATTACATATACTATATACACATTACATATACATGTACTATATAAACTTATTGAAAAGAAATATAATATCGTCAAATTTGAGTATGAGTACGAAGGGATTTTCTGATGACCAAACTATATATCTTTGACAACCTTAAAATACATGCGCAGTAAATACAAACTATAAAAAACATTTATAATACATAGCTTCATAATGTTTTTACCAATTGAATAAGATTTTTAAGGTTTCGTAACCGATTAGCAAGCCTTTATGATATTGGTTGCTTCGGACCACTATCTCAATACCCGCCTGTGTGTCATTCTTGCAAGTTTCCTTATTAATTGTGCAGATAACGAACACACATAACATTTATATAAGTCGATGAGATCAAGAAAGAGAGAATTTGTTCTAGATTGGAAACGTTTATACGGAATAAAATTATTTATAAATAAATTTCCTACCATTTATGCTGTAACATTTATACTATATGATTCTGTAACGTCTGTCGTACATACAATTCTTTATCAAATTTTGTTTTAAAATTTCTTTTATGACTCACTGGCCCAATACTAGCATTTTTTAAATTAATGTCTGTCTTTTTGTCTGTATTTCGTTTCATAATTTAAGAACGGTTTGACTGAGCTTAATATAAATAGAAAAAATAAAATATTACAAAAACTAGATAATTAAATAAAAATATCTGTATGTAACTTTCAGTTCTTGTATTGTGTTTGATTAAAATCATGTGTTTAAAATAACTAGCTTCAGTCTTACTAACAGTTGGCTATAATATAGCTATGTCCAAATCAGAACGATGACCGGCAGCGAATTAAATCGTAAATAGATTGGGGAGCATAATCGAGAGTCTAGACCGGGGCGGATCGTGGGCGGAGTGTGGGACTAAAATTAGAATCAAAAACAGAATCGGAATTGGAATAAGGAGCGGTACCGAAATCAGTATTGAAAACGGAATCGACATCAAGAGCGGGATACGAATCGAAATCTACTGACATCGGAACTAGTTCTGGAATGAAAAGCTGGACCGGAATCAGAATCGAGAGCGGGATGGCGATCGAGATGAAATTTGAGAGCGGATCTCCCTTTATACAAGATAAAGGAATTCATTCCACGCCCATGCCGGCGGAGCCGGGGGCGGGAGCTAGTTTTTATGATATTAAAAAAAACGATTTACATTGCGGGTCAAAATTAGAAAGGTGCTTTAACAATCACTTACATTATATCACGTGCTTTTGATACATTTAGAAATCTTGGTTCTCTACTCGAGACTGGAACCGATTTGACTTGATAATAACTATCCAGAAAACTTAGCTGTTTCGTTATATTCATCCCCTCTTCAAGAAATTGAATTTCTTTTCGAATCCTTAATCAGCGTTTTATTTAATCTTCATATGCATTTCTATGAATTTATTTGAAAATGTTCTCTGTAACAATGTTTTAATAATAAGTGGCAACGTTTTCATTTCTCGTCATAAATTTACAAATATACATATGATGAATTGTATACATTACGCATAAAGAGATATTTTTTCACGTTATCTACGAAATCAGCTTAATGTTGCGGGAACTTTACAAACAACTCAATCCGGAACCTCATTCGGCTCAGGTCCCGGCATTTCAATTTTTGTGCCCATTTAGCGTCGAGCGTTGCCAAAACCACGAGCGAGGTTGTTCTCTCTTCTTACATAACTGCTGTTATGTGCTATGCACGACCTATTTCTGGAAAACCAAGTTCATTTTCGGAGTTCTAGATATGAAATAGTATAAAACTAAGTTCTGCCCGGAGCTTTGCCTGCGTGAACAGGAAATGAATACATTTTCTGTATCAAGCGACTTTTTTCTATCATAATTCTGCTTCCGTTTCCGATTCTGTTTTCTATTACAATTTCACATTCCATTAACCCAGTGCTTGTCCCGATCGAATTTTTGTTATTAATTTCTAAGGCAATACTACTCCTAATTCCAGTCCATGTTCTCTGATTATAACGTAGATCCCACTCTCGACCACACCTCAAATTGATTATGATGCGCACGGTTTAACCCCTATAGAATAATCGAGTACAAAATTTGGCAAAATTTTTATTTTATCGTAATTATGCATATCGAGGTGACAAAAAACATTTTAGTCAATGGAACGTAAAATGAATCCATAAATAAATTTTATCTACATAAATTAACGAATTACAGCGATAACCGTATTTACAATCCCAAAGCAATAGTGAATGTTTCTCAAATAAAAAGTACTTTATGTCTTAAATTATATGGGCCCATAAACTATATATATACGTAAAAATACGTAGATCCGTTAGTCATTTCCGCTATTGCGTGAAAGAAGAATAAACGGACAAACATACTTTCGCATTTACAACAGTTAAATAAAACAAGTTTTATTCGATTTATTTTTATAGTCCATTTAACTCCGAAGTTAAAGGATGTTTGTTTAAGTTCGGGAAAAGAAGCTTTTTAACTTTCCGTCGCTAGATTGATATAAGGAAAGACGTCAACTTTTGGCGTGTCGTGGCGAAGTTGAAATCAAATGTTTCTCAGAATTTAGATCGCAAACAGGTATGTTAAAGATTTTTATTGACGAAAACTACCGCCTTCGTTTTCGCATGTTCATCGACATCTTGGGATGGAACGCCGTTGTTTCTAGACATCTCTGATGGGTGCCACATTAAAGGGGTGTCCCCATAACATCATGCTGGGCTGAAAAGTAATACCGTATACCTCTCGGTCCCGTACTATTGGTGCTGCTTGTTCATATTAGTGGATCTGTATGTATGTAATCAGCTAGCTGCGGGCGAGTCATACAAGTAAAAAAAGCTTTGAGTACCTTGTAGTGGCATCCATATTATGCCCTTAAATAATAAATAAATATAACGCATAAAAATAGTGCTATTAAATAAATACATATTTTATTTCGGTTTGACTCGCATCCCGGTATCTATTAGTGTTCTTGGGAACTAAGTTGCACAACGAGCAAACGCGACAATTCACCACGAGCGGCGCAGGCCGGCTGCGCTAGCACCGTCTGCGGCCCAAATCACGAGTTGATGCTTATTTTCCATACTATACCCTTCGTGTCATCAACGTGTTCAGATTTAGGAGGTAGAGGTTTTATCCCGCCGTCCGTAATTACAAAGAGTTTCTTCACCATCTTGTAGGAGTTTTTCTTAGTGAAAGTAATTGACAGTTTGTAAAAAAAAGGTTTAATAAATTACTGTAAAAAATTAAAATATATCTGTGCTGGCTAAATGTTCTTAAATTAATTAAAATCAGACGGGTTTTGCGACGTTATCCTTGGAAGAAATGATTATATTGATTGCGAAAGAAGAGGAATTTGAACAAATCGGTTTTCATAATGTTCAACAGAATTAAAAGTACCTGTTTTTCGAAATTATAGACAATGTTTTATACGAGTGCCGTAATCGCTACAAAAATTTAAAAGACTTGAGGTTTGTCAACTTATTGCGTGTGAAAGTTTTTCTTCCTATTGTACGAAATTTCCAGAAGAATCAGTCGTACAATAAGAGTCAGGTAGCGACCGTCGTCGGTGAACCAACAACCAAAAAAATGCTCTAAAACTCATAATTTTTTTTTCACTTGCATTCCCTATCTGAAATCTTTAGGCACACGACTGAAATCAGAATATCTGACTAGTTTTTGTTTATCTCTTATTTGTTAGATGCATAAAATATGAATTTTTGGAGGGACGCGGCAGCATTATGAAGACTTTTTATGAACATCTTCGTAAGTACTAATATAAATTAGTGACCGAAATAAATTCTCCTTTCTATTTACTATATCTTCAATAACATACAAGTTCTCTTTATATTCCCATGGCATCTCTCCATTTTTATTTCACCATACCCTTTAGAATTGAGTCATCAAGAAAAGAATCCCCAACAACCCATAGGAAATGAACATTGTTTCTGATTGAAAAAAAACTATGTCAAGTTTGAATTATTTCAGTTTAATCAATCAGTCGCTTTCGGATTGATGGGCTTGTAGTCGGATAGAAGGAGTAAATAGATCATGAGATAATCCGAAGAATTCCAATATCTCAACATACCGGAAAAATCACGATCACACGTCGCCGTCTGCCGTGAGGAGGGTATTTGCAAATATTTGTCAGGGTGAGACGCCCTTATTCGGGTCGCAGCCGACGCGCGACGAGTGTCGCGGCGCCCTCCTACGACTTTACGCGTTGTACGAGATCGAAGATTAGATGGCGTGCGAGAATGAAAATAAAATAAAATAAGTCTTGTGTAACTCGAAACATGACAATGTTAATTATTAAGTCGTTGTTTCTAATCACTCCCCCTGCTAGGGCTATTCACATTTTTTCTTCAGATTGAGGGGCTTGGATTTATTTAACCTGTCCATTCTGGACAGTACAGGTCGGAGGCGGTTAACATTATCATCATCATCATAATCATAATCATCATCATCGTCATCATTGCGATGACGACTTCCTACGCCGACGACTCAACTTGCACTCCGAGCCACAACGCGTGTGGTTTTTCAAATTTAAGTTAAAAGCTCATTCGTCAATTTGCAGTTGGTTTTGATCAAACTTAATCAGTTAAGTTGAATCGAGTAACTGAATTTGATAAAATCGATTATTAGTACAAGCCTTTCAACTATCGATCAGACAGAGAGCATTCTATATATAGAGTGCACATTAATCGAGAGCACTCTATATATAGAGGGCTCTCGATTAATGTCGATTATATAATTAATGTTGATGCTTAGTATACTAAGCATCAACGTTAATACTCAATAGCTACGGAGTTTCGTTGTGCATGTTTTGCAAAAAGATATAATGATATTTGCTGATAATAGCAAAGTTTGCTTTTGTTTTTTAAATTATTACTAATTAATAATCGATACAAACATTAAATGATTAAATATATCTGAATTGAAGACACTAGATTGATTGATCCCAAAATTTAATCAGCTTTCATTTCAATCTCTGAATTTACATACGAAACATAAAGATAAAAAATAATTAAAAAATTCAGATTAAAAGTGTTAAAACCAGAATCAGTGCTAAAGTGGCAAAATGTATATTCTTAAAATATTGTTACGTATTTTACGTTTTATTATAAAGTATGAAACAAACACATTCGAGTTTGGATTTAATTTTTTATTTGAATCAGAATTTGAAAACTGCATTAAAAGTAGTAAAGACGATTAAGTCGGTCGATCCCTTGAAGACATATCGTTGACAAAAGAAATGGTGTAAAATGGATTGTTTATTTTTTTTTTATTATAAATCAAAGTGATAAATTTCAAATTTCCATCAGGTCTGGAATGTAGAAAACCATTTTGAATACCGTAAGCGCCTTCAAAATTGGGGATTTATTTCAAATAATTCGGTAAGAAAATTTTTGATGTACAATTTCCATATTATTTAATACGTTTTTACTAGCTTTACCTGTATGTATGTATGTTTGTAACCGACTCTTTAGAACTCGATTTTACCCATTTTAAACGGTCAAATTTTATTGAAATTTTTATATTTTGTAGATTTATCAAGGACTGATGACAATACAATAATTTCATATTGCAAAAAAAAATTTTGAAAAAAATTTGACTTCTAAAATTTTGTAAAATTTGAAATTGAAAATTTGAATAATAAATTAGATAAAACATTATAAAATTTAACAATGTTAAAAACTTGTTGAAAAAATAATTGAATTTTATAATTTTGAGAAAAAAAAGAGATCATGAAATTATATAAACTAATAGTGAGATTTTAAAATTTTTTAAGAAATTTCGAATTTCTGAAATTTTGTAAAATTTGAAAGTACAAAATTAAAAAAAAAAAGCTTGTGTATGCCTCAACTCTAAGTTGTACAAGGCAACGTTAATTTACGAGTATGTCGAGCACTAAATTTTCATTCTGTTTTGAATGCACCCAATCCAATATAATATAATATAATCCAATATAAACGCACCGAGGGCTGAATGGCAAGTGGGCGTTTCAAAACGTCACGGCGCTGGCGTCAACCTCAGGACGTCAATGCAGGGCTGTAGGCTAGATTATGCAGCTATTTATCTGGTTCTCGGTTGTTTGCTGCCGGACAGGCTTTTGTGGCTTAAGCTGCGGGAGGCCAATAAATGGAATCCAAATAGAAGAACTTAATTGATCAAAGCTAACAGGGAAAGTTCCATGTAATAGTGATGTGTTACATCAAATGGAAAGCTTGCGTAGACATGAATTGATTGCCACACAAAAGATGTTTTAAAATAAAGGCTCTTGGTTATAAATACTATTGATATCGTTTAGAGACTAAAGATTATTTTAAAATACTAATAAACACGCTTTGATGATAAATCGAACTAAAAAAGTGAAAAATAATTCTTAATATAGGAATAAAATAATGAACCAAAAATATTAGTATTATTGTGAAAAAAAGAGTGGGGTGCTCGGCAAATTAGTTCTTGAAAATATTCACTCTGCACGATTACTCGTAGTACAAAAATGGTACGAAATATATGGCATGAAGCGGCCCGCGCTTTTTTCATAATAAAAATATTTTTCGTTGATAATTTAGTTTCTATATTAAGAATTGTTTTTCACTTTCTAGTTCGATTTATCATTAAAGCGTATTTTCTAGTTTTTTTTTTTAATACATACGAAAATTCCAAAATCTAACAAAAATAAATTTTATGAAAAGTGAAAGTCTTATTACTTAATCGAATAATTTAGAGTTTTAAAAGTTCCAAAACATACATTTATTATGTATACATATATACGTTTTCGTACATCACATGAATTATTGTTGTAAATATATGTTGGCATCCGTATTTGAAAAAAACCACACATTTGTTACATATAAATTTGTAATTACATACAAAATGTTTGCAGTAGCAGTCAATAATTGATAAATTATTTATCGCTTTTGTTTTCGCAACATAATTGTTTGAAAATATTATACATTTGAACATTGCCACACGGCGGCGAAATAATATAAAAATACTTTTTGCATGACGACGCTTCGACTCATCTTTTATAATGCTAGAGCTACAATATGATCTTTCTAAAAAATCTTTTCTCGATCCGTCTCCAGGTTTTTAAATGCCATGTAACCAAAAGTAAATAACAGTAATCGTTGAGAAGTTGCTACCAGCTATGTAGTATGGGTCCGTCAAGTATGTGAATATATGTATGTATATACATATATCTAAACATATATACAATAAAAATATTGGTTTTTAAATTTGAAGTTTTGAAGCTGGCTTAGTTGGTCAGCTGTTTTCAAATTTTGTTGATATAAAATAAAACGAAACACTTACAACTAATAAATGCTATTATATATTTCATTGCTCCTTATAAAAGATTTTTTTAATGTTCTGTTTTAAACCTTTTTAATACTTAGAGGAAACTTGTAGACCAACGATTTGTTCTTGAGGTTACATCTATTAATATCTTAATTTATTTTGTTGTACTTATAGAATCAGAAACGCCGAAAAAGAACTTTGTTTAAAATCGAATTTTAAAATAAATAACCCTCCAAATTATTATCTAAATTTTTTTTGTATGTAATGATCAAAGGCAGCCCTTCCATTGTTTACCTTAGATGGCGCATGCATCCGACAAACATCGTAAAATTTAATAGCTGACTTTAATAAACGATAAATCTGATATCAGGCGAGCCGCCCTTGTTTGCCCACTCCTCGCTAATTTATGACGATATCCCGCCGCGGCCGCACCACGTACCTGATCTCACGGGACGGGCCTGACTCCGAATAGGCATAAATCTCTCACGGGATATTACGATATAACTTAGGTTGCAAAGACCTTGCCCCGGTGAGAGGTTCCGACTGACGATTTTAATACTTTTGCTGTATATCCATAGTGTGTGTTTGTACGTGCCGTTATCCTGCATTGCATATACCTTCAAGAAATGTCTTCCTGTCAACGCTACACAAGAAAGATGTGTAGACATCGTTGTCGCACTCGATATAATGTAATATTGCACATAATTTAAACATACGACAAAATATTGTTGCAAACACAAAAGTAAAATTAATTAAAAAAATATTAAAGTAACCCCCCCACTAACAATAATAGCAATATAGGGAGTCACTTGTAACATGTATATCATCGATTTAACTAAACTTTAAAGTTCCATCGGAAATCAATAATAGTCGCAAAGAGTTTAAATAAGTTGCTCAATTTTACCAATGATTAATGCGACGGTTTATAATATAGAATCGCCTGTACACGGGTTCGACTCGCACTTGACCCATTCTTTATATTATAGACTAGTGAAAGAATTTTATGTATGCTTTCATTTTCAAATTGATTACAGTAGTTTTTATGAAATGATGTGATAAAGACACCGTATAAATATAATTCAATATAGCGCAATGATTTTTTAAAGCAATAGAACATTTATTATAATGGTTACAATATGAGAAAGAAAAAGTGAAACCACACACTTTCAAAACTGCTGGCGAATTTTATCTAACTAAAAAAAATATACGTTTGGAATTATTAGATAATTTAATACATAATAACCTATTTTAGGGGAAAATGTTGCCGGTCATATCTTATCATTGTTAACAATTGCTCATTTACGTTCAAATAGTGCGTCACCGTGGTCGTAATCTCGTTTAATTACATGGCTTTATCTTGATACTGCTACATTCACAGTGTTTTCATCGGTTTCGGAACGTTCTCACGTGATTTCAAAATATTTTATTGAATTCATTCAAACACATGTTATTCATGTCTACATGTCGTATCCGCCTGTTTCATGGGAACTTCTGGTCGATTTAAGTTACTGAAGGAATGGAGAAATTAGGTTAATAGCCCGTAAAAGTCACAAGGACTTTTCGAATTCTTGCCGCCATTTTGTTTGGCCTTGACAGTTGATTGACGTCACGTGAATGTGTGCGTGTGAAATAGTGTTACCATTAAATTGATTACAACGGTGATGTGAAGATTAGAACGCGTTCGATTAATGAGAGACGGTTATAATTGTCAATTATATTCTTATTTTGTTAAATACAAACATCGAGTGTTTGCACTGTTACGAAATATGAGAAGCAGTTTCGTGTTTTAGCGTGTGTTATATTTGCGGTAACTATTATATTATCTTTTATTTATGTTTTAGCTACTATGTTATATATCTAAGTAGTTTATATAAATTATGTTATAATTAGTAGATACTTTAAATATAAAGCAATATCGAAATAAAAGTCTTATAATAAAAATAAATTATAGTTTAAGCTTCAAAAACTGTAGGAAAACCTTTTTAATTGAGGTTTTAGTACTTATTTAACTGTCACCTGTGCGTCACTTTCGATTGTGATAGGAACTAATATTGTTGCCAATTTATTATATTTTTTATTATTTTAGGAAGATAAATAAAATATTATAATGAAATATAAAGAAGAATTTAAATTATAGCATATATTTTAGTTGAATGAAAATCAGACATAATTTACGACAATATAAGAAAATATTAAAGAATTTGAAATGTTCTTCAACAGTTGTTGTTGCTTAAAATGTTTTCTTTTACGGTACAATTTTTTATGCTTAGTTCAATATCACATTCGTTTTTTAACTTAAATTATGTATCACTCACTCCCTCTTTGTTTATAAACTAAAAATTGTAATATATTTGTCCTAAATTATACCTTTAATATATATGGAAAATAAAACAAGAACAAAAACATATATGGAAAATAAAACACAATTCTGTATATGGATTCTCCGAAAAATCATATTTAGTTAGTATTGTATATGATATCAATGTTATAATATTGCTTCATAAATTTTAAAGACTTATTTAATTGCTAAACTTGTTTATCGCTCAGTAATTATTGTTCTTACATACCGAACTATCAAAAGATATATTAGTAAGCACCAAGTTTCATAAGCAAATTCTCTCTATAAAATTCATTAACTTGAACTGACTTATACTTTATTTATGTAACTTGTATTTGTGGGTGCAGTTAATTGACGATAATTAATAAATTAAACAAAGTAAATTTATTCATACACAATAACATTCCTACACAACCTGATTTGTAAAGTAATCTTAACCTTTCCAATATTCTAAATACGTGACCGAATCGACTTGCATTTCTATCGTTTCTAAGGTTTCGTATGCAAAGCATACCAACGGGAGCCTTTAACTGAGCCTACGGAGCCTATGCCATTGTGTACCGTTAACCGGCTGCCCGTCTGTCCTGCCTTTGAAGGGCTGTATCGTTCGAACTGTAATATGCGACCGGCTAAACTGTTTACAGAATATTTATTATTGTAGCGGATGGTGGACCTACCAAGTCTAAACAAAACAAAACAAAAATTAAGAAATTAAGGGCGTGGTACCCACAACAAAAACTTTAATTTTGACTGTTATTTTTATTTAGTTTTTTTTTTTTTTTATATCGTAAAAGGATCATCCTCAATACGAATGTTAAACTCGATATGATTTTGTGTATACTCGAATATAAAACAGCAAATAATAATAAGCGGCCAAGAGCATATCACACCGTACTCAATGTTAAATGCCGAAGACATCACTACAAAGAAATGCACTGCAGATGAAAAAACTACGTTGTTATACTTTTTCCATGTGTCTTGCACATAATAAAGTATAAGCTCTAACTAGAGAAATAAGTAAGTATGTGGATTATTACTCTTAAACTAGTGTAAACTAAAAAGCATCAGCAAAAGAGCGTATCTTTATGGCACTTACGTCCTTTTGTTGAGAAGGTCAGTTTTTCGGCAATAACTCAAAAAATGTATATTCCATCACGTTCATAATAATTTTCGTTGAAAGTGTTTATTAAGTGTTATCTTTATATATTTTTTTTCATGTTTTGGACTTACGGCTTTTATTCGAAGTGGGGGACATAATTTATGCTATTTTCGGAGCGATTGTTTTTGAAAATATTCACTTAATCAAAAAAATTGCTTAAGAATCTTAAAATGTTTTTAAAAGACCTGTCGTTATATGTTCACACGTTTATGATTGTTGAAAAAAATTTTTTCAGCTTCTATTACACGTATGGAGTGCCCTCCTTAGAAATATTTATTTTTGGTATTACTAAACTTAGTAACGGATTACACAAGACACTTATAATATCTATAAATGTCATCGATATACATTTTGTAGTTTTTGAGTAAAATGTGTGTGACATACGACGGACGGACGGGTATGACGGAACTATAAGGGTTTCACTTGAGCCATTTTGGTTCGAAACCCTAAAAAGCAGTCGAGAGTCGGGATCGCGTTAAATATTTTGAATTGAAAGAAAAACAAACATTTTTTTTTTTGTAAAAACTTAATATATTTACTGTGCGGCGGTATGGAATCCTCGGAGCGCGTGTCCGACTCGAATTCAGCTAGATTTTCATTAAAAAATATTCGCATATCTGTCAATAAGCATTCCGCGTTATTAAAGCTTCAAAGGCCTCGATCAGATACAACGGCCGGGCGCACGGACTCGGCCGTAAAGACGGCATGACCGGAGCGGCGGCGTGAATTATTTTGAGGCCGCCCACGTAACTCGCGCGGGTCACGACACCCATGAAGCCGGGCCGACACGAAAGTTAACGGCTGCCGTTTAGTTGTGTCAAAATATTTTGCACGGAATTTAAAGTGCCCACTGTGGAGGGACACGCCGTGAGGGAGTCCGCGGTCGGTGCGCGGGTAAAAACTACTCTTGTTGCGGGTCACATCGACGTCGCACGGCGCGTGTCGTCAACGGTCATATCGGCCCACGACTGTCGAGATACATTTGTCCGGTATCCTATTTATGCTGAGTAAAATAATCAGTTTGATTTGTATTTCTCAAATATGGCATTTCGTTGTGCATTCTTATAGTTTTCTCATACTATAAAAGACGCAGCTTGTTAAAATGCGTTTTCGATTAAAAAAAAAACATTATTTGTTTTTGATTTTTATCAGTATACTTAAAATTGTCAAAATAAACACATTTCAAAAGGATTTATCGATAAGTAATTATAGACCACTCTGTGATTTCTTTCTAGGAAACGTATTTATTAAGGCTGTCCGATTAAATCATTATATTGCCATCTGTTGGTGAATAGCAACACTGTAGTTTTCATTGCATGAGTTAATTATTATTTGACAGATAGTGACAAAGAGTTAGTTAAGTCACCTGACAGCCACTATAGTGGTTTTGAACTTTTGAGGGATTCAATATTCTAAGCAACGATTCACTTTGTCTTGAAAAATAATTAATAAGTCCTTAAATATTAAAAAAAAAGTATTCTAAATTGAACAGAAACATATACAATTTTTTTTTATCAATTTAGAGGCATTCTTTACTGCAATTTTTACAATACGTAAATGGATAGGAGGGCATTGTAACATAATACACGGCTGACTTATTAAAAACATGGCCTGTTACTAGCTCTATACTAGCATAAGTTGCAGTGAGCAGGTGAACTAATACGAATTAGCTTAAAAGTTTTAGATGCTGCCTCTACGTCGTAATGTAAGCGTAACGTAGTGGAGCAGCGCCATTTGCTAAAATATAGTGATTTTAAATTTTTTTTTGTTAATCGAATGGCTTTTTGTGACTCGTTCTAGATGTCTTACCTTACGCAGTTGCGTAATTAACATTCTTTTAATTATTAAGTCAGTAATATACTTAAAAAGCTTTTTGTTTAAGCTGAGAAGAAGTGTAGTGAAATTATATTTTAGATAACTATAAGAATATCAACAAACGAATGTTTTAAATTATGAATTAAATGTTAAATCTAGTAGTGTCATGTCCAGTAATATGTACCTCCATATTTCAAGAAAGAGGTTACAAATATTCTTCGTATGCTTGCAGTTAGTTATTTTATTAAATATTATAATTTTAATTTTTGATAAGCAAATGTAATATTTTTACCTTTGTAATACACACACAGTACAAAAACAGATTACTGGAAATAAACAATAATTGAATTACGAATAGACCAAGAAATACTAAGTCCCTTAGAAATACGTGTGTTTTATGACAAAACATCGAATTATTCCTGTCTGCACGTTAGTGGTTTTAAAGAACAACTTACACCTGGGGTCTTAATATTATCAGCATAAGTCAAAATAATTCCTTACAGTATGTACAAGTCATGTTTTTTTGATACTTATACAAGCCAAAGGTATAAGGTAAATTTTTGTGTCTTTATATTTCTAGTGGAAATAGAACCCTGTTTTTCTAGTTGTATCGCTTAGAGTTTAACCTAAAAACCGATATGGATAGAAGCTCTGTCGTTATGTGCTGTACAAAAAAAAAAATGAGAGCAGGAATGTTTTCCATGTTCACGGCGAGAGCTAGTCAAACGCAAATATAAAAATATATTGCTGTGCGCGGGGGATGTAGTTGCTTATCTTTTTACGATTATAGTTCCAAAGGATGGATAAAAAAATTCGCGTTACAATAAATCGTGTTTCTACTGTTGATGGTGAGTCGATTTCGGGCGTGAACGGCGCTGGCGGTTTTTCTTCTGACATTTTGATATTTACCCGACGGTTCTCTTTATTTTTAAGACGTCGTAATGATACGCCTTAGTAGCCACGTGCCAATACTAAAAATGTTCTCGTTTACCGGAAGTCTAATAATTGTTTGGATCATAGATCTTATTTAGCAGTGGAATGACCCAAATTACGTATCAGCTAAAACATATTATAAACTTTTGCTGCGGAAGTGACAAGTCGTGTCTTTAATTCAGATTCGAGGAAAACGATACGTATTTATGAATTAGTTTTTTTTTTAATATTGGCTATGGCAATTTTAGTCACTTTAACCGTTATGGTGGTTTAATTGTTCAGGTCTCGGCAGCACAGAAGTAGGACAAAAAACCAGCAAGGGCGGCAAATTAATATATTTGGTTGTACGTCTTCTCGGCCCTCGGAACTTGCTTGGGTAGCGCGACCCAAGGCCAAATGGAACTGTTCGCTCTAATTACTTATTGCGTGTTTCTCGGCTTGGTCAGGTTTCCTAGGACCAGCTGTTTGTTGGCCTATTATGATTAGCTTACTCTGTAGGTACGTAGAAATGGCACAAAAGTGGAACAGACCCATATTTAATGCTGTATGTTTGTGTCGAGAAATTATTCGTTATGATTCAAATTTAATTTAAAAGATCCGAAACCGAATAAATGATATTTTAATTTAATCAATTTTATTCATGAATTCAGATATTAATTACGGTTCTCGGCAAATAACAAATAGCAAGTTCAAAAATATTTTGTTTAAAGTTTCTATACATATTTTTATGTTAAAAGATACTTATTTAAGGTGATTTAGTAATATCGTTTTTTAATTTTTGAAATACAAGTACACATCATGAGAATCGACCATTGCATTGTACTGACGTTAACTGATGTTGGTAGCACTGAACTGATTCACTGTGTTCCACATATTTAGAACTTGTATGTGCCAAATATCTGGAAATCACGGATCGAGATCATGATTAAATAAAAGATCACTCGATATAAAAAAATAAAGGAATTTATTTTCTTTTCATGTTAGCGAAGGCGTGGGCGAAAGCTAATATATATTTATATATACCTACTTATCGGCTTTATATTGTTACATGTATGCATTTAAGTGATAAATTTTGTATTAAAATGGCACAGGGTTTATTTTTCTGACATTTTAAGCTTTTATTTTTATTATACGTAAAGTAAAACGAGGTTTAAATACCATCCTTCATTTTAAATAACTTATTCACGGCCGGTTGTTGCAAATAGTTTGCGAAGTCGATCTTAAATAACGCAAACAACCCCGTCCGAATAAGGTGGCCCAAAATATAACTCGATATTACCATATTCCGGTCATAAAAAACGGTTTATATTTTTGCGGCGCGGGTCACACCGCGTAATTCTCACGTAAGTCGGCCAATCACGTCCTGGCAACAAAATACGGGTTATCTAATATGCATTTTATTGGCGCACGCGCGCCGCCCCGCCGTCCGATTGTACCGCCGGCATAATAAGTTTGCGCTGATCTAATGCAGCATAACTATTAAGCAGTTCCGAAATTCGTGTGGGCTAACTTCGAGCGAGAGTTTATGTGGCTGTAACGGTTTATGGGGTGGTTAAAATTGCTGTTTCGGGAAGTTGTATTATGGTAGTTCGTTTCTTTAAAATGAATTTATTTTGGAATTTTTTTTACAATTTTAAAGCTAATGCATTATTAACGTTTATTTTATCGAAGAACTAAAAATGTAATAAACCAAAAAAAAAAAGGAAAGTATGTTTCTTCATTTATCGAAAGACGGGCAATGTCAAGATAAATATGTTTGTATTGTAAGTCATTTGTTTCAATATTTGCTATATTTATCATCGATATACGGCAAAAATTAATAACAATAAATTTGTAAGTGTTTGAAAGTATATTATTATGCAAATCAATAACTAACAAAATAGTAGTAGTAGTTAGTATTAAATTGCTAAATAATTCATATGTGTAAAATCAAATTATATGTAGTATCTAAATACAAATTTTATCTATATACATTTAAGTTTAATAAGAAAATGTATGTTATTCTGTTTTCTTTATGTCAGTGTACTGAATACTTATTATTAAGTCTATAAATGGTATTGCAGATGTTTATTACATTTTTACTTTGGAAAACAGCGTATAGTAGATATGTAGATATTTATTCAGTTTTCTTCATGACTCATTCATTATGATGAAATAAAGCTTATTCAGTTTTCTGTGTAAAACATCCATGTACGATCCAAAAAGTTGCACGTGCAGTTGTAAATATTCATTTTTAATCCGAAATTGTAGCTTATCAATACCGATTGTGCGCTGACGACGGACGATATTTAAAGAAAAAGCGAGCAGATGAAATCTTAAAAATAAACGGAAGTCGAAAGTTTATTTTATAAGCGGAGTCTCCTCAGTGTCCTCTCACTATATCCGTTTTTGTTTACTGTCGCTATCCATAAACAAAATCTAACCCGCAAAGCGATCGACATAACCATTACCCGCGTTCGGGGGCGCGTGTCCGTGCGCGGCGCCGTAGACCGCAAGACGCGTAGCTTCGCGGCCTACGCGTCGTAGCATGAAACTTTGATGAGTGTCGTAGCGCGCACATGTCGCCCCGCTCGTAGCGCGCGTTATTTGTTCGTCCTGGCGCGTCCTCGCTACGCGCGACCTAGCTCCGTGCCGGAGTTGGGAGCGGCGTTATTAATACGGCTGGAAATGAACGAGTTTGTGTACTTGATATTAAATCTCCGGAGGTGGAGTTGCGGGTTTGGGCCGTTCGATTTAGAAATTTTTGTTTTGCCACAGACGAGATTAATAGACCTACCATGGGTTTAATGTATTGTACATGATACGGTCGTAATAAAATTACGTCCTGTTTCATTATAACTTTAGTGAGGTCAAGGGGTTGAAATATTAAACAAAACATCATTTGATTTCAAACTTGACTCTTAGGTAGCACACGTGTTGAAGAATTGTCAGGCCTATATAATTATGACGGAACGGGCGCACAAATATGGAATGCTTAACGGTCCATTTGGTTTTTGCTGATCGGCTGACAGTTTGCAGAAGCAGCGCCTCGCCAACTTAGGTTGTCGAAATAATATCTCTGAATACTAAGTGTCTACAGAGGTGGAGAGCTTTACTTCCGATATGGTGACACATATCCTATATACCATAGTAGACTGTAGTCTAAGTGTAGAACTAGGGTAGTGCAGGCTGAATGCAGCATGCAGCTGCATTCTTATACTATTTTCTGCTATTTCCGGATTAGTCCTTCATAGAGTGACCAATTAGACGGGTCGAATTGAGACCAATTAAATCGAAGTGGTTGTACCGTTAGGATAGCCATGCTATTTTCTGATATCGATTCCAGTCTGTGTCGTAGCGGGCGCCGCTATCTGGCGCTCCTGCACGACCACCGTCAGCGATCGGCGGTCCTACCGTCATGAGGGCCGCCGATATCTATGTCATGTAATCGACGCTCTAAAGGATTACCGTGGTACTAAACTGCAAATGTATTCGATGGATTTCGGAAGTAAAACTTTTACAAATTCAGATCTTTATTTACAAATAAATCGGTAAAAATGTACAAAAATTATTCTATTATTTACATTTTACTATAAATCGTACCGAAAAAGCGATGAATAATAAAATAGTGTATATATTCACGACGTGTGTACGTCGGGGTGAGCAAGAACGTTTCTGTCGCGAACAATAATATTTGAGATTTTGAGGTCGTTAAATTTATTAAGACAACTTAATTATGTAAGGTATTCAAACGTACGAAAAACGCAATATAGTACTGAAAGAAAAACAAAAGATACTGCCCTCGACATTATCACATAGTACGACATTGTTGTGACTACGCGCATAAACTAAATAATACAGTAACAAAATAACTTCTTTAAAAAAAATCAGTAGAATTGTACTCTCTTTGTTTATCTTAAATGGGTCGGTGATTTTGTTACATTTGGATTGGTTATAATGTTTAAGATCACTATAAACGTTATTTGTTGACGTCGGATGTGACATGTTTACATCTTTGTTTTCATTATGATTTATGATTTTATTTACACTCGGAGAAAGTTCTTGACGACTCACTAAGAGGTATATATTGAAATTTGAGCATTGACGAATCAGTTTTCTTTTGGCGATCTGTGCGCTTACAAATTAAGTGCAATCTATTAAAAGTGTTAAAGTGGTTTCGTAGTGCATTTTTATATCTTAATATTACTGAATATACTAGCGCATATTCATACACCATTGGTTTTCTTGAGTTTACTGTCATCCTATCTCCATCCTCCAACCCCTAATATGAATATGTAGTAATAAATCATTTTAGATTTATGCTCCAAGTTTCATAGTAATATCAACAAAAATAATACTGAAAATTTATTAATATTATGTAGTTTATTTTATTACTTAATATTAATTATAAATCGCATAAATAACACAAAAAAAAAATCCACTATTTCGCATTATCATGTAAAATATAATTAGATATATTTTAATTTTAGTTTTACATAGGATAGGAGGACTTTTATACAGGATATAATTATATAAATTATTCAGTACGCTTTAGTTATTTAAAAAACCGATTCCTTTTATTTTTGAGATTCTTTTCTCAAAATTAATTCTCCGATATAATCTTAGACTATCAAAAATACCACGGTTATGTTTAGCATTACTGTTTGACAATCGGCAAAATTCGACACAAGAATACGTCCCTGTGTAGAATTTCAAATTTTTATGCCGAACCGTCCCTACGAATATCAGCTCTCGATATCGAAGTGATCATATAAATGTTCCCTTTCGGTACTGAGCACTAAAAGTACACTAAAAAGTAATCTCTATGGTTCCCTATAAATTCTCTCCCTTTTTTCTTATTAAGTATTCACTAGGCAATGGAACACGGTCAAACATTTTTCATACGGAATGAAATTGCATACCCAAATATCCAGGTATCTCAGGTTATTGCTTTATTAATTAATCTGGGCAATTTAATGTTACCTTTATAGTGTGTAAAGAAATATGTTCAGATATTTACGCAACTAAATAATAATAAATATAATATGTATTTATGATGATAAGCATAAATTCGACAATAAATTTGACTGACACTTTAAAGTAAACTGACATCTATGCCTTATTCGAAGCTAAAGGTATCTTAATTATGTATGAATATAATTAAATAACATTTATAAAGTACGGTAACGTAACTATCGCGTGACTTAAGGATAGAAAGGTCACATGCGTAATATAATAAAAAAATTGATGTTGCTTTTACTTTTTAACTTTTGATGTAAGTACTTATTACGAATCACCATTTTATTTTGCAGTAATCATATTTACAATTACTCTCAGTGGACTAAATTTAACAGCCGGAGATATACAAAAAAGAAATAATTATTATTTGAAAATGAAAATTCTTGATTTAAGAAAATACTGTGAAATACCGTCATTTTTTTACATGGTTCACAGAACTAGTTACAATCTTTAATAAAAACATTAAAATAATTTAATGCAGTACGACTATGAAATTGCGCCTTACTAGATTTAAGAGCAACATTTGCAATTCGTCATAAAAACTTATGACAAAAGTCACTACATACGGTCGGGGGAAAAAGTTTTTTCATATTCTATATACAAATTGAAGATAATTTTCGTCATATTTCATTTACATTTAATTTTATACGTATATGTCATTTTTTTCAACAACTTGTTGCCATTTTGTAGGTTGTGACATAATCCCATGGCTATAGAAATTTTGGGACTTCTGATCAAAAAACTGCAAGTAGTTTGAACAGTCCTCTCTTGATGTTAACCTAACACTATCTAAAGAATTTTGAAGGCACCGAAATAGGTGAAAATCTAAAGGTGCAAATCCAGGGCTATATGGTGGACACAGTAACACTTCCCTACCAAACTCTCATATTTGCTGAGTGGCTGAAGATGTGTGTGGTTTGACATTATCATGGTGAAAAACCACACCCTTTCTGTTGATAAAGTTGAGCTGTTTTTACTCTACTTCTTGCATAAGTTTCATTAGCTTTTAGCAGTAGAGATCCATATTAATGGTTTTACCTGGCAGTAATAGCTCATAATTAACGATACTCTTTGAATCCCACCATATGCATAGCATCAACTTATTGCGAGTAAATCCGGGTTTTGCTATGGCCTGTGGAGCTAGCTTGCCTTTTGAACATGAGCTTTTTCAAGCGTTCTTGTCATAGGTAATCAATTTTTCATCGGTTAGTTTTCATTACTTTATTACATCATTCGGTTCAGTTTCATTATGTTTTAATACTAAATCGCAAATGCGTACACGATTCATTAGATTTCGTTCAATGAGTTTGTGTGAGACCCAAGTATAGAGCTTTTTTGTATATCCAGCTTTTTTCAAATGGGTCAAAACTGTTTTGTGTCAATCCTCAGGTCGTTATCTATGTCGTAAGAACTAATATGCCGATCTTGCTCTACTTTTATCAAAATGGCATCAACTTTATCCGCGAAGGGGATAAATCTTTGATATCAAAATTACTGGACTAAAAATGGTTGGATTAGTTTTGTGCTGCTCTTACCGACACTGCATTAGGTCCATAAAAGTCATAAAATTTTTTACGTCTTGATTCGCTTTTTTCTCGTTTTATGTAATAAAATATCAAAATTTTTCCAATTTTTACGTTAAATTCACTCACTTTGATAGACAGAGAACAATAGAAAAATGACGGGAATCCGTTTTTATTGTTGTTTTTCAATATTACTTAAATTCAAATATATCTTTATTTTATAGGTCAAGAACAACACTCTATTTAATGGTATCGAAACTAGCCAGATACAAACAGCACAACTTAGGAGATTTTACTGCAACTTTTTACTCATAAAATACGAACAAACTTTTTCCCCGAATAAATAAATCCACAAATTTAGACACAACTAAATCAAGTTTTATATATAAGTTATAAACTTTAGAGCTTTGATTGATTTTTTCGGAGGGATTACAAAACTAGTGACCTATTACGATTCAATCAAATTAAAATTGAATGGAATCATACTAGGAACTCATACGATGTAGAGGCGTGTCGACCGCAATTAGTTTTATGAAATAGAAATGTGAATATTTTTTGATTTTATAGACTACAATTCTGGCGAGGAATCTTTTATTTCTACTATTTCCGGGGAATCAATGTCACCATGAATTACATTTATAGAGAAACAATGTCCGCTAGTTTTATATAAAGTGGCAAATATCAATAGATAAATGATCAGATAAGCAGATAGATAATTGCGTACGATTATAACTTGTCACAAACACCATCGGTGGAAGCTAAATAATAAAAAGCGTTTCTGAACTTGAACTCATCTGTTGATGATATAAATCTGATAGCCAGATTTCCATACAGCACTGCAATATTTTAAGATGCGACGTATTACATAATTAAAGAAGTTGTGAGTGTAAGCTATTTCAATATTTTATTTTGACGTATAAAATGATGAAAATCGATGTCCTTGAACTTTTGTGAACAATAACATCAATGTGAAATTTAAAACTAAAAAAGCTCTCCTTAGCCACTCCAAAGTTGCGAATTTTGGAGATTTTAGTTAATGGATAGTTTTGTACAAAACATACCTCCTTAGTTGGGAGTGTTTTGTAGCGAACTTCATGGGTAAACACTTCTCAGAACTATGAGATATGCCATTTTTGATGCACCCGTCGCTAATCCTGTTGTTTGGGTAATTACAATTTTTTTCATTTTTCTGAGTTGTTGACAGAACGATGTACATTAATATCATCAGCAAAAGTAATTTATAAATATATAAGATAAAACTTCCCGCTATTATATTGATGTGTTTTTGAGCTCTTTAACCTCAAAAATACCTTAAGTTCAAAATTCCTTAAGCTCAAAATGTTGTCTTAAAGCTCAAAGAATTATCTCTAAGCTTTTCGAGTTCAAACATTCGAAAAAACAATTGACCTTATAGGCCATTCCAGAAGATTTTTGCTGCTTTCAAACTCAGTCTTCAAAAATTAGCTAGTGGTTTGTAAGTTAGTGTTTAAAATATGCTTTTAAAACGATTCGATAATGATGGTTCTTTAACGGAGTGATTTAACTGTACTTTTTTAAATTTTCGATCTGCTATTACTTTTTAATAGGTCAACCAATTTTCACGCGTTTAACAGCAATCACACGCACATGCAGGCACACACGCAAACGCACACGAAAACGCATACGCAAACGCACACACATACGCACACGCAAACGCACACGCACACGCACACGCACACGCATATAAATACATACATATAGGCATAGTGACATCCTCGCGGGAACCGTCAAAATAGCTTCCTAGGACCTCAAAATTCAATCTAATGAAAACTGGATTTTCGAAAAACGAGGTAAAATCAATAAGTTCCCGATTTTCGAAAATTTTTAAGTTTATTAGCGGGAAGTTAATAATGATAGACCTATATGCGAACCTTGTGCAATACTGCGAGGTACTGTCTTGGCATCAGATTGAAAAACATGTAATGTGACTAGGTGCGATTTTCGATAAACCAGAAATTTTCTTAAACCAAGTAATATTTTATTGGCTTACAAAGGTTTTCCTTCAACCAAAAAATTTTTTGCCAGATTCAAACATAGACGGTCTTTGAAAATAATTTCATGGCTCCAGTAGGTAAACTTTTTTCCTGTGTGGGGAAGCGAGATACCTTAAGGTTCTTTAATACAACCTTAACGAGTGTGGCAATTCTATTCTATAGTATGTTCTTACTGAAATTACTCGAAAGCACACGAGTGGCGTTTATGAAGTTATTCACCATTACGTGGCGCTAACGATGGCGGTGCGCGTGTTGCAGGCGCCGCGGTCGGCGCGGGGCCATGAGTCGCTGAGGTGGCGGGCTATCGGCACGCGTTCGCGGGCGGCGCGTACACGGCGCGCGCGCCCGCCGCGCCCGCGCACTCGCAGCATCCCCTTAACGCAAGCGAGTACATGTAACTGTATTATAGAAGATTAGTGTTCGGCCGCTAACAGAATTGTGCATAGACTAAGGATTTTATTTACGATACACATCACGAAATTCCATTTTTACGTTTTGTTTCTATACAAAAAGTATCATCAAATGAGTGTAATACCTCACTCTCACAGAATACAGGCATGAAATTACTGTTTCCGTTGTTGCGTTTCCTCTAGTGAGTGTTGAGTTCCAGTAGTCCACTCCTCCTCCGTCGCTCCACAACTTCCCTTCTTGAGCCCTTTCCCTTCGATTGGATATCCTATTGCAAATCTATATTCGTACCCGAAAGGTCGGTGACGCACTGGTGACTCCTCGGAAGTCGCGAGTGTCCATGGGTAGCGGTGACCACAAACACACTGGAGGCTTGCATGCTCCTTTACCCCTTGATAACAATATAAAAATTTTTTTTTGATCCAATTGTTACTAAACTTCACAGGATCACTCGCTGAACTAATCTGAAAATTACTTAAAAATTTCATTAATATTGGTACAGCCGTTTTGGAGTTCATAGGATACATACATATAAATAGTTTTTTATATAATAAATATACATTTTTTAAATAATGGGACGCAGCCACGCAATAATAATACATAGAAATTGTATTTCAAATATCTTTCGGAAAAGGAATGTATCTTAACTTTAGAAAAAGGTTTTGGGTACTTATCTAAGACCTTCAAAAAACTATTAGCACTACCACACCGAGTTCTTGTAAATATTGATTTAACAACATATGCTAGAATTTGAAATATTCCTAATCTTAGCGGTGTTTTTTGAGAAATGATTCACCTAATTCATCTCCTTGGTTTTCTGAATCTGCTATAATAAACCTAGATAATAAAGATGGTCCTGGAACTCATTAGTTTTGGAAATTTACCCCCTCCACCAGAGTTATTAACATATTTAAAAGTACAAAATGTAAAATACAATTACAAAAAATATCAAAACGTTAATACATTCAATTGTGGCCATTCGTGTCTTAAATTTTTTAGTGCTAATACAATTTAAATATATATCAAAATGTCAATCTATTGTAGATTCAGTCATGGGAGAATCATAGAGAATTGACCCTAAGCGGTGTTAGTCCCGTTTTAGAGGGACAATACTTTTCCCCTATTCAATTAACATCAAAAAATTATGTGTTTGGTTTTATAGAATTCCTAACTTTGAATTCAATTTCTAATATTGACAAAAGAAATAAAAAAAAATATGTTGATGAAAAAGTTATTGTAATCCTTCATTAAGTTACGAAATCGAAAACATTGAAAAATACTTAATTGATGCGTTAGATAAATTAATTCAAAATTAAATAAATATATTTTTTCTGCTTTTACTAGGTTTTCATATATTCGGTTTGATTTTAATTAGGGGCGTTTACTGTGATATCTTGACGAATCACCGTCGAACGCAACACGCTATTACTTAATTATTATCGCTTGGAGAACATTAAATATGAGAGTTTCATTGCTTCTAAGTATTTAAATTTTTAGTGGTATTCTAAAATTTTTTTCTATATAAATGTAATGTATTAAGTGTAGATTAACATTTTTTTAAATTTATTCATACACACACACACACACACACACACACACACACACACGAACACACAGTATATAAGTATGTATATATAATATATAAAAATGAACAAAAAAAAAACCGAATAAGCGTGAATTTTATTCCCGTGTTCCGTGTTATCATCCCATTACTCCTCAGTGAAA
The DNA here is from genome assembly GCA_005406025.1 of Eumeta japonica. NCBI lineage: Eukaryota > Metazoa > Arthropoda > Insecta > Lepidoptera > Psychidae > Eumeta > Eumeta japonica. The sequence continues at coordinate 591,288 of BGZK01000131.1, forward strand.
TCAAAAACCATTTTTATGCACATTTTATATTCGGAACTATTTCACGTTTCTTTTGGAAATTTAAGATAAACGACTTTTGTTAAGAATTTCCTGTAATCTATGAATTAGATCGACTATTTTCGTATTTATTTCATTAGTTTAGGTCCAGTATATTCGGTGATGAGAGGTCTATACCTCATTTTCATATATTTTCTTACCTATATTGTTTTTGAATTAAAAAATTAGTTTTTTCAATGATTACTGAACAATGAAATATATGTATTTGATTTTTTTATTAATAATAAACACGTTCAATCAATATTTCACATAGTGAACTTGATTCAAGCTTTGGTTTTCGAATCTCTAATTCATCTTCAAAAATAAGCCCCAAAATTAAAATTCGTTTATTAATAAATACTGTGTTTGTGACTGTGTCACGTACCACGGAGTATGTTAAATCGTAATTTTTACCGATAAGCAAGAGAACGGGGTACGGGCGGGCATCGGGTGCGGAAAGGGAAGCGGCAAAGCAGTCACAGGTGCGTGCGCGCTTTTTGGAGAATGGCGTATTTTGTGTGTCTGAGCATTAAAATATTTTCCAAAATGTGAAAAAATGACGTGAACTCTTTTTACTATATTTGTGGGGAAATTATTATGGTAAGAGGCAAATAGCTTATCCATTAATAAGAGTTTTTGTTAAGCTTATGAAGCTTATTTTTAACTTCCTATTTGAAATCAGGATAAAAAAGAATGAAATTTGCGGTACCAAGAATATGAGGGGAGCCCACTGATCACCTCAATGATTGCTACTTTAGTATAGTTAATGTACGTAAGCGATGGGTTGGTAAAAATACCTAAAAGGTTTTATACCCAGATGTACCATCAACATCCTCTCCAATACTCCACAGTGAACAATTTCTTGTGCCTTCTCCTCCAGAGCTTAACGAACAACAACTCCCATCTCAAAAGCAGGTAGCAACTCCGTAGAGGAATCAACATCAGCAGAACCACATTTTATTCATTCAACAATATTTAACGACTGGGTGAAAGATTTAAACCTGCTAAATATTAAAGCAAGGATATAAACTACTGCACGGCTAAACCAGTGTAATTTTTTAATGACTGATGTTAAAATAAGTGATCAATAAGTCATGAAATGTTTTGCTTTTTTTTACGAAGGAACACGTACTATGTCATTGTAATGGTGTAAAAGGCTTGTTTGATGCAATTGGATTCCCTCGCATTTCTTTTGAATGGCGTCTTTTTTTGACAGTTCTACAAAAAACTTAAAAGCAGTACTTCTTCATAATGGAATTAAATTTCCATCTCTTCCACTGGCTTATTCTGTAATGGTTAAAGAAAATTACGAAAAATGTTGCTTGAAACCATAAAATATGAAAAGTATGCCTGGCCTGTGGTAGGGGATTTCAAGATGGTTGGTTTTCTGATGGGAATGCAAAGAGGATATATTTAGTATCCATGCAACTTTTGTTTATAGCACAGTACAACCGACGCACTTCGCTATTAGCAGCACTCACGGCCTGAGCGGACCGAGTTTCGGTTAGGAAAACATAATAGCAAGAATACACTTGATGTGAACCCCAAGTTAATGTTAATGCCTCCGTTGCATATAAAAATAGGTTTAATCAAGTAATTTGTTAAGGCTCTACTTCAAGATTCTGAAGATTTTCAAATTGAAACATTTTTCCTCAAATTGTCAGAGGCCAAAATTAAAGCTGGTATTTTCGTCGGTCCACAAATAAAAAATATAATGCCATGTGAAATGTTCCTTCAGTTACTGAATGCAATGAAAAACAGGCGTGGCACAGTCTTAAGTCAGTGATACATAGCTTCTTCGGCAATAAAAAAGGGTGAAAATTACAAAGAGCTTATTTGTAATATGGTCGATACCTTTAAAATCATGGGTTGCAGAATGTCCCAGAAACTACATAAGTTACATACTCACTTAGATCAATTTAAAGACTATTTGGGAACACATTCAGAGCAGCGAGGGGAGCGCTTTCATCAAGATGTGATCAAAGTCAATGCAAAGAAATTTGATGGGAGATTGCATTTGGGGCTGATTCGGGAAAATTCATATTGACACAAAAGAAATACCAAAAATATCCATTTTTAAAATATAATTATTTTTTTTTAGCTTTACAAATTGTTTAAACTATCTTTAGTAACTTAAAGTGATGTAAATAAATGAATCAATGATTTTTTTATATATATTATTGAAAGAAGCTAGTGATTTTCTTTCAAATTTGAAATTTTATTTTGATAGGTACAAAAGCAAAATTTATGAAATAAAATTATTATTTCTTTCATTAATTAGGTATAAGAAATCAAAATTGGGTACACAGAACTTAGGCGCCAAATTCGTGTTGACTTATATTATTTATGTATAAGAACAAAGTGCCCTAACTAAATAAGTTTGCATTTAATTAATTTCCATTTTGTTAGAGCATTGCAAATTTTTTTGGCGGACGGTAGATTACAAATTGCAAAGTCAGAAACAACTCATAATCTCATCAAAAATTAAAATATATAATACTTAAAAGAAATAAATGTATCCTGGTTGAAATTATGCCTCCTGAAAACTCGTAATCACGCATCTTAAAAGCAATGTGCTTTTTTGAATTGGGATCAGAATGAAGAATGAAATACGAAAATTCTTTAGATACTTTTTGTGAACAATTTGATCCAGGATTCGTAATCAACAAGCGAGGACGAGAAATGTACAAAGTCCAAGGTATGCGAAAAAATCAATGGCCATTCGCCGTACGTTCGGGTCTGTAATTGCATTACTTCCGTGCCGCCGCCGCCGCGCGCCTGGAGATGTCGCTTTAGGGAGGAAGGTGGGCTGTTATTAATTAGGGCGCGAAGGGAGTTAAAATGGAGTCAGATCCCGGTTTTATCGTACGACAAATTAACAGAATTGTAATATAAGCTTTATCGTGTTATTTGAGTTACCACAAATTGTGTTGTTATTTGCGGTAACTCGAGATTGTGACATGCGCTATTAGTAATTCGTATGATGAATTGGAAAGAAAATGAAATATTTTAAATTTATATTTCAAGTTTTTCTTTATATTTAAGAAAATGGTAAAGTGCGATTAAAGTAGCGCGTCGAGTGTTTCACCAACATATTTTGTGCGACATGTTTCTCCTATTCCATACCCTCTGAGCAGACAAATGCACGTTATTATTTTCGTTTAAGGAATGACCGAAATCGATTGATGTTTAAAAGAAACTAGTGCCTTCGAATCTGTAAGACCCGGAATTTATTCTATATTTTTCTGCAGAATAAGAATTGTCTGTCAAGATTTTTTTCATACTTTTTATAATTGTTGTAAATTACTGCTTTTAGTACAAAGATAGGCAAAAAATGTCGTAGAATCCATTATTGTGTTGCCATAGTTAATAGAATTAACGTCCTAAATGGACATGATAGAAATATTTAAAAAGAGTATTCGCGAGGTATAAAGTGAATGGGGTTTTGCTTGCTGTTATGAATAGTAAAAGTGTTTCATGACAACATAACAGACATGAAGAAAAATGAAAATAGAATTAATCCGACTTTTGGAATAGTGTATTTAAAACGGTTGAAAAAATATATGTCAAGTACTGTAGAAAAAGGTATGTTGAAATAATTTAGCCCTCTAGAAAGGATGAAGTTGTGATGGAATAATCGGACCTTGCAAAATCTTATATAGAACAGTTTGATGGCACATAAAAAATATGCCAAATTAAGCACTAAAAACCGGCGAGTTTGGTTTGATGAATGTCAGTGAAGCAAAAGAGGTATACAAAGATCTTACTAACTAGAAATCTGTGGTCTCAGCACATCCTTCTGGGAAATAGGCGTGACTTTATACTATATATTTGGATAGGTCTCAAAATTTTCAATAACTTTTCAAAATTTAAAAAGAACACCATTAATACAAATAACGATGAAGGTTTTGCAGTTTAAACAGTTTATCTAGTATGTACGCTGCGAGAAACTGACGAGTTTTAATTTGAATTTTAAGTTCCTCCTTGACAAAAAAATGAATCCTTATTTCTCCAGTAGATTTCCTTTGAACGTCTTTTTGAAAGATTTGCTCGTACCTTGCTATCCAATAGAAATTTACTGAATTTAGTTTGGCATCCGATCTTATTTAGATTTAACAATGAAAATAAATCATTAAAAATGTTAATAGACAATATAAAAGTAAATTTTACTTTTCATCTATATTCAAAATATTCGAGAACTTATGTTGCTGAGCATCTATAGGAAGTAACATGCATATTACAAATTCTAATTGTTATTTGCATTTTATTACGAGGTGAATTAAAATAGGCTATCCCACTGAAAAATGCAACTACAACGAGAACATTTTCGCGCGATGATTTTTATGAAACCAGAAAATTCCTTTGAAATCTTTGAATGGCGTTCAAAGATAAACGCCTCTCTGAAGAGAATTCTATTACTGAAATAAGCGTATGGGTAGTGAAAAAATGTAATCGAAGGCAATAAATAGCCGATTACACACGAAGTGATTTAGTATGGTAGAGATCGCATTTGAATCAGCGAGTGTGGACGTTAAACGAGGAGCCTTCCACGGTTAAGGGCGTAAGTTTCACGCTGGGTACCGTACAATCAGAGGCAGGCTCAGACGCAGGTTTCAGTAGAATGGTGTCGGGATATAATAGCCGAATATTAACGTGATAGCAAAATGTAGAGCGGACTCGAGACTCGACGCGCTTACGATATCGTTACGAGCGATGAGTCACGGATTTGTCGGTGTGACCCAGAAGCGAAGCGTCAGTCGAGCGTGTGTGAAAATGGACCGATGCCTACCGAAAGTGAGCGCGAAGTGCAGGCAAAATTTTTGATCACAATTTTTTCCTTTTGACATGCTATCTGTTAATCTATAGTGCCAGTACGTTTTTTAACATACAAAACAATGAATTTTAAAGCTAAAACAGGGTGGAAATATCAATTTCTAAGGTGATGAAAAAAGAAGCAGAGAAGCGGTGGAAAGACATACTAAAAATGAGGAATGTAATAAACCTTTCACTTTAATAAATTTTGCCATTAAATCTGAAACAGATCTTTCAAAATGGAAAAATATACAGATGTAACAAGTAATACCGCAACTAAAACGTGGGGTTTCCTTCTTCTACTACCTACACTAGGCGCATTATCAGCCGTGGGTTCGCTTGTGGGCGGTGCTTCCGCTGCAGCAAAAAATACCTATGACATGACAATAATCGGCAATTTTATACTACCAGTAAATACCCTTATGAGATCTAATACCGAATGTATGTTACCAAATATTTACCAGAGTGTTTGCCAATGTGTGTATAAAGCGACGGATCACTCGTATCTGGTGGCTTACTGCTTCACCAAGATAATGCATTCGAAAAATCGAAGCTTTGTCGATATGACTTTTTACGTCCCCTAAAATAGAAAATAAACTCTAGAAAAAGCAGATTTCACAACAGAAAAATACACTCGTTGTATTTGAAAAGTCAGTTGAAGAGGTGTCAGATGCGGACTGGAAAATGTCTGGTCTAGACTTTGTATAGACGGCGAGGGAAAGTTCTTTGAAAAGATCTAATAGAAAAAATTACAACTTATATTTTCTGTAGTATCATAAAAGTTTCTTAGTTTTTCGTGGACATGACATGAAACTTTATATGTTTCTTATAACGAGAAACATGAAAAATGTAAATGCTATAAATGGCTATGTTTTCACAGTCAAATAATCCATTTGTATAATACAACGATGACCTTATTGTTGCTCAGGATAATGACTGAAAACTATATAAAACTCCATGAACAATAACGGTTTATTTAAAACTGTTTACACTTTTAAGCGTTTCATCATCTGTGTATTTACGGACAATATGGAATAAGCTACAATATTGAATATTCTACATAACATGATTTTAATATATAATATAATACATTTAAGGCAGACATTTACGTCTATCGACATAGGTGCTCATACAGATAACCCGGCCAAATGGCAAAAATATAGCATAGAGTAATAAATCGCCAGTATATTAATGACGCGGCGTTCAAGGAGGGCTATAGCGCAGAACTCAAAACATTCCTAATAAATCTTACTCGTTCCTAGAGCGGGTACAAGTATATATTTAGTATCGCGATCGAACATATTAGTTTATTGCGTGACCGAACAAACCGCGGCGGCACAGCCGAAAACGAGAGCTTTTATGCATATGTCGCGGATGAAGTTCCGTATAGGGCACTTCACAAAGTTTCTAGATTTTTAAGTTTTAGTTCTGTGATAATGTTAGCAGAGAAGCGGTGTCACACATAACTTTCTTTAGTTCAAATGGTTATAATACTGATATATATATGATGATTGCTTAGTTAAAATTGATACATAATAATAGATTATTTTTCTCGTGTTTCGTATATTAAATATAATTAAGTTATCTTAAAGAAAAAAAGGTAGTTATAAAAACGTCACAATTTAATCCTGATTTATGCGGAACATTTCATCGTTTCATTATGATTTCTTCAGCAATAACAATAAGTAAACAAAAAAATGCTTTCGTTAAAATAAAATTTCATATTTTTTTATAATTATGTTTTATATGAATAAAATATATTGTTTGCATGTCATTTTAATTCTGAAACTATGAGTAATTATGGAATATATGAGTAAATGGATATTTAATGTCTATAGTAATTCAAACGCGTTAGGAGTGGAATTGGGCCGAATATAAGTGTTCGAGCAAACATTTTATAATATTTCTGCAGGATGTCAAATAAAATCCAATGTCAAAAAAATCGGGGTTTAATTTTTAGTAGAGGTAAAATGATCAACTCTACAATTTTCTGTTATGATTCAATATGAATAACTGCTAGGCCTAATAACAGGTTTCTAGGTTTCTAGGTCAAACAGTTTATTTATTGCACGAAGGAAAAAAACTGTTAAAAATTTGGTTGCCTGTAAAGTCGGTATACGGGCGAAAGTTTTACGTGACAACGACTTTGAATGGTAAAATCATTTCAATGTGAATATTCATTCGTATAGTAGGAAGAAGGATGAAATAATAGTAACAATTCAAAACATTTATTCATACAAAGAATTATATTTAAAACATTAATTTATACAAAGAATCTCGCACCGAATTTCATATTAACAAAATTTTATTTTTACCTCCACACACACATACGTATTTATATACAAATATACATACAACAACCTGCAATACATTTGCAAGCCATGCACCAATTCTCCAGCGCTGCGCGCGCGGCAGACCGATCATAGTTGAGTGGGAGAGAGACGCAAGGCACTCGGCGGGCCCCTCCCTCGCCCGGTGACTCATCGCAACGCTACCGAGCGTTACACCCCCTCATAAGTGACTCCCAGCCGCAACCTAATTTAAGACGTTGTCACGTCAAAATGCAGATGAAATTATAATTCGGATACAAAATTATTGTTAACGAAACGCTGTAATAAAATAATAAAATATTACCTTATTTGAATACAAACTCCTAAATAATGATTTACATAAGTGCTAACAAAACAAAAAAAATATGCTTTTATTTATGAACAATTCTATAAGAGTTAATGTAGCGAATTTCATTTTTGTATCATTGAAACTTATAATACATAAATGCAGAATTTCGTAGACTGATTTAAAACTCAAAAATAAGCAGACAGGGGCGGACTGTCAATCTGGACGATGTTATTGGTTTGTTTGTGTCTTGCATTTACAATGTTGTAAGTGTCTTTTGAAACTATCTGTATAATATGTGGTAGGTAAAAATTTACTCTTAGTATTTTACAGTTAAGGCGATGTTCATTATTTTTATTAAACTTTTATATAATAAACCGTCTTAATGCCTTCAGAGATAATATACCTTGACGATATTCGAGCTAAAAGCATCATGGCCGCCTAAAGCGTCGCTCGTGTGGCCGCTGGGACACTCACCTAATTAGCGTTTGATTTATGATAGCGACCCGTTTGTACCAATGAATCGCCCTTTTTTTGTATGTCGTCTGGCAACCTTTCGCGATTGAAAGGAAGATAATGGAATAGTGTTTCTATTTCCTTATATTTATGTTGTAGAATTGATCTCAGTGTTCATGCGAATAGGTGAGCATGTACAATGGCAGAATTTTTATGTAATGTAATAGTATAAATTAATATACAGAGTACTACATTTGTATGTTTATAGCAGTCATAAACAAACGTTTTATTTTTTTTAATTAAAAAATACATATTTGTAGCCTATTTTCTCTAGTGGTCGATGAATTGTATTCGGAGTATTATATGAAAGCCCATAGCTTTGTATTAAAACTAATTGTGTTTTAAATTAAGATAAACGAAAAACGCATTAAATTTAAAATTAATTTTTAAATAATTACGCGAATTTATTTTTAAGTACCTTACAAAACAAATCTTAATCTGTTTTTACTTCATATCTTTAATGGCATCTTGTAAAGCATTCTTTTTAATGCATTCAAATTCAAAAATTTCTTATTGACAATACTTAAAATTCATTAACAATTACAAAATTGTATGTGTTAAAAGTTTCTTAAACTAAAAATTGGTTAATAAAATCACGAAATATATATTCCTTGATTATGTGATGATAAATAACACAACCCAAACATGACATATAGCGATGATTTATAGACTCACGGGTGTAGTTCAGACGGATTTCTTTACGAGGCTTTATCTGCGTGTTTCAGCGGTAATTTTTTTTATATTCAGGAATGATACGAGTAGAAAGTTTGTGGAATACTTAGGTACACTAGAATACTATTGACTTTTTGGCCTCAATCACTCCTCTACAAAATATATGAGTTATATTAAAGCTCACTACGTGCTCTTTTTTACAGATTCCCAAATTATTGGATCAAATCACTGATATGATTTACGGTCTTTTACTCAATTGCATATTTTTCTATAATATTGTACAGACTTTTTATATAAATATTTTTCGTACATTTTCTCGATTCAGATTTTTTTATACACCGAATACTCTATTTCTATTCTTTTTAATAAATCATCTATTTGATGTATATCTACTATAACGATGTAATGCATTATTAGACTTGCTCGATCTGAAGTAATAAACTCTAAATAAAACAAACTACATTTAATGGAGCTCTAGCGATTATTCTTCAATGAAGGAATTAAATTAATTACATTTATCTTACGACAGACACATTTCACCACCAGTATTTGCATGTAAATGGCTAGTGCGAGCAAAAGATACACATAATGGAAAAAGGTGGGCCCGCTATAAACCGTTTGACCCGTACACAAAGTTATTTCGACCCGTTTCCTCACCGTTATTCTGTGTGCACACGGCCGGGTATTGCGCTCATTGCATGTTTATCATGTTGGGCTGCAACATATTTAGAAGTAAAGAGGACGTAGGGACAACTTTGTAGTGGGTAACCTAAAATAATGGAGTACAGTAGGCATATTAAGTTTATGGTTTAAAATTAGAGACATTGTTGAAAATATAGATTTCAAACGAGTGTCTCAAGTTATGAAATGGGTTTGACTCGCCGGTCTCTATATACGCGACAGTTAATATCAAAGTATTGATTGATGAAAAAGTAGCGTCCTGGGTATTAGAAATTACTGAACACATGGACAATTACAAACACATTGTCATCATAGTCGAGGCATCTCAAGTTGTGAAACATCCTGTTACACTTGCCACGATTGGAATGTTCTTCAAAGCGTTTATGCCTCAGTAACGAAGACACTCGCTACAAACTACAAATATTTTGATTATGGTTCTCAATTAAATAAACTCAAAATTAAGCCTTTTAATTTGTAGTTCATGTAGTGCTGCTCTGGTCTGTGCTTCGAGGTTATAGCTACATTAGCACAAAAAGTTACTCTAAATAGTCACAGTAATTAGTCGGTCTGTATATAGTATTAAAAAAAATTACTACGATCTTAAGACCTTCAATACTGAAAAGCTGTTAGGCTGTTATTAACCAACGTGATAAATATACAAAATAAATTAATGTGCTCAAGAATTTAAGTACTATAATAATTTTAAGACATCCAATATGGAAGTAAAATACAGTTTTATGATTGAAATTCATAGCTGTATACTTTTATTGTTTTTTGAATAAAATTTATTGACATAAATTACAATCATAAATATGTATATATCAAATAACAAAGTCGGAGTTCTATTAAATACTTCCAATGACGCATATTTCATTCAATCCGACCAAAAATGTTTTCAACTACTTAGGTTTAGATACATTCGTTACAGATTTTATATTTTGAATAATATCAAGGTTAATATTCAAGCCCTTGAAAAATAACTAACAGACAAATTTGAGACTGGTTTGTTCAATTTTTCTTTGAAAGCTGGAAGGAATTGACTAAAATGAGTAATTCAAACCTACGAAACCTCAACTAAACATCCCATAAAAACAAATTGAACTTCCCTCCATTTCCGCGTACGCGCCGCGATGACCCGGGCGCTGACTTTGAATCATTTAACTTATTGAAAGACGATTCTATCGCCGTTATTGGAATACGGGGATCGATAACGTTTGAATTGAACTGATTGCTTAATGTTGTTTCTGCGTACCTATTGAATGAGGAATGCATTTAATCGATGAGTTTTTACAATCTACTAGCGGTAAAGGTAATGTAGAGGTATTTGTCATAAAAAGTATTATTGAGTTTCGAGTCGTAACATATGAACAAAATGTTCGTCAGCACCAGTGGCTCAATGGTTATAAAGCGACCATCGACCAGAAGGCGTCGGTTTTGATTTTGGTCGAGGACAAATTGACCTATGAGATTTTAATTTTAACCAAATTAACGACTGAAGCCAGTTTAGGCTTATCTCAGGGCCTAAACCATTCAACTGGAAATAAAAAGATTGTAAGAGTATATGCTTTAGTAATGACATGATAAGCCTGAACATAACAGCAACAATACTATATTCATTCCGGTATCAGATATTTTTAAGCTTCCTGGATACCCTTGTGTAAAATCTTACATCAGATTAAATAGTTTTATTATATAAGTGGGCTGCAGATTGAAACTGGCTCAGCGCAGATCGATGTCTGTCAAGAACTACATACTATCATCAATTCGCCGATAACGATCCACACAGACAACTTAACTTGTTTACCGAAACACGGAACATGTTGCTCAATTTTTCATGGGGTCAGGTTGCCCGGAATCAGGGCGCGAATCTTTCGCCATTTGCTTCGAAAGTAATACGTTGACTCGTCCACTACTGCTCGTTTATGATATTTAATTATGACAATTCGCTAGATATACTAAATTTCGTAAGCTCTTTAAAAAAAAATTCAACTAGGTTAGTGCAAGGTCGTATCGCAACCCTCCCCGAAACCCCCAAAAAATTACAAGATTTGTTGCATACACCTGAAGTGGCAGTTTATGCTGTTACGTTTCGTTCAGTAAATGAGCGTTTCGGTGGCCGCCTTCCCTCTCTTTTTTCACCAAACTCTATAACGCCTATCCTATTAGTTATCCTAATCCTCCTCAAGAGGCTGGCAAAGCAGTGGTGACGTGTCTAGGGTACGAGTGTCTATGGGTGGCAGTGAACATCTACTCTCTGATGGTTCGCTTTCTCGTCTGCCTCTCGAATACGCTATAAAAAGTATGAGGAAAAAAACAAAGCCCAGGTGCAAGACAGACTCACGTCTTCAAACATAAAACCACGATCTATGTGCCTGGCTGATTCGTACACAATGACGTATGCTACAAATGATTTCCGTGTTTTAATTTTGTTTATGAATAGGCAATCCTAATATTTTGATAACATCATTACCTCTGCACAATTTTATCAGAATCCATGAAAGAATCTCAGAGTTATAGTCCTGTTCTTGGACGGATAGATCGACATAACGTAACGAATTGCTACGGAACACTAAAACAATATTTTTAATTTCTATAAAATTTATTAAAAAATGAGTCCTTAATTAAGTACATTTATATTAATAAAAATTATACATCACATAAATTAATCACAAGCAAACGCCTTTTACAATATTGTCTCAAACAAGACAAATTAACCAGAGTAGAGAAAGTTGTATTAAGATGCTTAGCCATCGGGGAAAGAATGAAAGTGGAATGACAAAAAAAATGGACGAATGCGGTGGAGGGGCCGTCAAAAACTTGGAGAGAGGATTGATGGTGTTTTATAGAAGGAGGTATTGAATTTCGAGCGCTTGAAACCGATTGCAAACGATTGATGAACACCATACTAGCAAAAGTAGCAGGTAATAAGATTGTGAGTGAATGTTATACTTTTATTTAGCTAGTTACCTACCACATCGGTAAGCCAAGAGACGTATGATCTACCCCTGTGAGAAGTAAGGGCACGCTTGGGATGTGTTGTATGTACATTATTCAATTAATCGTAACTTATAACAATGGAAATTAGTATCCTTTTTAAACTTGAAGTTTCAGATAATAGGGCGTTATATAAATATTAATTTGGTTTCTAATATTTTGTACTTTTGTGCATCGATTTTTAATTTTTTTAAAAAAATAAATTTTTATTTATATTGCATTAAATAAACATATATATAAAATATACGTACAAACGAATTGACAACTTTCTCCCGTCTCTCTCAAGTGGGAAAAAAAATTTTTCGATATTAGCATTCGTTTACCGAAACTGAAGAATAGAAACAAAGTTTGATTTTTATGTCTCCTATAAGTCTGTCATAGCTCGTTCTTTCTGAATAACACAAATAATGCAATGAAAATTGTGGCTCAATCATAGTTGTGGCTGGTAATGAGCCGGTTAAAGTAAGTACAGTTTATTTTAAGTATAAATTTTTAATAATATCGAAAATCTTTGCCCTTTCGGCTGACCCGTAGAAACATTATTGGACAAGTGAAATATAATACAATTATTCTATATTTATATCGCAGAAAAATGCCGATAAAATTTGTGTACATATTTTTAAATCAATAAAATGTTAACGAATATATGGGACAAGAATTAACTCCATTTCCCACACCGGAATATACTGTATATTATATGGATTGCAGTAACTTTAGCACACAGCTCTTGCGTCAGCCTCCACCAGGCACCTCGCTGATGAGCCGCACCTGCCCACAATCTTTTCATTTCGGATCGGCGGAGTTCAAACTCGAGGGCTTTACGGTGGCCCGTTTCGGTTCGGGGCCTGCCATAGACGTTGTCGTCGCATCGCTGACGGATTTCAGCGCTGCGACAACAACGCCGAGACCGACGACTTAACGTACTCAGCGCGATGTGGAGCGATTGTTTTATACGTCAAGTTAAAAGCACAAGCCTCATTCGACGAAGACGAACGCACGAAGCCGAAGCACCTGACCTCTAAGTCGTACGCCGTTTGTTTCGCGTACAATGTGATAGCAAAATAAATAGTTACCGATAGCACTTAACGAGTGTACATCGATTCACCCAAGCAAAATATGAAAGAGAACTTAGTTATTCACACAACGCTTTCTTTTCTTCTATCGCCCTATCGCCCGAGCTGAATATAAATAATTAATCAAGCGTGCGTCGGAGTTATTACATTCCGAGTACATTTATCGGGAAAAGAATTAGCACAAAACTGATAACTACATTTATTTACACTCCTTTTTCCTTATCTTAACAACAGGTGAAATCAGTAGGCGATAAAAAGTATATAAAGGCAAATAAAACGAATTGTGCTCATTAAAGTAATACACTGGCTGTAGCGAATAGATAGGGCTTCAAATAATGAATTGCAGAAACCAGCTTTATCATTGTATCGAAGTAGAAATTCCTAAAGTAAATTTTTTTACCGTGAAATAACAGATTAATATTTTTGCTGAATTTAAACGACAAAATGGGATTACATTAAGTTTTTCAAGGTGTAGGAAATGTTTTTAGTTTTTAAACAAAAACAGTATATTACTTTTCTTAAAAAATGAAAGGTTTTTTTTGTGACCAACAACAAAATGATCATTTTTGCGTAACGTATGGTAAATAAATATTGTACAAATAAATAATGTTTGTATTTGCGTATACATATTGGAAGTTATAATTTCTGCAACCACGTGTTAAGGTGAATGTCCTGTCAGTAAAACGACAATTTTCCACGTTTTTAATTGAACATGTTACAATTTAGCATAACGAAATGAAACTATGCAATTAGTTATGTTACGAGTATGTCAGCTATAACAGTTTGATACAACAGTTTGATAGCGATCAGTCGGACACCTTGCATTTTTCGGAAATCAACCAAATTGCTTCGCTTCTTCGCAAAGTAGGTGAATAATGTAATGATCTTTGCTATGATGTGGCATGACGCAGCCGCATTAACAGTTCGTTTCAGCCACTGAACTCCCTGGTCCTGTTACCCCTTTAGGTTCCACGCGGCCGTGAACCACCTGAGCCCAACGGTGGCCCGCGACTCCGGCTTAGCCGGACGCCGCACTGCACTGCGTCCTCCAACGCGTGGTCGCCAATCGAGGACATTTTTCCCCATCAAATATCAGTTCTACGAGCAACCCGACCTGCCCATTACCACGTTATATTGCTGATTTTGTCAACTATGTCCGTTACCCTGTTCTGCTACAACTTTTCTGGTTTTGAGTTTCATCTCTGAGACAATCTCCGAGAGTAGCTCTTTCCATCCCAAGTTGAGTGATTCTAGCTCGATAGCGAGATCGACAGTAATGGACCACGCCTGACATCAGCATACTTAACTGGAAGTACTCTATGACATAAATTACATTTGATCAATACGTTCTCGACAAGAGTACGTCTTTGCGGGTAATATTATAGTGTTGGATTGCGTATAATTTCTGAAACTTTACAGGAACAGTGCACAAAAAAGACGACTTTAAAGATATTCAGATTACGAATTTTAGTTTTCACGAACAATCCAGTAAATCATAACAGAATGTAGAGACGTATTTTTATCTGATTGCCCACGATTTGACAGCTCATGATTCAAGAACGACACTGATTCAATTTTTCAGAGTTAATGTTATACTTGAAATATAAACTGTCGAATGGCTTAAAAAAAATACAAACAAAAAGTACTCGATTAGAATCTTGATCACGCTAAAAGTTACCGATGAGTGTTTGATTTAAGTCCGAATGAACCGCTCGCTCCGTGTTTCTGATAGCACGTGGTATTTGATGAAGTTTTTTATAAAGATATTATAGAAGTATGGGAATATATATTTATATATAGATAGTTGTGCTTCAGTATGTTCACAAATGCCATATCAATTATCGTCAAATAGAAATGTTGAGATACGAGAAAGCCAGTAGGCCAGCCCGAAGACGGGACCAACTCCCCGAGCGCTTCGGCAATCGGCAAATGGAGCGACCGCGCGTTGACTGTGGTCCATACTGATCGGCTGTATTCCATGTAGCTGTAATAGTCTAATTGCTTCAGACAATTTTCTAGGGTTTCAGACTCACACTATTCACGCGTCTGGGAAAGCATTTTTCTTTACTCTTCCACAAAAAAAAGAAAAAGAATCAAAGTAAAAGAAATATTCAATTAGAGAGACAGGAAGATGTCATGTTTCCTCGGAAGTTTGTTACTAAATACCCGTTAAATGACTTCAATACCATGCTTAGAAACGCCGGCATTGAAGTCCGGTCTCAAGAAGTCTCAAGAACTCCATCCAAATATAAATACGGTGAAGACGACAATTACGTGGGCTATTCCCGTAATGCCCGGTCTTGTACAGTTGCGAACTCTTTAGTAAAACTCGTTAAACAACACATTTGGATACTAGGGATAGATTAGGCAGGTCTAACTTTGATACAAATATCACAAGAAAAACTCACTTTGGCTGGCAGCATTGGTAGAACTAAACATCATCTTAACCTTCAATATACTTTTACAACTAAAAATATCATTCTTTGAACATTGCATACTCTATAAATCATCATAATCATACTATATAAATTATATATCAATCAACACAGAACATGTCATTTAATGATATGTCCAATGGTTTCATTAAATAGCATTGAATCAAATAGAGATAAAAGCTTTAAGATGCATTTTTCTCTCAGATGTGCATTTTACGGCTTACTGGATTCCAAAAGAAACATGCATGTTGGATTTGATTGTTGGATAATGTGTTTTTAAAAACCAAAAATTGCATTCTTTAAAAAATCTGTTAAAATACATTAGATATTAATAATTTTCAATTTCAATTAGTGATGAACTAACCACCAACACATGTAACGTATGAAAATTTTAGTTCATAACAATCAAACATATATTTGTCCCGGTGTTACTTTGAATCAATTTTTCTTCAACATGCGAATGATGAGGTATCCGTTTTATTTATTACAATTATAAATTTACTTAATTGCGTTTGTTGGTGCGAATCCGGATGCAATAGTATAGCGCCCAATTTCGCCGAGTTTTTTTATTATCTGTATTTAAGGCAGAGAATGTCCTTCCTTCCTCTATTAGGAAGGATATTCTCTTATCTTAAAAATAAAATGCCTTAAATACAAATAACTAAACTTTTAACGTAAAAAATATTGTGAGATGATTCTTGCTAATAGAAGGTCTAATGTACCTACATTATAGGGATAGTCTAGGTAATAAGTTGAAAATGGTGGAAAATAGAAATACTATAAAATACGTGCGATAGCTCATTCGATCCGGAATAATGTCAATAAAAACGTATCGAAAGCGCTCGTTGATAGGTTGGTGAATTAATAAAATTATTTGTAAAATTATGCAGCTTTTATTTACATGTCTTTAAAATAGTTATTACTTTTTAAATTGCAGTAAAAGAAATCGTATTGTATTATTTTAAGTGAGTATTTCTTGTGTATACAAGAAATAGAACAACGTTGAAAAGCAAACTTGAAACTTAAAAGGTAAAAATTTATCACGTATGACTTGTCATCAATATCATTAGGGCTGTTTCCGATACATCAATGTATATATGTTATTCTATTCTTCACCCCTTAGTAAAATTTTGATGCAATTACATTGCTGTTATGCAATTGATCATATTCCCGCGGAATTCTCCAAAAACGCCGAGTTAAGCTCGGTCGCTCAGTTACCGTAAACCTTATAACCGTAACTGTAATTAAGTGAAATCAGAACTGATTTGTGTTTCTCTTCGTCGCATCTCCGACAAACAAAATTAACGACACTCATTAATACGGCCGCCGCCCGTGGGCGGGCGCGCGCGTCGGCGAAACGGGTAGCGCTCATTTCACTGAAGTGATCTAAAAACAAGTCAAAAGCCGACGCCGCATCAAACGTGCCCGGCCGACGGTTAGCGTGTTCGGCCGGCGCGACGTGATTAAGGCAGAGCCTCGTCTCGGCCGAACTGCACACGCCGGCTCGCCCGCCGCCCGCCGGGACGACTGCGTCCTGGAGCTGGGCGGAATAATTTTATCTCGTCGTTAAGGTTGTTTCGTTAACAGAGGGCCTCGATTAAGGGTCCAAGAAGACTTTGGAAACGCAACATTAGTGCTCGCGTATTCGTCGTCCGTCACGAGCCCGTATAGATCGGACTCTCGCCGGAGACTACTGTACTGTTTATGATTGAACGTTTCCGAAATAATTTAACAGCAAATGTAAATGTTCGCTTGCGCAAAGTGTTGTGTCCGGATGTCCTTGGTCGATCGCTTCCAAATTTTACGCTGCATTCGAATACGTGTTTTTATTATATTTTATTTTATTATATTAACATTCATCCCTGACTTGGGCTGTTTTTCTGCTACCGAATCGAACTAGTTCACATATTCCAAATTATTTCATTCGTACAAGACTAAAGTATGCTCTAGGGATACAGAATATATATTTCAATATTATATAGCATTGATATATATACCTTCGAAAATTCCCACGATAAAAGCTTTTAAAATTATTGTCTTGCTCTTAAATTTGTAATTGTCACTTAGTAAAACCCGAAAAAAATGTGAACGAAAGATATTTTTATAAATTACGATATAGTACCTTTACAGAAAAAAATTGTACAACATTAAAATAACCATTATTCTGTTGCGCTTTGTAACATTTTAGAGTTACGTCCGAAATAAGAAATACTCATTGGTACGCTTTTTCAAATAATAAATGCACTATTTATTTGTATGAAACAACATTATGGGAGCAGATATTTAGATTAAACCGACGGTACGAGTGTGATCTGTTGTACGTTTGTAACATTTTCTTTAAATGAAAGAAATTATATATTATTGTAAAAGTGTCATGTCATCTATTCTATACATGAATCTTTGTTGCCGTCTTCTTAAATTCAGGTTACGCCAACTTCAATATTCTGAGATATGAATTTGAAAAAAAAAAATGGATTCCTTTTGAAATCAATTGTTTTTGTCTCTATGAAGGTCTTCGAATTAATTTTCTAATAAAATGGTGCACTCAGAAAGTCGTCAATATTTAGCTTCGAACATTTTTTATCGAATAGTTGAACTATAAAATATAACCATGTTTAGGACAGGCAAATAAGTGCCGAATTAATTTTTTAGCTTCAATTAATCAACTGCGAGTTAAAAAAGATAAGTTTTTAGGTGTACAGTTAAAAAGATAACTCGAAAATAGGCAAAAAGATCTGTCATCCCAGATTTCAAAAAATAGTAGGTAAGTATACAAAGTATGTAATAAGTAATATATGAACTAAATTGCCAATAAGTATAGACAGAAAGGATCATCAAGGTGTAGATATTTTGAAAATAGTAAATGTCCTTAACAGAATTATTTAAATAAGAATTATATTGGTCACTTATATAATAGGAAGCAAAATCGAGGATGAAATTAAACAGTAGGTATAAAAAAAGCAGCTACGGCATCTATTACGTGTGAATTTATTTTGTAAATATTTTCATCCTCCATCATTTATTATTACAATTTTTTATATCTATTAATGTAAAACAAAATAAAATTGTCAATAATCATAAGGAAAAGTTATTCGTATACAGGTATTATATTATGTATATATAAGATGGTTTTTAGGAGAATTATCCTGTTACAACTGAAGGCAATTTTAAATAAGATTACATTCTGTAGTTATTGCTTATCGTAATAAAATTTTCTTTTAGTATTTTAAAAAAGTACCTATAAAAGTTAATTTGTGATAAAAGTTTAATGTTCATGGTAATAAAATTTTAAATTACATATCTTAGACAAGCAGTAATAGAGATAAGTATCTTAACCCTAATCTAGATGAAAAAAAAAAATGAAACTACGTTTAGAATGTATTCATTTACACAGGAATTTTGAAAAAAATGTTTATAATCACAGTAACGTAATAGGTACGTAGATAGGTACAAATCTAAAAATATATTTAACATCTAAATATATTTAACCTTGAGACAGTGCTACGTTAACTTTCGTCCCAGATCCTGTTAGACCAAAAAGCTATTTTCCTAGACTAAATCCGTGGAAGCTCTGGGCTTGACTATAATGCTTTTGTTATGATGATAAAAGGGCAATAATTTTAGTTTTATCGCTTGTTCGGTAAACCTCCCCTCCCGGGGTACCTACGTCCTCGATAGCGATCTATTCAGTAATCCATTATGTTCTTGCTGTGTTCTGTGCGAAGGTCATACATAATAATTCCGGCGAACTGAATCGTAGACCTACTGTTTATGCGTGTTATATGGTATTCGATGAATGTTATACAAGTACCTAATTTTCAATTTTTACAAGAGATATTCCATTAGGTATTTTATTTTTAATTTTTTTACCTAGTTAATAAGCGATCTACTACTATATTTATATACGTTCAGTTAAATCGTATTAATACTTCCATAATATACATATGCCAATGAATACTGATTTTGGCGCCATCTGTTACTTGTAATTGGTAAGTAAAATTATCTGTTTTATCATTGACGATACACTGTTTTACCGACGTACCGTTCAGTCACAGCGCATGCGCTATCTCGTTCACTCCAAGTCAGTCACGGTGAGTGTGAATGTATTACGTCATGTTACGTGTTTCGTCTACACCATGTCTATACACACAAGGTAGCCGCATTGTGACAACTACGTCTCTATTGACTGTGTTGAATTAATGTGTGAAGTATTGTGTAGTGTAATAATGTTTTGAAATATCACAACAGAAAACTACATATTTATTTATATAGCTACGATTAAAGTAAGTACGACTTATTAGATTTTTAACGATAAAGATTTGCATAATGTATAAATCACGAGTTAACCTATAAAGTACAATGTGATTTTTATTTGTGAATACATGTTTTTAAAATGTCCTTTTCGAGAAAATTGATTATTGTAATTTTATTATAATTATTTTATATATATCAATAGACATACAATTTTGACCACGGCTAACGTATCCGATATGGTCTAGTGGCTAGGATACCTGGCTCTCACCCAGGAGGCTCGGGTTCGATTCCCGGTATCGGAAGTTTTTTTTTTGCTTTTATAATTAATTTAATAACGCAATATGTATTAGCTACGTAATACTGATTGCCGCTATTTTAATAATCTAATATAGTATAATTTTATTTCAGATACGAAAATGAATGTAGTAGCGGCGCTCGCGATTACATTCGTGTTTATAGGATGTTGCTCAAACGTCGTTTTCTTAGAGTTGGTGGTGAAAGAGGATCCGGGGGCGGGCAATCTCGTGACCTTTCTGCAGTTCCTGTTCATTGCTTTCGTCGGCTTTTGCACGGTCGGCAAATTCGGAACCGCTGAACGGAATATACCTTTCAGGAAATACCTCCTGCTTGTCGCATTTTTCTGGACAAGCAGCGTCGCTAACAATTACGCCTTCGATTTCAACATATCGATGCCCTTGCACATGATCTTCAGGGCCGGCTCACTGATGGCGAACATGGCGATGGGTGTTTGGATACTAAAGAAACGTTATCCGCCCTTGAAATATCTGGCCGTGTTTATGATATCGGCCGGAATAGCGATATGCACGATACAGTCCAGCGGCGAAGTGAAGGCGCCCAGGGAGCGCCATGAGGACGCGCTAGAAGAAGAAAGGCTACAGTTCATCGACTGGCTGTGGTGGTGTTTGGGGATAGCCATCCTGACTTTCGCTCTATTCGTGTCCGCTAGAATGGGGATATTCCAGGAGTCCCTTTACTCTAAATACGGGAAACACCCCTGGGAAGCTTTGTATTACGCTCATCTACTACCTCTAGTGTTTTGGGTGCCCACGGCGCCTAACATAATAGAACATTTGAAAATTGCCATGGAAACGCCGTGTATGGAAGTGTTAGGGTTGTCTGTACCCAGACAAGTGGTGTGGTTGGTATTGTACGTGGTGACCCAAGGGCTCTGCATCAGTGCTGTGTACGTGTTGACGACGGAATGCGCTTCTTTGATCGTGACCTTGACCGTGACGCTCAGGAAATTTGTATCATTGTTGTTTTCTATTGTTTATTTCCGGAATCCCTTCACTCTGGGTCACTGGTTCGGAACATTATTAGTTTTTATTGGGACCATGATATTCACGGAGCTATTACAGAAATTCGTAGCCCTGTTCCTACCGGCTGAAAAAGATAAGAAAAAGAAGGAGTAGATAGACAAACTCACTGACAGTCGGCCGTTTAAGGGGTTTTCTCTATTTAAAATTTCTTTTAACTAATAATCTTACGCTCAACTGTATAGCCTTGTACATTTTTTAAATCTTGTATCACAGTGTATGAAATTTTAATTAAAAAAATTAAATGAATTTCAATAAAACAGATTAAAGCAAGATTATTCTTAGAGAACTGATTTTTCCAAAGTCAACCATATTTGACCTAACTACGGCCAACTATTTGCCTAAAATCGGACTATATATTTCTGGGTGAGAATGTATATTCAGTTGTGCCCCAATAATATATTAAATAATTTTTTCAAGTCATCAAACGAAATGTTTAATTAAAGAAATCGATATAGGAATCCTAGAAACAACGGATGCTTATTGTATCAACTTTACGAAGTATGATGATTAAGCACTGATATTTCGAACAAATAACAATAAAAAACAGACAGGTAACCTGTGAACTGGGTACAATTTTACTTAACTTTCCTTAACAACTTTATTTTATTTCTTTACGCTGGCAAACAAATCTTTATTTTTTTTTAACAATTTCTTTGCATTTATATATGAAATTTAAATAATGAAGTCCATGAAAACAAATTTACGAGCATAACGAGCTTAAAATAAATTAGAGAAATCATAATCATCAATTTTATACTTTCAAATTTCTTATCTTGATAGTTGTAAATATTAATTAACAATCACAGTTACTGTATCAAATATATTAACCTGTGTAGTATTCCTACTCAAATGAAGACCGGCCGAAAGGGCTATATGTGGAACCATAAAGTGGGTTATCACTTTTAAATTTATATTACGAAATAAATAAAGTACTAAAAACCTAACTAACTTTAGGGAATTAAGAATAGACAATCTGTACTTGACATTTACACACATAAATTAAAACAAATATTAATAAAGTATAGCAAAAACACTTTTGAAATCGTTCTTTAAACTCTAAAAGTCGGCTAGTGTTTTACAGAAATTCGGCCGAAGGTGAACATCGAAATTCACGAATAATGAATATTAGAAAACATTGCATATCTACCTTATATCAATGAAAAGATATAGATATGTCCTTCGGACTCGTACACAAATACAGTTGCCGATTACAATGTTGGATTAACAATTGATAAGCGAAACAGTGCATTTGGCCCGTGCGGTCACCTAGTCACGCTTAAATAGGTAGTGAGACCAGCCGGCTTAGCATGACGGCCTACACAAGAGTCCCTCTAAAGGACTGTCTCTTTCACTCATATGTTGGCGCGACAAGGACAGCTCTACAGGAGACTCTTGTCTAGGGCGTCATGCTGGACTCACTGAGCATTAGATGGAAAACCGCTGTCTTATTTGAACACGTAAAAAAATATGCAGCGCCGGCCTAGGGTAGAGCGAGTGGTGCGATCGCGAGAGGCGCCGCGTGACCAGGGGCGCTAAAAAACCAAATGCGGAAGGCAATTTTCAGAAAATAATTAAATTTTGATGTTGCCTTCGGTGAGACAAAGAACAGTGTTACGATATTTTTTTAAGTTAGGCTTAATATGTGTTGATGTTTGTAATAAAAACTTATTTTGAAAAATTAGCAGTTATTATTTACTCATCATGAAGCCGAATTAGAATTTCTGTAAAATGAGAGCACGACTCGGGGCCTGAAGAACAATCTCGCTCCGCCCGATCAAAGCCGGCGCCGGCGCCGGGAATATATGTACGGATACGATTTTATCGAATGTTAAGGTAATTATTAACGAGATGGATCGAAGAGCCGAGTTTAAGCGGGTTTATCCCAGTTGGAAAGTGCACTATTTTCTTAAAAATATTTATTGAATTTTTAATTTATCACAATAAACTCAAATGAGATTTGTAATTTCAAAAATGCATTTCGTACAATAATTGTGTGTTATTTTAACCTACTAACCCCAATGATATTAAAAGCTTATCATTTATTGACGTTTTTAGGGAGTATTAATTTTTTTATTTTAAATTTATGTTAATTTTTTTATACGACATCAATAAATACGTGATGTATCAGTAGTTTCGAATCAATATCAAAAATGTACAGGAATTTAGATGTAAATAAGGGAATAACGCTAAACTGAATCCTATTATTGTTATTAAGATTTGTTTTACTTTATTTTTTTAAGTCACTGCTAGAAATGTCTGTAATATAAATAAAATAATAATTCAGTTTCCTGTCGACAGCTACAGAAATAGGCTGCTAGTCGTTATGCTTATGTTTTATGTAATTTTTATTTTGGTATCCATCCATATTCGCGTAGTTCCGAAACACAGAACATACCAAGGTAAATCAAGGGGCATATCTGTTTTGGTTATATGCCAATAAACATCTTTTGTTTTATAAAAAAATATCTATATTCGCTGTTTGTAAAACTGGAAATACTAGCTATTAGATTTTAGTATTTAATGGATGGATGTTCACAAATATGCGAACCCTAACAGCGGAGACTACAAGAGTTGGGTTTTAATTCTTATTCTTACACGTAAACTTACGAAATCAAATATGTATGTATCGATCGTGTATATTTTGTGTAATTATTATCGCGGTGGCTGCGATAATAAAGCTTAAGCTCTTTGCTTGTATTTTTATACGTAAAACAAAGTGGCTACCGCGTTTATGGCTAACGACATTATTCGCCGTGGTCGGGTGTCGGGCGAAGGCAATAAAGAGTAACAAACAGATTTTATGCTTTTCCTTGTACACATTCCCGATCTCTAATACGTCCCCCGGTTTTACGGGGAGCAATAAAAACCGCGTCCGTTACCCCCAAAAAACGGCATGAAAGCGCACTCGAGACCCGATCGAGTGCGCGTGAGCGGCGCGGCGAGGCGGCGCATTTTAACAAGTTCCGGACTCCCATCGCCTCGGAGGAGTATCGTGAAGCACGTTTTTATCGCTTTCAGAAGTGTTCGTGTAAACGTAATGTAGGCAAAGCGCTAATCTATCGGCCGGATGACGTCGGTGAGTAGGTCTTAATTTGTATACTAGTGCACGCGGATTCGCTTACGTTTAAACGATGGTTGTTTTCTATAGATAAACACATTTTTTTACGTCAAGTATATCCCGAGATATATGAGTCTATTTTCAATTTTAAAATTTCGTAGCCAATCAGGAACCACTTGTTATAAATTAGCCTGTGTCTTGGCGCTTTCGTTCTGTGATAGCAATTGAAGTTCTTAATTCAGACAGTACAAATATCCATGGAGATAGCATGGCGTGGTCGTAGCCGTTAACTGGAGGCAACGTAAAGCCTAGTCCGGGCCTCGGATAGGACTTAAGTTTAATGCACACAAAAGCGAAAAGGGCAACAGTCAGTCGTCACCTGTCACCACCGCGTATTGCTCGCTCGGTATTTCCTTACGAAAATGGTTAATTGTGCAGTCCAGTTGTGTATGAACCACATTAAAAAGATATTCCTTCCTGGTGTTACATTTTTAAAGTAATGTTATGTACAATTTTACAAAATAAGCTCAGAAAATCATACAATAGCTTCTTTCGATAGCTGTTAGATGTTGCCAATATTAGTGATGGCGACATAATTCTTTAACTTATTGATATTTATTTATTATAACTTATTAATTTATAACTTGTTGATTCCTTACGCTGATCTATGTGATTTAACTTGTTGATAATGTCGATTTTTTTTAATATTCTCATACAGATAATAAGATTTAGTTATAACCTACTCCCGTTTTGTGAAAAAATTCAGAAACAGGAGAGAAGACTTGAATCCTTACTAAGAACAGTCGTGTTTATCCCGTAAATTTTGATTTATCTGCGCATAATATAAATATAATTTCTACGGTAATAATCATCACAAATTTGTTGTTCCTAATGCGTCCTTACGAGATATCTTTACAATAAGATGAAAATATTGCAAACATTATCGTATTTACTCTATACTAACACTACAGCCGCTTCGCTAACAATAAAAAGTTAATACGTTTTCCCTCTCGTCGTCAAACTGTACACCCCCGAAAATTGTCAGTTCGTGTGGAGCGCGCCGCCGTTAATTCATAACTCCATGTAAATAACCATGTTACAACGCTCCTTTGATCGCCGGATTCAAATTACATCATTTCGCGTATGAAGCGATAGAATGCAGCGTTTGTCATTAGCGGTCGTTAAATTTTCACTATTTAACGTGCATTGTTGCCTTAAATGCGCGTTATATGTGACGCAGAAGAATTAAGTTTTCAATGTATATTTTTCCAAATGTTATCTAGTTATTACTGCGCGCGTTGATGCTGCAACGAGATTTTGAAGTGCATTATGTACAAAGATTAATCTGTTATTAATATTATGTATTGGTTCTTGCTTAATAGTTCTCGCAATACCATTTCGAAACAAGGAAAAATATTAGAAAAAAAAATAATTTTTAGCATATTTACCGACTAAATGTAATTAAACAGGTCGGTCCACTGATGTAAGTGGGCGACGGCGTTACTACGCATTTGATAAACAAACATATACATTTAGTTGACGTTTGCATTAACACAATGCACATATTCGTCAATTTTAGAAGGCATATGATGACAGCACGACAGGAATACGTAATACTTGGATCATAGCGCGTCGAACGCATTTCCGGATTGAAAGTGAAGGAAATAAATTTATTTTTGGTAGTAAAAAGTTTGTCGTGTGACTGTACTCACCACGGTAATTTGATGTATATAGCTCCCATACCCGCGCATGCGTTGATCATTAGAATCAATGAAATATATTTTGTAGATTATTATCAGGTTTTTAAATTAAATTTTAATAACAAATAAATTGTTAAACATTTGGAAGCTATTCTAATATTAATGCAAAACTTCGGTATTTGACAGACGATATCTTTTTTTATCATCGCCTATAACGTCGCTATCGGTTTTAAAATGGTACATGTTTATGATATTGTCCTAATTGCTTTTTCATGTTTTTTTTCTTATTTAGTTAGTGTTACAAATTATACCAGCTTTTCGTCCGCTCAGAAGCAGAATGTATTCCTTCACCATCGGACTTCCTGTCAGTCTTGTCAGTCTCAACCCTGGTTTGATCTCAATTCAGATTCCAGTATTTATTTCTATTCCGGTCACGCTCTTGATTCTGATCCTGATTTTGGACTCGATTTTGTCCCCGGTCCAGTTTCCATTTTGACGTTGCGTCTCGAATTTGCTTTTAGCCCGTTCCCAATTTCGATTTCATTACTGGTTCCGGTTCCGATTCGGACCAAATGATAGTATTAAAATAAAATATAAGATTGATAGCGCATTTTTCTACGAATGAAAAAAATTTTAGAAACGAAGTATTAGTAAAAATATGTGTTTTTATTTTAATTTTCAAGTGGTTACTGTACGGCCCGCGTTCTAATTCAATTTCACAAACGCATGATAACAAACACACAGACATTATTTTTATATATATCAGATTACAGTATGTTATGAATTACATTGCATAATATTATAAATAGGAGAAGGAAAGTGGTATATTTAAGTTTAGTGAAAGATACGAATGGGGCTGTGGCAATTATGGTGAAATAATTTATGTATTTTAAAAGTAGCGATTGTATAGTTAATACTTTTGTTTGTGCATACAATGATGACTGTTATATATTTTATTTAATAATGAAGTAGGTCACTATACATAATGATTTAACGATGTTTAATATAATCAATTACTTATAAATGTTACATAGCAATAAATTAACAAATATATAAATACTTATTATTGCATTAACTAGAAACGTAATTATCGAATTAAGTAATTTTGTCTATTACTTTATGTAAGCGTACACAAACTAGCAATCGATATAAGTTCTAAATAAAATATTTAGTCATATTTATTTATTCTATTATTGTCTTTATTACCTAATTTTATGTATTCCGTTATTCAGAATCTTATTACTTTCCCCTGGTACGGCTGGTCGTTTGGATGGTGCTCGTTTTACGACATTTTTTTTTATTTAGAGGAATACCCTAATCACCAGGCTGGATTGGCGAGCTCAGCGATTGCAGCGTTCAATATCTTATCCTAGTGATCGCGCTAGCATTACTACTTTAGACGACTGATCTATTAAGATTACTCTGCCATCAATCGCCGGTCATATTTAAGGACAGTTCCTTATGGCTATTATGTGCCTTTAACGACATTGAGACAGAAATAAATGGGTCGATCCAATTACTTTTGCGGAAACCTATCTGCCCATTAATGAGCATTCAACTGACATAAAAAGATAGAACTGTCATAAATAGCTTAATCAATTTTGATACTAAAGCAATTTGTGTAGAATTGTAAAGATTCCTAGGCTTCCGTTTCATCTTTTGACAAACACCCACTTTCGCCCGCGGCTGCGTCTGAGTGGACAAACAGTGTTTCTTCATTTTAAAATCTACCAAACACGCTGCGCACCATGAAATTATTCCAAAGGAATACACACTCGTTCCATAACAAATTATTTTGTTATGGAACGATTTCGCTCCTACTCTTGACCTCAATCCCGGTGTTGATCGTGCCTCCAGGACTGGACTGGTGTTGACGCGGTAATGCACATAAAAACTTGATCAGGTAACCTACTTCCATATTAAAAAAAAAGAATCGTATAAATCGGACCAGTAACACTCGAGTTAACAACGCACTATTCAATAAATAGACAGGGAAACGTTGTGTATTGTGATACATATAAAAATAAAAAGTTATTAATAAATAACGGTATTACGAAAAAAATTCGGATATTTACGATTAATAAGTACATTTAGTTATAATAAATAGCGCAGTACACTTATTAATTATAAATTTTCAAGTTTTGAAATTGAAAATTCAATAATTTACAAACAAACAAATCCACTTTACCATTATTATAACACAATCCATATCTAGGGTTTAATAACTCTTCAAGTCTTGCGAGTTATAGGTACACACAGCAACATTTTACCCTTTCAAAGGGGGTACGTAAGAGCAGAACCCTTCGCGGCCCGGTCCAACATATCAATATTTAAGTAACAAATCGGACCTGTGTCACAGCCATAAGTCCGGCGGCGAGGGTCGGGTCGGGCGTTATTTTGGCTGACTTGCATTTCAGCGGGCGGAATTTCCGCAAAGGTGGGCACACGTCGCCGAACAGCTGTGGAATTTCAACAAGTAGGAGCGCTAAACGCGCTGGGTACAGTCGGTTAATTAAAAAAACTGAGTTTGTCTGTGAATGACTATTGTGGAATCTCGAAACTTGTAGGTCAACATGGTTAGTTTTAATATGCAACACAGTCTGTAGTTTTAGATGTACTTTTTTCTCTATGAATAGAACTTTCGAGATTCGGAAGTACCTATCTAAAAATGGCGTCCATCTATTAACGTTGTTTTTAAAGTGATTTTTATGTTGTAGCTTTTCCCTTAAATTTATCTCTAGATTATCATTAATTTGATTATGACAGAAAATAAAGATTACCTAGAACTATTCAATTTGAGGTATTCTTTATTATTAACTTAACGTGTACGTTCTGAATTTTTTCCTAATGCTATATCTATCAGTTTCTATAATCGTAGTGAAAAATGGAAAATTTAACATATTTAAATAAAGTTATAAAAAGATTTTTGTTTATTTGCTTACAATCTGCTGAACTACAGCAGTAATTCTAAAAACTGTCTCGCTAATGGAAAGGTACCTTATCTATAAGTGATACAGGCTACGTATTTTTTATGTGCACTTAGTTTAATCATAGTCATTTCAGTAATTTCTACGTTGTATGGCAACAAACATACATCATGAAATGTACATCTTTATGTTTAGATACAATATTAGTGTGATGGGGGTAAACATACATTAATGTTTACATAACTACACATTTATGTAAAAACTACAGTAATTATTGCGCCTATATGAGTGAGTAACGCGATTAGGAAAGCGATATAGAATAATAATAATATCCCACCCGAGGAAAACTGCAGGACACAATCGATCCAATTAATGGTCAGGATTAGAATCGATAGCGGAACCGGCACTGAAATTGAAAGCAGAATTGGGACTGGATTGATGCGACGGGGAACGGAACGCGAGCAAATCTAGAAATCGAGTGTTTGACATAATAGATAATGTAATCTGTTTCATGTCCACGCGGGCCGAGGCCCTGTAAAACTAGTATTTTAAATATTAAGGTTACAATGCTCCCTCAATTTATGAAAAGTATACGCTATTACCCCTTGAAACGATTACCCGTAAGCCATGAAGACGGTAGTCGTCTACAATTACCGCGTTTTCCAACATTTGCATTAAAACGTTTTAAAGTTTCTTTTACCTTTGAATACGTTAATCAATGTAGTATGTCAAATTTATATAATGAAAGAAGAATCGACTTCGACAGAAATAGTCATATACTAACTTGATCGATGTTATAATTAATCTTATAGTTTTTTTTGAGCTATTTAATCAACACTTAAATTTATTCCTCATCATGATAAAATTTCAGTTAAATAAGTAACTTACAAAAACAAAATAAGAACTGCCTTCGAAATTCTATTTAAATTATTAATAGCTTTTGGAGTCGTTTTCTTCTAAATATACATCAGGCGCAGTTGTGTCTTTGTAAATGTAGAAGACATTCTTTTAAAGTTACGATTCATATTTACGTTTAAATAGATTATATTTTTCTTGTTTTCATTTAGTTGGAAACGATTCCAAAAACAATTAATTATTTAAATAGGTTTTCGAAAGCAGTTTTTATTTAAAATTTGTAAAAGCAATTTTATTTCACACTTTTTAGTTATCTAGTAATTGTAACTTAATATTTCATTTAACAATTTAGCATGTGGATTAAGGCATGTTTGATGTATTTGGCCAAACGATTCTACTTTTGCTTAACCTCCCATCAACTCATTCTTTCAAGCACTCTTTAAAAAAAGCACATTTTGTCACTATAGTTGGATGGTATTACTGAACACCTGCTGTAAAAAATTTTATCCTTAATTATGAAATGGAAGACATAATTTAAAAATAAATACAAAGAAAGTGGAATTATTTTAGTCTTGGTTGTATACTACTACTGATTTAAGAATGTGCGAAACAAGGTTCATAGCTCTGCCTCCTTGTTTTGTGTGCATAAAATTTGTTTGGTCAGTTATCAGGATTGAATTTTAAGTTTTCAGAGTCCAGCTAAAAATCAGCGCTGTGGCGCAGGCCGCAGCATTTTGCTGAGCTGGTCATCCTTTTTTTTATTCATTTATTTTAAATTTGTAAATGTTTGTCTTAGTTAAGTCCATTTTAAGATGTTAAACATGTCTTCCTTTTTGTTTGTTTGAAGGCCGAATAAAGGATTATTATTATTATTTTGATTGGAATAAGTGAAAAAGCAGTTCCGATCTCAATTCACTGTTCACTAGAAATCATTCCAGAGTCTTTACATTTTCAATTGTAGTGCAACTACCAAATTATTCTTTTACAAACTATACAAATTATTTTTATTCTCTATAATACAATTCAAGCAGATCACATTTGCATTCTACCCCCATTAAATTAATTCACTCTATTTCTACTGTTGTCATTAAAGAGTTCCGATGTGTTTCTGCTTAGATTACTACGTGTATTCTAGGTCTTATTAATAGCTATTGAAGGGTAGTTTCTGTGGACAAATTGCAGTATTATATCCCAATTCCTGATCGTTAAAGAGTGCTATAACATCCATCATCAGTTCAGCAGCATGAGATGACGACTTCCACACGCAAACACTAAAATAATTTAAAACAGAGCCACACTATAATGTCTATAATATTTGAGGGTGCCCTTGACTTACTTTTAATTCCATCATCAGATCAAGACTTGGTGACTATGAGACCATCTCAAGAATATATCTACCTTTTCAAAGAAAAAAAGAATTTTCTAAATTGGTTAGCAATTGATGAAATTACAGCCGAACATACGTAATAAATATAAAAGAACATAGAACCTCCTTCTTTCTGAAGTCGGTTTAGAATTGATTCTAGTGATGTTCAAAGGCATTGTTATTGTTTAAAGATGTTTCTATCTCTAACTATATGAGTTCGATCCTGGACGTTACCGAGGCGCAAT
This sequence comes from Eumeta japonica, assembly GCA_005406025.1. Taxonomy (NCBI): domain Eukaryota; kingdom Metazoa; phylum Arthropoda; class Insecta; order Lepidoptera; family Psychidae; genus Eumeta; species Eumeta japonica. Next base: position 622,868 of record BGZK01000131.1, read on the forward strand.
GACTGGTTACTGATGTATCCTATTTCAATTTCAATTATAATTAATAAATATCGTTGTATAAAAAGCTTCAATATATCTTCATCATAATGACACTTAAAAATATTAAATATATGCGGTATCATGCTCAATGGACCATGCTGTATTACGCACAAGATAAGAGTAGCCGTCATAGGCATGTATTTTTGTAGTGTGTTGAGCAAATACGTGACTTAAGTATTTTAAAAGAGTATATTAAAATCCTTTTTATGCATTAAAGCGATTAAATAGATATTTGTTTGATGCAACACAAACAAAATGTAATTTTCTAGTATATGATCTACACGTGGCAGAGCCACGTTGTGCACGAAAACGGGCCGGCTCGAGCGGCGAGATGCTTCACTCTCACAGAACACAGGTGTGAAGTACGTATAAGAGTTTCCGCGTTGCGTTTCATTTCTAGCGAATGATACTTTTGACAGCCCGCTTTTCTTTATTCCTTTATCTTCTTCCGTACTCACATCACCTTAATCCCCTTCCACCAGTCCACTCTCCTCTCCTTCAGGCATCCTCCTCCTAATCAAGAGGTCGGCAACTCACTGGTGACTCTTCTGGGGTTGTGAGTGTCTGTGGGCGGATAGTTTCTGGTGACTCACATGCTCGTCTGCCCCTTGAAAATGCTATAAAAATTCTAGTGATCCCTATCCTATTATTTCAAGGTTATAGCTATATTATCGTGTGTTCTTCTATGACGCTTAATGTAACACAATTTTATATTCTGAGTGTATATTTCACACAGCCGAAAAAGATATGAATAGTATGCGTCAGCATGTCTTATTATTTATCACATATAGGACAACAAATAAATCTAGTGCGCTAACTACACACTTGATTTCGATCTCAATTTATGCGTAGGTTTAATCTAGATTAGTTACGAAGTTCCATTAGGCGTTGGCGCTGACTGTACCTACCGGCGTGCCGGTGGCGTGTTCTGTGACATGTTGCCAAAAAGGCGTGCTCTCGCCCAGCACGGAAAATTGTTACCTTGTATTTATTTCCTACAAGTATTTCCTTTATCTCCTAATAACATTTGTGTCTTTATTTTCATATTACTACCAGACGTTATTGAATAATGGTCTTAGTTCTAATAATCTTATTTTAACCTAGATATAAAATATCTAAAGATGCATTCGTTAAAAATCATTATATGGTGTTTCCTTTTAAGTATTTTAATGGCATATAGAGGCAAACACATAATATAGACGGACATTTTTTATGTGAGCCAAATATCTATTGATTTGATTAGAAATAACTGTTACGTTATTGTAGTGATCATAATGATTACGTCGTGACATTGAGATTATTTAGATATAGAGATAACTGCGCTCAACCTTGGAGAACATCATTTAGTACAGCGTCAGTATGAGATAGCAATTTTTAAATATACTCATATTTTTACTAATAAGTCACGTTAATTATAGAAATATATCAATACTTCCTTACTAAGTTTATTTTTTCGTTTTCGAAAACGTTATTTCTTCACTCTTACACCTGATTGTAAAGTTGTGTCTGATGTAACCAACTCACTAAATGCGTTTGGTGGGTCTAACTCGGTACAGCTAATTAACACTGGATGACTGTGCATTCTGTTGATTCCTAGGCATCGTGAGCCATTGTATACACATGGGCTGTGCCTAGGTCATTTGTGATTAATGCTTTCATACCGATGATAAATTAAGAACGCGTCAGAATGTCAGGACTAATGTCGTGCCCCGTGGTTACGGATTAAAATTATGGTGTAGCTTAGCTTTTTAACTTTCTATAAAGATTTGAAGCTAGTTAACGCATTTATATCCATTGTGTTTTTATTGTGATTCTGCTCATAAATGTGTAAAGGTGAATGTGAATGTATTTTTATTTTCCAACTTAAAGTATTTCCAACAAAGACGTGCAGGATTTTATCTATAAGAGATACATTATGACTAATAGAATTTAGGAAGAGTGAACAAAATTAATACGAATCCTTCTGGGAATAGAAACATGAAAATAGCATTTATTAAAAAGCTTTCATAAAATTGAAAAATGCATTAAGAACGCTATTTTTTTTTTGAAATCCAACACGACATTAAAACTGAAGTTATTTCCACAAAGAATCTAATTATCGGTTGCAACTATTAGTGTAAATTAGTTGGACTAAGAGTTCCTAAAGTAACGAGGGCTTGTATTATATAATAAGTTTCTGCTGTGGAGATAACTTCAATGCAAATAGGTATATTCATATCGTCCTACAGTTACAGTTGAATGAATCACCTGTACGTGAAAAGATTTTTCAAGCTTATCTAGCGTCTTACTTCAAATTGACGAGAGAAAATAGATATTTATTCCACATCATAAAATTGTTGGGCATGGAATTTAAAAAATATGAATTATGAAATTTAATTAATTATTAAGCTTAGACTTTACAAGCACTTAGAGCTTCAGTCACATTCGAGAAGTTATTAATTGAAGTCAAGCATTCGCTATTTACTAGCTCTTAATTACTACCAACGATGTTATAATTACAAAATCTATTTATATATCCTTTCTGTTTCTTGATATCTATACGTAATACTTCTTTTGTGATTGTGAAAAAACGAGTGGTGTCGTGGGACACCAGGTAGGAACGAAGTTCCTTCGGCTAATGTACAATCGACACAATTTGCAAAAAAAATCGTGCTCAATTTTATGTAGGTTTTCTTGATTTTTCTCTTAAATTTTGCTGATTAGTTTTTATTTAAGTACAGGAAAGTATTTAGGAAATTCAGTATTTTAGGAAATAATATAAATTACGTAAAATAAAAAAAAATCGTAATTCAAATTATCAACTAAAATAACAAAATATGTCTCTTTATTTTTGTTTAACAACACAAAATTACATAGAAATAGAATAATTTCCCACTATTATCACTGTCAATTGCATTCAAGTCACTTGCCATTGTTACTATATTTATTATTGTTTTGACGATTTGAAATTATATGAAAATAAACGTGACTACTCACGAGTAAAATGTATCTATAATGTGAATATTAGCCACGTGCTTGTCCATTAATTTATGAGTATATACTATGCATTGGCGGGGTGGAGTGGTAATAGAGAGAGAAGGAATGAGAGAACGGAAAGAAAGAGGGAGAAAGAGAAAGGTATTATACACTATTCGCTTGTGTATACGACTGTCGCGCCTGCGCACGTCTCGTTTAATGGTTTTATTCCACGGACTTTTTCTTACGATTTTACTATCACATTTTCTTCAGTTCGGTCGCGCAGCAAAATCCCTATCTCCTCCAAGCCCGCCGTAAGGAACTTCGTTCCAAAAATTTTCAAAAATGTTCAAAAAAGTTCAAATTCAACATCGGTTCAAGACTGGAATTGCGACGGCACCAGGGTCAGGAGAAAGAGTATAAGTGAGGTCGTCTCATTATTAAAAAAATGCGGCATTATGTGTATTTTCGGTGTAGAATATCGGTTCTTCTGGTATGGTATAGGGCCAAGATCAGAATCATGGTTGATAACGTTATTGATCGATAACGTGAAAGAATCCATTGTAACTCCAAGCGGGCGAAGCCTTGGGGTGTTTTTACGTATCGTATTACGTACGTTTTTAAAGACAATTTCATCATCTTCCCTGAAAAATTTATACAAAAATGTAAATTTTACTTTATAGTACAATGCACGAAACTGTCGCTGTGAAGTTAGTCATGAAAGCATCGCAGTGGCATAAAATAGGCGGGTGGGGGAGAACAAGCAAGGGTCGAGGAGCCTTAAACCTGCGCATTACAGCATTCGCAGGCGACTCAGATCGGCGGAGTTCCGTGGGTTGTACTGAAATTAGCGTCATTTATTTATTTAGAATTTTGAGGTATTACATTGTTGCTACAACAAGTGGCATTACATGACATGATGGCATTATACGTGTTATATTATGTACCTAAATATTATTGTTGCAAATGAACATAAGTAACTCCTCCCCTGGGAAGGGTAAGTTACTATCTTCCCACGGTAAAGTCGAAAGATACCGAGAAAAGCCTGGTTGTACAGGTACAGATACTATTCTATTAAAACTAGATTTTTGTATGAACAAATACTACCTCACTTTGCTTTGCTTTAATTTTGAATGGTTTTTTATTTTGTTACTAGACGTTTCACTGCGCATAACATAAAATTTGCTTTTCAATAATTGTTTGAGTTCTCAATTCCACTTTCAGTTTCGATCTATTTCAAAATATTTTGTTTTGGCGCAGGCTCTGTTATAGGTCATAATCGCTATCCATTATTTATGACGAATATTCCTTTGTAGCGTTTGGAAGAATGCATTACTGTACGAATATAAAGTCCGATTTACTGTACATCAATAAAAAGTTTTCTGTGATTGACAATAATATGACCGAGTGTGTACATCCTTAACGAAGTTGTACCTTTCTCTCGAGGGGCCACGATGGGTGCGCGTACGGGTCAATAAAAACTGTGATAAACAGACGGATGTCGAAGCCGAATGTTCCGTTCTGATTCTAATACGGGAAAGTAGCTATCTATTAACGTTACTAAAGAATAAATGTTAAATGAAAAATGAAATTAATATAAAGTATGAACATGAGCGTAGAGCAACAGAGTCCATGACCCTTTTAAACTTCAATTAGCATTTTTATTGCAATGAATTTAATCAATTTTTTTAGAAATGACTGCTATGAAAGGAAGATATGAACATTTTAAAATTATGATTAATTGAGGAGGGTTAAAGTAAACTGTGACATTAATATTCAATAGTATTCATATCATCTAAGATATACATAAAAAAATATTCGTTGTACTATAAAGACGCGCTAATCGCATTTGTTCTCTCTTAATTTCATTTTTATTAAACCTATATTCATTTAACTTTAACTTTTTGTATAACGGTTATTATATTTATATAAAAGATTTCACTTTCAGTATTTTCTTTGAACTTTACCATTTAGAAAAATGAAAATTTCCCTAATATAAGGGAAGTTATTGTTTCGCCCCGATTTTCTAAAAGTGAAATTTTACTGGCGCTAAAGGGAGTGCTTCGGAAGGGAAAAGAAGGGACGGGGATTTGTTAGCGACAAACGTGCAAAGTTGTGTCGTTCTGGGGTTAAATTTGAGAAGGTCTACTCTATATACCTTTGCCTATAGGCCTACTCCATTCAGAAATTTGCTCTAAATATGACTCTATTTAAAAACATAAATTTCTTGTTGATACTCATCTATACGTCCAAGAAATATTAATAATATGATACATGCCGATATGCAGAATGAACAAAGTAGGGAACAGCACACAGCTTTAAACGATACCATTAATTGCATTTTGACATTCCTATCTGTGAAGAAATGGTCAATCAAATCTGCACATTTTCTAGAGAAACCTATAGGAAGGGAGCTTTAAGAAAAACTCTTTGTACCAGTTGCTGTCAGTGGCTTTATTTATACACAAATTTACATTCAAATGTTTCCTCTTGCTTTCGAATGCCTCCGTTCAGCAGTGGGTCAATAAAGTAAGAACATCACCGACCATGTGATTATTGTAAAAGCCATAGTGGCGACCATTTATCAACTGGCATTTGTCTAAGTGGCGCACAACCTGGCGGTTAATAATACATTCCATTACTTTTGAGATCAAGGAGGTAATTGTAATAGTTCTGTAATTAGACGCATTTGAATATTTGCCTTTCTTAGGGATAAGGTGAACTAAAACAATTTTCCCGGAATCCTGAACTACAGCGAAAGAACATAAGTGAACCACTTTCGACTCAGGAGCGTACGTTTTGATCACAGCGAGAGATACTTCATCTGATCCAATTACTTTTGGATATAAAAAAAAAAAAAGAGACCTACACACTGATACTTGTGTATAAAGAATATCTGTCATGAAATTTCCAAAACATCAGTCTGTGGCTTTATATTTCTTTAGGCTTTATGTCAGAGTTGAATTTGACGTAAAAACATATTAAACATACCGGCTTTCTCTTTTACTGTACGGGCTAACCTATCATCTCTTCTAAGCAGGGGTGGTAATGATGAATGGAAAAACACCTTTTATAGATTTGGCGAGATGCCAAATACGTGGGACCTTGAAGTATGCCAGTCTTTTGCCAATTCTGGTAATGTGCTTCGATTTAGACAGACAGGCTCATTTTAAACTTCCCACCAAAAAATTGAAAATTTTCAAAAATGGGGAAGTTATTGGTTTTACCCCGTTTTTTGAAGACTAACTGCATCAGGTCTTGACGATTTGAGGTCACAGGAAATCACTCTGACAATTTTTCGATGGTGTCTGTATATCTGTTTGTGTGCGTGTGTGTGTGTGTGTGTGGATATATGTAAACCTCTCATAATTTTTGAACGGCTTGACTGATTGAAACCAAACAAATGGCGTTCCAAAGTGTTTCATCAAACTTACATTTCCTATAAATTTAAACCGATTTGAGCAGGTAGTTTTGAGAAACAGCTTTACCGATTGATTTTAAAAACTAATCAGCTATTGACATAGAAAAACCACGTAGATAGCCGCCAATTTGGTCAAAATCGGTTGATTTGTTCGTGAGATATTGTTACGAAAAATTTCGAAAAATAATTTTTTTTTATTACTCCGAAATTTTAATTTAAAGTTAGCGGGAAGGTGCAGAGATGTTCTTTTGATTAGTTTTACAAAAAATTTGTAAAACTAATCAGACTATGGTTAATATTTGCCTCCTACCAGCACCACGAATTTCGGAATATATAAATACATGGCTAATAGCATCGTTGCAGTAGTGGAGCTGGCAACATTTGACATGAAGGAAACGCCTCCATGTGCATTGGTATTAACTGTTTGCATCCTGTGAAGGTGTACTCCTTCAAGCTGCGAGTAAATTCGCTGCAGCGTGGCTCAGCCCCACAGGTGTTATTTGCCACATATTTCAAATAAACACATTTTCTTCACAATCAATAATACAAAAATTGATTTATCTTTAATGGCTTAGTTTAGTAAAATTTAAAAATGTTAATGATTTACCCTTTAGAAAAGTGTTATTTTCAAATTTTATTCAAACAAAAAAATCCCACGAACTTTTTCTGTTTCAAAAAATACAGTTGTACGTTAAATAAACTATTTTTTAATATTTAACAGATTTTTAATGTATAACTTGAATATTACATCGTGTCTTTATATTCAATACGTAAGCAAAAGAAATATATTTCTATATCCATCTAAGTCGGAACACATAATTTTCGAGGCTTTTAGGTGTAGATATAACTGCATACGACCGTAAGTGTACATACGTGTGTGTATTCCAGATGGGGAGCCAATCAAATTACCTGAAAACCTGGAAAGCCTCCCGCGCGCCGAGCACTTCGCCGCGCAGCGACACCGCTGGAACACCAATGAGGTTAGACCCTTACGTAGATACCGCTGCGAAACCATAAATTGTAGAGCACGCGATCTTTGATGAAGAATAAATAGGATTTTTGGTGTATGAGATTTGTGACGTACTTGTAAAAAGATGTTCAACTCGAGAGTGTACGGTCTGCGTGATTAATTCCTATGTTTAATTTGTTATTATTACGTTTAATTTCATTGCAAGATATTGTAAGTTCAAATAAAAGATGCGTTTTTAGCCCGAGAAATGCTAGTAATTAACATTTTACATTACGACGAATATTTCCTATCTTAAAAGTTTATGGCCAGTGCACACAATCTGCGTTTCTGATGAGAGCTTTCAAATATTAACATAATAGTGAACTAATAACTATTGTTTTTCTTTAAAGTACTCTTTATTGTCATTGTAATTCCGTTAATATAATTTATGCTCAAGAAATAAGTTTTTACTGCAGTCCGTGATATAGTTCTTTTTTATTATGTTGGTTGTGGTTTTTGCATTTGCCTTAATCGTTTTTTATATTTTATATATACAATAATTACTGAACTCTGTTCCCTTCAATTTTTTTATCTGTTCTTTCTTTAGCATTTGCTGTAATTACCCTATTTGTCAATGTCCTAATGTTAGATCGTTGTATTAAAAAAAAAATAATCATTAGACTAGAAAGTTCTTACTAAATACCAAAATTCACCTTTAAAATTTTCTGTTCCAAAATTTTAATTGTGATTTCGTTATTCCACTGAAAAATAAAACGTTGACTCAAAAGTTAACTCCATAAAAGTTTAGCTCTTCAAAAAGAATTGCTTGACACAAAAGAACTCGACTTCAACAGCTTAAGTTCTACGAGTATTTCATTACGTAAATAAGCTCACACATCACGTTCCAGAATATGCACTGTGACAGCTTTATCAAATAATCAAAACATTTTTAAAGGAGAATGAACTAAGTAATGAATTAAATGTAAACAAATGTTTCGGTATTTCTTCATATCGGAATATGATTATATGTGTAAAGTTTGAAATCGATGCTCAATCTGTATCTATGGTAATTGGCTATGAAAGCAGTTGTTGATAGTCCTGTGATAACTCTGACTTGTAAAACAAACTCGTTACTTCGATTAAATTATTATAAATGATCATATTGGTTAAATTAAGGAAACAAGAAAAGGTTTCATATTGTGTGCACTGTTTTTAAAAGTTATAGTATTTAGTGTTTTGTATTCAATATGTTTTTTTTCATTTCATCTCTATGAATAGATTTCGTGGTTGATTTTGATCTATAACTGGTATATCAAAAAAAAAAAGAAATAAAGGGAAGAGATAAACAACTTGGATATCTAAGCTGGTGGAAAAAGATAATAGATACTGCCTCGATCAGGAGGAGAAAAGTAGATTTATCTTGTGTAAAATTTTATTAAGCTTAGAAGCTGGCTAACAATCATCATGTTCAACGTGAAGACAATATCTGAGACCCTAATAGAGTATTAATATGCTGTCGTAGTGGTAGCTAGTTATTTCAATCGGCTAAAGTTAAAAAATCTTCTGTCTATAAACACATGATCAGTATACGAACCCGCTGTCTTCTAGTTAGAAGGTAACACTCGTATCCACTGAGCTATCACCGATTCAGTAATACATATAAATGAAAATGGCGTCATTGTTTAAATTTACATAGACGTATTTATTTAAGCTGGCGCGCAAGTTTTGTCTTATATATTTCCGTAGTGTGGAAATAGATATGAAAGTTTAGATGATAGCGAAAATGTCGGCAAAACTCCATAAGGTAATATAAAAGAGCCATAAAGCAGCTAGACACGTGTTCGCGTGTTAAGTGGCCTTATATAAAATATTGATATTGCCTTCAGCACGTAACGGCGGTTCGTGTTTTTTCGCTGAAAGAAACTTTCCTTCGGTGTTTCGTGTGTCAATATTTGTTTAACTATATTTTACGCTCAAAAGTTTTATAGATACATCGCAAACTGTTTAAAATTAGTTTTAATACGATTTGTTTATTGAAAAACTTTTGTTGGATCTTTTAAAATAAAACTTTAGCTATAGATTTTAAGCTTTTTTTCTTTGAACGCTCAGTTGAGCGGATTCGTTCCCATTATTAACTTTTTAAATTCGTTTTCATCGTTCGCAACACTGACTTTTGCGGTTTGAACGCCTTTACATAGAGTAGCTTCATTCTGAATGCAATGCAGTCCTAAAGCTGTAGTATTATTTTGTGTGGGAATCGGCCTCACTTTTGTAATACGACGTTTTTGTATGGATTGTGATTATAGAATTACCGCATCGGCAGAAGAATGAAAGCGGTCAAGGGCGATGCTTTAATTAGAGGGTGCGGGTTCGAATTCTGACAATGGGTGAATTTAATAATGAGCTTTAAACATAAATCAAATCAAACTAGTCGCTCAGATTCACGGAGAGTCCTTTAAACTGTCGTTCCTGCATGTTGGCATAGCGTTGGTGACAATTGATGGGGTAGTGTAGATGTCGTAACATACAGGACCCTCAATTTAAATATGAAAATTGTAGGAAGATCTTGATACGGGCGATTACTGTATAGATACTGTGGTCTCAGAGTTGCCACAACACTGGAATGATTGAATGTCGAGTAAAATCATTTTCTTGTTACATTAATTTGAAAAGGCAAGTTATTTTCTATTTAATATATCTCAACAAAAATAGAAGAAGCTTACGAAATGCATAGCCATATAGAAAACAGTGGGGATTTTTTAGTATTTTCACTTTCGTCGACAAATCCTTCCGGTGACCTGGGGACCAAGAAACGTTTAAATGCCGCTGGATCGAATTGATGTTCCCGACGTGAGCGCACACAGTCGACGTTGAGAGATAGTCCATAAGCATTAACAGCGATAACTATAAATATCATAAATTGTAATGGTAACATTTATGTGAATCACTATCAAACCCCTTTGTGCTGTAATAATTTTTTTTTCGTTTGCAAAGTTGCCAAGTTGTAAGATGTAATAAGGCCTTTTGTCTATTATTCTTTACGTCTTCGCGCGATTTTACTTCGCCTGCTATCGAATTCAGTTTGGTAATTTAGCATTAGCAAAAGGCATTTTATTATTACACTAGTAAATAATTTTAAAATCACAACAATTAATATGCAGCCAGTCGGGTCTTTAGTGCGGCCGGTTATGTGGAAAGGTGGATTTATGCTGTGACAATCTGAATAATGCATGAATGGCTCGACAATTTATCGCGTTTGTAACTACCGGCCCGCGCGCTGATGGCCGCGCTCGGCCCGACGCCGGGAGCACCGGGATGGACAGAAGACTTACGAGTTTTAGCTTATCGCGTAGGAAATGGGAAATTATCTTATAGTCAATGGGGAATTGTCGTCTGTCCTTATGAATGTGTGATTAGTAGGTTACGATACAAGCGTGACTGTAAAGAAATATACGATGAATGTAATATCAACGTGTAACTACGTAATATACTCCTATTTCTGATAAAGACGGGTACAGGTAAAGATTTCTGTTTCGTTGCACATATTTGACTTCGCTGGTATTTTCAAGTGTTACACGGACGCTCGTCCGGTTCGAATGATTGAAATTTCAATCTAGTGAATTCTAAAACGGTCACTTTTATATTTTTGCTTAAAAAACAGTGTAGATATCTCACCTCTTTTTAAAGAATTTCGTCTCTATTGCATTTTTAGAAGTATACATTTGAAAATTATTAAAAAAAATAACTCCAAAACTGTAAAAAAATATGGTCGTGATTGTAACAGCCAACTTTATATATGTATCGAATTGCATGTTTATTGTCCAATAGATTCGGAAAAAACGTGCTATGACAGACGTTCAGATAGACACAAGAGTGATTCTATAAGGGTTCTGATCTTCTACCTGAGTTTACGGAACCCCAAAATTTAGAAATTTATTGACAAACCCCTAAAGCTTAGAATTTGAAAAAGTACAAAACGTATTGATTCGATTATTTAATTTTATTAATAACTTTTGAATAATTTTGAATCCTGAGGAATTTTTTAACTAACTGGGTAATTGTGACACAGTTCTACGGATTCATGTCTGATAAGCTTTATGTTAAGCCAACGTTAGGAGTATAAATAGCCGGGGGATAGCTAATATTTTTATAGCTTGTTAAGTATCCCCGTGGCTCATAAAAAAGCTCGTTAAAAAGCTGACATGCTCGCGCAGTGACGAAAAGGACATAGTTTGGCCTTGGACAAATTGAGGTCGGTATGTACGAAATCGACTGTCTTTTTAGGGTTCTGTAACAATACAGAAAATTTGTAGAATTAGTTCGTGGTGCGCCTGTCCGTTGATTGCAAACAATATTTCCACGAAACTATAATACTTGAGACAGTGCCCAGATAAATATACGAGTCGATTTTCTTAACATAGTGGAGTAGAATTCAAAACTTTATGAAGATGAAGAATAAAATAATAGATAATAAATATTTCTTGTTTATATTGATGGTATAGACATTTATTGCCTTTTTAAAATATGTCAAAACAAAGAACAAAACATGTATTGAATTATGTCAAATTTATATTTAATTAATTTTTGTCTATTAATAAAAAGAATTATTTGATTCATTAATAAAATTGGTTAAACAATTTGATTCATTAATAAAAATCATTGGACTCATTAATAAAAAGCAAAAAAGTATCCTAAGGAACAGAATCTATCCAACACAATCAAAAGACCAAGAGAAATATGTAGCTAGTTTGACATATTATGGTACAATTTCGGAGAAAAATTCAAAATTGTAAAAAAATATTTATACGGCATTTAAAACAAACAACAATTCAAAAACTTCATGGGACAATAAATATAAATTGCACAATAATAAAAAATCCAGAATTTATAAACTAACTTGTGATGAATGTAAATCGGTATATACAATAGGACAAACCGGACGTTGTTTTGAAAATAGATATAAAGAACATATTTCGGCCTTTAGAAATAATAAATTAGATAGATCTCATTTTGCTAACGATATTACAATTTCGATGTTTTGCATTTGCGTGAGAAGGGGTTATATTTAAATGTTTCGGAATCTTTCGAAATCTTAATACATAAAGATAATAATAATAATAATATGCTCAATGACCAAATTAACATTTATAAATCACCCTTATTGGACGCTTGCGTGAACCGTTTGAGTATTGGTTTGTGATGGTTAGTCTGTGACAATTGACAGGCATGTATGTCTATTGGTGGTGGTCTGTGGCTGCTGGTGGAGATGCTTTCGTCACCCTTTGACCATTGCGTGGCAGCATTTCACTTAACGAGGTTGTGTCCGCATTTGTCGGTTGTTTTTAACACTCCTTACACCCTGGTGGATGTGATTGTCTGCAATTTCCTGAAGAATGAAGATGTGCTTATTTGGCATGAAACGTACGTAGAAATTAACATTATAACGATTAGCGGACTGAGATAATTATAAGATTAACTCAAAAATATAGCTCGCTAAGTAAAGGAAAACATCTAGAGGAAACCTATTGTGCGAATGTAGGTGAAAAGTTTGACATTAAAAACATGTAATATCGAACACCTAAGTAAGTGTTAATTTTATTTTTTATAACAGTAACTTAGGTGTTCGATATCTGTCAATCCTCTCGAATCAATATTCAATCCTTTGGATAGAGATTCGTAGTGGAGAGGCAGATTGGAGGGTCAGCGGTGGGTTGCATGCTGCATGTTAATGCATGTTGCAGGTAAGCGTCTATTATGTATTTCCGTCCATTAATTATGTATTCCTAAAATAAAATTATATAGTATATAAAATTACTTGTAATGTAATTTTTTGAAACATATTTATTAATGGTATTTTTAGAATGTTAGCAATCAATAAGATGCCGTTTGATGTATTCAGGACGTCAAAAAAGCTAAAAAAGCATCGTCCGTTATAAAATATAAAATCATAAGATTATGCAGTCTGATGTCATAATTGACAAATATAATAATTGTTTTTTTTTATATCATACGAAAGAGAAATTTTATACGTACATTTTGGTTTAAATAAATGTTTTAAAAATCATAAACATTAAGACGCAATTGGGGGCCGTTACGAAGTTATGTCACTTATGACATTACGGCACCTTAGTGCCGTAATATATAGCTACGTGGAAGTTAAAATTTTATTTGAGTTTAATATAAGTATAAACGAAACAATGAAAACATTACAACTAATCCTTGTTAAGAGACTTCATCTTTTCTTTCTACATACGTTCGAATATGAATCCTACACTTTTTCATGACACAATTCGACATTTTTATTTCGTCAATCTGACAACTCGTTCTCCATGTATTCACTAAGGTTTTAATTTATAATTTCAACGTCACTGTTTGGAAAATATATTTTGGCGTCTCATGGTCCGTCTTTAATATATATGTTAATGCCTACGGCAGGATTCGAATCGAATACCTTTGAGTTCGAAAGCGAACATGCTGACTGCTCGGATATCATTTTAAATAATATTACCCAAATGTATTTTGTATGAAAGCAAATCTCATTAATCGAAAATATTATTTAAATATGAGCGTCTATTCAGGAATTCATAACAAAGACATTTCGGATAATAACAGCTCTGACGTCACAGCATTAGTTATTGACAAGATTAGAGCACGCACAGCGCCGGGGCGGCGCGGCGGTCGCTGCAGCGCCAAATTTAGGTATATTAGTGTGTATTCCGGCATTAGCCAAAGTACTGTGCTAACAACGCATTAATCAAAACTAGAATTAAACAGCACCTTCGGGTTGCGGCCTAAAGGTGAAGCAAAGTACGTGCCTAATATACAATATTATTGTATAAAATTAGTTGGTAAAACCCTGAGTATTTGCATTTTAGCGAAGGATTTATGATATTCTACGTGTTACTGAATACTTAAGCTATTCAAAATGGTGGTTGTTAAGTGGTTAATCCGTTTCTTGAAAACCAATCATGCCACTTTCCCCGAGCCTCGTAGAAAACGCCAGCCGCCGCTCCTCGACGTTCTTACAAATGCGATGACAATACCCATTAGCAGATTCCAATCGAATTTATCCAACGCGGTGCGGTTAAGTTGCAGGCTCCTCAATGTGGAACAATGGGAGGAGCTTTGTAGAAAGCTTCTTCAGTTCAATTCTTAATCGTTTAACTGTTTATGCGTTTATCCTTTGTTTTGTGCAGATATATATTACGATAGAGAACATATGTTATTGTCATTCATAGATAATAAACGTAGTGTGGCTGTAGAGTCAAACACTATAGTCATATTAAAATAAGTAATTAACACCGATCACCAAACTAATAATTAAATTTAAATACTATAAAATAAAAACGTGGTCGTGCTCGTTCATTGAAAATTAAAAAAAAAACTTTTGTATACGATGAAATTATTGATTTCTATAATATTAGTATGGGCTATAAAAGCAAATATATAGACATTTAAATAATAATAATAATACGAATTTTTCCTCACAATCAGTTAAGAAACATATAATTGATTGATAAAAAGTTATCAAGCACTAAAATATCGATGCTAGCGCCGTGGGCGTCGACAACATGACGTTGAACATTTTAATGAACAAATAATCGTAACACGACGTCGCTTCCTCGCCGCCGGCAAGCGATAGTGATATTTGCATCTGTACACGAGTTAGAAACACATTCGATAGCGCAGGTCACCGTAATTCAAACGCTCGCCCCTGTGTCGTGGGCGGGAGTGTTTAACCACCAGGCTACTACCTATATGTATATATATATATATATATATATATATATATATAGCTATTAGCTACTTGCACTAAAGGTCCGGTTCAGCTCATTTTTATATATCATATTGTACATACGGAGCCCCCGATGCTTGGATTTGACTCGCATTTGAGCGATTTCACTTTAGGAAAAAAGTGTTTTGACTGTGATTGAGTTGTTCTTTTTAAAAATGTTTCATGAGTAGGAAAAAAAGGGGGCACATATGTTCGTAATTTTTTCCGAAAATTATGTTACAAGTTTATAATTTTACAATTCTAATTTCATTTTACATTTCGAAGACATTTCATCGACATTTCACTGCACGGACGTCAAAAATATATTTTTGTGTTTATAATATTAATGTTCATATTACTTTAACGATAAAAAATAAAGAAATGACAATATGATCCCGTTTCAATGAATTCTTTGGTAGAGCCACGATGATGTAGGCGAAGAGATGACAAATGTGCGCATATAAATTTAGTGTAATATTGATATCCGCATCAACATTATATAAATCCACGTATGCAATATTCAAATACCGTATAACTCATAATTTTGGGTTTAGGAAAAAAAAAACAGTTTTTTTGGTATGTGTATTTTTTTTAATTATTGTTATTTTTGCAACTGTAACAATCCGTTAAAATAGAAGTTTATAATGTTTTTGTTATTCAAGATCATGAAATCTGATTTTAATCCAGGAGCCAGGGTGAAACTGGTTCAATATACGTATAACACATTTACGGACGTTAGTGGGCTTCCCGCTTTGCCCCCTTTTCACCTTCCGACGCACTTAAGGCCTCGACTACAGTGAAAATCGCTTCGATCTGGTTTTTACAATCTTAGGTAATTTTTCCGTTCACGGTCAAAGCTTTCTTTTCTCGTGTCGACACTTTTCGTTTCTGTGTTAGTGCGAAAAGCTTTTTACTATGTTACGTACGTTGTAAATAAGAAATTTTGAGAAAGATAGCATAGTGCAAATGCGGGATATTGAGAGGCACCTATAACCGATTGCGAACTATGGATAGTACATAATTGTTGACTCCCAAATAATGTGACACGGGCCGATGGCATAATCAGCATTTGGACAATCATTATTACCGACATCGATATAATATGTACATAATCGATAGATAAAAACAACCCCAAATCTATTACTAGAATATCGGTGTATTATGAAACGTTTTAGCTAAGTCTCGATTTGGTTTTTAAATGTAGACTTTCGCCGCCTCAATTATGCCCTGCTGTTACCTTCAGGCGTTTGTACTTGGCATTTATACACATCTTTTGCTGTTAGAGTACCATTGACAATAAAATAAAAACATGAAACTCATTATACTGTAAATTGTAATATTTATGACACAGTAAATTGTAATAAACCATTTCGAATTTTCTTAAATTTAAAAGATTATGCGCTTTACTTTACAGAAGTCTGTTATATAGGTTTTATTAATTCGTTATAAAAATATACATCATGCCCACACACGCGCAAACGCCTCGTGTCGGGCCATCTCTAACTCCGCGTCCGTTCCCCGCGGATTCGGCCAATCCGACGAAATGATCGGGGTGCGTAATTTCAATCGCCAATTTTCTCCCGTGAAATATTTCGGTCCCCGATCTCTGGAATTTTATTTTGTATGGTAAGTTGAAACGAGTTTTCCATACGGGCGTTCGCCTGAATTCTCGGAACGGGGACGATCCCTTGAATCAATTCTCCAAGAGAAATCTTTACGAGATGGTTTAAAAATACATTACAGGTGCTTCGGCGAGGTTCATGTATGAAAACAGTTTGAACGTTTAATGTGTCTTTTTAGTGATAGCTTTATTTGAAATTCAAAGCAGCCATAGTAATACGGAATTTTATATGACTTCGGTAAAGCATTAGAGCGTAAAGCAAAGTACTAGAGTAAAAAAAAATGTACTGCTTATCCTATTACTCTTTTACGTAGAGATGAATTTATATAACTATATTGTAACTATAAATTCGTAATACATGATAAAAAAGGCATATATTAAAATATGTGTTGTGTTTGAAATAGGCTCGCGTGTAGCGTGCACTTGGGGGCGCGTTTATATACGCCTTCCGACGACACGCTCGTTCTATTTATATTGACGTCAAGTACGAACTAATCGGATTGCTAGTACTATCACAGATTGCGGCCACGCCGCATATGCTGTAACATTTTTTGCCCGACTACGGCATAATCTTCACGAGTGTAATGTGTTTAACCTACATCAAACGGTGTTCAATATCAAAAATGAGGTAGAGTACGAATGATTCGAATCATTCGTTGGTACCATCTTTGGTACCAATAAATTAAATATTGTCTGTGGTCATGAAATTATTGTATCATGAAATTATGTTACACCAAAATATGATCTTAAAACAGGGCGTTCTCAAGTTTTATTTTAGGAGCTAAACTATGCTTAATTAAATGAAAAAGGAGTTTGTGGTAGTTTTAAAAACTATATGGATTTGTATATAAGTGGAAGGCACGCTGAAGTAAGTTATAACACAAGTAGTGTAAAATTGAACGATAAAATTAAATAACACAATCGGAAGCAAAATAACAATAACTTATACTAAAATTGGTATAAGTTATTGTTATTTTGTCTAACTCAATCGTCATATCATTTTAAAGTATAGCAAACGTAATGTAGTACCTACTCGATATCGAATAATGGTCAGCAGCAAATTAGTTTATAGTACAGTGTATTAACTAAGGAATAATTATTAACAACATAAATGCAAAATATTATCTGATATTCCAAACAATTTAAATCCAACTGTTATATTGTCGTACGGCTGTGACAAAGTCAAATTTTATTAGCTCAAGGAAAATGAAAATAAATAGCGCTCTAATTCGTACAGTAACGAAACTATAACATTATGAGGAAGTACATTTTTCTTCTCGAACGCTATCTTTGAAGTCGACGATTGCGATATTGTTATACGAAGGGGTAATTTATTGTAAAGATACAAAATACGTTTTGTTTTGGTTTCTAAATTTTGTTATAGAAAAAAAATCACGATTTGTATCAATAACAAATTTTAATAGATGTAGCAAATTGAAGCGAGGCAGCCAAACGTAATGTACGAGGTTCGTGCGCACTTACGCCTTTTCACAATGTACCGTACCTTTCGTACAATAATCCTTTCTATGGAAACTTACACTAGCCCCCGGATGATGAATGGTCTCGAAGCAGAAGCAGCTTTTAGATACAAAATATCTTTTCCTCGCGGCGTTCGCTCATGACTTTCAGTACGCTTTATTTTTGTACGTGCTTTGAAAAACCCACCTTTAGCCTGTAGAGATAAAGTTTAAGCTTGTCTAAAGGCAGCGTTTTCCGACGAAAAAAGATTTCACCAAAGCGAAGCAAAGGGCACGCGTGCCTAATGAGCCGTGTGCAATGAAACGACTTGATTTTTTTCCCTCTCGCACCGGCTTGTTTCTCCATAACCTAATTTTGGTTTTTTTTCCTATCGGGATCAGAAATATTTCAGTTGGTTATCGCAATGCATTATTTTTTAATATTTGTTTAAATTTTTGTGATATAAATATAACAAATTATGGCGATGAAATTGTAATTACAGAAAAGGAAGATGTGAGTGCATAAAATTTCAGTGTTTAAATTTTAATCTATTAACGGTCCCGGTAAAATTTAGTTAAAAGTATTTAAATTTGTGCTCAATTAATCTTGTCAATAGTTAAAATATTGGTTTCAGTTCCAGTTTTGGCTTCAATTTTCAACGATCCTAAACCATTTATGTATGTAGACAATCCTTAGGTGAACTTGTAAATAGCAATTTAATTTTTTTCAGCGTATTGCCTGTGACTAGATAACACGGCAGTTTTATACGTACGAATTACTTGGCTTCACAGCGAATTAATCTCGATAATTTTGTTACACACATTTTATTGTGATGTGCTTTTCGAAACCTGGACTAGCTCCACATTCGGGATTAAAACTATGGCATGTGAGTAAATTTAACGAGTTGAGCGTATGTCTAGAGACACGGATATTGTGCTGAAAAGAAATCCTATGACCTGTTAGACAGTGTAATTTTAATTCCATCGGTATTATCGGTTAAGTTGTATGAATATCCAAAAGTTTTGTGTTAGTGTGCTAAATAGTGTACATTTAATGCTATATAACAATTAGATAATAAACATTTTGAAATAAAACCAAATGGTTAAAAAAAAAATAGTGCGTGGAGTTCCTCTGTGCGGAAGAAGTGAATCTTCGTACTGTGGAAATGAAAATAGGAAGGGGTAGAAATTGCGTTTTTCGTCGCACGTTACAATTGCGAAAAACAATTACGAGACGAAATCTACCGACTCACTCTCTTTTTCTCTCCTACTTTCTACCTTTGTGTATCTTTCTTTCTCTCTCTCTCTCTTGCGTTGGAATATTGGACGGCACTCGTTGCTAACGCTCGCGCTGGCCTGTAACAGGTATACTACGTGCATGCGTTCGAGTGCCACGCATTCACTCTCGCTCTGTCTCTTTCTATTCTCCCTCTCCAGGAGCGTTCAACGTTTAACGCAACAGTGCTTTCATACTCCCTCCATGGTAGCGTTAAACGTTTAACGCAACCTTGTCGGAAGTCGCATTAGAAGTTTCACTTCAAAAACTAATAAAAAGGATACAATAAGCTAACTGTTTTATTAAGGCATTAATGGTTATTGAATCTTAAAGCAGTCTGTGTAGACTGATTTTAAAATATAAATTGATGAGTAATGTGATATATCAACATTGATATTAGTTTGCCCGTTGGTATTTTATGCGCTGCCATAATGTTCATCCGATTACGACGTTTACTTTGTCAACTTATTGGTTGCACTAGAGTGAAGGTTAGAAGCGTAGTCCAATTAACTCACAGTAGATGGCGTACATGTCCATACCAGCAAATGTGTTTGAAAGGGCGTTTCTACTATTCTACAAAATATAAATTATACTTTTATACTTTCAGTTTCAATTGATGTATTCATTATCGACAATAAAATAAATATCATTCGTTCTACGATTTACAATTAAACAAGAATACTCTTTCAAATTTCAAACGATATTTCCACAATTATTTCTTCTGCGGCAGCAACGCGCCGGCTAGTGTGTTCCTAAATAAAAGTTTGATGCCTTACAGATGAACACTAATTACAGTTGCACAAATCAGTAACCATTAACAAATTCTCAATTGAACAAATTTTTAACTAATTCTGCTATAATCGGGATTTAGTTTTTTTTGTTTGGTTTTCTTTTTATTGGCCTATGAAATTAAAAAGACCTTTCAAATTCAGTTATAGCGAACGTCTACAGAATTTGATGAAGAATGACACTTTTGGCGCTTGTCATTAGCTCGGAAGGTTTTGTACATTATAAATTATGAAATACAATTATTTTAAAATGTCACGTCAATGACTGATTTCAATTGCAAGGGATGCAAGTTTCGCTACATAGGTTTTATCCTGGAAAAAAGAGATGAAAAAATGTAAACGTTGATTTATTTAGCACCGTTTCGTAAAATCTCACTAGACCTCTCGAGGTCTAGTGAGATTGTCATGAAGGTTGATGACAGTGCACTCGATAGAAGAACAAAACAAGATATTTTTGGCTGTTTATTATTCTATTACGACCGCCACACTGACTTTTTGTTTGAAAAATCTAACCTGTGTCACTCTTATGTTAAAAGCGAAACAATGGATACCTTGTTTCGCTTTAGAGCTGCTAACTATATATATATATATATATAAATGTATATTTATAAATATAAACTAGGTTTACGCCGTAAATATTTATTTATACAAATTTATTCGTTTGTAACAGTAGATATGTTTATGTATTTAGGTGTTATCTAATAGTGTCAACCATCTCATCTTTAACACTAATATGCGTTTTGTTACTAAGTAAATATTTATTATTTATATTATAAACACTACTTCAATAGAAAAAAAAGGTTTTTTTTTAGTGACATTTAATTCCCCTTCTTTAAGTAAGAAGTAACCCTTATTTACGATAAGATAAGCCTCTTAAAGCGACGAGCTTTGATTAAAATCTACAGTTTACAAACGTAATAAATGTTGTTGGTGTACAAAGTTTTTTGTTGTACTTTTAAGCTGATTACATTACGTCCGAGTGTTTCACAGCAGTTGTATAACAATATTTGTAATTTATAATGTATTGAAGTTTTATTGTATATATCGTATGCGAAGCATTAGGAGGGCCACGGAGCCACACGTGTGGCCTATTAAATTATTATATAACCGTCTTATACACAGTTTTTAAATAAAAAGAGACACGATTGTTCACAGGTACAGTTTTGTGAAAAAAAAAAAAAATAAACAAAACGTTACCAATCGCAGCCGAAGCTCGAGATGTATATTATTTGTTTATATCGGCATAAATTTTGGATAGATGCACGAATGATTAATCATCCCTGAATACGATTTTTAGTTATTTGCTTCGATATTTAGTTTAAGGTCCGCATCGACCTATTGCAGGGGCACACCCGCCTACAATCTTTTTATTCCATATTGAGAGGTTTGGAGGTTGTGTTTTCTCTAAGTATAGGTCTAACACGGGAGTTGTTATTCGCGTTGTCATCAATGCTGTGACTTTGGCGTGCCCTCATAAACTTAAAGTCACGAATATCAAAACTGTGATGAATATTCATGTGAAGGTATTCAAATAATACTTCCAAACGTTTACGCTCACAACATTACGTGGCTTAGGGCTCAGCCTGTAGTTAGCTTTGGGCGCGACGTGCGCGGACCGAGGCAGCGCAAATGACAGGCGCTCCCGGCGCTGCTGCGTGGCGTGACCGAACGCATTAATAAGCGGAAATGTGTTGAATTTGTTTTGGCGCCGGCGCCGCTTTCGGGAATCGAACTCCCGCTAATCGACACCCATCACGCCACCGCGTCCAAGGACTTCGGCGCTGCTGAACTTGAGAATTCACTTCGTTCGTTGAAGTGTATTAATTTGAATTCGCTGAAAACGGATGTGTGTACGCATGGCGGGTGTCGATGGAGACTGTCGATTTGTCACTTGCGAGCGCTTACGTAACAGGAGCAGGTTTTATCCGATTTCATTAGACGACTCAATATTTCAGAGATCGAATCCACCACTTCGATTTCTAGTTAGAGAGGTATTGCAGACTATATAACAGAAGTCATCTTTATCTGACTTAGTTCCAAAAAAATTATCATTGATTTTATTGCAGTAATTTTATGAAATCATTTTTTTTGTCAGGCGCGTTGAGGGGAAAGTTCGATGCGCAGGTTAATATGGAATCTGGGTGCAAAAAAGTAAAAAGTAGAGTAAGGTTTATGTACATATAATGTACGAATATTTTTGGCCGATTTGAGTAAAGAGTAGCATATTTGTCACTCAGAACAGCAAGAATTGAGTCTCCTAAGGGGTCTCACGGCGTGTCCCGCGTAAATCGTTAAAATCGTACGAAAATAACCTATGACATGTTGTTCTTCTCATGTAAAAAAATTCGCGACGCTGTATATAGATTAATTAATTTTAAGCAACGGTGGTCTAGTATGTAATCGCATCGCCTTTAAACCGGAAGCTATCGTATTTAACCTTAACCATAAAAGAATTGACCGTTGTGTTTTTAATTTTCCGTGCTTCTGAGGGTGAATTAAGCCGTCCGTCCCGGCCAGTATCGTTATGTCGGTGACGGTGCTCGTTAGCAGCTCCAGATTCCCATAGCTATGGTTTATATACCAAAGGCGAGTGATGTTAGCATTCTTTGTTAAAATCGGGGAATTATTTTAAAAATAAAATACTTGGTCCAAGTCTCTCTGGTCTTACCTAGTCTTAAAAAGTTTACCCGCTCTGTGTATGAGTGTAAAAGTGTAGATATTTAGATGAACCAAATTGTTTAAAAATGTCCAGTTGTACATAGTTCATTATTCTCTTGACCGGAAGAAAAATTTTGAATAGACTAGCAACACTTTGGAAACAATTGCATATGTGAGTAACAGCAACAAAATAAGTGACTGTTAATTTCTACCGTTAACGTATGATTGCAATCAGTCGAGACTGTTGGCCTGCCTGTAGTAGGCTGCCTCTTTCCATAGTGTGTGGTGCACAGTCTGCGTGCCTACAGGTCACATTCTTCACGCCCGTCTACACTACTCCCGTCTCGCCCGTCTACTCGTATCCAATGATGCCCATAAATAAAACAAACATACTTCATTTTATTCAAAGTCGCCATTCACTTTCAGGTAGATGCGCACCAGGGTGCTCCGGCGAGTTGCGTGTTCGCCACCATAACATGAAACGATGTGCTAATTAAAACCTTTTACGTGATAATGTTTTGAATTCTGTAGGACAAACATCCAATTTGGTCATCAGCCTTTAAGTTACTGTTAGTAATGAAAGCGATACACGCACTACAAACAGAAAAACAATTGAAATAAATTAGTCCTTTGTCATTGCTGGAACGCGATATTGCAATGTGCATGTTGTAAGGAGTCCTATGGTAATATTTATTAAGGTAATCTACGTTCTGTACTAAATTGTGATGGTGTGCTTTACAATTAAAATAGTATTTTTTAATTGTATTCACGGATTTGTTTCTTCTTGTAGCGTCCTTTTGTACAAACTTTTGACATGCAAGATAACCGTAACCTCCAAAGAAATATAACTTTCAATATCCGTATGGGGGTAACACATTTATTTTTTAATATTGCGATTACCTAGAAAGATTTACATTTTTTTGTATTCAAAAATATTCAATTAATCTTTTATTAACTATTGAATTTTTCTCTACGAACGAATATTGAAAGAACTCGAAAAAATTTTCATAAGAAAATAAATTTATTGGGCATTTAAATATATACGACATAAAATCAATAACTTGTCACCATTCAAAAGCATTATATTATTTTTGTATAGAAATTATTTAAATAAATTGAATATATTCTTAAACAAAATTATTTAAAATATCACACCATATTTAAAATATTCCACAAAAGCAAAGCATATGATAAACGTTCAAACACAAAGCGAAGGGCGCGAGCGCAGCCGGTGGCGCTCGCGCCGTCCGGCAGTTTGAACTACGGGAGACAGCCGTGAACGGCGCGGGCGAAGTTTTACGCCGTCACACCGCGTGACGCCCCACTCGGTTGCGTTTATTTGTACGCGGAGGGCTTTTTAAAACGGCCAAGTATTTCAGAAGTTCACGTCACGCGGAATCAAATTGAAATGAACATTATTCACATTCCTAGGCCGACGTCGAAAATGTATGCGATGCGAATCAGAAAGTGTGCAGATTTTTGATATTTTGGTCGTGATTGAATGTTCGCATGTTTATATAAAACCGTAATCTGTTACGTCCGACTTGGTTCGGTACTATCGTAGAGCTTGCATCGTCTCAAGATAATTTGATATTTGTAAAGAAATATTAAAATATCTTTAACACAACTGCCAACTAAGGCGTAGTGTCCTCAAAGAAGATCCGTGCTCAGCAGTGAACCATTAAATTGCTCCTACGACCTTAAGTTTGTCTGAATAACGAAATTCTGAATAATCTTTTGAATTATTATTTAAAATTTTATTTCATTAGCAACTTATCAAATACACTTGAACTAAATGAAAATTGCTTACGATTTTGTCTCAAATTTATGTGACATATTTATTGAATTACCTATTTTATTTATGTATAGTACAATATTCTTTTTAATAACGAAATAAGAAATCAGTACCCATGTAAAAATGATAAAAAGTAATGCATTACCAAAAGTGCAAATATGAATTTAATCATCTAAAACGTAACTACAATCCATATAAAATTTAGCTGCTATATTTATAAATTTCATTCAAATTCATTACTTATTAAAAACTTAACAGAGAATATCTAATAATTTACGTATTATTTTAATCGCATTTTAAATCAACAACAAAATACCTCGAGGTGTACGTCGTGAATTATACCGGGTATTATCCGCTGTGGGAAGATTTTTAGTCTACGGGCCATCGGAATCAGGTTTGGGAGGCCATTATATGCAAATGTGGGCCCGGCCGGCGCGGGCCTGTGCCAAATAATTCAATCGGGGGATTCGAAAAGAATTGGGCCGCTTTACGATTCTTTTCTGGGCCTCTGAGGTGATTTTTGTTTTATTAAAATTGTGTGCGCGCTCGAAAAGTTGTTTATGGTTTTTAGTACGTCCTCACCTGCCTTTCGATTTGGGGATTTGAATATGTATCGGTCGAGTGATCAGCTGTTAAGTTTCGGAATGTTAAAGTAAGTTGAGGAAAGTAACATAAACCAAATGACAATTAAAATCAGCATAAAATCAAAGCACTTACGTAAGTTTTCGTCGATTTTCGAAATATTTGTTTCATGTAGAATTTCAGAACAGAGCCACGAGATGTTACAGCAACGACTTTGTCGATACATTGGAACAATTACACCTATTGCACTTGGAAAGTAATGCAAATTTTTTTCGTGTGAAGGTAATTCTTTTGTATGAAATGACAACAGATTTCATACAAAAACTATCAAAGAGTCTATAAATCGTTTGGTTTAAGTCGTAAAGGAGACGTTCATTTTTAGGATACCGTAGTAAACTGGAACTTCATATCGATTGGTTACGTCTTGTGTCAGCCCGTCCCCGGCTGTAGTACAGGCCATTTCGGGTATTGTTATTCGACTATGTAACCGAATATAGGACTGTAGATACAACATGAGTTTATTTGTTGAATCCATGGACGGCGCTATACAAATGGTCAGGTAGAGCATGACTTTCAAAAAAAGTTTGGACCTATGTCCATGGAAGAAATGACCGACGGTTCTTTGATTTAGATCGAATTGAGTCACATGCTCGTTGCCACGGAGACTACGCACAACCATGTTCGTCGTTTTCGGGCACTGTCACTGGTCGGTTTGCGCTGCGACAGCAGGGAGGTTTCAAGATACGAGCCCTCAATCTGGAATAATAGACTTCGGAGGTTAATGCACTTGCCTTATAGGCAAAAACAGTATACTGCACGCTAGTAGTGGTAGTCGTGACGTATTTCGAGCGTCGTACAAGGACCGACGAAATAAAGTTATTTTAAATTTCAATTTTGAACTTGCATATGTCTAACAAACATTTGACATCAGTACTCATCGATCATCATTATAGCTGTTAGAAAATTTTCTATAAATAAATATTCATTATTTCGCGTATATTAAGTGAAATTGATTTATCCTTTTTGATCGGTTGTGGTGGAAAATATATTTTAATATGTAGATGAGCTTTTTTTCGGTAGCTTCGATTTACGCTATTAGTTATGCAGCATTAAGCTTCAGATTATACACTGTGTACCACCACTAACATTATGCATCTAACGTTTTTGATTTGTCTAAAATTATTCATCACGGACACTCAATAATGCACAATTTCAGAGCTCTCGAATCCCAGATATGCAGAAGTGCATTATTAGCGCAGGGGATGCCGCGTTCGTTTGTCGCGGTGGGCGCTCAAAGCGGCAGTGATTACAGCGTTGGAGCGCGGGGCTCGGGGTCGCGGTGTAGCCGGGGTGCGGAGTGCGGGGTGCGGGGCCGCGGAGGCGTCGCCTGTACAAAAGGCATTACCGGAAACTTGGCGTCCTTAGGCGCTGCGAATGTTTTGTTTACGAAACTATCTGATGACCCAGATGCAGCCTGATCGGGAAGCGGACTAACTCGGCTTTTAGGGGGTCTTTACACTATCGTATCATCTAATACCTTTAAACGAGCAATTTTTGTATAGGTATATACATATATATATATATAATCAGAATCTCCGAAACGACCTCAATGATTTCCATGAAATTTGGTATGCAGAAGGTTTCGGGAGCGATAAATTGACCTAGCCCGGTTTTATTTTTAGGAAACCTCATTTTATTCATGTTTTCAAGCAATGAATAATAATTAGAATACAAAGGTAAGTTTAACCACTATCGACAAGATTATAATAGCATAGTTGAGAAATGAGGCGGTCCCGAATCCAGAAGATCACGGTATGATTCCAAATGAATAATTTTTTGAAGTTTTTTAGTTTTTTCTTTTATGAGGAAACGTTAAGTTTATTCTTTTGTTCGAAAAAGTTTCTTTTTTTTGTGCGGAAAACTATTATTGGGAGCAACTAACTGCTTTACCGACACAGCAATACATAAGCTACTTGACAATAGATGGCGTTGTTAAGCAACACTAAGCAACACTAAGTGTGATTTGAGGTTAGACCAAGAAAATCAATTGTTTACTTATGTTACTGATAAAATATGTATTTTTTAAAATAACGTGTTTACTTAAAAATGCTTAAAAGATCTTTGAAAAAAAAAAAGCGGTAAAAATCGAAAAATATTATTCACATTTCCATCAGTATGTAATTCGTATATAAATACATTTTTCAAAAAAACCCGATATATAAAAAAAGAAATAAAGAGCAAAGCCGGTCGGTCATCCAAGGTACTATGTGTATATACCACTACGTATGTATCTACGTATATACACATACTTAGCAATTAGTGTGTTTTTACAATATGTGATGTTTACAAATTTTCAAAAACAATTATTTATAAATGGAAATTTTAATAGTTAGTCATCTGCGACATGGGTACGAGTAAGAGGTTGTTTCGGTAAATTAGCCCTTAGGATCGCATCGCCGACGACGGTCGTTAGCGCCCGCAGACCGCACGGGCCGGCGCGAGACCCCGCCGTCCGGGCCCCTCCAACTCGAAAGATTGTAGGAGAGGGGTCTCAGCAGTCGAGTGCTCATAATCTGTGAATCAATTCCCTATAAAGAGTAATTAGTGTTTAGTTAGTGTTTATATGTTTATAGCTACTAAGTTGAAGGTATAAAATTAAAAATTATTCTTTACAAATGTAAAAGCGAGAGTGAAATTTTATGAGAGTCGTGGTTAATGACGAGAAGTGCTATTGAAATTCATATGACGGCAATTTCGGAAATTAAATTTTAAGGGGATAAAATTGGAAATGATTTTTTTTTTGTGAGAGGCGTTCTGCAAAACTGTATATAAGATCGGAGAAAAAGTT
Organism: Eumeta japonica; assembly: GCA_005406025.1. Taxonomy (NCBI): domain Eukaryota; kingdom Metazoa; phylum Arthropoda; class Insecta; order Lepidoptera; family Psychidae; genus Eumeta; species Eumeta japonica. Next base: position 651,031 of record BGZK01000131.1, read on the forward strand.
TTTTCGTATTTTATATCCAACTTCAAGATAATATTTTTTCATATTTTATTTGCATTTAATTGTAATATACACATGTCATTTTGTTTAACAACTTGTAGTCATTTTGCAGGTAGTGACATAATTCCATTGTTGTAGTAATTTTGGGATATCTGATCAAAAAACTGCGGCAAGTAGTTTTGGCAGCATTCTTTCGATGATAATCTAACTCTACCTAAATAATTATAAAGAGACAGGTGAAAATTTGTGGCTGCAAGGTCAGGCTGTATGGTGGATGCATTAACGCTTCCCAATCAAACTCTTTCAATATGTGCTGAGTGGTTAAAGATGTATGTGGTGTGACATTATCGTGGTGAAAAACCACACCCTGTCTTTTGGTCAATTCCGGCCGTTTTTTCTCTACTTTTTGCTTGAATATCATCAACTGTTTGCAGTAGATATCCAAATTGATCGTTTTGCCCGGCGGTAGAAGTTCATAATAAATAATGCTCCACCAATCTCACCATATGCAGAGCGTCAACTTAATGCGAGTCAATTCAGGTTTCATTGTAGTCTGTGGAGCTTGTTTGCCTTTTGACCGTGATCTTTTTCGTACCCTGTTGTCGTAAGTAATACATTTTTCTTCAGAAATGATCAATATTTTGTTCGATTTCATTACGTTTAAATAGAGAATCGCAAATGAATGCACAAGTTTTTTTTGTATATCCAGCTTTTCTTAAGTAGATGAAAACTGTTATGTGATCAGTCCCCAGCTCTTCAGCTATGTCGTAAGAACTAATATGCCGATCTTACTCTACCTTTTCCGAAATGTCATCGACCAGAGCGAGGTTCATCTTTGACATCAAAATTACCGGAATGAAAACGCTTGAATCAGTTTTGTGCTATTCTTACCGACGCTGCATTAGGTCCATAAAATCACAATTTTTTTCGTAGTTTGTGTCACATTTTTCCCTTTTTGTAGTACAACTTCAAAATGTATCGAATTTCTGCGTTACATTTACCAATTTTAGTTCCCAGAAAAACTATAGAAAAATGGCGAAACACCGTTACTATTTTTTATTTTTCATTTTTTTAAATGTCGCCAAAACTAGCCAGATACAAACAGCACAACGAAAGAGATTTTACTTATAAAAAAGGAAAAAGTTTTTCCCCGCCTTAATATTTACAATTGTATAAACATTTATATTCCATTTTTTATAGTGTACTAATTTGTATGTCATTTCTAATACCGCCAACTTATCGGCTGAAATAAAAGCCTACCTGGAAACGAGCTTCAGCTTATTTTTAATTATCGGCCGAAAGTCGAATCGGGGCTTAGAAAGGAGATTTTAGCAGTCACTTTGTGCACCGGAATACATTCGATACATTTTATTGCATTAATTGCATTTTTATGTATTTACATGTGTCATATAATACTCGTATTATACGGAAAAAAAAAACATTTCTGTCTATTTGTTCTTTTTCTACATGCCTTTATTTACTTTTTCAGTTTATTTCAGTACAGAAGTACCGATTACTTTGGACGTACAGACGTATAATCAATTATATGAAATACAATTATTAGATTTTTCTTTGATTATCAACAATCTCTTATTTCTAGTCGTATGACGCTCAAAAACGAGATGTCTCCGTTCCCATTTCAAAAACAGTATAAAAATGAATAGCATGTTAGTTATTTTTTTTCTATAGTGTGGCTTTAACGGTGTCTGCCTAATAAAGTTTAATTAGTCCCTAGTGTGAGAGCGTTCTTAGCGGTAATATAAGTCACGGCTGTTGCGAACTTTGCACTCGGCGCGGCCAACAGTTGGCGCCGCTTCCTTACCGTTGTTTACGCCGGGGCATTATACTTGACGGCTAAGTTTTCATTTAAGTTTCGTAATTTACGTAACACTTGATAGTGATCTCGGTAGATGTGTTTAGCTTCAATTAATAACTCCATTAATGAGTGAATAATAACCCAATGATTTTGTGCGCACGATAAGATAATAAACACGGAACATGTACTTATTTTACTATATAAACATGAAATCTAGTAAAAGATTTGTAAAATAATTAGTAACGTGAAGACGTTTTGTTCACGGCGATAATGGAACCGCTAAGCACGAACTGGTGTGCAAAATTTATGTACCGTGCCCACGGTATACTTCAAATTTATAGGCTTTTTTGATAATATTTAATTTAGTATTTTGAAGAGAGTCAGTTTAGTTGTTGATAATATATCAATAAAGATCTAGTCTTTGTTGCTGATTAACAACTTGACATGCCCAATTAAAAACAGGCAACTTTCTCTACAATTTATAGTAGTATCAGTATAATGTAACAAACTAGAATTGGGATAACACACATGTGTTATCTACTTAGTGTGTGTGGAGGATTCTTGAAAAATAAATGGAGGGTTAGATATGAAAAAAAAAACGGTGTAGTTTGAAAGGAAATGTAGTGAATGGAATCGAAAAAAGGCATGTAGAGGTGGATTGGTCTTTTGACAATAATATAAAGGAATTTTATTAAAGAAGTCTGTACTCAAAGCGAAAGTTTTGTGTGAGATTCAACCTGGAAAATGAGGTTTTATATTTAAATTGAAAGTAAAAATAATATTTTCTTTTATGTAAAAAATTTGGTTTAAAGTCTTTATAATAACACGAATAACGAAATGAGAATTGAATATACTCATTCTTAGAATTTTACCATTATTTTGTTATTCCGTGAATTTAATTACTTTCCAAAAACATTTCTATTAATAGGGCTAACGTTCCGTTTAGAAGAAAGTTCCACTTTCTTGACTAAGAAAGATTTTTATAGATTTCCCTATCAAAGATGAGCGAACTTTATTTTTATAGGAGTAAAGTTCATTTTCGAGAGACGCGGGGACCCTTTGAGCCTCAAAGGTCTCGCGTGAAAGCGGCGGGCGCGCACACGCGCTTAATGACACGTGGCCAATAAAACGGGTCATGATTTTTTTTCACTTCCGCACCTCGCGGGGCCCCCGCACAGTCGTTGTACTGCGTGGGCGCTCGTGGAAATGCTTGCCTTTTCGAAAATGTTTATTATCATCATAAAATAAACGCCTTTAAATTATTTACTTATTCAACATAAATATCACTACTTCTAAAATTCTGATCATGTCGCGGAGCAATCGTTCGAAGAGTTTATGAGCAAGTTATCTCGGTAGCAGCATCAAGCCGTCGTTACATTATTACCCGAATCCCAAAAAAGAAGCGTTATGTATTTAGAGTTCATTATGAAATTACCTCTCGTTCGGAAGACAATTTTTTTTTAAGAAGAAAAAGTTTAAGGGTATTCGTTTTCAAATTATATTATATGCCTACAATTAAAATAAAATTTAAAACTATCATAGAAACGAACAACACGATAAGAAGTGGAGTTGGTTATATCTTTATACCTTTTTACCAAGTAAATTTTTATTAAAGATTTTGAATGTACGTAAATATAAGTATTATATATCTTGATTTAAATATGCACAGAAAATTCCATAAATTAGTTTGTTATTTTATGCAATCGACGGACATGTAAACATAGTTTATTTTTATTTCCAATACTTATTCTACGATTATCACTGTTTTCTTTTTTTTTGTTAGATATTATAAATTTTTATACATAAACAAAGATGCTAAGATAAGAAACCAATTTCTTAAAAATTAGTTCATAAAATATGAGGTAAATCGTCGGAACGACTCGCTTCTGCAGCTCGAAAATTTTTTGTATAATAGCGTCATGGCCCCAGAACAAAAAACCAAATGGTATCAAGCTATATAAAAAGTCAAAGTTAACTAATCCATCGGTTTTTGCGTCTGATAAATTTCGCATCTACAGCAACTGCGTATTCAGCAGAGTTAAGCCTTATTACTTAAAATCTATTTATTGGTGGATTTCAATAAAATCTTTTTATTATTGTCCAGGAATGCAGCAACGTTCTGTCAGTCATTAGCGAGATATTGTCCTTTGACTTTCAAGAAAAATGATTATTCATCTTCAAACAGTACTATCCTTATGAACATCTTCAACAAGACTAGATAATCGTCAGCATAGACTAGAAACGTAAATGGACCAAGGCTTTATTTCTGTGGTACCCTCATGCGTGCTATGGATCCGGACGGTCTCTGGCTATTGGTGTGGACTCTCTGAACTCTGTTACTAAAATATGATTCCACAAGGCCGAGTATACTCGACCTTCACTATCTAATGACGTAGTTTCCCGATGAAAGTTTCGTAATTTAGACACTCTGAACTTTTGGAGAGATAATATAATATATTGAAATGATAGTTACTCGATAGTAGTATCTAAACATTTTTTCACTTACAAATAAGTAACATGAATGAGATATATATGCTTAGGTAACTTTTACTTCAAGAAAACAAGAGATTATTACGTGAGGGCAAGTGCTTATGTTATTGTAATTGGTCGAGTACTTTATTTTATGATAAGTAATTCAAAACAGTTAAATTATTTTGAAAAGATTTTTCTTGTAGTGAAGCTGAATTAACACACTTATCCGCAGACAATTTTTTCCCCTTCAAAGTAAACGATATTTGCGAAAAGTTTCGCGTTGGGCTTGAAACATCGACATAATTTTAAAAGTTGAAATGTCCGATTTTTCAGGAATCCTGTTAAAATGTTATAGGATGGTTATTCGTATTTAAAATTACAACGTTTAATACTTCATGAGAAAAAAATAAATAATTGAGACAAGTGTTCACTGAGCGAGCCTGAACTTCATGCATTCGTGGGTTTTCTCTTGTCATCCTTGAGACTCCTACTTGACATTTTTGGAATAAAAATCTAAAATGTAATGTGTTAAAATAGGATTATTTCTATTAAAAATAAGTCTCTATATGTTAATCTATGAAAGAAACAAATTATATTCATAGGATACTATGTAAACCTATAAAAAGAGCGTCACGCCTAAGTAGGTGCTCGGCCCTAAGTTAATGTGTATATAAATATATAAATCGAAGGTCCAAATACCTATAATACATAGGTGGGATTCGGGGCGGGTCTCACGTGCGATAGAAAAAAGTTTACGGAAGCGATCGGGCGCAGGTGGCGCGACCTCCGAGTTTTCAGGGACCCTCAAGTCAGGGACCCCCGTCGCGATAGTGATATTCTGGTTTATTTTGGTAGTTTGTGCATTTGCATATTGTTTTCTACGTAAGTAATTATTTTAGAAACTGACCTTGGTAAAAACTTGGTTAAATAATCCTTATTTTAAGTTATCGGACTCTTGTCGGTATCGAATTCTCGTCTGGTCTACTTCTTGCTCCGTTCTCATCATTTTGTTTCATTTCTTCTTATGCATAAATTTTCATTTTACTTGTTTTTCGTTCTCGTAACTACCCTGATAGTATTTGAATTAGTTTTAATAATACTTTTATTAGTTATATAAAAACCTGATTAAATAACGCTAAAATAACAAATAATGTGATAAATTGTGAACTTATATTTCGTTTAATCGACCTTATTATGTTCTACAAACAAGTGTTGCTTCAACAATGCTACCAGAACTATTTTTAGACTCAATCTAGAGCAGGACAGATCCGGAGAGGTTATAGTCGGATGGTGGTATTTGATCATAAATAAATCGACGGAAAATCCAAAACTCATAGGAGCAAAGAGAGAAAACGCCCAAGACACAATAGCGATACTTTTTCGTTTCACGGTAGAATTACAACGGACCCTCAAAAAGTTCCAGTATTTGACGCGCTAACTTCCCTCGACGTGGCGCGCGGCGCCGCGCCTGCGAGCGCGCAGACGTCGTTGAGCCGATCCTGTGATCCCTTTTTCCTTTTATTTCTGTTGTTTACCTCGACCGCGCCGGCTAATGGCGCTTAACGTGTTTTACGCGTGCGCCGATGAAGGATATAAATTTTTATTCGGGTACCGCCCAGGACTAATTAGTTGAGAAGCCGCGGGAGGGCGCGGGAGGGCGCGGGGGCTTTCTCCTCGGCCACCGCTCGCCGAGGCGGCGCCGGCAGCGGCGGGCGCTATTCGTGCGGATCATACAAATGAAGCACATTAAGTAACAAATAGTACAATTAATCGATTTATTACAAAAATGAAACATGAGTTTATAGAAAATCAATTATAAAGTTTAGGGCATTACCTACCTACGTCAACTATAATTTATAATGTCCTTGCACTGCCGAAGAAAATAAATCATTTAATTTAAAACAAGGAAACATGAGGCTATACTGCATCAGTATTAGCTGAATCAGCTTCGGTAAATGGCGTGTAGACAATCGATTTGCACAAACTTTGCAAAATATTTTAATGAACGCAGTGCAATCTAACAGATTCTAGTATAACTATAAACAACCGTTCCGACTAAATAAATACATATCTTGTGAATATAGACTCAATCGGTCAGTTATTTAAAGGTTATACGATCACTGACATACGAATATATGATAAAAATTATAGCAAATAGGCGTACATAACGACTTTTACATCACAAATTACAATAGCCATGACCACAGTTTTATAATTTGTTAAGTCAATTTCTTTATTTTTAAATTTGAACAAGATTGGTCATTGCTATATTTATACATAAATGGATATAAAAATTTTGATAATAAAACCTAAGGAAGGTGATGTGATGATCTAATCTTAAAAACAAGTTACATTTCAGTTCCTTCCAAATTATAGAAAAAAAACTTCAGTAAAGTTTACTAAATAAACTTGTTTCTTACACAAAGAATATTCCTTTCAATATTATTACATTTCTGTACTTTTTTTGATATCCGCGCCTAAAACATCAAAACGGAACCTCAGTGGTAGTGTTTCGTGGTCTGTCTATCCGTGACTGTGTGCCACAATCTACTTTTTTACTTCGTGACTATCCATGTTATCGACTTGGAATTCAAATTTTATAATCAAACACGGAGTTCAAATATCAACAATAGAATACTTATAATTTCAAAATGTTCATTTTTAATGTATCGAACGAGTTTTCATTTGAAAAGAAAATGATTTAATATTTCAAAATATAATCTCTTTGAATTAACTCTTAGCTGTATTACTTTTTAACTTTAATACGCATAACAAATAATAATAAAGACACCATCTTTCCATTACTTTATAATGTCAAGATTTTGTAATAATTTACAATTACTCATTACAAAGAAATAGTAATAAAAAAACAATGATTTAAAATTGTATGATAAAATGCCCCGACATTCAGTTACGGTCCGGATTCCTCTTGTCTTTTTTGTGTACTTCGATTTACAGAGTATCCTCCTATCTCAAAAAAAGAACCAATAGAGAGGATAATATAAGAAACTCTAGTTATTGGATTCCGATTTGCACTTGACGAATATTTTTTCAGAGCTTGATTCTTTACGAAGTTCTAAAATTAAAGTTTGGCTTTTTGAACACACCTCATGTCAGTATAATTCAAACGTACTTCGCGAGGTTTTATCTCGGTATTGAAGTGAAAGAGAATTGCTGTCTTCAAGCCATAAATTGTACATGGATTCTCAACTTGATTCAATAAAACAAAATAGAAGAATGCAAGTAATTAAAGTAATAAAAGATGATAGTATCGACGGCTCATGTCTACTATATGTGATGGTACTGTCCTGAAACTGTCAACGAATTGAACTTTCAAGTTAAATCAAAATAATACACGAACCGCCCCGTGTTTCGGATAGACGATAACGAGCGTCAGCGGCTCTCAACCTGCACTCTCAGCGTGGAGAGTTTTATTATAGCAGCATCTTAATTGGAAATAAAAATAGTTTTGAGAACTTGGTTGTAGTACGGTCGCAATAAATCTATTACAACGATGCAAACCGAAGCTGGGCCACAGTGCTAGTTTCCGAATATGATAAGATTGAGATAAACTATTTCAATAGTTTAGTAGCTTCAAGCTACTTTTATTCACCCGCAAAACTTCAGTCTGCAACGAAACGGGGTCGAGCGTCGGTATCGGTATATTTTATCGTACAATAAACAGATGTCTTTTGAATACAAAATGTTTTTGATGATATTGTAACTATAAATTTGACGCCAGAGCTGATGCCAGACCGTCAGGAGCATCGAAATTGTATCGCGTATCAGGATGGTTGAATCAAATTAGGGAGCAAAATTGGAGATGTGCTCATACATAAAAAATATAATGAAAATGCGATGATTTTCTTGCAATATAGACGAATTCTATTACTGATATCTGTATTTTTTTTAGATTTATATGAAAAATATATTAAGAATTACAACTAAACAAAATATAAAACAAAAATTATAAAAAAAAAAAACATAAACTAATCCAAAAATTATCTGTTTTTATAATTTTACTTGGAAACACTAGAAAAAATTCAAATATTATTCAAATCACTTGACAACGATGGTGCAACAGATATCATGCAGGTGACGTGTTTTGAAGATTTCCGAAGTTTTTGGATGACACACATTACGTATATGCACAATATTTTTTTGTGTTACTTTATTGCACAGCGAAAAGAAAAATCGTCAAATAAAAATTTTTAGAAGAAAAAAACGACAAGAAAACCTAATTTCATTCAAAGCTCACTAAATGTACACGAGATAAGCAGAACTCGACCACACAGCGCATGAAGTGTGTGCTCACTGCTGGCGTAACTTAGAACCAGCTAAGTTTGCAGAAGGCCGTTGTCGGCGAAGGCTCTATTGTGACGAGGGCCTCTTTGCGCCGCCGCTGACCGCTCATGCACAGCTAACTTATGAGTACATGTGAATTATTTGGCTGCATATTCCCATTGAATACGATACTCTGCTACTAATATTAAACAAAATTGTTTGACGTCTTATAGCTGATGTAATAATTCAGGTGTAGTGTTTTTAAGCTTTTTCTTTATGGTCTAATGTACAGAATTCTATGCATTGATTTCTTGGTCTGTCGACGAAAGTTCATTTTTCTGAAAAAAAAAAGAAACATTTTCAGAATGTCGTTTGTTGTAGTTGAACGTCGCATATGATTTAATTATAAATGCTGTACAATAATATTGTAATGCTAGGAACTTTGTACTTCAATCTTAAAACGTAGCGCAGGGATTAGGGCCCAGTATCTGCTTTGATGGGTGACTGCGGTAGGTCGACGACGGTGATTACGAAAGGGCACACTGTTGTACAAGCCACTAATACGAATATTGTACAGTATCCGTACAAGACAAGCTTTACGAGCATAGTACGAATTTGTATTACAAGAAAAGTACGGATGTCGAGCGCTGTGAATCCGTTGAGATTGTGAAGTGTCATTTTATCATGTCAGTAAGGTACTGTAATGGCTCACGAAATGTATATTTTTACCGATGTGACGAATTGGCGCTTAAATTATACAAGAAAACTCCGGATTAGAAGCTATACTGACACAAAAGAAATGAAATAAAATAAAATAAAATACACAAGGCAAAAGAAACAACGACGGCGTACGAAATGTATTACAGCGAATTGGTACAGTAGTGTGTAAGAAAGAGCATAGGAATTCTGCTCGTTTCTCACGTATCGCCTTTTATTAAATAGGTCTATACATTGAACATGTCAGTTAGAACATCGTTCCTATTTACTACTCTTCTCTTTGGCGTTACAATGACCTGTAAGCCTGTCTACCTTTATGGAAGGCTTGTTATGTGTTCTTGAAGGCGTCTCGACGCAAATCGCTATGACTTCGCTCAGTATACTAGCTTTATGTGTCGGTTCGAATTCACTGCCGTCAAAATCTAGAGTGACGTTCCCTTTGCCTTGCGAACTCTATCGTCTAAACACAGACCTCGGTTAAAATGAAAGTGCATTTTTCAATGCGAAAGTAAGCGACAATAGCTAGTGCCTAAAAATGTTTACATAAAAAGAGAGTTTACAACATGTATCCAATAATAATACATTCATGTTTATAAAGAAAATCGATTAAGCGTTATAGGCTTAGACGTACCCATAGCTTTCTCACTGCTGGTACAACCCCCTTTTTATGTTTCATCTTGATAATTACATATTTCAGTTCTGATTTTGTTTAAGTTTTCTCCGTAGCACTAAGTTTGTGATAAGTTTTTTCAAGTTTAGAGTCATGAGCCATCCAAACTTGAACGGTCTCCAAATTAGTACCAATGCTACAGCACAAATGAAGCTTATTTGGAACCGATTCGATGTCATAGTTTTAATTTTACATTTTTATTTATTTTAATTACTTAAGTATGGCAAAAACTTAATGTTTCTTCCTTTCGATTTTCGTCTCTTCCTTTTCATTTAACCTCTTATCAAAAATAACTTAACTGTTAGTAATTGTGACTCAGTATCCTTTCTTGCGTATTATTCTATATGGTAGTTATATAATGGCACTAACGTATGTTATTTACAGATATGTCTGTATCTGTTCATGTTAAATGTATTGACATATAGTTTATACTACTAGTTAAACCGTGTAAATAATTCACATTGTAATTTGATGTAGCGCTTAATTTTAAAATATTAACATGGAAATAAGTAAATGGAAATATTTAATAATGAAAGTTAATTTATTTTGGAAAATAATAATAAGTATCGGTCTTATTGTAAAAAATTACTATTATTGTATACAATACGTATCACTGTAAAACATTCAAAAAGCATATAGTACTTTTGTCACGGAAGATTTATTTTTTAATTATATGACTACGAAACTTCCATAAAAACTATTTTAGAGGTGATGACGTGATTATTATTTTCTTTTTGTCCGTACATGACGTTAACAAACATAAGTAACATTGCATCTACGAACTCGTGGATAAGCCGTGTAAGTGTTTATACGAAGAAACAGGTTCCGATAAACACAGCTTTTGAAGCGTTTGATCTTGTGTTTTTTTAATAGTTACGGCTAACACTACTTTTATTGGAAATGTTTTCTTATCATTTGTATAGAAATACCTAGCTATTCCAGACGTTGTAAGGTAAATGCGTGAGCACAGTTTTATCGTAATGAACTAATTTAGCAGTGATGACGCACTCGTCTGAGTGACCATTATGTTGGAACAGTGATAGTTCCGAAAACAACAGATGATTCTCAACCTGAAGATTGCAGATTCGGTTACGAGCATGTGCCAATGGATTTTCTGGACTCAAGCACCTTTGCTTATTCAAAAATATAGCTCGCTAAGTAAAGGAAAACATCTAGAGGAAATCTATTGTGCGAATGTAGGTGAAAAGTTTGACATTAAAAACATGTATATATCGAACACCTAAGTAAGTGTTAATTTTATTTTTTATAACACTAATTTAGGTGTTCGATATCTGTCAATCCTCTCGAATCAATATTCAATCCTTTGGATAGAGATTCGTAGTGGAGAGGCAGATTCGAGCGTCAGCGGTGGGTTGCATGCTGCATGTTAATGCATGTTGCAGGCAAGGGTCAACTTGTTGGGTTCACATAATATGTTGGGTTCAAACTGCGAAATATGGAAGTGTGCCAGGTCTTTCATCTCTGGTGACCCCGTATTGGAAATAACGTCGTGAGCTAATGCGAATAAAATAGAAAAAAAATGTTTTTATGTATTTCACCAATTTCAGAAAAATACGAGTTAAGAATTTAATACAATTTTTATTATTTATTCGCATAACAAATTACTTTTGCGTAATAACTATATCCATTTTCAATAGTTATCGTGAAAATAAATATTAGGTCTTAACTGTTGTTTTTTTTTAAATAATAGCGATAAAGTTAATTATTAACGTATTAAAGAAGATATGGTGTAGCAACAAAAAGTACAATTGAACAATAATTATTAGTTATATCATTAGATAATTAATAATTATTAAATTTAATTACATTGAAATACTTTTACAAGCCCCTTATTAAGACAAACAATGTTGGTTTATATTAATTTTGATAAGGGTTTGCAAATATATCATTAAGTTACGTAGCAGAAATTGTAAACGCCTTTTAGTAGTATTCTTTTACACAAACTATTTTGAAAAATATTATTAAGTGTCATTAAATCTCGCGTTCATTACATTTGAGAAGGATTTCTTAGATATGCTAATTTCGGGATGATGAGTGAACTGAAAAAAAAATAAGCAAGTTACGCAACTAGCGTCATAATTGTGTCGCGTTAAACGGGCCCGGCTGGAATCGAACTCGGAAAGGTCGGGCCTTGAAACACTCAATCCCCGAACTGAAGAGGCGTAACACCCCTCTCTTCGATTCAATATTCAAAGTGAGCTCCGAGTTCCGCCGCCGTCAGCGGGAATTTCAGGTGGTTCCAGCAAAATGGCTGTTTGATCACGTTTATTTGTTGGGCGGGTCGTAACTATTTATTAATATCATCGCAACGCACGCGGCGGCGCCGGCGGTCGAGCCCACCGGCCCGCGACGTGTTTCATTATTTCAGTATCCGGGTGAACGAGTTCTTCTATGAAAGTAGCTGAATTACAAACTAAATCTAGCTAGACTTGAGTGTAACGTCCCAGCTAGATTTAGTTTGTAGTTCTGCTTTTCTACTTAACCAAATCATCTTTTGAAAGAAGTAGATATTTAGCGAACAAAATATTATTACTATTTTTGTAGAAATACTTTAGATGTCTCTGTTCATAATAAACCGAGCCGTACAAATTAAAAGCAAAGAGGCTATATCAGCTTTGTTACAATGTATTTGTTTGTTTATTTCTATTTAATGTTTGTATATTTGAAGAAATATTTCAAAGAAAAAAAAATTCGAAAGTAAAATAAAATATGAACATGATATTCTATTCTAGCATGATTTGAACCATTATGGTATAAAAGGCAGATGGTGTACCAACGAGCTACTGCGGTCGCTACATGCTCGCAATGGCGCCATACCGGTAAAGACTGGTCGAAAACAAGTTTTGTTATAGTTGAGGCTAAGCTAAATCGAAAACCCCTATATCGCAATCATTGGGACCGCCTTCGGGAATGAGATTACAAACTAATAATACATCTACATACAAATGCTCGTATAATTGGATATGGGGCCCTTTTGGTTTAGCAAAACACAGTGTGAATTATTATCCGATTTGTGAGTAATTTCTAATACTATTATTTATCATAACTTCATCGCATTTTTGAGGGGCAAACGAGCTAGCGAGCCACTAGAAAATAGGTGCTTATCGTTCACCATAGACACTCGCAACCCCAGAGGAGTCAGGGATGCATTGCCGGCCACTTGGGTAGGAATAGCATATCCAATGGAGAGGAAATTGATAAAGTGGGCTTATGGAGGGGAAGTGGTTAAAGGATTTCTCAGTCATTGGACGAAACGCAACAGCAGAAGCTTTTACTTCACGTCTGTATTCTATGATTCGATTCGGCCGATTTTCGTGCTGCAACCAGGCTGATCAGTGCCTATTTTGACTCTTAGTCTTTTTAATTAATCTACAATAAAAATATTCTATAACTATACGCAACAAACAATGCCCCACAGAGGAAGGGTTTTATCATTCTGCCATGTTTATTGTATCCAGATGTAAGGTGGAAACTTTGCATGTTTTTGAAGATTTAAGAGAATGCAGAGTTTATTGTTAATATTTACTGTGACAAAGCAAGTGATAGTTTTATTAACGTAGTGATAATAATATAGAGCTGTTTTATTTTCAATCTTAAAATGTACAATATTTGCTTAAAAAGAAAGAATATAATCTGAAAAATAAACAAATGTGGTTTTTCAAGTAAGAGGTCTTGTTCTTGAATTGTATCCCCTTTTTGGGTATACGCTTCCTGTAGTAATTTGATGTACACATGAATATATAAATACTGAGTGATTCATCAGGCAGAATGTTATAAATCTTAATGCAATTTTTGTGAAACAACATATGATGCTGAGATATATAACAATATATGTACATCACTATACATTGGTGATGTCAGCGCCGCACGTGTTAGTCTGTCTCGCAAAATAAGTAGAAACTTAATAAGATGTTCGCTATCGAATAAAACTTAAATAAACTTACAACACAAAATTTAAATTAAACCTCTCATTAATGAACCAGTCCTCCCTAACAACTAAACAATTTGTTTGGCGAACAAAATCCATACCGTAGTGCAGTACGGGTAGGCTAATAACTCTTCTAAGTTCGTTTCATATCGTCAACGTCAATAACGAGTTAGCAGTGGGGCATTAGCGGCGAGCGCCCCCTGCCGGTGGCTACGAACCTCTACAAGTCTCATCTGAGGCACTCGATCACGCGCACGCGACGCGATAAAGCCTCGATAGCTTTTCTTTGAGACACACTCGACGATCGACGCTCAAAGTTCGATGCGGATCGTGTGGTTTTTTTTCAGTTTTCATGATTTCGTGACCGATCGAAGAATCGTTGTAATTTAACCATGTCCGCTTGTCTACCGACTACAATTTCATTCGTTGCTATTACTCAATAGCATATGTACTTACGTAATAACTGATAACATTTTGGATTGTATCAATTTGCGCAAACTAAATTTCATTATTTATTGTTCCCAATAATAGAAGTGGGTGTCTAGTTGCTGCCTATCCCTCTTCAAAACAGGTGTGGGCTTAAAGATAAGTTGTAATAAAATAGCTTTATCAGTTTCGAAAGTTTTCCAAACGCCTATTCAATACGCGAAAACGACACAGATAAGTTATATTATGTTTTAATTTGTTTGATCCCTACGGGCCTCTACTCTTTGCTTGTTCTGTTGCTCACCATCGGGTTGATATTATGATTCCGTAGTCAAAAAATAACCTTTATAGTTTCACCATGTCCCTCTGTCCGTCTGTTTGTCCGCAGTTTAGCGCAAAAACTTTTAAATTTCAGTACTATAACGATATAATTTGCTATGACTATACATATCAATTATGCTCACAAAATGGGGAAATAAATCTTAAAATATGTTTTTAAGGTATTTTTCCAATACGTTAAGCAGGAATTATTTTTTTTTGTCTTATATAACCCTTGGTGTGGGATATCGTCGGAAAGCCTGTTTAGAAACATTGTTGCGGGTGTGTAAAAGTATTTTTCGATTTAAGGATCTGTTTACGAAATATTAAGTTGTAAATTGTTAATTATTGTTAGTGTCAAGTGTTAATTAATGGCAATAGTATTTATAACGAAGTTACAGAGAAAACTAAGAGCTTAGTTAGCTTTATAAGTTAGAGAGTTAATAGTCGACCAAATTATAAAATATACTTCGACAAGTAAAAAGCAAAACTTTGTAGAAATTCCATTGAAAATTACTTAGACAAAGTTGTAAGTTCTACACAACCGGTAGTAAATATAAGTTTATGAACAATGTAAAAATGCTGAAATTAAAATCATAACAACTTAACACCCGTCTTATGTGTGTCCGTTATAGACGTATTGGCCGTTAAACCGTGAACCGGTGAACCAATGTTCATGTATGAAACAAAAAGCTCTCTTCTAGTTGTTACGGGCAATTACGGCACCTTACACTGCGCTTGGCCAGACACGTTCTTGAATAGACTCTTTTTTACTGAAATATTAATTTTTAGTTTTGTTCAAATATAAATATTATAACTTCCTGACAATTTAACATAAAATTTAAGGAGACATAAATAAGAAAGCTAGTTAGTTCACTTAAATATTTTTTGTTTCTGTAAGTTTTGACAATTTACAGTTTCAATTAAATCACATCTTCTTAAAATATGATTTTAGCCAATTAAAGTTAGTTATAAGAGAAAAATTCGTTCACTTATTAAAAATCACAATTAAGTTGATTTGTAAAGTTTCCACCCGTCTATATTTCACTAACTGAATACTGAATTATATTAATCGCAGTTGAGAATCATTACGTAGTTCGTCAAAGCTTATGATTGGAGGTAATTAGGGCCCATAAAGTTTCAATGACACCTCGTGGCTCAGTGGCGATGACGGATCGATAGCGATACCGAAGTACTGGAGCGGGCCAGTTGTGGCGGGCATTTTGGGTCCACCACAACTGACCCGCGCGGTGTATACAGCTCGTATCCGAGATGAAGCTTGTACCGTGCAGTCGAATGAATGTAGCCTGGCGCATGTTGATGTGGTGTCGGTCAAGTTTTATTCTATATAAAACATTATTACTATATGATCAAGTATCGAATTCCGAGCTGATCGCGCCCCGCACAAATAATTAACTGTTAATTATCGGCAATTGACGGGGCAGCCATTGAGACAGTTCATAATCATTTAGTATGTACAAAGTGTTGACGAATTAAAAGCGAACTAAAATTTGTTATTGAATACCTACTATTCTACTATTCTCAGATAAAATGGAACTCGTTGGTGTAATAGTTTACTTACTAAATTTATTTTAAAATAAAATTTTCATTTCTTAAATTCGAAAATGTTACTGAACACTGGCAATTGCTGTACATGCATGGGGGTTCAATGAATAGGCTTTGACATCCATTACAACTCTGCTGTAGAAGATACACTGTTCTTCTTGCACCGTGTAGATACGGAAACTGTATAAATTATAAATGAAATCGAAATGTGTATTATATATACAAGTAGAAGCGCAGATTCAAAATGGATGTGCAGAATATGACTATGGTATTGTCAATGTAATTTGGTCGAGTATACATGAGGCTGATGTGAGGCGATGAAAATAAGTGGCACACGAGAGCTGTGGTCACCACCCGCTAGGAACTAAAATAATAAGCGGTGCAGAAAAAGTATTGTACATCTTTATATGAAACGCTCTCTATTCACATTCTACTATGAATATTTAGTATCTAGGAATCCGTCAATCTTCACTTTTAGCTGCTCTATTTACGAGCGTATGGCCAGTGGAGCCTTCATCACATTAAAGTTGTTAGTGATGCAACTATATGGCGAAGAAAAGATATCGATGCTTTGATAGTCTAATTTTATTGTTAATAAACTCAATCCCAATATATATTGGATATTTATTCGATATGTATATATACGTTTAATAAAAATAAAAGTAACATAATGATACACTATTCACTCAGAAGCTTTTTAAAACATTTATTTGTTTAAGTTTAATATTATTAAATATGATACTAATTTTAAAGACCGGCATAAAATAATGATCAATATGAATATTGAAAAACTAAATATATCAAAAACACATGGCAAAAGTATATGTATATTTGAAATCTTTTGTTGCATGTATTTTATAACAGACTTAACAAAATTATATCTCTCCTTCACAAACCTCACCAACTAAAATAAATTAATAGCTAAAACAATTATGTATTGTCAGAGCATGTGAAATAGATACACATCTTTATTTATTTACTTTTATTACTATTATCATCAAATTTTACAATTAATATTGAATTAAATAGATAATCAATTATTTATTACGTGTATAAGTAGTTTTCCCTGGTACATGTACTACCAGCTCAATGCTTCTATCGACACCAATTTTATGAGTCTTAAGCAAAGATTTTCCGTGCTATGAGTTTTGGTACTATCCAAACTTATATTAAAAGACAAAATAAAATCTGATTACAAATACTTCGTCTCATAACAAATCGAATCCAGCATCTATCGTGATCGTAGCGAACTAAGGTAAGCGGGCGAATAATTCTATAGTGATCGGCATTTAATATTGTTATATATATAGTATACATGTAATATAAAACCATACTAAATTTGTTAGACCGTAATAAATGATATGGTATCGAGTGTTAAGCGTTCGTAGAATGCAGTTCCACATAACGGTGTAGTGTTACGTCGCGCGTCACATCACTAGTCCCCAATTCTCTTAATGTGTCTATCGACGTCTCGCCGCTCGGCGCTCGCCCGTCGAGTGGCCGCCCCGCGCCCTCACGGACTAAATATTTATTTATTAGATTCGATTTCGACTCCTTCCGTAGATTCATAAAATCATTACATATATGAGGTTCAACGGCCAAATAGAGCATTTCGTAATAAAAGTATCACCCGAGCTTTATATTAAAAAAATTTGGTTGCCTGTAAAGTCGGTATACGGGCGAAAGTTTTACGTGACAACGACTTTGAATGGTAAAATCATTTTAATGTGAATATTCATTCGTATAGTAGGAAGAAGGATGAAATAATAGTAACAATTTAAAACATTTATTTATACAAAGAATTATATTTAAAACATTAATTTATACAAAGAATCTCGCACTGAATTTCATATTAACAAAATTTTATTTTTACCTTTACACATACATACGTATTTATATACAAATATACATACAATAACTTGCAATACATTTGCAAGCTATGCACTAATTCTCTAGTGCTGCGCGCGCAGACCGATCATAGTTGAGTGGGAGAGAGACGCAAGGCATTCGGCGGGCCTCTCTCTCGTTCGGTGACTCATCGTTACGTTACCGAGCGTTACACTTTTTCATAAGTGACTCCCAGCCGCAACCTAATTTAAGACGTTGTCACGTCAAAATGAATGATAAGTAAACTAGATTAAGTCCATATATTATTTGCTTATTTTTCGTCATTTGCGGTGAACCTTATTTACAAAATGATGTCTCTGTCATCGATTTTAATGAAGTAATAAGGGAGATAAAGTGTGTTCTGACAAAAAGAAAAATAACTTGAACGTGTCTCACTGCAGAGGTACGTTAGAAAAGTTAGAATCATTAAATTACCTGGTACATCTATGTACCCTTAAAATTAGCTAAAGGTGTTTACCATATAAAAATGAGATTTTCATTTAACCGTAATAAAATCTGGCGTATGACAGGAGACTTCCGTGCTGCAGCAGTTTCTGTGCGAAAATTCTTTTCGAATCTTGAAGTTAATACTTTAGGACTGCATTTTTAGTTTCAAATTGAAAGCTATTTACATTTCAACAATTCTGAATTAGGAAATGGATTGAAATTACAATGAATTTAAAAAAGTATATCCGAAATTGCTAAAGTTTGTTGCTTTAAACTATTGTCGTCTCAGTTATGTGCAGAGTATTCTAACTTACACTAGTGATCAGAATCAGAGCAACCTTTCAAAGTAAGCATCCTTTAAATTTTCGACATTATTATACATTCCAAATTCTTCTAAGCCATGGTTTTCTGGCCAGGGTTGACCGGAGTATGCTGTGACGGTGGCCATGCAGAGAGTAAATGGAGGAGTTCTAGATAACTTCATTTTATAAGAAGATAAGACGAAACATTTAGAATAGAGACCGTCTTGACTTTTTAGTGTCAATATTTGAATACATTTCTATTCTATTTACTTAAATTTTTTAATAGACCTCCTTGGTAAAATCGCTTCATTTGATCTATGAGGTGTTGGAAGGGATATCGGTTTCATTCGCTCTGGGCCGCTATCATTAGATTACACACGCAGCGATCCCGAGCGGACATAAGACTTGAGAGTAGTCTCGAATATATAAAAATGTAAAAAATTTCTAAAGCTTTCCTCTACTTTAATCCTCCGGTACATTCGTGATGACTCCGAATGTGACGTAATCGGCGATTCGTATTTAAATCGGGATAAAAGATTTTTTTCAAGAAAATTTTCCGACATAAAGTTATTAGTAAGTTAGGCGGTCAATGAGGCGAGGTCGGATTGGCCTTATCAAGCGGCGGCGGCGACTACGCGGCTGAGCGGGATTAGCCGGCGCCGAGCGCGGCCGCCGCGCGCCGCCCGCCGCCCGCGTCTACCGCTACTCCTGTACGTGTTATTAGCTCGAAATCACCGTGTTACGTGGTATTTTGGATTTTGATACGGATCTTTATGGAGTTTTTATTAACTGAGCGTCCAACGGTATGTTATTCTTAATCACCTAGAAACTGTATTGTAAGGTAGGGTGAAGGTCGCCCAGCTCCGGTAAACGGCTTAACGTAATCCGCAAAATATTACTGGGTCGAGATGGATCGGCGCCAAGGACGGCTACCACCTGCTGCTGCGGGCTTATTAGCCTAATAAGCTACTATGAGTTAAATTGCGTGTATTGATACGAAAACGTGTAGTGACGTAGATCATCTAGCGTTTGTGTTTCCTTTCGACAATTTGTTGCAGAACAAGCGGCCGCCGGCGTCTTCGTTGTAGATTTCGCTTTCGTGGCAATTAGGTATTTTACCGCAGTCAAAAGTAGCTTTACGGGAGATCTACATCTACCTATCTGCTATCATAATAGATGAATATAGATGGCCTGCTAAAAATTTTGCAGCTATAAGATGACTCGTAGATGCTGCTTCACAATACTTAAGATACTGTATAATAAAGAACGGAAAAGAGCGTACGAGATGGAAAAAAATCATCGATGTTTGACTTAATAGTGCGTTTTAAGTGTATTTTAGAAAAGTATTACATCTAAAATACATCAGTCAAAGAATATTTTACAACCTTAGAAGATTTTTTAAATAAGTATTATTTTATGCTAATAATTGTTATAATAAAATTTAAAATCGGACAATTTATTTATAAATTATATTTACATTCACATTATCGTTTTAAAATAAAAGCGCACCAGTTAAATGAATTCAAAGAAATTCCGACTTTCGCGCTGCAAATACGGAAACTGCAGTTAACTGCAAAATAGTTATGTGTTGCTCGCTTAGAGCACGCCCGAAAAACTTATGTTATCCGCGGTCGCTAACACGAACACCTGCAAAGCGACGAGCGAAGCGATTTTAGAGGAATAAGAATCTATAGATACATTAACTTGTAGCTTAGAAGCAGTAGTGGCTCCGTGATGAGACATTCGACTCTTGATTCGAAGATCGGTGGTTCGATTTTGAGTATGAAACAACGAGTTTTTCAATTTTAACTATTGTTTAAAAGAAGGGGTAGTGATGAAACCCATACTTCTGGAGTAGGCGAAAACTTACATCTGTCTTGGTAAAAGCAGTACACAGTGATAGGTTCTGCCTCGTCGGGTTTTAGTCTCTAAGAAACGTGAACAGAAATCGAAGGTTCTCTTTTTTAACCCAATAAGAAACAAATCCGCGAAGTTGAAAAGACTGTGAAATTCATAGTCATTTAAGTTGTATTAAAAGACACTGGCATTTTAATACCCAAAATATCTTGTTTTTCTCTCCTGATTCCTATGTTATAATTTATTCTACAAGTAATTTGTATTTTATATCACAGAATCTTTTTGACGTGAAATGTGATGTGAACGAATCAAGTTTGGGTAGGAGGGCTATCTCAGAAAATTTGTCTGATGAAAAACATCGTGTCTGCTTTCGATTGCTTCAAGAGATTTCAGTCGTAAAGGAGTAATGATTGCTTCATCGTAAAGTACTTTCCGTGATTCACAAAACATGTGTTTAATTTGTTCTTATGTACATCCGATGATTGTATAGGCCGTTCAAGTGAGTACTGAGAATAAGATGTGGTGTAATTACTGTTCAGTTTAAAGTGAGATAGCGCTGAAATGATTGGACAAAATCGATTCAAAAGATAATATTTCGCAGAATAAAATATACTTTAACATTTAATGTTAAAAATATTGAATTTTCTTTTTTAATAAATTTATGGTGTCACTGGCAAGTCAAAATGAAAAGGCGTGAAAGATAAAATTTCATTTATGACCAACGAATACTATTTCAATGAGTGAGGAAAACTCATTTTTATTGTTGATGAATCTAAACAAAAATTTTATTGAAAAAAAAACCGACTTCCAAAAAAAAAAAACTATTCCAAAAGAAATTAATAAGCACTAAAAACTAAAAAAATAATTGCGTATTTTTCTACAACTTACTTTTTCTACTCATCAATATGTAGGTACGATTTATGTGTTTACCACGCAAGAAGGTAGCTAGGTACCTACCCACTTCAAATTTAACTCAACACATACCTATGAATAACAAATAATGATCGAAATATTTTTTAGAGTTCTTCTAAGTAAAATGAAATGAAAAATATTAAACTACTTAAAAGTCAATCAAATTATTACGATAATATAATGTAGTTACAATTATTGTTATCTTTGGAATCGGTGTCAGTCAAGAAAACACTACAATACATCTAGCAATAGCAATAATCAGAAGTGATCAACTATACTATATTGCTAACGATTCATCGCATTCACGAAGTAGTAAAACCTGCGCGGTAGTAGCACCGACTTTACAAGTCAACGTTTTCGAGATAGATAAATGATCTATATATCAATATAGAAAAATCTATCAGAAAAATGTCATTGCTTTCAGTTCAAAAATTTTAATTGCTGTGGTTATTCACCTCGCACAATTCTGACTTCCCTAAGAAAATACCATAGAGTGCAGAGCGAGGAGAAATTCGCTCTGATTGGTTAGGTGTTTGTGCGGCGTCGATGGAGCAGGGTGTCGATAAGTAACATCGGCGCCGTGGGAGGCTGTCCACGGCCGCTCGCGAATTTGAATCAAGGTGAATGATCGATGTAATTTAAACTATTAAAATTAGCGCTAAAGAAAGGCAATGGAAATTTTTATTTTTCGTTTTTGATTTAAAATTAGATCATATATGTGTTTTGAAGGCGGCTTAAATATATAGTACGCGAACTTTTTATGTATGAAAAGTAGGTCTTATAAGTTAACATTAGGAATAATTTAATAGATTTTTATGTACATAACTTAAGTGTATATATATATATATATATATATATATATATATATATATATATATATATATTAGTCTTTTATACTATGACCTCGTCACCTGCTAATAGCACATACCCTTCATAATTATGGCTCTACACAAGCATTTTCATAACATATATATATATATATATAACGACCCGATGATTTCCATCTGATCAGAGTTATCGCTACTGTGGCGCTGCTGTCCATCACCCGCTTGTGCATGCTGGAGGCCTCGCCAAACGACCCTTGGTCGTTCTTTTAGTCGCTTTGTGTCATAAGAGATTTGGTATTCAAGCTCCCGTTCAGTGAACAGAGTTGGTGACTTATGTGAATAACGGGCGTGTGTTATATTGCTTAAGAAACAGTCCGCTCGTCGCTGAGTTCGCGCGGCGTGCGCGTGCGCGCGCGCGAGTCCTGCCTCGGTTTTTGTCGGCCGAGCCACTGGCTTCTGGGGTGATAAATGTACTCTGGAATAAGGCCGCGCCGTCCGCGTGATTCATAACGCGCTGCCGACAATGCTGCCGCGCTAACAGTTTTTCTGGGTTGTTCCGCGCCTATCGTTATAAATGATGGCGCAGCTTTGACGAGCCTCTCGAGTCCTTGGTCATTGACCAGAGAGAATGCGCTCACGTAGTTTCTGCGTGGAATTTTCATAAATACGTGGTATATTATTTCGGGACAGAAACTTGAAATTAAATATAAATGTAATGAATTAATATCTCGTTGCAGCGGTGTGAGTAATTAATGATCAGATTTTTTTCCTGTTATCGTTAATGATATCAGGACTGAAGGACCTTCCATATCACAAAAAATAATGTTGTTCTAGTTCATGTCCGCAACTGCGCCCACATGAACATACATTATTCGTATAAATAATGTGCTGCAATAGAGCCACATTGCGACTGAAGCCGAAATAAAGGCCAACAATGCACTAGTGTTCTCCAGGGATAGCGGGCAGCAGTGACCACCTATTGTTTAGTGGTCCTAAAGCACATTTTCCCTTTAAAATTGAATAAAAAGAGAAACTTAGTTGCAGAACGGAAATGGGTCGGTTCAACAAGGGAGGTATCACATTCTCACAGAATACAGACGAAATATCAGCTCCCACTGTTGAAATATGATGACGTATTTCAAGTGTTATTTTGTAACCTATGAAATAAAGATATTTTGAATTTGAATTCTTTTGTCCCGTTAGTCACCCGTCCGGTGGCCCACTCTCCCCTCTATCAGATAAACTATTCCTTGTTAAAAGTTTCGGTGGCCTAACTAACCCCTTTATCAAACAAAAATAGTGATAAATATAAATTAATGCCAGGAAAATGTAAACGGTGCATTAAATCAAATGAATCTACGAGTATATATTTTTTAGAATCATTTAAAAGAATAATGATTTATCTATCTGAATATCATTAGTTTATTGACATCGCTCACAATAACCAATAGGCATATTTGATCATGAAGATTTGCAATCGAGTAGTTTGAAATTCTATGTACTTTGAAGTATCGCCTGTTTCGCTTTTGATAATTTTTATCGAAAACATATCGAACGAAAATTTGCGATGACAAAACAATAAATTTGTATCGGATAAAGACCGTATACGTTTTGAAGGACACGGCAAAAGTTTCCCAACTCTGCCGGCCGAGATGGGAGTAAACGACTACAGCCGACTCCCGCGGAAAACTCATTACCGACTACTCCCCGTTTAAATACGAAACAATGAGCGTTTTAATTCTCGACGGTATTCAAAAGGAACTTCGTTTTTATGTCTTCTACTTTGTTGTTTTTCCTGCAGTTATATAACTTTGGACGCTTTAGAATTGTATTTTAAAACTGTTTTTATTCATAAATTGATTTAAGTTAATTTTAAAACTTTATACGAGATATGAATAAAATTCGTGTGATTCTCTATGATAATGATCTAATGATATTTCTGCATTCACTTTCAAACAGGAGCTATAATTAATATTGATAGTGTTTTGTATAGTAGCTTTAATTGTATCGATAAACAGATAAAAAATGTATAAGAGAAATATTGTATATGTTCAGATTTTAAATGTCTAAGTAATAAAATATAGAGAAACATAAAAGTATTATTATAACTGTCTGTAAAATGTTAAATATTATCTAATTTAAATTATTTTCTTTATAACATTTTTTTAAATGTTTAAAAAAAACTCTTTATTACTTTGGTAATAAAGAATTGAAACATTTGTTTAAGTTTGCCTGTAAATTTTGAGTAATGCAATATGTTTATGCATTTTTGTTTCAACATTATAGGCTAAGTAGTTTCGGAGATAAGAGGCAATAGTCGATATTTTGAGTACCTAGATATTAAAGTATGGACTTTAATATCTCAAATAAAAACATATTTATATTTTTTGTCAGAAATCCTTTGAGGTGTAACGTAATGCACCAAAGAAAATGTATTTTTTCAATTTCGTAATTACGAATAATCGTAACGTCTGTATAGAATCGTCTAGTTCTCTATTTATATTAAAAAGCAACATTTTTCTTTCAGTAGATTCAGAGAAGATAACAGATTGACGACAGTCTGACGGGCTGACGACAAGAGATTGATGCTAACACAGTTTGCGTTTTTATCGGTTGTTCGAAACCCTAAAAATGAATCATACAAAATTATAATCAAGAATTAATATATCTTATGAAAATTACCAAAAACATTGAACATTCATTAAGTTTTTTTTTTATAAATATATAAAAGTTCAGAAAATAATCTATTATGCTATATTACTTTCTGTTTCTGTTTCAAAGTTTCGTGAAATCATTGTTATTGGGAACGAATCAAAGTTCCTACATCAGAAAAAGCTGTCACGGTAGTTAAAACCTCATCACATTTTTCAAATTTTTTTTATAGGATTTTAAAGTGGAAACAAACATGTGGGCTTCTATGAAGAGTTGCTGATTTGAAAATTCAATTAAATACTGCTGTTGTTTTTGTTATAAATGGATACTGAAATAGGTTACTCCAAAATAGTTATAGACATATCGCTGCATATATTAACATTTTCAACTTGACCAAACAAGTCATATCTATTTCGAATTTATGCTCCACATTTTCACACTCTCTTCGTCGCAGTACGAGGAAATTCAATCTCCGCACCCGTGTTCCGTTTAGCGCGTAGACGTTCTTTTTTTATCAGGTGATTACATTGGCGGTGCAAACGCGCTATATCGGAACGGTGCTATATATCTCGTTCTATTAATAAAAGACGTAAGAAATTTCCGCTACTCTAAACAATGTGCCATTAAAACCGCATTAATCATGTTTAGGCCCGCCGACGGAGGCGTTTGCGCGCGGTCGCCCGCGTCGTGGCACGTTAGTCGGGTGTGCGACCGCGGCCGGGCGGGGAGCACAAAGGTGTAGCGCACTAAGAAGGAGGCACCGCCACCCGGCCGGCCGCCTGTCGTGTCCCTGAGACGCCTTTGTGTGTGCTCATGGCTTAGGAAATTAAGTATTTTGACGTGACAACGTCTTAAATTAGGTTGCGGCTGGGAGTCACTTATGAAAAAGTGTAACGCTCGGTAACGTTACGATGAGTCACCGAACGAGAGAGAGGCCCGCCGAATGCCTTGCGTCTTTCTCCCACTCAACTATGATCGGTCTGCCGCGCGCGCAGCACTAGAGAATTAGTGCATAGCTTGCAAATGTATTGCAAGTTATTGTATGTATATTTGTATATAAATACGTATGTATGTGTAAAGGTAAAAATAAAATTTTGTTAATATGAAATTCAGTGCGAGATTCTTTGTATAAATTAATGTTTTAAATATAATTCTTTGTATAAATAAATGTTTTAAATTGTTACTATTATTTCATCCTTCTTCCTACTATACGAATGAATATTCACATTAAAATGATTTTACCATTCAAAGTCGTTGTCACGTAAAACTTTCGCCCGTATACCGACTTTACAGGCAACCAATTTTTTTTTTTAGAATGCTCAGTGGGAATCGTTCAGAATCTAAAGAAGGTTCCAATCGAATGACCGTTTGGAGGAATTGAGACGATCGATAAACAGGAATCAAAAATGTTTTAATATACGTGTCATTTTTTTGAAAAAATAAGTTGTTATTTCATAGTGTAAAGAAGATTAATTCTGTTTCATTTTTAAGTAAAAGAAAACAGTAGATGAGGATTGCAAACAGAAACATCAGCATCTGCTCCAAAATAATAAACAAACTTCCCCTTTTAAGTAAAATACAGGAATGAACTTTGACTAAGTCTTTATTGACATTTATACCTGAAAAGCTAGGGCATTACAAAACTTATTCTTATATGACAATTTTTTTCGTTTAATCGAAAAAAAAAATATTAGAATATTACGTCGGCGAATATTTTGTTGGTACATATTTCAAAAATAAATATAAATTAAATAAATAATTTAAATCTAAAAGTATTGACATCAAACAGTCATCAATGGTCGCACAAATAGTGGACATTATTTTAAAACACTATAATATTTTAATGTTTTTCGACAATGCCAATTGGTTTGTTGTTTTGAAGAAATAATGGAGACGATTTTAATACTAACATTCACTAGCGTAAATCTCGGCCCTGGCCGCATGTCCACAATTGGCGTTTTTGAGACTGTACCTGCGGTCGTACAGTTCACATGTTAGTGACCGATGTCTTCCATTTTCATTTATTTCGATTGTCTACTAATTTCTTCTTTCATTATTTTATTACTTTTAAATTTGGCATTTAGAGTTGAAAAATATTCAACTCTAAATGCCAAGACAAATCAAATTTATATTTATTATATCTTTGTTTTCTTTCTTCCTAACTCGCTCTTACGGCAGTTTTCCTGCAAAAGGAACGAGCAAAAAATTTGTGGGAACTCTTTTCAAATTCGTTTCTATGTCGTCATAAACATTTACAAAACTATCATGAAAAAAATAAATAAGAAGTCGAGCTGGTTATGCCCGTGGACATTGGTCTTCCAAATATTCGGGAATTGTATAGAACCCTTTTATTTAGTATTTGTTTAATAATGAATCACAATTTATACAGACTCCTAGTACATTCACTGGGTTTTATTGAATATGTGCACACAGACCCCTTAAATGAATTCGTGGCTTAAAGTAGTGACCAAAATATAAACGCATTTTATTTCTATTTCTGAGTTTATGTCAATCGCAATTTGGCTAGATTATTTCCAAATGTTTTCTTGCATGTAACAATTTTTTTTATGCATGTAGGTTGAGATGCGAGAGTTAACATTTCAATTTTCTTAAGTTCACTTGTAAGAGATCGCGAGAACGGTCCGCTTCTGCAACACGACAATTCTATTAAATATCCGTGGCATGTCCGCAGAACAAACTGCCGACTGACACGACGCTGCGGAAATGGCCAAAATAAACAGTGGATCGATTTGGTTGTTTGATGAATTTCTTATCTTTCTAACTGCGTAGGCACCGGAGCTAAGCCTTTTCGTCAACCTACTGAACTGAAGATGTCACTGAAGTCTGTTATTTATAATAATAGCCAAAAATATAGTAGCATTAACATGCACGAATTGTTCGTTTCGCACTAAACACGTTTCGCATTCCTATCTTACACATGACAATGAGAATTTCATACAATCTCTTTACGTTTCATTAAGAAGTGGGTCGTTTGCAGTTAACCATCGCTGTGATTCTAGACAGCCACAGCAATCCGCACAGTTTGCATTTTTGAGACGTATCTACCTAATTCGACGACCGTTAGTGGTCTGGTGTTTTGTGATAACCACGTAAACAGAGAACGCGACAGTAGCGAGGCGAAGGAAAGGTGTCAGGTCATGTCGATGCGTAAAAGGCGCACAATAAAATAACTCGTCGGCGAACGCAGTTCGGGCGCTCATTCCTCGCCGGGACCTCCAGTAATTCGGAGACAGATTTCCCTTTTGTACCGCGATAAAGCCGCGACGCGCCGGGCGCGGGCGCTGACGTCATAAAAGTTTACGCGAACGGCGAAACGCGGCGGCGGACGAAAGCGAAGTCGGCGCTAAAAAAGAGCCGGCGGCCGTGAATCGGAATTGCTTCATCGGGCCGCGGCGCCGGAAATTAAACCCTCCCACCTACCGGCCGGCCGCGGCGCATTATTTTCGTATTGTCACAATTACACGTCTGCAGCTGTACGCGCTGGGAAAGTTCGAGCCGCACGACGCGCGCCGACGCCGGCCGCTACAGGGCCGGCGGCGGCGGGTAAAAGCGATAGCTGTAGCTATAAAGAAAATACACGAAACGTCGTGCGAGCTTCCGTGTACAGCTTTTGATTTGCGTCCTTGCTCTTCAATATAATAGACAAAGACGGCGAAACGAAGTAAACCATGTAAATGTAAGTTTTGACCTTGTTATTCGATTGTGGTTTGCGAAACTACAATGGTTTTCGAAATTAAATACAATTTTAATTACAGTCATTTTCAATTTTTATTGTCTTAATGTTGTTCTTGCTTAAATGTAATATGTGCGAACATGTACAAAAAATGCAGGACGCGTGAAGGCTAATGCCTTGAATCGTTTAGAAAGTCTACCACGAGAGCTCCACAATCGTAATAAATGTTTGTTGATTATTTTAATCTATTTAATCGAAACTGCACATTGGATTTTTGGACGAAAATAAGTCGGCTACATCTATTTGTGAACGCACGACAGAAGTAAAATTTTAAGGATAAACATAGAAATAAAAAAATTAAACTTGTGGCATTCGGGGACTGCCGCGGTAATAAATATTATATAAACACACACGCACATAAACATACACATTATTTATCATTAAAAGATATATATTGTACACGCTATACCTCGGCTTTTGACAACAACAACTAGGCGCGCAAATTCACTTATCATTCTCATTCCGCCTTAAGAGACTTCGTTCAACAAAAGTAGGTGTAAAATTCATACTTAAAATTATTTAGTAATCATTATGAGTAAAACGTTAAACCCATCTCTACACGGTGATAGCTTCGAACCCGTTTGCTATGTTAAATCAGCTACAAAGTGCATTTCAAGGATAAGTGCAATTTAAAAAAGCGGACCGCTTGGCACAAGCCGGCGTCGCGGCTACAAAAATGATATGTATCTTCGCATATGACCGCGCGCACGGCCGTCGAAGTCTTGCTGCACTATTTGCTGTTAGATAAAATGAAAATATGCAATATGCAATGTCGACAAACAATTTATTGAATATTTTATTTATATTAAGTATGAGTTGCGTAAATGGAACTATTTATATAATTAGCTGGCGATTTCATTTTTGTCGTTAAAGAATCAGCTTTGATGCAACTTGATGTATCCAGGATCCACCTAAAAAAGGTGATTACGACGATAAACAGTTAGAAAAGCAACCAGATGGTAAGAGTATCCTACAAGTATTCAGTTTTTACCGAGGTGTGATATGCGCTGATGATGAATGCCTTCTAGTCGCAAGTGCAGTCTCCTTATTATTAGAGTCATAACGTACACACAAAAATATGTTAGAAATCGATATGCTTCTCACGTAGAATGAAATTTAAATATATAAGTTAAATTAAGGATTAGATATCTCGTTAAAAGTTTGTGCTGTCAAATTGATTCTTATTTGTTGCAATTCATAGTATTATGCCCTTTAATTTCATATTTGTTTCAAATTTTGCGTCATCATAATCAAAACTACTACTTGCATGCGAATGAAAACAGAAATTGTTTGAAATCGACTTATTTCGAAAAAATATTTGTATTACATTGAGACATCATTTCAGAAACTAATTCTTTTACTTATTGTACGTCTGTTGTGCTGTAATATCCTTTTTTACCTTTTTGGATACTATTCAAGTTGTTGGTAAGTTATTCTTCGCATAGAATATATATATTGAAACCGGTTTCGATATCACGTAACCCAATAATGTTAAATAAAAGTAACTAGCAAGGGTCCTTTCCATTAACGTATAGACGAGGTTTAGGTTGGCGGCGACGAGTAATCTTTAAACATAGGATTAAGGAGAATATTGTTATTTTGATATTAAATTATTGTTTTGATATTGATTTATAAACAAATAATTAAATATTTGGGTGCATTATTATTTTCACTAAATGCTAATACATAAATTGTCCATCTCTTCGCGGACGTTGCGGTGGGCTGTTTGTATATATTTTTATATTAGCGCCATCAACGTTGAACGCCGCTACGCAGTAATAGACATTCGCTATATTAATGTGAGGGAGAATTATTTATTGAAATAGCATTATATTTCGAGATAGATCGAGAGTTCGAGAGACACCATATAGATTTTGGATGAAATGAAATTGCCAATAATACGCCTCAGTATTTTATATAGTCTTTCGAAGCGTGCTGATGTAGTCCATCTGACAGAAGCCTTTTCGAACTACTGTACTTATTTTTGGAGTGCGCCAAGGTTTTGAATTTTCGAAAGATGGCGAGTTTCCTCAGGAATTGTTTTACAAAACGATCACGAAAACGATTATATGTAGTCTTTATTATTTCCATCGGTGTAAGAAGGAGAAGAAGTTATTTATAATAATTATGCATATTAGATCATTCTAATAAGAACAAGGTCGGTTTGTGCGATTTTTTATTAGAAGATTTAGTAACATAGCAGATGCGTTGATTGCCTCAGTACCATCTTTTAAGGTCTTATATTGGGACAATCTACTAATTTGCCATGATACACATACATATCTGTCTTAAAATATAATTTAATGTTACGAACCCTCTATCATTCGTAACATCTACTATCAATACTACGAATTTCGGTACCACCAATAACTACAAGAAATCTTAAAAACAGGGTTCATTTGTCATTCATTCACAGAAAGAACTATGACAGACGTAGATGCATACAGGCCCCGACAGTCTCGTGAGTGTTATGTTTTTCTAAGTTATCGATATCATTATAAAAATTATGTAAAAAGATTTACCCTACTTTAGCGAACTAATAACGTTTCTGAAAATAGGCGTGCCGCGACCTCGTCATTTGGAGCGTGATTTAGAACCTCAAACAAACTTTTACCAAAAGCGATACATCCGCCGAGCGCTGCTGTTACAAGTATTTACACAATATTTTCAGCTTTCAGTTTTTAACTTGATCCCTAACTGAAACTTTCACAATGAATTGATTAATTCGGCCGTGGCATGTAAACGAAGTTTCCCAACTAGTTTATGGAGATTTCGGCCTATTAAAATGGTAAAAACGTCTGACGTGAATTAATGTAGGTAATATTCGATTTGATGGTATAAATAACTTTCACAAATTATTAAGTTTCGTAAGTTAGATATAACTACGTGACACTTTAAGTTCATATGCCTAATCACTGCGTATGTGATATAAACACACTTGAAATAGAAAAAAAAAACAGGTTTGTGTTTAGGACCACACAACAGAAGTTAAAATCATTAAGCCAAGATTAATAATTCCAAAAAAAAACTATTTTTTATTATTATTAGTTCTATATTCATAAAGTATAACATTTACAATACATAATTATATAATTGCATACTAATTACTCTGGATTCAATTCTAATGTCGATTGCAAAAAATCTTCTAACTGCTTTGATGTGTCTTTTGTGAAATCGATATTGAAATTTCCACTCAAAATCATCGGGAGTGTATGAAGGTCCCTTTTGAGAAGAGCAGATCCTGCTTTGGTATAGATAAGCAAATTCTGGGAAGTCCGGAATGAAAATCGAATGAGTAAGAGAGAGTTATCGATTTTCTCCAAATAATAGAATGTGAGTTGAAACTTTAAAGTTCAATTGAGTCTTGCGTCGAATAGACACATTTAATTTCTTACTTATAAGACGAATCACACATTCTGATAAGTTTTTAAGTCATCCATATCACTTAAAAAATGCTAGAACTTACCTGAACGTGAAATCTTTTCGTCATTAGTAAGGCACGGCAAGTGTCTGTCTTGTGATCTTAAACATTCTATTTCTTATGACGATAGTTATTGTCTTACATACACAACGACTTTTGGTACATTAACATACCTATACACGCGTTTAATGTTAAATAATGTTTTAAATAAAACGTATTGGCACGACACATACCGTGTTTAGGTTCATACTGAATGCGACTGATGCGTCATGCTCTCTCATATAACGCTTGCAGATCGAATGTAGGAGTGACACGTTAACTGTATCTCTGTCGCTTCTTTAGTCGACTCGAGCCGACTTTACCCGAGCGAGCGTTACATAGCCGAGCGTGACGGCTCAGTCTCAATCAATACCCACAAAATAAAGTGCTTAACGCGTCTGAAGAAGTTTTCACTTCAAAAATAAATTGTTTTTACATGTTAGTCGACAATTCATAGTCAAGAATTCATTTGGGGGCTCTGTTCATACGAGTTTAATAAAATCTTTTAGGATATATAAGATTTCTATAAAGTTAAGATCAATAATAAAAAAATATTTGGTTAAACAAAGGTTAAAGTGTAAAATACAAAATATTATGACATATTTCAAGTGTTATCGAATAACATATAGCATAAACGTATTTTGAATTTGAAACATTTTCGGTACATACCCATGCTCTTTCTAATCATACAAATAATTTTCAATGAACAGGTTGAATAGCTGTACTAAGGCTACACATCCCTGTCTTACACCTTTACATATAATTTGTCAAAGCACACAGTGGACGTCCTCTTTATTTTGACCACATACAATCTCAATCAACATAATCTCTTTAGATTGTAGTGCCTTTATCAATCCGCTACTCACACCAAGCATCGATAGAATAAATGAAGTAAATCTTAGAAATAGAAATATTTAAAATATATTTAGGAAAACTTATGGAAATAATATTTAAAATCTCAAATATATAATCGAAGCCATTTTATTTTAAAAAATGCAAAAAATATAACATACAGTACAAATATAAGGCGTTTCATTATTGAATGAGAAATACATTTAAAAAGAAATTCAAATTTTTAAATTAATCTGTGGTTAAAATATTTTGTTAGTTTAAAAAATGTTTATATATATATATTGTTGATTTTAAAAATTGAGAATACTATATTTTGCAATAATTAGTAATAGGCTACCATAGTAATTATTATAGCAATTAGTTTAGTGTTCACTAAGGTAGTCTACGATAAGATAAGATCAAATCTATTCTAATCCTAGCCTATGAGAATTAATTGCCTTTTTTACAGAAAGATTAAACCAAATTTTTAAACAAAAATATTTGTGTCAGATATAAAACGTATTTACAGATGAATGTGGATTTAGCAATTTAGTTTCATAAGCTACGATTTTCTATTCTAATCGTGAGTTTTGTATTTCAAAAACAAATTTTATCACATAATGTAGTCAACAATCAAATGATCAACAATTTGAAATGCACTTCGTTCTTTATCACAATTTATCAGATGATAAATTTAGTGAAAATCTGACTGAATTCTTTAATAAATCAACAGTTTTTATGAACGATTGATCTTCCCTAACAAAATGGTAAAAAACCTGATTTCCCAAAAGGCATACGAGTATCGCGACAGTGGAGCGTAATAGGGACCAGTAAAAACTTTTGATATTAACGAACTGAAATATAAACATGGCGCAACCCCAGGCGGGTAAGCCGGGCCCAACTTGCCTGAGACGTTAAGTATCTCGACTTAACTAAGTATACGCCGAGTCGCGCGCACAAAGTAAGCGGTGATTTAGCTAACGAGGCCCTGGATTGTGACTGCGTTTACTAATTTAAGTCGCCTTTTAGGAAATTCTATCCTGTGCTTGTGTTTCGAAAGTGATTCGCACTTTTTCCGGTTTTCGTATGCCCGCATCCTGAAATTGTAAATAACTATAATAATCGATAGGATAATCATTTTAATGCTTAATTAGTCAACAATTATGATGAGAAAGGTATGCACAAAAAAATGGAAAAAAGAGTCTTATTCTTGTATATTGCTCTATA
Source organism: Eumeta japonica (assembly GCA_005406025.1). Classification (NCBI taxonomy): domain Eukaryota; kingdom Metazoa; phylum Arthropoda; class Insecta; order Lepidoptera; family Psychidae; genus Eumeta; species Eumeta japonica. Next base: position 685,402 of record BGZK01000131.1, read on the forward strand.
GTCATAATAAATATAGGATATTATAAAATAATTGGATTTAATTTACAGGGGTCATGGAAACGACACTGTAGTTGGGAATGTTAAGAATCTTCAAGCTCTGAAAGTCTGCTATGATAAATGACTCCATGCGACAGCATGTGACGCACATATTCTGAGACCAAAGAAAAGAACTCTAAGTTGTACCAAGCAGTGGATACGTTGCGCTGGTATATTTACCTGAAGGCTAAAGACGAAAGAAAAGATGATAAGCAGTCTGACAATTTTTTACCTTCGAGAAGCTAGTAGCTCGCTTGTCTCGAGGCGGTGCCGAATTTGTGATCCACAAGTTTGTTTCACCAGTAATATAGTCAAGATCGAAAGTATGACGAGCAGTGTAGTATGTCTTATATTCAGAACTAACATAGGTATTCGACGAAAGTCATATAGATATACCCGCTTACTTCGAAAAAATTTGAAGATAAAGTAGAGGTTATGTACAATAAATACTATTTCAAAAGACATAGGTTATCAGTCTGCTGCACAGTTGTGATTAGACTACGAATTGAAGCTGGAAAATAAGATAAAATAATTTATAGAAATAATAATGAGGTAATTTGGAACCCGACAGCAAAACCTAAGAGGACAAGGATTAGCCGATTTTTGGTAGAGATAGAGACTGATCATTATGAAATTCTTTTTCGGAAAACTGATTCATAGGAAAGAGATCTAGCCCTTAACAACCCACAAGTGTCTTACGGACACAATTTTGCGTTTATATTTTCATTAAAACTAAAGTATTTATTTTTATGAATCGGCCTTTTGTCTAATTTATCGCCAATGTTTTACGAATCTAAATGTGCAATGAAAATATTTGTAACATGAATAATTTCTTATTTTTGGTTAATAAACGAAAATAGTACTTCATCAATCCAGAAGTGTCCAACAGACACAATAACATTTTGTTTGATTCGAATGTGAACGTAGATTGTTTTTTATTTACATTTACTTATAATCTTATGGTGTCGGGTGGGCAATAGCGGCTGCTAGACCTTTGTTTGTGTTATAATCGTAGTCTTTGTAATCGTATCACGTATCAGTGATCAGAAACTTTTGTCATAAAGTAGTCGTGTTCTAATTCGTTTTTATTCAAAGAAATGGCTAAACGGCAACTAACACAAAGTGAAATTCAACGTGCCCTTGTTGAAAGTGACGATGAAAACATTTTTGTGCGTGAGTGCGATAGTGATGATGAGAATTTTGCTGTTGACAGCTGTTCTGATAGTGAAAGTAATGTGACAGAACCAACACCTGAAAACAATGATGAACAATTATGGAGTGAGAGTGATGATGTACCATTACAAGAATACGTCTCAATTGACACTTATAAAGGAAGAGATGGAACAACATGGAAATCGGAACCTGACAGGCAAAGCCGAACGCCTCGACACAACATAATTCGCGGTGGTATTCATAAGGTGATTCTTCCTCCGAGGCAAGCTATAATAGATCCGATAGTCAGTTTCAGCCTTTTTATCGACGATCACGTATTAGAAATAATAGTAAAATATACCAATACTGAAGGGCTTAGAGTTTTACAAAATCGATGGAAATCAACAGACAAAATAGAAATGCAAGCATTTCTTGGTCTTTTATTGACTATAGGCGTCAATAAACAGGGAAGTGTGGATTTTAGAGAATACTGGGACCCTATCTTTGGCAATCCAATATTCCGAGCTACAATGGGAAAAAATAGATTTGCTTCTTTATTACGATTTTTAAGATTCGATGATAAAAATACCTGGTCCTTGAGAAAGTCAAAAGATAAACTTGCACCTATTAGAGAATTATGGGAATACGTAAACCAAAACCTGAAAAAGCTTTATTTGCCTGGAGAAAATCTCACTATTGACGAGCAGCTTGTACCTTTTCGAGGACGCGTATCATTCAAACGGTTCCTACCCAGCAAACCTGATAAGTATGGTATGAAAATTTGGTGGATCTGTGACAGCAAAACTAGTTACCCCCTATTTGGTGTACCATATCTCGGAAAAGAGGGACAAAACAGGGCGGAAAATTTAGCGTACAATGTAGTCAACCAGTTATGTCAACCATACTTCCGAAGTAACAGAAATGTTACTTTTGATAATTATTTCACGAGTATTGATGTCGCAAAATATTTGGCACAAAATGGTCTTACAACAGTTGGAACATTGAGAAAAAACAAGACGTGTATACCTCCAAATTTCCAACCCAAGAAAACCCGCGATATTGAGTCTAATGTATTTGGATTTTATAAAAATATGACACTCGTCTCTTATGTACCAAAAAAGAATCGTGCTGTAATTCTTTTGTCTACGATGCATCATGGAAAGGAAGAAGATGTGAACAAAAACAACAAATCTGAAATAAACTTGTACTAAAACTCCACCAAGGGAGGTGTCGATACGCTGGACCAGATGGTTCATGAGTATACAGTTCGGCGTAAAACAAATAGGTGGCCAATTGCATTTTTTCAAAATATTATAGATGTTGTTGGCATTGCATCGCTTATTATATGGAAAAATATACATTCTGATTGGAACTCACGTAAAAAAAATACACTTAGAAAACTATTTTTACGTGAAATCGCAACCGAGTTGGTAACACCTCATATACGGAGACGAAGCACGAAAGAACTATCAAGTTACCACTTAGCAGCCATGTAAGACGTGACAGGGTCAAATCAGGAAGCTACTCAATCATCTGAACCTGCTGCGAAAAGGAAGAAGCGTTGTTATATTTGCCCTTCGAAATTATCAAGGGCTTCTAAACAGTGTTGTGATAAATGCAATCGCAATGTCTGCTCTGAACATTCTGAAAAAAAAATTATTTGTAATATCTATAAGTAAATAAGTGTAAATATACATTATTGAAATACATTATACTACCTTTTTCAATCAAAATATCTTTTCTTTCATCATACCTTACATTTATAAAATGAGTCTGTTGGATACTACTGGTCAGTTACGTCACAAAAGCATTCTGGATAGTTAAGGGCTAGATCAGTCCAAGAGGGTTCCGCGTAAAGGTAGAGCGACTTCGTTGTGACGACTGAGCGGCAAATATTTAATGGTGCTTCAACGGAGGCGACCTCGAGCTGGACGTTGCGTCCGACAATATTCAATTACTATAAAAGAAATACAAACGATTTCGTAACTTGCTGTTAACTACTATTTCATCCGCGGAATACGATATGAATTACTAATATCAACTGGTAAAATACAAGTTTTAGATCTCGATGCCTGTTCCGGTCTGTGTTACGATAACAATTTCTGTTTCCACGGAATTCTTCAGAAACTATATTACAGTGTATATACTTAACAGTTAGAACTACGTGTTGATAAGTTAGGTGATCGGTAAAGTTATCCCTTTACATAACATGGAAGTTATAGTCTGCGGCCTAATTTTCCCGCATAGGCATAGAGGATTTATGAAGAATTTGTGTCGATACCATCTCGTAAACGAACACGATCGTACTGCTATTCCCCAGTTAGTTGCACATGTATAAGACCTAACGTAGGCACTAAACGGATGCCATAAGAACTCGACCCACGTTGAGGAGTTCCCGCTCGAATGCATTCGAAATGGCTTTCAGACGACATTAGGTGGAGGGTTGATATTTAAAAATTCATAGAAGTTACGTTTACGCGACCCCAAGGGTTACTTAAGGGTCGAACACGTGCGCAGTCGGGAGGCACAACTCGCAAAATAACTCATATCAAAATTTTACTATGTAATAAAATTTGTACTTTACGAAGGATGAATATATGTAAATACTCGTAAATTTTTATGTGTCGTTGGGATCCTCTCAAAGTTTGATTGGTATCGGCGTCGTCGAGCAAATTCAATATTTTAATATTGAAAGTTAATTTCGTGCTTTTACGAGTTATTTGATGTGGCTTAATGTAAACTTTTACGCAGTTGTCGCCAAATATTTGATGTGACATAAGTTGATACTTAAAAAGAAAATTTTACGAAGCATAACTTACTTCGCGTGATTGTTAAAACGAAAAGGGCTTTTTCAATGAACTGCAGTTTATATTTTCCGATTGCTGCGAGATAAATATAGCGATATTAAGTTTTATTCCAGGTTTTAAAATGTATAGAAATGCATATATTTAAATAGTTTTGTAATGCAATGTGAGGCAATATATGACATGTGATTCCTTTCACGGCATATTTTATTAGTAGTTCTTTTTGGTATATTAACTTTTAATGAGATTGAATAAAAATTTTAAACAAATATTTACGTTGAACATTCGTCTATTTTAAACGTTCCGTATCTGATACAAGTGACTTATTTAAGAAAACTTGTCACGAGGTACAAAAGTTACATTTTATTCTTCTTTTTCTAAACTTCATCGAGAGTTTTTAAATTGAATAACTTATCATACATATAAAGGTATGAGTTAATGATTTTAAGATGTGTTTATAGTAAAATTTATTAAATGCATTTGGATAAAAATTTTCATGTTAAAGATATTTTAAAACGTAAGATACACATTTAATTTTTTTAAGGTTCATATCGTGAAATTGTCGATCATATTATTCCGCTATTAATTTCAATTGCCATTGTTAAAAATAATTGCGCAATTTACGAGTGTATCAGCGAATTGAAATGCAATATCGGATTAAGAGCCTTTTACACCACCAGCTTTTAAATAGACTTTTTACAAAATGTCACTTTTAAAATAAGATTTGCCATTTCACGTTCTCTTTTAAACGGTTGCTAGAGTTGAAAACCTTCCAAAATTTTCAAAATCAACTTTTGTTAAAAGTCACTTTAAAAGGAAGACGGAAGAAGCCCTAAAAGTATGAAAATAATGTCGTAATGTCGCGCTGTGACATAAGACGGGGACAGTGAGCTCTCATACCAGTTCAACTACCATACGCCATCCATCTTCAGGCATTTAGGTTCTGTTGATAGTGAAAAACGTTTCTTTTTTTATTTAAACAAAAACAACATTACGCTATATTATGGAATGGCTGCAATTTTAACAATGCGCGCAGCTGATCGGATGATCGACAAGGCAGCCATTACATAATTAAACAGCCAAACGTGCCGATTGAACACGACGCTTCGCCGTTTGATGTACCGCGTTCCACGGCGAGACACGTCCCAAGGATAATGACGGGATATATAAAAGGAAATGAACCCTTTGCAGACGAGGCCCGGGCACAATTTCACACTGCCACTAACCCTCATCCAGAGGAATTACATCCCTAAGGCGAAAATTCTAATAGACCCGCCGGTTTTATTAAAAATTTCTTAACGAAAAATTTTCGTTTTACTCGACGTCGCGCAGGGTCGCTAACGTTTGTCGAAGAAAGGGGATTAATTAATACTTAAAAGGGTTTGCTAGCAGTCATGAATACGTATTATACGTTTATAGTACGCATAACAAAAATTACTTTGTATAGGCATACACACATATTCATTGCTTACATAGAAAACGATAAAAATGAGTTGATAAAATGGATAAATATAAAACTTTCTGTTTAAACGGATTTGTATAGAATTCGCTATTGGATGATTATGAAATTTACTGTTTGAATATACTAATATAAAATCCAATGTCTACGTGGCTAAATATAACGTTTACCGCTTACATTGACAAATAATTACAATTACAAAGTTACTATTGTTATACAATTTGCGCAGAACTGTATTGTGTTTCAATATAACTATGAGTAATACAGTCACCAGCGGTATAATGTTTGTGTGTTTATAAAACTGTACTCGACGTACTGCAATAATGAGTGTACTAAATCATTTGTATGAAAAAATTAGTTCATTGTAGTAACCGGCAGAGGCGCACGAAACTTCATACAAATGATTTAGTAATGTCGCAAGCGCGCGCGGTTTTATGAAGTCGTAACACAGGTAGAAATTATTATCGTTATAATTTCGGCCGGGAGCGTATACGAAGTCATGCGATTTTCGCCCCCGAGACTTTTCTCGCTGAATGAAGTTAGGCAATTAAAATTTTAATTGCGATTTCTGGGCGCCATATTCGTTTTTGGCTTTGATTTAAGGCTCACTTGTTGTTAAGTAAATTACTAACGGGTATCAAAATACAACTATTGTTGGTGGAGCGATAACGAGACTTGACAATAAAAAATAAATTAACGTTGTATCATCAAATGTTGTCTGCTTTCGTGTAAAAAGTACTAAACAAGATTTAAAGAGTGCTGTACTCGTATTAGACACTACTGCTGTTTAATGTTTGTTGTTTGATGACAATGTTTTGAACTATCCTTGTTTATATAATTGACATTATAAAACATTTTATAATATCTCAACAACCAGTTCAAAAATAATTGCACAAAATTTTTTCTCAAGTAAAATAGCTTTAGACATAAGAGATATAAATGACCATTTTGTGCCGATGTTATATGTATTTTGGTTTTATTATAAAAGGTTTTGTGAAGATGAAAGAGAATGTTGTTTGCTGATAGCCTTTTTATCTTGACGAATAAAAGGAAAATCACTGATCTTATTCTAAAAACAGATTTATCTTCGCATATGACATCAAGCCTTTCTTTATTCTTAAATACAATGAAACTAATATCTTTGAACAGCAAAATTGAAAATATTTGTGAATAATATTATAACTTAACGAATTAGAAAATTTTAGTGTTGAAAGTTGTATGAATAAAAAAAATATAGATTAATAACTACTGTTGGTGATATAATGATTAAGTGATCCCAATTAAAATCGACCAAGATAATTAAAATTTATGTTCATCGGTAAGACAAGAATTATTATTCAAGCTTAGGCAAGGGATAGTGATTTACTTTATGTTGTAATAGCTGCACAGTGCCAAGCTTCGCAGTGGCTATTTTAGTAAGTGTAAAGAGTGTGCGTTTGAAGTTGTACTTATCGGGAGTGAGTAAACAATATTGACAATGTAAAACGTTAATCTCAGAAACTAACGTATATATATATTTGATACGACTAACTAATTGTTACATTAAAACGTCTGTTTAAACTTTTACTTGTATTGGACAACTGGCCGAATTAGACGCATCACGCAGGCGTGTCGAGCTGTTATTGTACAAAATATATGGCAATTGTGCACCACCTGTTGCATAACTCAAATCTGTACCGATTTCACGAGTGCTTCACATAGACGAGCACAACTTCCCCAACATGCTGAAAAAGTAAATGACATCTCTTTTTGTAACATGTCAACAGAAGTACAACTTCAAAAATACAATATTCGTATAACTGCTGAAAGTACTTTTAAACCTTTCCAGTCTCTTTAGGTGACAGCGAACACACGAATTTCATTCGTAATAATAATTCAAGTAAACGATTTTTTATGGAAGCTCTACAGAACTTTAAACAATTGCGTTTTTACGATAATTGTGTACAGCGCCACCTATTGAATCCATTTGTACAAAACTCAATATCTTACAAAAATTTCCAGTATCTTATCGAACACAATGCAATAATTTTACTCAATCAAGCGATTGGTATTTTAGTAGTATTATTTATATTATGTAAATGGAAACGTTACATTGATCTACGTACAAACATGCATGCACGCACGCAAGCATGTACGCGCGCACGCGCACACACACGCGCGCGCGCACGCAATAGTTCGCATGCACGCACTATGCGTATAATCCATTTTTTGTGAGCGTCCAAATCGCGAAAAGAGTAACTATGCCAATTCGCTTGTATATATATATGTTTCCCTTGCCTACTTCCTCTTCTCAGTGGAAGGGCGATAGACGTCGCTATACTGCAACTACCGACAAGAGGGACGTGGAACTTGCAAAATATGCGACGTTTAAAAAACGCTTGTGCGGTAAAAATAATATAAAAACCAAATTGTGCAGGGGCGCGTGTCTGATCCCAGGACGCGACAAGAGGTAAGCCTTCTGCTTTCCAATTATTTCCTTTTCCTATTGTATTTATTTCGACAACATACATATACAGAATCCAGAGCAGACCAGCATACTTTTCAAGGTTCGACGAAGTTGTGATACACTAATTTGAGATTTTGTGTTGGGCAAGAACCTTCAAATTGACATATATTTCACACAGCGACCAAGTTCGTTTGACACTTACCTGACCCTCAAATTTATTACAGTGTTTAAGTCATTTCCAAGAGTATGTTTACTGTTCATCTCTAATGCTAATGCAAAAATTATCGATTCAAATATTTATATTTTTTTTGATAAAATGGGTAAAAATCCGACCAAGAGCATGTCGGACCATTCTCAATGTAGGGTTCCAGCCGTTACTACAAATAAGCGCATTACCTACAGATGAAAAAAATTTCACTGTTACACTTTTTCATGTTTCACGCAGTCCTGGATTTGTCAATAGGCCGTGTAGACCGCGGCCTAGGGGCGGCAGATTTCAGAAAATTATTATTTTAGAAAGGTACATGGGGCGGCGGAAATAAAGGGACCTACACTTACAAAAAATATAAATCCACCACTGGTTTCACGCACATAATAGGTATAAGCTCTTTAGTCGCTTATAACTAAAGCAACAAATAGGTATGTCGACTATTATTTTAAAATAGTATAAATGAAAAAGTACCAGCAAAAGAGCGTATCTTCATGGCGCTTACATCCTTTTGTTGAGAAACACAGTTTGTCGGCAATAACTCAATAACGGTGTATTCGATAATGTTCAAAATATTTTTCATTGTAATTACCTATTAAGTGTTACCTTTGTACTTTTTATCATATTTTTTTCGACTTACGGTGTAAATAATAAAGGGGGGACTCAATTTGTGCTACATTCGCAATGATTATTTCCGGCCATATTCACTTAATCACAAAAGTTACTTAGAGACCTTAAAGTGTTTTTAAAAGAATTTTTGAGATATGTGCCACACGTTGATGTTCGCTGAAAACAAATTTTTCAGCTTCTGTTACATGTATGGAGTGCCCCCTCCCTAGAAATATTTATTTCCGTTATTTAATTATTAATCTAAATATCGGCTCATACAAGACACCTACACTATAAATTTCATTAATATACGTCTTAGTTTTTGAGTAAAATGCCTGCGACATATGGACTGATGGACGGACATGACGTAACTATAAGGTTCTCTTTTTGCCATTTTGACTCGGAACCCTAAAAAAAGAAGAAGTTATAAGTAATTACTAGAAAACGCATTAACATCCCCTAATACCGTGTACAATTTTCAATCATAAACAACTAAAAATACAACCCGGCTCACTCTAAGCTTGCGTATTTTATAGGCATAGACGGACATTGTTCTCTAAGTATTTTTTATTTCAGTCTTACATGTAAATGTGTTTCACGAGTTTCGTTGGAATATCATATACAGGTGCGGCCGAGCAACTTATAATATATGCAACTCATAAACGTGGTTCAATCGTATTAGCTGAAATATATCGCAGTCGCGCCGGCGAAACGGAGTTTGGCGTCATTATTTCGCCGCCGAAATTATAATGTTATAAAGTACGCACGTAAAATTAAAGAAAAGTGCCGCCAGAGGGATTTTCTTCCTTTTTAACTATCGCCTGTTAAGATAAGGTTCGTTTCGCAATTTATTGAAAATCATTTCATAGGGGTTTCGAGTGATATTCCGTGAACCATCAAAAATTTGATGGCATGGTTTGATGGATGGCATTAATGATGATAATTCCGATTTATATAGATCGTTACCGTTGGTATCAAGTATCAAATGTTAATGGTGGTCCGTCGATAATAAACTATTTGTTTTTGTACATTCATGAAAATAAGTAATATTCCATAAATTTGACTTTAATGGATCTCTGGTTAAAGATATTGAGATTGGTTCATATATGGTGTTATTTGAGAAGTTTCTAACAATGGATATTAGCTTACATGGTTGTAACAGATAATGAAAGATGTTTTGTAATGAATATATTACTTAATTATATTGGTGTTCGTAAATAAAGTTAATAGCTTAACTGAAAACATTACAGATTCTTCAGTATATTAAAAGTAATTCCTCCATTCAAATATTGGCTTATTTAAATTTCACTAAAACTTGAAATAAATATTTGGGATAAATTTTTAAATAGAATTTTCGTTAGCCTTTTTTTTACAGAAAAAGTCCAATTAAATGTAAAAATCCTTTTATATGTAAATAGTCTGCTGCCAGCCAAAGTCGAAGTTCGCTATCATTTTTAAGTTCTCACGATGATATTTAAATACTTTAGAAAAAGTTGAGAAGTTATTCTTTCTAGTCTAATTTACAAAAAGTGATTTTCACATCAAATATTGTTGTTTTAGGGTCCTTTACTCTATTTTCGCCATATCCCGCGTGATTTCTGTATGTGTATCTGCGTACATGTGTGTATTTGTATACAAACCTTTCATAGCTTTTTAATGGATTAATCAATCGAAACGCTGTTTGAATAATTCGAAAAAAGGCTACTCAAATTAAACTTCTTAAAACGTGAACCGATTTCTTTCTGATAGATTTTGAAAAATCTCAAAATTTAAATTTTTAGAAAAAATATTTTAAATAACTTTCAGACTACTTTACCGATCTAGACCAAAATCTAATAAGTTCTTTTTCTCAAACAGATGCATGGATTTCTGGAAATTGCATAAAAATCGGTTGATTTTTCAAGACATATCATGGGAAAAATTTTTTTCAAAAAGTATTTTTTTACGTTTATCAAACTACTCTCACTAATAAATTTCAAAATCCCACCAGCTATTCTGAAAGCAACATCAATCTTTGCATGTTGTATCAAAATCATTTGGTTTGTCAAGAGATATAGTTGAAAAATTTGCAAAAAAGTATTTTTTCAATATAACTTTTAAAATTATTGTTGCATTGAATTTTGATATTGGTCAATTTGCTTTGGTTAAAAAAGTAAATCATAATCGAATAACGCGTTTGATAGATGTTGTAGTTTAAAAATAAAAGAAGTTTATATTTATATTAATTTAAATGTTTGAAATCGAAGTGCTGAAAACCTATTAAGATAAGTAAATAATTTACTGCTAGGTATACTTTTGAAGACTTTGAGTTCTTATGTTGAAAGCAGCAAAAAGTTTCAGTAATGGTCTAGGAAGTCAACCGTTGTTCGAACTTTTGAGCACGAAAAGCTTAAAGATAAGTGTTTGAGCTTTGAGGCAAATATAATTTTGAACTCGAAGAGCTCAGAAATACGTCGATAAATGTCATAGCGGGAAGTTTTAGAAACGGTCTGCAGGGTCAACTGTAATTGTGTTACAGATTTTTTTGCATCTTAACAATAATTTAATAATCGAAACTATTTCGGAAGTTATCACGAAATAACATTTTAAGCACTTGAGTACAACAACACCGAATATACCAAAGCAAAGAAAAGAGCTACTTAGTTAACACCAGGTATTTCTATACGAATTTTTGTTTTTTCTTACTTTGTCACAAAACATACGAAAAGTTCATGCCACTTCATTTGTAAAAATGAAAAGCGAAAACATTTAGCGAGATCATAACGCAGGAGGTCCGGACGATAAATCAAACCGCTATAGCGGTTATGCGACACAACATTTGCATCACAGAAGTCACACTCACGAAAGCGAAGAGGGTTGCCGCGACTCGGTGTTCTTTCGATCGGCCGCTCGGTTACGGCACGAACGTCACGTGCCCAGAAAGCAAACAGAGGTCGCAGCTCATTCGCCCACTTCGTTAGGGATTCAGCGGATCTCACGCGGAACGATAAATCTGCCGAGTGCCGCCGGCCTCTTTGTAAATTTAACGAGCGCGCGCCGCGACCGGCTCGGCCCGCGCGGGCGCGGTCAAGCGCGCACGGAAGATTTTTCGGGGCGAAAGTGCGGGCGGGGACACGACAGGGGGGAAATGGGCCACTGTGAAAGCGTGCACAAAGGAAGTCGCCGAGATGGAAACACAGATTGATCCTTGTTTTTTTTTTTATTATTTTTATTTAGGATATAAAAGATAAACATGGTATGGGGCCAGTTGTCAAAATATTTATAGAACAGTGATAAATTTAAGTGAATTATTTTGTCAGAATTATAAGTTATTTCGGTGCCAAGTGTGCAAACTTTAGGAATACGCAAAAAATAATTTGCATGTGTGACGTGAAATGGGACGGTGTATGATACTAATTTGAAAAATACTGATTAGTTTTAATGGGTATTCCACATCGAGCAGCAACTTCGCGATCGATTACATCACACTTCTCGGAGGAAACGATTGTAAAATATACAACTAGAAATGCATAATGACGTGTACTTATAAATAAGTATTAACATGCCTCGCAAATTCAAGAAGCATCCTTCCTTGCTGTGAAACCATTTCTCTCATCAGTCCCCAGTGTAGATCACGACAAAGAGTCATTCTAACATATACTCCAAGAAATGGGCCGACTGCGAGAAATACGAAATCATAAATTAAAATGATACAGCGTCAGAAACAAAAGGGGGTTTCCCCGTATTATGTATTGGTATAAAATAAAATATATCGATACGAAAAATTAACGACACAACAAAACGTTTTCGAAACACGAATGTTCGCTCTCTCGAGGCCGAAGTGGGCGCTGGCTTACGGTTTGTCTTTGGTGCGGATCTCCAGACCAGTTAGTATTCACGCGGTGGGCGGCGAAAGTGGTTTTCGTAAAGTCAGCGCGCCCTCCGGCGTCCATGTATCATATCTCTTGATTTCTTGTCATCGCGCGCGTGTCCTATTTAATAATTTGATATTGTCTTTGTTTTTTGTTATTTTAATGCGAAACAATCGTCTAGGGACGGCGTGTGCGTATGAAAGTTGAAAATATCCGTTTTTCATCTGTTCTTTTGTTTTCATGAATAAAAAGAACTTTGTAAAACTGACTGCAGATGGCTTCTCGCCTCAACGCTATAGTCCGAGTTCAGGTTTTCGTCCTATATATATTATCTGTACTGAGTATGAAAATCGGGTATCTATTATTACAATACAATTAATAATATAATAATAAATTAATTATTATCTTCTGGTTTTAAAAAGAATAAGGACCTTAAATAAAGAATCATGTGTATTTAATGGTTTTTGTACTTTCAGTTAATATTAAAACAAAAAAAAAATCACACGAAAAATAACACCAACAAAATGTTGGCTGTTTTCAGAATAAAATCTTGTAAAAATCAAGTATGAAAAATAGAGACAACGACTATTCGACTTATCTGACCTTAATCTAACACCCATACAACGCCCTGCTGATTGAAACAAGTTTCTTACGAGGAACTCTCTCCGTAAGAAACTTAAGGTGATTATTGTAAATGCCATAGTTCTCGAAAAACACATCAAAAATGAGAGCTTTTATAAAAAATAGGAGTAATCACAAGTGCAATACATAACCGATGAAACCGAAGCGGCGACGGTCATAGTTTACGAGCACAGTGACCTCAGAGTGATTCATGATATTCTTCGGGAAAACTATTTAAGTTGAGAATATAATGCATACAAGATAGGTTGAGCTCCTATCTATCTAGCCATCCTATATCTCTATCTTTATGATTATTTTTTGACCGACTTCAAAAAATGAGGAGGCTATCAATTCGACTGTATATGTGTTACCTCAGAACTTTCGACTGGGTGAACCGATTTTAATGATTCTTTTTTTATTTGAAAGCTGGCGCTTTTTTTGTGGTTTTATTTAATTTGGTCCAGTTCTGACAATGGCATCTATGAGAAAACCATATAAGTCTTAAATTTGTATTAAGTATGTGCGCGACAAATGGACGAATAACTCAATATCACGCCAACTGATTTCGATGCTTCTTTTTTTATTGGAAAGGGTGTACTTCAAGGGTAGTTTGATGAGAGTTTAGTTAGATTCTCATTATGGGATCTATGACAAAGTACCGGAACTCTTCAATTCTTAGGAGCAAATTGACGATACTCTGCCGAATCTTTTATAGGCTATCTGGATATTTGAGTCACCTACCGTAATATCGTTATGGTCAAGTAATTGTCGTAGTCGAATATGATGACAAATGGAGTTCCCTAACGGCTTACAGTAAGGGTGCGATCAATGAGCAGCATGTTTAGTGGGTCTACCCATATTCAGACAAATAATTTAGTGTACTTCAGATTCAATGAAAATAAAAAAAATAAACAAAAATTTTAACAAAAAAAACCGACTTCAAACCACAAACTATTCCAAAACAAATTAATATGCACTAAAAAGTATAAAAATAATTGCGTATTTTTGAACTTAATAATCAACCTACTTTTTCTACTCATTAATGTAGGTACGATCTATGTGTTTACCACGCAAGAAGGTAGGTAGGTACCTACCCACTTCTAATTTAACTCAACACATACCTATGAATAGCAAACAACGATTAAAATATTTTTTTAGAGTTCTCCTAAGTAAAATGAAATGAAAAATATTAACTACTTAAAAGTCATTAAAATCATTACGATAATATAGAATAGTTAAAATTATTGTTATTTTTGGGGTCGGTGTTTATTGCTAGGTATATTGTAGTGTTTCCTTATACACACACACACACACACACACACACGTACACACACACACACACACACACACACATATATATATTAATAGATTTAATAATAATTACAAGAATCACAGAATTATACACACAAATATAGACGGTCGGATAAATCATACGGAACCAGTTCATTAATATGATGTAATAAAAGTTTTATATCGTTCTAAAAATGTCGTCACACTGTCATTGTTCAATGCAATGGAACATTATTATCAATTTTTAGAGGTGAAATGATTAGTGTGAACTTACCTTATGATAAAACTTACCTTATGGTAGAACTTACCTTATCTAACTTATGCACCTATTTACGTACCCTTATGTCTATGATAAAAATGTGTTCTATTTTTATTTGTTTCAGGAGATCGCGGCTATACTCATTAGCTTCGACAAACACAACGAATGGCAGTCCAAAGAAGTCAAGATACGGTGAGTTCTCCTTCACATTCTTCATTCGTATTAATTCCTAGAAGCTACCTAGGGCTGGGCGGATTAGGTCGTGCAAGTGACTCATAGGAAATTTAATAATTCTAGTCTCTTTCGTTATTTTATAATATTTCCATAGAAACGAAAATCTTGAACTTTTTATTTATAAAGAAAGTACAATGTTTCATCATTTTTCTCATAAAGAACAATCAAAACCTACAAATCACGTACATTTAATTTATTTTTGTAACATAAAGTGCTTCATTATAATTATCGTAATACGCACATTTTGTTTCGGTTGAGTTCTTAGGGTACAGGGATTTGTTGGTAATTGATAAATCTTATGATTTACTTAACAAAGCTTTGTGAATTCAAATTCTAATTCAGAATATCTTTTTTTACACTTTACGTACGTTATCATACAATATTTAAAGTATGTTAAGTATTTTAAAATTAGCACTTTCTTTCAATTACCACTCGTTCGTTAGGCAGTTATCCCTCAAGAAAAACGAACGAGACACTTAAGGGTAGCTCTTATCAAACCAAAATTGTATAGAAATACAATCATATAACTATTACAAGAAAAACAAACCTGTAGGAAGTAAGTTGGTTATGACCATTTATCTACTAAAAATTCGGAAGATTGTAAAATACTCTTTTTTGAAAAGTGTTTGTTTAATAATGACTTTACATTTGAATAAAGGCAAATTTTGTAGATCTTTAGGAATCTTATTGAGCATGCGCACTCAGCCTTACATAAGGTTACTGGTTATTTGCCAGTTAATGTTTATCATATTATGCTCAACTAATATGTCTCTTTAAATGTTTTTTTATAATTCCTTTTATTAGACAACACGTCACAATTTTGCATTCATCATTTTACAAACTTCCTACTGCAGGACGCAGGCTCGACGTCATGTATGAGATGCTGTCGATCGTATCTTGCACCTTCCATGTGAATAAGTCGAGAGTGGTGTGCTTGGCGATTTTATTTTATTTCCGGATATCCTCAACTCGCGCTATGGCCTTTGGTTAAGTGTCCGACTGACTTAAGGACACTGATCGCTTTAACGTGTCTTATGAAGCACATAAACGTTGGAGAATAAAATTAGTGGACTATTCGTCGTTCGTACGATTATCAAACCGTGCGTGCGTAGATGAAAATCTGTAGCTCTAGCGGTTCGCTATCGCTAGGTAGCGTAGTCCAGACCGTGCTCGTCTATAAATTCGTTAAATCCTTTAGCGATGCGAATTTAAATGGTTATTGACAGATCTTGTAATAAATTTTAGAATTTATAATTAAAATTGTTTTCAATTTAGCGATTTCGCAAGTGAACGTTAACAGGGACAGATGTGTTTCATCTATTTTGTTGAGATGGCTAAATTTTCTTGTCTATTTAATGTTCTTTAAAGGCGGCTCGCTAGTTCAAAGTTCACAGTACTTCTAGGGAGCATAGTGTTAAGACTGTACTTGGACTGTCTGTACCCGCGGAGTAAGTACGAAGTAGCGTTTTAACGCCCCCGCGCCGCCCCGCACGCCCCGCGCCGCCAGAGAGCCGTTGCGGCTCCAAGTTTAAGCAAATTAAAAGTTACGCCCCGTTGTCTCGACACGGAAATATTAACCGTCCCCGGAGTCGAGCTTCGTGATTAAAAATTTAAAACGCGACGTGTCGGGTCTTGTCGAGGCGCGACTTCGGTCGACTGGAATTTGTTAATGAACTTTTTAATAAGTTTGATTTATTTTAGTGTTTTTAATATCGAGTTCACATTCGCCTGCTAATAGTTTGTGACGTCAATTGGCGTTTACAACAATTTGTAATGCCATCGTTTGAAATTGAGTGGGTGTGCAGTCTGATTGGACGTTATTTATGCGCGGAATAAATACCTATAAGTGTCTTTTATATACCAACTATTTTACGATTATTATTGTCATAATATTTTTTTTTATTTAGTAATTAAGTTAAAATATACTGACATCTAATTCAAAGCTATAAAAGGTACGAAATGCTCAGAGAATAAAAATTAAAGTTCACTTGAAAACTTCGTTTTAACTTTAAATTAATGTAAAAAAACAGTGGTATATATTTATTACAGTTTTATGTTTTATAATTATGTTTCTAAATGTTACACAACACTACATAGAAAAAAACTTTTGGTAATAACTACATTATGTAGTTTAATTAAAAAAAAAAATTATCTGTTAACTAAAAGAGATAATTAGCAAATCAAACAATATTGCATTACTAACGAATAGTTTTTCAATCAATCAAAAGTGACTTTTTGTAAAAGCCACCTGTAGTAATTTATCAGAATTTCGTGGTATGTGGTGCTGATATTTTTTATAGCATTTCCAGGGGCCGACGAGCACGTGAGCCGACAGAGAGGTAGTGCTCACGGCCGCCCGCAGCTCCAGAGGAGTTGCCGGACTTTTTTGTAGGAATAGAACATCTAATAGTAAGGGCGGGCCGACGGAGGAGAGACTGGGGTAATGGAACCTTCTCTCCCTGGACGAAGCGAAACTGCGTTTCGTTGTTGCGAAAATGATTTACGTTACTTCACGTGTCTGTTATTCTGTGCGAGTGCGGTATCTCATACGTCGAATTGGCCCATTTTGTTAAATACAAATGGTTAAATACTAAAATATTAGATACTAAATACCGCAATATTAAAATGATTCTACTGAAAACAAATACAATGTCCCCGTTTCGCGTTGACTGGCGCGTAAAATACCACCAATGTCTACCGCTGATAAGTTATCACCGCCACTGCTACTGCACCGCGTCGACCGCCGCGTAACGCAATATCCGAACGAACGGCGCCGAGTTCAAACACTAGTACATTGAAATGCTCGGGCGAATATCGTAAACTCCGCAGAATCGACGGGCGAACGAACGTCGTCAAATATAACGTCAAACGAATTTAATAAGTTTCGACTAAACAGTTGCAAACGTAAAACGGCTGTACGGAGGTGAACTGCGGGCGTAAATCGATGGCGGCGCTTATCCGCAGCCGGAGACCGGTTTTATGCGTTGTACATATTTGTCGAGAGGTTTATAAGCTTTCTTATTTGAGTTACGTTTTTGAGTGGGGTTGATAACTTTTTTATTTTGGCGAAAAGTACGCTTTCAATATTGTAATGTAAATGGAACAAAACACTACATAAATATGATTAAGGAATGTATAACGGGGGTTGAGGAATTTTAATTATAAAGCGCTTAAGCAATTTCTATGGCTGGTTTAATATCAATGGAAGGCTTTATGAGACGCTTGAAACTTGTGAAGGCCCACAGAATTAATCGATAACATAAGAAAAGACTTCATGGAGCTCGAAAATGTAAATAAAAGAAATACAAGTATTTTCTTTTTGTATAATAATAAATTTTTAATATTTTGCTTGAGAGCTATTTGTGTGTTATCCTACAGCGTAGTATAGTAAAATAACAACACTACATCAATTATGCAAGACATTTTATTAAAATGATTATGTAATTAATTTGTTTACTATACATATATATTGTACACTCTAAATTGACTAAGAAAAAATAAGGTTAATGAAATAAAGTACACAAAAATTATAAATGACGTATGAATCTAATACAAATAAACAAAAAAATTAACAAAAAAAAACCAACATCAAAAAAAAGAATATTCCAAAACAAGTTAATATGCACTAAAAAGTAAAAAAATAAATGTGTATTTTTCTACATCATCAATCATATATATATAATCAACTTACTTTTTCTACTCCTCAATATGTAGGTACGATCTATGTGTTTACCACACAAGAAGATAGGTAGGTACCTACCCACTTCAAATTTTAACTCAACACATACCTATGAATAAAGAAACAATGATCAAAATATTTTTAGATTTCTCCAAGTAAAATGAAATGAAAAATATTAGACTACTTAAAAGTCAATCAAATTATTACGATAATATAATGTAGTTACAATTATTGTTGTTTTTGGAGTCGGTGTCAGCCAAGGAAACACTACAATATATTTAGGTATAGACAATTCGTTATTCATAGAGACCTACTAAACGTGCTGCTCATAGATCGCACCAGTACTGTAAGCCGTTAAGGAGTTACATTGATCATCATATTCGACTACGACACTTACTGGACCATAACGACGTTGCGGTAGGTGACTCAAATATCCGGATAGCTTATAAAAGATTCGACCGAGTATTGTTTGATTGTTTCTAAGAATTGAAGATTTCCGTTACTTTGTCATGGATCCCATAATCAGAACCTAACCAAACTCTCATCAAACTAACCTTGAAATACATCCTTTCCAATAAAAAAAGAATCATCGAAATTGGTTGACGTGGTATTGAGTTATTCGTTCATTTGTCGCGCACATACTTAATGCAAATTGAAAATTTATATGATTTTCTCATGGATGCCATTGTTAGAACTGAACCAAAATATAATGGGACCACACGAAACACCAGCTTTTAAATAAAAAAAATAGTCATCAAAATCGGTTCACCCAGTTGAAAGTTTTGAAATAACAAACATAAAAAATACTGTC